>CM044440.1:124222265-124294753 GCA_024363595.1 Xenopus borealis | reverse complement strand
ATACACAGTAGATAACAGATAAATACTACTATAGTTTATATAAACAAGCTACTGTGTAGCAATGGGGGCAGCCATCCACAGCTGAAAATGTAAAAAAGGCACAGATCATTCAGCAGATAACAGATAAGCTTTTTAGTATAAAATGGGATTCTACACCGCTTATCTGTTGTTATATAAGCTATAGTTGTGTTTCGGTAGCTAATACACCAGTTGTAGCAGTGCAGGGCAACACGGCATTATATTGTCTTTCCATTAAGATATTTACATTTTTTGGTGTTACTGTTCCTTTAAATAAAATGTAAATGTCCTATCTTACTGTAATCAATCAGGTTTTTAGAATCCACCCAAGACAATACTCCTGTAATTCATGATTAAATGTATATTTAGAAACAACTAAATGAGAATATCACAGTGTCTTTGTGCAAAAGAATGACTAATCATTTCCTATAACGATTTCCTACGAGCGAGCAGCATTTTTATACAATGACTTATGTATTTATAATCCCTTTCATTCCCCATCCCACGTTTTTGCGGATGAATGTAGAACTCTTTGCTGCTTTAAAAGTAAAAACTGACCCACTGTCCTCCAGGTTTCTGCATAAATACATGTGCAGAAATGTTCAGGTATATTAGCGTCCTTCTACAGAAAAGGTTTTCTGGCTTTTCCAATTCAAACACCTTCGAGGTCCATAGTTTTGTCTGGGAACTACTTTAAAAGTAACCAAGAATATGGTGGACTGCAAATAAATGTTCACCCCCTCAAACCCAACCTAAGTGGCCATCAGACCAGTGGCATAACTATAGAGGAAGCAGACCCCGCAGTTGCAGGGGTTCCCGGACTGTTGGGTCTGATTCCTTTATACTTTAGAAAAAAAACTCCTCCCCAGCCGCTCCCTTGCCTGCAGTGAGGAAGGGGGACGCAAGTTGGGTGTAGTGGGCGGAGTTGGGTGGGGAGTGGGAAGGGCGGAGGCGCGATGGGTAGTGAGGTATTGCATGAGGAGTGGAGTGCGCCAAGCCTCTCTGAGGATTTTTTTGCAGGGCCCGGCGCACTCTAGTTACACCACTGCATCAGACCATGGGGCAAATTCACTAAGATCCGAAAATTCGCCAGCGTTGGCTTCGCTAGTGTTCACCGCAGTTCGCCAGGCGAATTTTCGCCAGCGCTACGCAAGTTCACTAAAGTACGTAGTTACCAGTGATGGGCGAATTTATTCGCCTAGGTCGAATTCGTGGCGAATTCCCGCGATTCGCCGCTGGAGAATAAATTTTGCCAAAAACGATTCGCGCGTCAGTCGCGCGTCGTTTTTGACGCGACGCGGTGAAAACGACGCGACGCGCGGCGAAAACGAAAACGACGCGACGCGAATTTTTTGCCGATCTCTAGGCGAAGCGAATCGCGGGAGATTCGCCCATCACTAGTAGTTACGCTCAGGTCGGCGAACAGTAGCGTAGTTGCGCTAGTGTTACTTCGCTAGGCAGAGCGCTGTTACGCTAGCGAAGCCTAATTTGCATACGACGGGAACTTTAAGTTATAATAGAAGTATATGTTACAGCCACTACATTCCACTACACAAGCCCAGGAAACCTTTAATAGATAAAATAAAGTTGTCCTATTGCCCTACATGTGCCCCCTGTATAGTTGTGTTGCCATATGTTAGGAAATGTAGGGGGGAAGAAGGGTAACCCCCCCTCAAAAAAAATCAATCTTTTTCAGACTATCACCCTCCAATGGTAAAACATGCCCGCGTTTTTTAGGGACTGGTCTGACCAGGCGAAGTAAAGTCTAACGTAAGTGCTAACATTCAGGAAAATTATGATCTTAGTGAATTTGTGTAATTACGATCCTTTGTCAGTGCGCAACTTCGCCTAGCGTAAGGGTGCGAAGTTGCGCAAGTCTATCTACTTCGCTAGCGAAAATTCTTCACCAGGTGTTAGTGAATTTCCGAAGTTACGAAAGTCACTATAGATATCAATATACTCAATATACAGATATGGTGCTTTGTCTCAAGGTTTAGGACAATTTTAGGGTGGAACGTGTGTGTTTTGGAATTGGTCTGAATGGTTTGCAGATTCTGGTCAATCTAGCACAAATAAACCAAAGTATCTGTTCATACTGTATAAAGTCAATCTGACAATAACCGTAGGGCAAAGGATGATGTTCATCACAATGCATGGCCATAATTCAGACTGATCTTACCTCCAATCATAGTTCCAAGCAAGCCGTTTTTGTGTGGATGATGCACTGTTCCGCATCAGGGATCCCCAACCTTTAAAGCTTATGAGCAACATCCAGAAGTAAAAGGAATTGGGGAGCAACACTAGAATGAAAAATGTTCCTGGGGTGCCAAATAAAGGCTGTGATTGGCCATTTAGTAGCCCTTGTGTGGATTGTCAGCCTACACTGAGGCTCTGCTTGGCAGTATATCTGTTTTTATGCAAGCCTAGAATTCAAAAATAAGCACCACATTTGAGGCCACTGGGAGCAACATCCAAGGGGTTGGAGAGCAACATGTTACTCATGAGCTACTGGTTGGGGATCACTGCTTTACATACAAAAACAACCTAGCATATGACCATTTGTTGGTTATAACTGGAGGAAAAAATTAAGTAACTGGGTAATAAGAAACATATTATCCTTAATGCTCACCAATATCTTCACCAATGTGATGTATAGAATTAAAACAACCACCTCACGGGTTTCCCCTGGGATTATTTGGCGTTTTCTTATGACCCATATGGACAGAGTCAGAACGAAATTCTGAGTTGTAAGCTTGATTGTGGGTATTCCTTTACCTTGCCAAATACTGCTATTGTATTTTCTCTATGGATGGGAAAGAACAAAGCTTGCAATTGGTTGCTCTAAGGCTGCCTATCAAATTTTTGGACACCAACTATGATATCCAAGGGACAAAGCTGTCTACCATGAACCCTGCCTCCATGGATCCCTCCCACTTTGGATGAAGTTACATCAACCAGGGTGATTTTACTAATATTTATTGCTGTGTCCTTCAGGCAGGCCTTATGGGAAAATGTATGATATGAATAACACCTATAATCTAGATTAAATAAAAAAGCAATCTAACTAGATGGGTGATAACAATTCAACTGCCTAGGGGAACAAACCCCTAAAAGACCATATTAACAGTCCAATTTGGCCGTTTACAAGGTCAGTCATATGCCAATTGGGATCATCAGTAGACCAGATTTCTTTTGCACAGACCTGTCAAAACTGTGGGGACCATAAGTAAAGCTGGCCATAGATGTAAAGATTCTTGAAAGATCAAATGGTTATAGTGAGACCACGATTGTCTCAAAACGATCGTTTAAATGTCTGATGTGTCCATCAACTAAAAACACCAATTCAGGAGATATTGCAGCAGAACTAAAGGATCACAGCCTGCTTGGCCCTACAAACATAGGTAGATTGCATGTTGACCGATAAAGATTTTCTAACCTGGGTGATCAATTTTCAGACCGATGTCGGATGAAAAATCGTAAGACGTACAATCGTTGGTATCCCACTAACCGCACGATAATTTGATAGATTGGTCAGACTTCGCTAAGATCGGTCGTTCTGCAGGGAAAGATCGTTGCGTCTATAGGGAGCTTAACTCAGAATTCATCCAATCTGCATACAAATGTCATACTATGCTTGGCCTCCTGAAGTGTTCTTAAATCTTCCTTGTTTATCATTATGTTGAATCTACCATCACATTGTCAAAGTTGCTGTGGTTTGAAGCCTGTTATTGCTTGCTGCGTTCCAAGCATTAGTATTCTTCTGAGATAACATGTAAGAACAACAAGCAGGAGAGTTCAATACTTCAAATGAAAGTGCCATTACAGACTGTACTAGTACTAATCCAACTTGACAGAATGAGGCATGCAACTATTGAATTAAAAGCCAGGCTTTCAGTTGTACCAATTACGGACAATTGTTTTACTTTGGATTTTAATCAGCTTCCAATATGATCACTGTTAGAGGACTGCTTGCGTGGAGGGGAGCAATGTCTGAGAAATGCTTCTAGGACTAAGGAACTGGACCTAGAGATTTATTGGCCACATTTAATTCTAAGTAGTCAGTATAAATGCTGTCTCTCTATCTCTATCAATATACATTGCCTCTCAATCCATCTAACTGCCTACTGTATGTAGCTATCAATGCAAGATCAACAGAAGAACGACACTCATTCCAATAGTCAATGCAGACCCACAATGTGTCAGGGTAGCCAGCGGCTCCCACGAGGAGGTAGGCAGGATCAAGGAGGAAGCCCTTCCAGAGAGTCCAAGGCACAGTACAATTGGGATGTTTAAAGAGTGTCAAAGTCCAGGCAAAAGGTTCAATAAGTCAGGCAGCACAGAATCAATATCAGGAAGCAGGCCAAAGATCAATAACAGGATCAGGCAGGAATATTAGAGTACCCAGGAACACCAAACACGATGAGCTATACTTGGGCATCGAACCCGCGTCCTCAGCGTCCTTATATTTTGAATTTGGCGCCGCAATGTGCCCGTGGTGGCTATGGGAGCCGCCATCTTGGAAGCGCTGCCGAGAATGGACGCGCCGCCCGGAGCTCCTGCAAAGGCAGCATTCGTGACAGTACCCCCCTCCCCATGGGGAGCAACTGGACCACCAAGCCTGGGCTTTTGGGGAAACCGGGAGTGAAAATTCTTCACAAGTACATCAGAGTCTGGCTCCCAGGAGCATTCTTCAGGGCCAAAGCCCTTCCACTTGATGAGGTACTGGAGAGAGCCCCTGGAGAGTCTTGAGTCCAAGATCTTTTCAACCTCATATTCTTGCTGGCCATCCACTGAGATGGCAGAAAGAGGGGACTGGTTAGAGGAGAAGTGGTTGGATACAACAGGCTTCATTAGGGAGACATGAAACACGTTGGTAATCCACATCTCAGGGGGTAGTTGCAGATGGACAGCCACGGTATTAATGACCTCAGAGATGGAGAAGGAACCGATGAACTTGGGACCCAATTTAGGAGATGGAATCTTCAGGGGGTTGTTCCTATAAGAAAGCCAGACTTTATCACCAACCTTATACGGAGAGGAAGACTTCCTTCTACGGTCAGCGAAGGTCTTGTGCACCAAGGAGTTCTTTTCCAAATTGGACTTGGTTACAGCCCAGATAGCAGACATATGAGCTAAGTGAACATCAGCAGCTGGAACATCAGAGAGAAGGAATTCCTGAGGAAGGCTAGAGGATGTTGAGCGTATACGGACAGGAACGGAGATCTTCCGGTGGAAGTGTGACTGGCATTGCTGTGAGTGAATTCCGCCCACGGGAGGAGATCAGACCACTCGTCTTGACAGAGGGAAACATGATTACTAAGGAACTGTTCAAGAGCTTGGTTTGCACGCTCCGCTGCACTATTAGTTTGAGGGTGATAGGCACAGGAGAACTGGAGAGAGACTCCTAGAGACTTGCAAAAGGAGCGCCAGAACCTGGAGACAAACTGGGAACCTCTGTCGGAGACAATTTCCACAGGGAAGCCATGTAGATGGAAGATATACTGTATGAAGAGGTGATAAAGTTCCACAGCAGAGGGGAGTTTCCTCAAGGCGATGAAGTGTGCCATGTTGCTGAATAGGTCTATCACTACCCAGATGACGATGTTCCCACTAGAGGGTGGCAACTCAACAATGAAATCCACACCCAAATGAGTCCATGGACGAGAGGGTACAGGTAGTGGTTGCAGAAAACCGCAGGGTAGAGAGTGACTGGACTTAGTGGTAGCACACACAGTACATGCTGAAACAAAGTCTTTGACATCCTTGCAGATGGTCGGCCTCCAGATAAGGTGACGAAGGAGTATAATAATTTGACTAAAGAAAATCTGTCATCGATTTTAATTAAACAATGGCATGACAGAGACCTCTGGTGGTCAGAACAGGGGAAATAAATGAAAAGGAAAAAAAATTCTCTATGAAGTCATGCTTAAAGGGCAAGGAAAGGCAAAGAAATAAAATCCCATTTTTACTTTCTTTAATGAAAAAGAAATCTATCTCCAATATACTTTAATTAAAAAATGTGTACTGTTTTTATAAGAAACCTGACTGTATGCAGTGAAATTCTCCCTTCATTTAGTGCTGTGGATAGAAATTGTCAGGCAGTCCCTAACTTCTGGCAGGGAAACAATCATACTTATGAACAGCAGGGGGAGCCCCTGCCTTACCTACCAGCCATGCAGAACTCAAGCAGCTTTGTTTTTTGATCATTTATGACGATCCCTAAGAAGCCCAGACCACACTGAGCATGTGTATGTAGTCTAGTCTTGCAAAGATGTATAACAAAGTTACAAGATGACAGCCCCCTGTGGCCAGCTTTGAAAGCATAAATCATTTGTTTGATTAGGCTTGTGGTGCAGTAAGTTCATGTTTATGTTTAGTATACAAAATACAGCATTTCTAGCCCTATTCTATTTTAGAATTTCCTTGCCCTTTAAAAAAGTACAAATTTATTAAGTCATAAAAGTCAAAATGTTACCCCACATGGAGGCTCCATGTGGAGGCTGCCTGACGTAGCTATAGGGGCCGCCATCTTGGAAGTGCCGCCGAGAATGGAGACGCTGCCCGGAGCTCCTGGAAAGGCTCTGGGCGGTGTTTGTGAAACAATGCCAAGAAGCTTTTCATTGGATAACTTATTGAGAGCTCCTTGACCTTCACATTGTACAGCGTCTTGGTCTTGGACACACATCAGCCGTCTACTACATTTTAAGCTTCTGCATTAACTGTAAGTCTATTATATACTGTATGTATCTATCTAACTGGAGTAGGTTGTACACCTAAGGGTTTGTGGCAAAATATAACTCAGCAGATTAAATGGCACAAAACTAAAAATGAGTTCCAGAAACATCCTTGTGGGACTTAATTTTAATATAATCCAGCTCACTATTATGTTGTCATAATAGTTTACTTTAAAAAGATTTGAGCACACTAAGAAAGTGAATCCACACAACTCAAGTGTCACACTAAGAGCTGAGTCATTCAGATTCACTTGTTTTGCTTGATACCTACTCTCCTACTCTACGGACTGCACGCAGTCCACATTATCATATACTTTACATGAGTAACTGCCCAAAATTGGGTTTGTTTGTTTATATATATATATATATATATATATATATATATATTGGGCCCCACAAGGTAAATGCCCCGAACCAAACAACATAACCTAGTTAGTTACAGATTCTGGTTGTGATGTAATAATTTCATTGTGAAACTGTGCAGCAGCAAGCAAGAAGAAGGAAACCTCATTCAGCTCATTCCACCTGTAGCCATCCCATACAACTCTCATGGCCTCAGAAGCTAGCTTACATACCTAAGAATGATTATGTTTAGCGAATGAGAAGACTGACAATGAGAAGATAAATGAATCATATGAAATGTTTATATTTGTAATGCAGAGGATTTCATTATACAAGCAATTGGACACACAGGGAGGAGAAAAATCCCAGAAGGACTAAACTGATGATCCCTAACAGTTCATGCTCAAGGATTAGCACCAGCTCCAAAGCTTTTATGTTATATCAGCTCAGAATGCTGTCAGGTGCTCCTGGTTAACCCATTGGCTAGTCATGAGGTGATCATGATACATTTACTAAATTCAGAAGAACGTTACAATAAAGTGAAAATCTAATCCTAGGAGTGGATGTTAAGTTGGCACAAGACTGGACCTGGTGACTGGAAATGCTGTAACTTCAAAAATGAATTGTTCTCTAAAAGATGTTATGGTAATACCTGCTATTTAGTAACAATGAGAAAAATTGACCCCAGTTTAATTAAAATTGTGTCCGATTTCACTCTTCTAACTGATCATTTAAATTGACCTGCTAATTGGCTGGAAAGGAAACTTATTCAAGTTATGAAATAGCACCAGGTTGTATCATTATACTGTAGATATATTTCATCTTGGGACGATGAGGCTGTCCTTGTTATAAAAGGCCCTGACCAAAGGTCTACTTTTAGGGCATAAGACAATTTGATGTCCTAGATATTTTTGACAACACAGCCAGTTAGGGTTAGATCTGGGGAGACCTAACACAGCATGACTGATATACAAATGTTTTCATATGAGGTATCTGTCACCATCTTACAAAGATCCTTGGTCAAATGTTGGCCTTGGACCCCCAAATGCCTGTATATCACTGCTGTCCTGTTGTACTCTAGGCCAGTGATCCCCAGTGTTGCTGTAAGTGGCCTCAAAGCAGGTGCTTATTTTTGAATTCCTGGCTTGGGTTTTGGTTGCATAAAAAACAGTTTTGTCAAGCAGGGCCTCCTGTAGGTTGCCAATCCACATAGCTACTTAATAGTTACTACAAATAGTAAATCACAGCTTGTGTTGCTCTCCAACTCCTTTTACAACTGAGCATAGCTCTTGGGCATAAAAGGTTTGTGAACCCTGCTCTAGGCCATGAACGTTTTTATATTCTGAGAATGTTATACTTCCTTCCAGTCCTCACAGAAGATCAAGCATGCCTGCCGAACCATTTATTTTCTTTCTGCTGATACACAAACACACAAAATGTATATTTTAAATAAGATATTTTGAACATATACAACACATTTTGTGAAGCACTTGGTATGTCCAACCCATTACTGTTTGAGATGGAGTCATCCTTTAGCCACAGTTGATTCTGAAAGCTAATAAACAAGTACATTCCATAAATATAACTTAAAACCCTGCCCTAGTAGCTTCCATATGGGAATCCTATTCATGAACCCTGTACCTCTACATAAACCCTGCATGCCATAAAAAAGTTGGCTTCATTTAATGACAACATCTTGGCAAGACTGTTATTTCACCAGGCCTTCTGTAAACATTTACAGTCCAACCTCCTTCTCAGCTTGCCCTTAGTCTTCCTAAACTTTCTTTTACAGACCCACGATCAGTTCTACACCACTCAGATAATCTAATGGTTCTAAAAGTCCCATCCATAAGTTCCCTGGTGACTCTTCTCCATGTACCCACTACAACCATTCTAGTTTCAATTTGTTTGAAAGCCCTGGGTTTCTTATTTATGAGCCTTTGGGTTCACTGAATTTTCTCCTCCTCATCCCAAAAGGCTTATATTGCCTCTTCATCCATGGATAACCCTTCCACTACAGATACCTGAAGTCCTCAGACCATATAAGTGGCTAAAATGGAACATGGTGGATTTACCCTAAATCTTGTTCATTAAGGCCCTAACTCTTTCAGACACAAATTTTCAAAAATCACGTGAAATGATTGAAGTTCGATCTGTATCCGATCGTACGAATTCATCGAGAAATCGGATATCGACCATCGAATGCTTATCGAATTGTGAATTTTGTTCAGCTGATTTCTGGGAATAATAGTAAATTTGCCCCTTACTTGCACAATACTTGGTGCAAATTATTTGCTCTTCCTTTATTGTCTCTTCTTCATTTGACAAATAAAGGTAAATTCATAAATCCACCCCAATACTGGACATTACTTCACTGCACAGTATCTCCCCCACCAGGTCCTGTCATCCAACTCCTGCTCATAACCTCTGTTGGGTATCTCTGTTTGCCTGGAAGGATAAGCAGAGGTTTCACATTACGGCCCATGACACTTTTTTATACGTACACAGCAAAGAGAGGAAGGGAAATTGCTGTTAGCACCTAAAAAGCATTGATTATTATCATGACAAGTGACACTAGTTACCTGATATGACTCCACAACCTATTGCTAATATAATATTCACACTGTTATATGATTCAGATCGTGTTGCTTTTTCTGTTATGCTTTTTATTTAATTTCTAAGGTTAAATAAGAAAACCTTTATGTCATTGCTCCACGTCATTAGTACATGAAAAGCATTAGCAAGCAGCAGTGCGCAAAGAAGTAAATACAGACCATTCAAATGGATCATTTTAAAGCAGAAACCATTAAATGATTCAGCTGCTGTATACGATGTCATGTGAGACTTGTTGGCATTACAAAAGCAAATACTTGGCCACATTCTGCTTTAAACTGATGTAAGCGAATCCCCAGTGAATGGTTTTATATGGAAGCTGAGTGTTTCTCAATAAGAATCCAGAATATCTGCAATGACATTGTAAAATAAGAAGAAGAAATATGTCAGAACAATGCAGCATTTCATTCCTTGGCTGCTGAATCACTTTTCAGTATTTATACATTTTCAGGCTCATACAGTGTCTTGGGGGTCATTTATGGAATCGCTTGCAGCAAAATCTCCCCCTTACACAGGGCATTTCTAAAAAAAACAGGTTTTTCTCCCTAAAGAAAACCTGGGCCCCAGTATGTAAGTAATGTTTCCATGAAGGGAATTTCCAAACAATGCTAAACATAATTTAGTGACATTTTTACCTGCGTCGTGGTCACAAAAAGAAGGGCGAGAAGAGCTTTACCACTTCTTCACCTCTATTCAACACCACAAGTACAAGACCATTTGTCAGTATTTTATGTGGCTGGGTTCAGACTTAAAGGACAAGGAAAGGAAAAAAAATAAAGTCCCATTTTTACTTTCTTTGATGAAAAAGTTATCTATCTCCAGTATACTTTAATTAAAAAATGTGTACTGTTTTTGTAATAAACCTGACTATATTCAGTGAAAGTGTCCCTTCATTTTCTGCTGTTTATAGGAATTGTCAGACAGTCCCTAACTGCTGGGCAGGGAAACAATCATACTTATAAACAGTAGGGGGAGTCCCCACCTTACTTCCCAACATTTCAGAACTTAAGAAGCTTGCAGTCGGCAACTGTGTAGAGATTTGTCTTGGATTTTATTACATCCCTGTTAATGTTTCCAACTCGAGCTGCAGGGACAAAGATCATGGAGCCAAATTTAAACAGATAACCTGGGATTCTCTTTGGAGGATTATTGTGCTGCAGCCATTGGTTCTGGAGAGTTGGAGAAAGTTTGTATTAAACAATACAAAAACTATAAAATCCACATTAGATTACATGACAACACAGGACCCAGTGCAGTCTGTATATTCTGATTATTAATCAGTCTTGCTGTATCGGCTTCTGGCAGATATTATTTGACTTGTGCTGTTTTAATCATTTATGATGAGCCCTAATCAGCCCAGATCACACTGAGCATGTGCACAGTCTTGGTCTTGCAAAGATGTATAACAAAGTTACAAGATGACAGCCCCCTGTGGCCAACTTTGAAAGCATAAATCATTTGTTTGATTAGGCTTGTGGTGCAGTAAGTTCATGTTTAGGTTTAGTATACAAAATACTGCATTTCTAGCCTTATTCTATTTTACTTTCCTTGACCTTTAAGGAGTCACCTTATTACACAATGGGTATAGCAGGTATAGTAGGGAGAGATGGTGCCTATAGTAACAGTGGATAATAGTCTCTGGGAAGGGAGTGTGACTGTGGGATAGCAGGTATAGTAGGGAGAGATGGTGCCTATAGTAACAGTGGATAATAGTCTCTGGGAAGGGAGTGTGACTGTGGGATAGCAGGTATAGTAGGGAGAGATGGTGTCTATAGTAACAGTGGATAATAGTCTCTGGGAAGGGAGTGTGACTGTGGGATAGCAGGTACTGTATAGTAGGGAGAGATGGTGCCTATATGATGGGATAATAGTTTCTGGGAAGGGTGCTCCTGATTAATTTTATGCAGTTAATTTACACCTAAAAAACTAAAAAGTGGTGAAGTGGGCCAGTGCTTTGGCACAAAAGAAAAATTAAATTTTAAACTACCAGTAGTGATGGGCGAATCTCCCGCGATTCGCTTCGCCGAAAAATTCGCGAATTTCTTGAGAAATTCGCGAATTGGCGAAAAATTCGCGAAACGAGTCGCGGGACGATTTTGTCGCGCGTCGCGTCAACTTTGACGCGCGTCGCGTCAACTTTGACGCGTCGCGTCGTTTTCGTCGCGCGTCGCGTCGTTTTTGACGCGCGTCGCGTCGTTTTCGTCGCGTCGCGTCAAAAATGACGCGCGACTGACGCGCGACTCGTTTTCGGCGAATTTTCGGCAAGCGAAATTTCGCTGGTGATTCGCGAATTTATTCGCCAGCGGCGAATCGCGGGAATTCGCCGCGAATTCGCCCCTGGCGAATAAATTCGCCCATCACTAACTACCAGTTTAGAAAACACACAGAAAATACACTCAAGTGCATTAATTTATTCATCCATATTAAAGTAACTGGTCTTGGGATCATTCTTGTTACAGCTCCAGAAGTAAACAATGAACCAGGCGAGACAACAGATCTGAGACTCACCTGCTATTGCCCCAAGATGGATCCATTTTAATTACAAGTCAGGGAGAGGTCCCTGGAGATATTACAGTCAAGTCCACAACAAGTGAAAACGAATTCCCAAATTGTTGTTTGCTATTTGGCTTGATTGTAAGTTCATGTGAAGTTCTGCCCCATTTCTAGGAAAACACACGTTCAGCATTCACTCACTATTATTATTATTTTAAGAATAGCAAGGAGAGACGTGCAGCAGCCGCCTGCTGGGATGAAGGTTCTCCAAGAGATGAAAGCACAGCTATTTACTTAGGGGATATATATTGAGCACCCATGGGATATGAAGGGACTGGCAGCAATTCAAGTCTGTAGTTTGCTGATCAATGACTCTCCCATCACATTAAGAGAAATCACAGACCAAAAAAAAAAAAGGCAAAGAGGAACCACAAAAAACAAATACGGAGATATTGGGAATTCCTAACCACCTTTATGTAGTAAAAACCAAGCTGCAAAAGGTCATGCATGTGTTGCTTTAAAGTCTATTTGAAGTCCCATATTCTCAGAATTACGCTTTACCCAATCCAGTGGCAGATTGAGATAAAGCAATTTGTACAACTGCTCAGTGCAATGAGTTGGATATCTGGGTCACTGACTAATTAATATGCCAGGACATCCCAGATTTTACTGAGCACTACACTACAGTGGTTTCCTTTTCTATTTATATGAGAGCAGAAGTATTTTTTGAGTCCGGTGGGATTTCTCTATGACTTGTCAAAAAATGTCTTCCATATTACTTTTATCCAAGAAATCAGATGTGATTCAAGTAGCCACAACTCCTTTCTTGTGCAATGCCCTGTGCTTGGACAACCCCATATTTCTCCATGTTGTGGGTTACTGCACTATGTCCAGAGAGCTTTAAAATGTATTGTTATATATTTAAATCTGAAAACTGGTCTAACCTTGTCTCAGGACCTGAAGGCTCCGGTAGGTTTTTGCAGACCAAGGAGGAAGCAAGTCCAGCACAGTTCGCGGTAACAAAAGGGTTAATCATGAGAGTGGTCAAAGTCCAGGCAGAAAAGGTTCACAAGACGATAAGACAGGCTGAAGTCAATAAACAGGATTTCAAAGCAATAATCACACACAGGAGTAAGTTATAATTGGGCAATGTTTGGAGTACTCTGGCGCCTTAAATAGCCCTCAGTTTGGCGCCAAAATGTTCACGGTGACATCATCAGGCAGGCATTTCTGGGCTGGCATCTAATCTGGCGCTTGGGCCTCTTTGTGATGCTGGCATTCTTTCGTCGGCGCACTAGCGCTGGTGTGTAATCCGGCAGGGACGTCATTGTGCTGCACCCTGGCGAGACCTTGAGGGTGTCGCCATCTTGTGGGAGACATGGCGTCTTCTTCCTTACACCTTGTGACCTTAAACAGAAATCATCTTGCAGCAGGATAAATGACAATTAAATATGTCCCAGAATGAGCTCCTATGTCATTACAGTAAGTATAAAACCATTTAAGTCCAACTTTGAGTAGTGGGTCAATAATCTGTCATACTGCATGTTTAAAGGAGTTGTTCACTTTTGAGTTAACTTTTAGTATGATGTACAGAGTGGTATTCTGAAAAATGTTAATTATTTTATTAAAATTGAGTCCAAGGGAGATGGCCTTCCAGTAATTTGGATCTTCCTGAATAACAGGTTTCAAGATAATGAGTCATAAATCAGCCTGCTGGTACTTGTTCCCCACAAGAAACCCTGATTCTACCACCCCCCCCCCCCCCCCGACTGTGCTGCCATTATTCAGAATACGCTTAATCCTGTACATAAATATGTCCATAAATATTTCTTCTTTGACAATTTTTCTTACAACAGATGGGCACAGTTATGGGATCTTGGTTTGTGCCGCAATACTTAAACTCTATTTACGGCCAAATTGGAGGAGTAGTGATGGGCGAATTTATTCGCCAGGGGCAAATTCGCGGCGAATTCCCGCGATTCGCCGCTGGCGAATAAATTCGCGAAACTTTGAAAAAAATTCGCCCAAAAAAATTTGCGCGTCAAAAACGAGTCGCGCGTCTTTTTTGATGCGACGCGACGAAAACGACGCGACGCGCGCCGAAAATGACGCGCCGCGTCGGAAATGACGCGACGCGCGTCAAAAAAGACGCAACGCGCGTCAAAAACAACGCGCGACTCGTTTCGCGAAGCGGCGAAAAATTCGCGAATTTCTCTGGAAATTATGGAGGAGGACTACTACATATCATTCGGAAGTATAAAACCCAAAACATATCTCAGCTCTACACAAATAACCTGGATTGCTGGTGAGAAGGCTTTACTAAAATTCCACACGGCCTACAATAAATGTCACCTTACCATAAAACTGAATGCCTGCTATTTCCAGACCAACTGGGCCAGGCCTCAGATAATCACTTTAAAAACAACTCTATTCAGGCATCAAATGCCATAGATTAAAGCCAATTTATAAAATATGCCCATATTAGTTCTGAAAATACACATGAACAACCCCAGGCAACAAAATAGGGGCACTAGATACTCAAGTACAAGTACAACAGAATTCCCAGGGGTGATTTTCTGCAATAAAAACACAGAGTTGCATGTGTACCTATAGGTTACATTCCATTCATATGCTTCCCTCTATATGCTTGCTTTTATACAAATAGCCCCCAAATCCAATACACATTATTGTATACCTGTAGGTATAATGAGTGTGTGACTTTTGCCTACATTTACTGTACAGCACAGAGAGGACACCAACACCACCTTATCAAATGTAAAAATTATTACAGGGTACCCAGTATTGGAGTGGTCCACTGGGATGTCTGGATATATCCTTGTAGGCCCCGGCCTTAATGGCCCAGCTGATCGGGGTCCATGTGGCAGATATTTGAGGGTTGTTCAGGGGTGAGGGGCAAGAGATGACCAGAGATACAGTAGCATGGGCAGGAGGGGTGATCAATGACAGGGAGGGGTGGTCAGTGGTGTGGAGGTCAAGTCCTTTGGTGGGCCCTAAGGTCTCCAGTGTGGTGGTTACCAGTTCATCATAGGTGGCATATCTGAGAGGTCCTGGTGCAGGAGTAGAACTCTATGTTGAGGAAACAGGGTTAAAACTTACTAGAGAGAATGATAGGGCACAGATTATTTATGAATAATACTGTATGTCCAGGGGGTGCACCATATCAACAACCATACCAATAGGACTGAAAAGTGTGGAAATATAAATTCAAGTACAGTACATCATTGACACTCTGCACACAGACTTAAATAGGAATAATGGCTCCATGTACAGTTATGAGTTATAATCCCCAGGCTGTACTTCCCCAGAGAGTTCTATCTACAAAAATTCAATTTAAAGAAAACTGGCACTTCAAATGGTCTGCTTATATCAAATGGCCATTTCACACATCTCTATCTCAGTAATCTGAGCTTCAAAGGCCAACTTGAAAAAATAGAAGGACCTTCTATGAGCCTTGATTTTCAGAGAAAAAAGGGCATTCCAGGGAAGTAGACAGGAAGGTGTTCTTTGGTCAGACCAATAATACTGAAGCCTGATAGACTCCTGGTGGGCAGAAGAAGTCCTTTATCACTACTTTGAATGTCAGTACTGCAGAGTTGTGATCTCCAGTAGGACGGCACCTCAAGTTGCTATGGAGAGCATTTTGGAAGAATGGTTTCTCTGTGATTTTATAGGGACAAGTCTATTGTTTTGTACCTGTTAAGCATTAACAGCTGCCTTGGTTCCAGGACAGAACTGCCAACCCACATCCCTTCAGATCCAGAGATATTGTTGCTTTGCTTTGGTCCCACACCCTGACAGTGCTCTGTGCTCCAGTAGCTTCTGAGAATTAGATACTTCAATGTATTTCAGTGGCTAAGGTAAATTGAGATTTGGTGGTGACTGGGCTGTTACTGTGGGTGACTGGGCGAGGGGAGTCAGGGTAACTCCCATGCCAGTAGCATGCAATACCAGATCTGGTTCCATTGCACATCCCTGCTGGCAATCAAAGTCCAAATTGGAACTGACACAGCCGAAGCTGCCAACCCTGCTCCAGAACTCTGCAGTTACATTGCCAGTATGCCAGTTTGACAACATCAATTTTCAAATCATTTAAAATCTGTAAGGAATGTAAACTTGAAAACTACTTAGCATTAGGATTTCTTTCACTGAGGACATTTAGCATCTTGAGGTACAATGCCAGGCGTGGCTTCCTAAAGGTACCAGAGAGCAGTTCAAGCACAATTTAATAATCCTTCTGCCTTAGCTGGAATCATTTAGTAACAACATCAGAGCCACAGGTTTCTGATTCCCAATTTAACTATCTCTCATTAAGCAACTATTCCCTAGTGAATTAAAAATAGCATCTGCTCGACAGTGACACGGAAACCTCCCAAACGCTGAATAAGAGACATATATTCCTGTAAACTTTGTTTTCCCCCTCTGTATAGAGTGAATGAATCAAAGGGTTGTAAAAGTCTCTGAAAGCAACAGAAATGCACTGAGAGTGCAACTGAAACCTTGGTAGCCTTTAGCACCTGCCATAAATACTGGGCTCTTGCTTGTGGCATTACTTGTAAACCCTCCACAAACACCCAGTAGACAGATTCCATGTATCTTAAATATATCTCCAGCCTGTCTAATCCCTATTCATGGTTCTTGGAACTGGATGGTATAATTATTTTGTAGTCTGTTATTTAGCAAGAACTAGGGACAAAATGTTCTTCTAGACCAAGAGTTTATTCTGGACAGTAATGGCATTTGCTTTACACAATTTCATGGTAAATAAACCATTTGGTGACCATTGGCATGTTGTGGATGTGGTCGTGTGGAAATCTGTGGTTTTACACTCTTTTGTAAAAGTGGTGTAAGTGGGTTTAAACAATGCACACTACACCATAACAGAGCCATAAAGAAATCTTCAGTGGCACCAAGTGGTGAGAATAAGAGGGTCAACAATCAGACCTTTTCACCAGATCCCTAGACATCTCTGAAAGTTATCTGCACCACCTGAATAAATGCATGATCTTGGAATATGTGTTTTATCCACAACTGATTCTCACTATTGCCCTTTCCAAAGAATTCCAAAGATGCCAACATCACATCAGAAACTGTTCCTTGTCAAACATCAACAAGCTAAGGAGTGTTATCATTGTAGCCCTTATCAGATGTTCCACAAATAATTATCCCATTCTTGAATTCACTGGAGTTCCCTTTGTGGACACCACAACCCCACTAATCCTGGATGTAGTTAATCCACCACAGTTGGCCTTTAGGTTGAGAACATTCCACCACCACCACCACCCTCATCCTCATCTTAAAAATCTCTGCTGAAGGGTGTGATGGATTCCTGGTTAAATGGTCGGGGGATTGGTCACCTTAAATTAACCATGCTGAGGACAGTGATAGTCTATGCCAACTTGCAGTTGGTCTTTGCATTGTATGGTTTGATTAATTTCACATTTTGCTCTGCTGCCCAGTTGATACACCTGCTTATTTCTGCTCTGCTCAATAAACAGGAGGGCCACCTGCCTTCTAGAAAGAGGACAGAAGCACCTTATCCAAACAGTAAATGAAGTCCTTGCATTTCTAAAACAGTGCATAAAGAAATAACAGAAGTTTAAAACAAACTGGTTTATTTTGTGTTATCGCACTCACTGTGTTTCCGATTTAGATGCCCTTTCAAATCATACTTCTTACAGTTAAACCATGAATAAATTGCTCATGTTTTTTACATACGTATGCCTCTTCAATAAAACAAAAAAAATGTCAGTGATAGACACTGACGATAGAGAAAAAGGCATCAGTCTTGCTGACAGTTTTCACGTGACCTCAGAAGACAAATGATAGCTGTAGCCAATATTAAGTGTTTGTCCCTGGGCCAAAGTCATAATGGTTATGTTTTTCTTTTTGCTTAGCTTTCTTGTTGGCTTGACATCTATTCCTGAACTGATGTGGAGCCAGTGAATGATTTGTAAGCCAAAGCAGAAGAGCTATCTCTCAGCACACTTTGCTCTCTGCCAACAACTTCATCATGATAGCTGCAAATGCCGGCATCTTCCTGCTGAACAAAACAATTGATTCTCTGCTGGGGGACCAAGAAGGAGATTATTCTACATATCAGGGGCATAGATTGTAGTTTGGGTCTCCAGCAAAAGTTATTTCTTGCCCACCCCCCACGAACCACAAACAGGATACCTGTATCTATTATATGGTGTTCCAGGTGAAGAGTGGTCCCTCAATCTCTGGACTCACCCAGCAGATTTCAAACATTACATATAACCATAAGTTCACTCCACTGATGGGTACTGGTACATACATCGATCCTCTACAGCTGAGTCCTCACTGCAGGTGTCTAGAGCAGTGATCCCCAACCAGTAGCTCGTGAACAACATGTTGCTCTCCAACCCCTTGGATGTTCCCCCCAGTGACCTCAAAGCAGGTGCTTATTTTTTAATTACTGGCTTAGAGGCAGGTTTTCGTTGCATAAAAAACAGATGTCCTGCCAAACATTCTCTCCTGTAGGCTGCCAGTCCATATAGGGGTTACCAAAAAGCCAATCAGAGCTCTTATTTGACATCCACATGGACTTTTTCATGCTTGTGTTGCTCTCCAACTCTTTTTTAAATTTAAATGTGGCTCACAAGCAAAAAAGGTTGGGGACCCTTGGTCTAGAGGAAGGGTGAAGTATTTGAACTAGAACTTGGATATGGTAAGTGTAAAGATAAAGGACTCTTAATATGAAAATATGATTTATTTAAAAGAAAGGTACTCCTTCTTACACAAAAGCCTCCTTAGTGCAACACAAAAGTGTCCTTGCTCTCTAATCCTGACTATATTACAAACCTGAAGGGTACTATGATGATAGTCTGCCACTTGCTAACCTAATCTACTGTGTCCCTGTTACCCGAACTTAACTAAGTAATGGTTACCCTAGGGTCCAGCCTCTGCTCCTCAAAGAGATGAACGTAGGACACTTACATGCACTAACAAGGTAAAGACATAAGGCAAGTTACATTCATTAAAACTTTAAGCAACAGGGCTAAAGAACTGTGGTGAAAAGTAAATCCTTAAAAGACAAGGAAAGGCAAAAAAAATATTTAAATAACTTTAATGAAAAATAAATTTATCTCCAATATACTCTAATTAGAAAATGTTTACCGTTTTTATAAGAAACCTGACTGTATGCAGTGAAATTCTCCCTTAATTTACTGCTGTGGATAGGAATTGTCAAATGGTCCCTAAGTGCTGGGCAGGGAAACAATCATACTTATGAACAGCAGGGGGAGCGCCTGCCTTGCTTCCCAGCCTTGCAGAACTCAAGCAGCTTTGTTTCCCTTTAGAGAAATCAGCAACTGTGTAGAGATTTGTACTGGATTTTATTTTTGCCTTTATATCCCCTTTATTGTTTCCAACTCCAGCTGCAGGGAAAAAGATCATGGAGCCAGATTTAAACAGATAAACTGTGATTCTATTTGAAGGATTATTTTGCTGCAGCCACTGGTTCAGCAAACCACAAAACAAAAACAATAAAATCCACATTAGATTACATGACAACACAGGACCCAGTACAGTCTGTATATTCTGATTATTAATCAGTCTTGCTGTCTCGGCTTCTGGCAGATATTATTTGACTTGTGCTGTTTTGTTCATTTATGACGATCCCTAATCAGCCCAGATCACACTGAGCATGTGCACAGTCTTGGTCTTGCAAAGATGTATAACAAAGTTACAAGATGACAGTCCCCCTGTGGCCAACTTTGAAAGCATAAATCATTTGTTTGATTAGGCTTGTGGTGCAGTAAGTTCATGTTTATGTTTAGTATACAAAATACAAAATTTCTAGCCTTATTTTATTTTAGACTTTCCTTGTCCTTTAAGCATTTTAGAGACTTTAATTAGCTTGAGGCTGTCTATGACAGGTGACTTTCTGAGGATCTCTCTGGCTGCAGATTGGTCTGTGCAGGAGAATTTTCTACAAGCTACAGACTGATCTGTACTGGAGTTAAAGCTTCTAAAGAGGGACATTGCTGGAAACATACAGTATCTATAGAATAAAGCAAACAATTGATGGAAAGGCACAGTAGTTGTCTGTGAAGTCAGTCACCTTAAAGGGCAAGGAAAGTGTAAAATAGAATAAGGCTAGAAATGGTGTATTTTGTATACTAAACATAAACATGAACTTACTGCACCACAAGCCTAATCAAACAAATGATTTATGCTTTCTAAGTTGGCCATAGGGGGCTGTCATCTTGTTACTTTGTTATACATCTTTGCCTGACACTGGCACTGCACATGCTCAGTATGGTCTGTGCTGCTTAGGGATCGTCATAAATGATCAAAAAACAAAGCTGCTTGAGTTCTGCATGGCTGGTAAGTAAGGCAGGGGCTCCCCCTGCTGTTCATAAGTGATTGTTTCCCTGCCAGAAGCACTAAATTGAAAGGAAAATTTCACTGCATACAGTCAGGTTTCTTATAAAAGCGATACATATTTTATAATTAAAGTATATTGGAGATAGATTTCTTTTTCATTAAAGAAAGTAAAAATTGAATTTTATTTTTTGCCTTTCCTTGCCCTTTATATAGTCAGGCTTTATTGAAGCACAAGAACCAGGTTCACCTACAACAATGTGGTGTGCAGCCTATTGGTCATCTTTCCAGAAAAAGCAAACTGATTATCCTCAGAACCCGATTGCCTGGGGATTATACATTTTTGCTCAAAAGAAAGGATTTTAGTAATTCAATAACTGATTAAACTCTCATCAACATCTAGTGCATTAACACCATGATTGTTGTTGAGCAACCATGGGGTCCAAGTGATGACCCAGTTTGGTAGGTGTATCTCAGTTGAGTGGGGAATGCACAAGCTGCACTTTCCTGCATAAGCCACAGTTCCACAGCTATTAATGACTAATCAGCCTTATATTGTGACTATATTTGTATGACACTATCAGGTGTATATTGTGAGTGGGTCCCTAAGCTCAGTAACAGACAGCAGCACAGAGCATGTGAATCAGTGAATCAGCAGAAAAGAAGATGGGGAGCTACTGGGGCATCTACTGGGGAGACACAGATCTTTACTGCTAAAGGGCTGTGGTTGCCTTGGGCTGGTACACAAGCACAAAACATCATGTACAACATTTCTACCTACTTCTTTAATTTAACTTTCCTTGTCCTTTAAATATATTCCTCTTTGCAAGTGCTTTTTTTCCAGTGAAATGGAGATGATTTTGCCCAGTATTTACTCTCTTGAGCTACAGTCAGACACAACGCTGACCTTGGTTCTTTATGTCTCTTTTAGCCACGGCCTTGGGTTTAGAGCAGTGATCCCCAACCAGTAGCTCGCGAGTAACATGTTGCTCTCCAAACCCTTGGATGTTGCTCTCATTGTCCTCATAGCAGGTGCTTATTTTTGAATTCCAGGCTAGGAAGCAAGTTTTAATTGCATAAAAACTAAGTATAGTACCAAGCAGAGCCTCCTGTAGGCTGCCAGTCCCAAAGGGGATACCAAATAACCAATCACAGCCCTTATTTGGCAATCACAGGGACTTTTTCATCCTTGTGTTGCTCCCCAACTCTTTTTACATTTGAATGTGGCTCACAGGTCAAAAAGGTTGGGGAACCCTGGTTTAGAGAAAGTGCTTAATCCCACTGTGATTGTGTGAGCTTGTAGTTTGTGGTAATTATGGGGGGTGGGGGCTTGAGCAGAAAAATGTTCCAAATACAGAACTTCTCCTATAAAAGTTATAGAGGAATATGGACCAGTAACCCAGTCAGCCAATAACAGTCACTTTCATTATTTTAACTTAGGGATGCACCATTCCACAAATCAGTGTGTGGGTTCAAGCACATTTTGAAGGATTTCAATTCAGTGAAATCCTCACTGAACCAAATACAAACCCTTACACCATGTGATCGTAAAGCCTAAACAAGGATATTTAGGTAAAAGATGATGTACTTTTACTAAAATGTCCATATGCAAATAAGGATTAGTTATTGAGGGCCCAGATATGAATGCAGTGGTCAAAGTGAAAAGTTTGGATGCAGATAGCCAAGCTTTTCAACCACAACACTGTGTTTCTTTCCCCAGAGATCCAGTGCAAAAGCAAGGGAATGGGAATGTGGAAATGGTGTTTTATGTGGAATACAACATAAAAAACAACATTGGGGTCCAATTCAACTGGCCCACGTGTATTCATGCGGGCAGCTGTATGCAATGCATCAGACAAGGCCGAACAAGTTGCAGAAGCGCATTTATAGACACAACTACACTTATCCATTTTAGTATTTTGTACTTGCAAATAACAGAGCCCTTCAGATTATCTCTAATGAAGAATTCAGAATCTGGCTGAATCCAAACAGTATGGTGCAGCCATTGTAAACTTCAACTGTCAGTTGGTTGTTGGGTGGGTTTCAAAACTTAGCAAACTAGTATTGTGTCACTGCATAGTATTCTTTGTATTAACACAACATTCTTTGTACAGGTATGAGACCTGCTATCCAGAATGCTCGGAAACTAGGGTTTTCTGGATAAGGGTTTTTTTTCTGTAATTTGGATCACTATAACTTAAGTCTATTTAAAATTCATTTAAATATTAAATAACCACAATAGGAGTATTTTGCCTCTAATAAGGATGCATTATATCTTAGTTGGGATCAACAGGTACTGTTCCATTTTTACAGAGAAAAGGAAATAATTAACAAAAATGTGAATTATTTAATTAAAATGGAGTCTATGGTACATACCTGTACCTGTACACAAGAACCTGTACACAAGATGGGACTCTGAGTTACAAGATGTGAATTTAAACATTGAAATGGTAGTGAGATCCAATCCAGTAGCATTCAGTCAATCATGTCAAGGGGTGGCTGGACCAACAAAGATGACAATCTCTTCCCAAAGGTCTTACAATCTAATTTCTGTTAGTAAAAATCCATAATAAAGCAATGCCAAAGCCTGACATTATGGACACTGGGCAGTCTGGTGACTATTCCAAAAAGGACAATATCCCTCACAGATGTTGATGTAGAGTTCAGTTGAGGGTGCAGATATAAAGATACAGGTATGGGATGTGTTATCCAGAATGCTCGGGACCTGGGGGATTCCAGATAAGGGGTCTACTAGAAGTCTACTAGAAAATCATGTAAACATTAAGGGGCAGATTTACTATTATTCCCCTAAAACCCCTCGAATTCTTTCGAATTTCGATGAGCATTCGACTATCGAATGCTTATCGAATAGTTCTATGCTATTTTTTCCTTGATATTCGATTTCTCGACGAAATCGTATGATCGAATAACGATCGTTCGGTTTCACGAAAAAAACGTAATTTTTCCTTTGAGTGCTCGAAATATTTGTTCGATTCGAATGATTGAGGCGTTCGATCGTATGAATGGTATTCGAGCAGGTGTTTGAAAAAAAGCTTATGGGGGGCTTCCCATAGGCTTAATACGGAATTCGATCGTATTTGATCGAACTTCGATCTATTCATGTGAATTTCGTAAATCTGCCCCAAATAAACCCAATAAGCTGGTTACAAGGTACTGTGGGACACAGCCTTTTCTTAATTCGGTGCTTTCAGGATAATGGATCCATACCTGCAGCAATTAAACAAACGAATGCACTTTTGAGCTGAAACGTTAGTTAATACCCCCCCCAATGTTGTTCATGAGGTACCCAGAAACTAATCTATAATCTGATTTAGAGTTTTTGTTTAAATTTCCGTGAACAAAAGCAATGGCCTCTTATACCCATGTGTTCCTGTGTTTATAGGCTGCTATTGATTTCAAAAACACTTTCACCCCCTGCCGGGCAAAAATTTATAGCAACCTTTTGCACCATACACTTGCCATGTGTATTGGTCTGATTTTTCCAGCAACGCTCAGTGGGTTAGACTTCCGCTGATGTTAGCAAGGAAGAGATGGAGGGAGGGTTATGGGAGATAGCTCATAGTACAAGTTGATGCAGGGACTGGTCCCATTGCATTTTGGAGTCAGAAAGGATTTTTCCCCCTCTGAGGCAAATGGGGTTTTTGGCCTTCCTCTGGATCAACTAGTAGTTAGGCAGGCAGGTTATATATAAAGGCTTGATGGACGTGTGTCTTGTTCAACCTAACTTACTATGTTACTTTATTATTATCCAGCTTATCCTTCTGAGCTTGAAATAAATGCATGTCTTATTATTAAAAAATGATAAAAATGCTTTCCATTGTGGGTAACAACAGAGAGACTCCAGAGACTAAATTAGCTTCAAACAAATCCACTGCACTAATGGGCTGATATGAAAACCAGTGTATATAGCAGCCTACTTAAATTAGCACCTACTGAGATTGTAAGCTCTAGTCATCAAATCAATGTCAAACTGAGGGCCCAAGGGCCCACCAGTGCTGCTGTCCCAGGACCCCCCTCCAGACCCCTGCCTTTGGTTGTGAGTTTTTTTAACAAGTTTTTTTTTGCTTGATCCAGGGAGCCGGTCTGGGCTGGAGGGGCCTACAAGAGCCGGAGCCCACCAGAACTTTTGCCGGTGTCCCATCAGCCCAGTCCGACCCTGTGGCTACACTTTCCTCACAATTGTTAATGCTGTGAGCAGCAGAGCAGAGTTGCAGTTTGTGCCTAGGCTGCACAAAAGGGTGCACTAGGGATACGAGCCCTGTGATACTTTGTGGAGCAACCAGAAAGCCTTGCCAGTCTATGAACCATTACGCCTCAACAAAACAGGCTACAATAAAGAGTGAGTCCTTAGTCACCTGATGGTAAAGGGGTGCTTCAGCTTCAAACACTCTTTTACAGTTCAGTTGGTTTCAGATAGTTCACCAGAAATAAAGACATTTTCCAATTACTTTCTATTTTCTATTTGTTTATCGTTTCTCTAATATTGAAGTTTACATTTTCATTTTTTTACTTTCTTATGTCTTTTCTAAAGTTCTAAACTGATGTAGTTGGTTGATACACTTGTTATAGTTGATAACATAGTATGTGGCATATCAAACAATCTTACCAAACCGGAATATATACTTGTTTTACATGTTTTCCCTTGAGTCACCCCTTTATGATGGTCTGTGTGCTGCCTCAGAGATCACCTGACCAGAAATACTGCAGCTCTAAATGTAACAGGAAGAGATCAACTGACCAGAAATACTGCAGCTCTAACTGTAACAGGAAGAGATCACCTGACCAGAAATACTGCAGCTCTCACTGTAACAGGAAGAGATCACCTGACCAGAAATACAGCAGCTCTAACTGTAACAGGAAGAAGTGTGGAAGCAAAAGACACAACTCTGTCTGTCAATTGGCTCATGTCACCTAACATGTATGGTTTGTTTGTGTGCACCACGAATACGATCCCAGGGGGCGGCTCTTCATTTTTAAAATGGCAATTTTCTATTTAGGATTAAACAATGGCACATACTAAGAATAAAATTATTTTATTATGAAAATGGTTTACATGGATGTACATGATGATGGATTTTATATATCAGCTGTTTTATGAAATATATTTTTATATAGCTGTAGTTTACTTTAAAGGGCCAATTAAGGACAAATTAAATTTAATCCATAAAGTTTACCTTGGCCTTCCATTGGGAACGTGACAGTGTGATCTGTTGGCATTCCATATTTACACACCGTCTCAATAACATAAAGAGCCTTATTTATCAAAATCTGAATTTTTAAAGGGATAATTAAAAAAATGCATCAGTTAATCACTATTAACTATGATTTTGCTCCAGCTAAATGTTGCACTGAAATCCATTTGTCAAAAGACCAAACAGATTTTTGTATATTTAATTTTGAAATCTGACATGGGGCTAGACATTTTGTCAGTTTCCTCACTGCCCCCAGTCATGTGACTTGTGCTCTGCTGCTGTATTGCAAGTTGGAGTGATTCCCCCGCCCCCAGCAGCCCATCAGCAGAACAATGGGAAGGTAACCAGAAAGCAGATCCCTAACACAAGATAACAGCTGCCTGGTAGATCTAAGAACAGGACTCAATAGTAAAATCCAGGTCTCACTGCGACACAGTTCCCTCTAAAGTGCTGGCTCTTTCTGAAAGCACATGACCAGGCACAATGACCTGAGATGCACCTAAACACGAATATTACAACTAAAAAAAAATACACTTGCTGTTTCAGTAATTAAATTCTACATGGTGGAGTGAATTATTTGAAGTGTAAACAGTGTAATTTAAAAATAACTACATCATAAAAATCATGACAGAATCCTTTTAAATAAAAAAAAAGTCAGACCAAACTAGAATCCAAGATTGGACCTTATTTGTTATTTAAAAAAAGCCCTATTTTATTGGATCGGGGACAAACTCAATAAAAATGAAGAAAATTCAATTGTTTTGGATTTTTTTCCCCCCGAATTGCGTGATCTTTTTTGGGCTTTTTTCTTGAAAACAACATGACAGTTGGGAGGTATGCTATTGCTTCCATCAAAAGTCTTGCACAGATCAAATGTCTAGGAAACCTCCAGAATCCCCGATTTCATCTTCGATAACCTTTAGAAAACATGCGTGATTGTTGGAATCCTAAAAAAAAAAAAGCACTTTCACTTTGTAGGGCTTTCTGACTCAAGTCATGAATATTTTTTATCTGTTGTCCCCTTCAACCCATGAGACTTGAATACTAGTGATGGGTGAATCTCACCCGTTTCGCTGCCGAAAAATTTCCGAATTTCCAGCGAAATTCGCGAATTGGCGAAAAAATTTGCGAAACGAGTCGGGCTTCTTTTTTGACGCGCGGTGCGTCAATCGCGTCGTTTTCGACGCGCGTCGCGCCATTTCCGTCGCGTAGTGTCATTTTCGACGCGTCTTTTTTGGGCGAATTTTCGCTAGCGAATTTTTGCTGGCGTTTTGCGAATTTATTCGCCAGCGGCGAATCGCGGGAATTCGCCCATCACTAGTGAATACACCTGCTTAAGCTTAATAAAACAATGCTGTGGCTTCAGTCCCCAGAGCAGACAGGAAATTCATTTTCATTAGCATTAAGTGCATTGAGGGTCACTTTAACGGCTTTAATATTTTTTCATTCAATTTCCAATTTCCACTCCATTTTCTGTTGGTTTGCGGTCATTACTAACGACTGCCCCTGATAAGCTGTCCCCACGGAATAGGTCAGCATTTGACAGGGGTCAGAGACCCCATAAACCAGGGGGCATTTTAGCAAGGCGACAGCTATTAGTAACTGAAAGAAGCCAATGATGGAGGGGGAACATGGATGGAAAATGTTCTGCATTTAGGGCTGAAGGTGACCTTCCCCTTCACCCTATTTGTTATCTCATTTGCAAAATAAGCCAAGCAGTTTGTATCAATTGATAACACAAGGCAAGTCCCTTTATTGTGGTGCTTGGGGAGTGGGGGGTTGTTATTTAATAACAGTTGGCAATGTGCGGTGCTCGTGTCTTTAAATGAGAGCGAGCAATCAATATGGAAGATGCACCTTCAGCAAAGCATACATCAGGCCCAGGGAACACAAATGTTTACCGACTGCAGTTTAGGGGATGGAATAAATTCCCAGAGACAGAGACACTGCTGTGAGCAGAAAACAGGCTTTTAGCCATGCCTGAGATCCTTTCTAGGGACAGCTTAATAACTATTATAGCCGGCACTACGGGGAAAGGAAAAGGAGTGATGACTCGGCTCTTCCATTCACTTCCTATATTAGGGGCTTTATTCATCAAAATACTATTTTTCATAAAACAGGTCAGACCAAACTAGAATCCTTGATGATTACACCTTATTAATTATTAAAAAAAACATGATTTCATCGGGTAGGGGACAAACTCAATAACATTTTTCAGTTTTTTTTCCCTAAAAGCCTGACTTTTTGGGATTTTTGCCAGAAATTCACAAAATAGTCACACTTTTGGTCTAAAACCAGCACAGACTACAGATACTTCCAAATAGGATAGGGACCTCTCACATTGACTTATACAGGTAGGGGACCTGTTATCTAAAATGCTCAGGACCTGGGATTTTCCGGGTAACGAACCTTTCTGTAATTTGGATCTTCATACCTTGGGGCAAATTCACTAAAGCCCGAAGCGTCTAACACTAGCGCTAATTCGCCAGCGTGACATCAATTCGCAACTTCGTGAATTTACTAAGTTAGACTCTAAATTAGACTCTAAAGACCCGAAAATAGCGAAGTAGATAGACTAACACAACTACGTACCCTTACGCTAGGCAAAGTTGCGCACTGACAAAGGGACGTACAGTAACTACACTAATTCACTAAGATGACCATTTTACTGATCGTTACCAATTGCGCTAGACTTTACTTCGCCAGGTCAGACCAGGCGAAGTTCAATACAATCGATAGGAGTTTGGAAAAGAAAATTGAAATTTTGTCTAAGTCCCAAAAAATACGCTGGTGTCTTTTACCTTTTGTAGGGTGATAGTCTGAAAATTTTTTGGGGGGTTACCCTCCTTCCCCCCCTACATTTCCTAACATATGACAACACAACTATACAGGGGGCACATGTAGGGCAATAGGACAATTTTATTTTATTTATTAAAGGTTTCCTGGGCTTGTGTAGTGGAATGTAGTGGCTGTAACATATACTTATATTAAACGTCTAACTTTGCGCCGTATGCAAATTAGGCATCGCTAGCGTAAATGCGATTTGCCTGGCGAAGTAACGGTAGCGCAACTTCGCTAACATTCGCCGACCTGAGCGCAAATTCGCATCTTAGCGAATTCGCTGCAGGCTGGAGAAGCTGTCGCTAGTGATTTTTCTCGCTTTAGTGAATTTGCCCCCTTAAGTCTACTAGAAAATCATAAACCCAATAGGCTGCTTTTTTTCTTCCAATAAGGATTAATTATTTCTTAGTTGGGATCAAGTACAAGGTGGTACTGTTTCATTATTGAAATAATATTTAAAAAAATTGGATTATTTGGATAAAATGGAGTCTATGGGGGAATGTAATTAAAGTCGCAAAGAGGAAAAACATTTTGCACCGATAAGAATAAAAATGTACATCTCACAATGTAATATTGTTCCTTAAACTGTTATTGCAAATTTTAATTGCGAAGTGCTTGAAGGTGTCGTAATCTTTTGGAGCACACAACGTTTCCAGTAAGAAGTTTTATTACATTTAGGGGCAGATTTACTAAGGGTCGAATTTCGAATGCCAAAAAAATTCGAAATTCGACCAGGGAATAGTGGGGGAATAGCGGGGAATTAAAAAAATTCGACCAATCGAACGATCGAATAGGGAAAATTCGATCGATCGATCCAATATCCGAATCGAATTAGAATCGAACATTCAAGTGATTTTTAGCGATTGATCGAATTTTTCAAATTATTATTCATGTCACAGCAATGAATCACTCATCAGGATAATGACTTCTAGTCAGGACCATGTTATATTGTCATCTGCACCCGCTTAGGCTTGAACCTTTAATTTTATCTATCTTTACATTGTGTGAACAGGAGTGACAAATACAGTATAACACCTTCCTATCAGGCTACAATTCACCTCCATAGTTGTTACGTCTTTGACAATTGTTCCTAAATGTTTGACGTTGGGTTGGTACCTCTAAACAAAGATATATGGGCTCATTGGATCATTTACAAAAGTGAGGCAAGGTCCAAAGTGATATTTTTCCTTTTGTATCGTTTTCATGCTGCACCGTGAAGCACAGCTCTCTCCATCGCATGATAAAGTGCTACCTGCATGCACAAAGGTGGGCACCCCATGGAACACCCAAGTCGGGGAAGGTGAGTGGATGAAAGGAACTTTGTACTGAAGGTCCCATTCATGCCAATGCTTCAGTAACAGCAACACCCCAAGAGACTTTGCAGATGTCAATATGGACAGACTATAGCAGGCTATTAACTGGGTTATATATATTTAAATATTATATAAGCTGGATAGGAATAATTGTCATGGAAATGTGTGAGCTACCACTTTCCACTAACAAAAGGAAAACCATTTATTCTGCAAAGCCAGTCGTTTTCACGTGATGTTTTATTTGAACACAACACTGATCCCCCCCCCCCTGCCAAGGTCACTTAGGTGCCAGCTTTCAGACCCATTATCCTAATTGCTTGCATGGAATGTTAGAAGGCATTATATTGAGAATTAGCCAACCTTGCGTTCCAGTGCCATCTAGCAGGTATGTGCCCATGTACATGTAAGACTGATGGATAGTGTGAAGCTATTAGGTGTGTGGGCACTTGTCAAGAATGCATAAACCATTAGAGTACATCAACATAGTCATTTAACTTGAAATAAGACTTACTTTAAACTTTTTGTTGGAAATTAAACCAGCCCAACTGCTAGCTGATCCATAGGAAAGTGAAAAATCCAATCTGATGCCTCTTTAATTTACCTCAATGGGGGAAAGAAACAAGTCCCTCACTGCAAGATGGCCATCCGCGCGGTCCCTGGATCAGTTTGGTAGCAAGAATTCATTTCAGGAACTCTATGGGGTAAATTTATCAAAGAGTGAAGTTAAGAGTGAAGTTCCGCCACTAGAGGGAATTTCCACAGCTCTCCGTTCATTTCTATGGGATTTTGAAAGGCCTATTCATCAATGGGTGAAGTGAAAGTTCACCCTTTGATAAATACGCCTTAAAAAAACCCATAGAAATAAATGGAGAGTGGCGGAATTTCCCTCTAGTGGCGGAACTTCACTCTTAACTTCACTCTTTGATAAATATACCCCCATATTTCTCACTGACTGAAAAACCCTTTCTTGAATCTAATGTATCTGCCCATTTAAGGCTGAGATGCCTTTCCAAAGGCAAAGCTAAGATTAAGGAGTCAATAAAAGAAGCCAGATTTGTTCTCCTAGAGACAAGCTGTAGAAATGGGCTTTAACCTTTCCACCTCTGGGTGTGAGGCAGGAGTTGCTCATTTGAGCGTGTGATTTCCAAGTGTCCAGTTGATTTGTGCGAGACGGATTCTTTCAGTTACAAATGCAGTATAATACAGCTCACTGTGGGCATTAGGCAACTTCCAAAAGTTCCTCTGGGAGCCTTATGAGCCCTACATGCAACCCGATGATCATAACCATCTCTGTTATTGAATGTAAGGTGTCCCCAATAAGGCCAGCTGGACATGCTTTCTGGATTAATTCAGTGAATCCTTGCTTGTACAACACTACAGCAGTGTACAGGGTGCCAGTGCAAGTACCATGCTGTGGCACACCATAAAGGTACCATGTATGTTCAGCTGGAACTTCAAGGAGGGTTTGTAGACATCAGCTTTATGCCCCTAATACAGGAAAAAAGACATTTTCTCAGTTGCCCATATCCCCACACATTTGTAACCCTTTATTTTGGGGAGGCTGATAGCACTGGGCATGGAAAGAGGGGCTGCTATAATCTCTCTGTGCCCTGGACAGAACACACTGTTGGCTCTATGGAAAAGCTGAACGGCAGGCTCTGCACACACCAGGGAACGGCTGCACCATACGGAATGACAGATGGAATCTCGCCAACTGCAGTTGAACTTTTTATTCTTGCACAAAACGCGTCCCAGATTCAGTGCGAGGGATGCATTGTCCTGAGCCCCGAGTCATGCTGGGATGGCAAGGTCTTTGTTCTACAGTAATAATTTCCCATTTAAAGCATTAATGTTATCATTAATGTCACACCAGAAACCAGAATTTAGAGGTGCCAGGCATAATTCTTGCCACCACAACCCAACAACAATAAGCTTATACTGTCTGTAGACTCAGCCACTCCTGACTGATTCAGCAGCTGATTGGCTGGTGTATGCCATCAGGAATCATTTGACCCCACTACTAAGTTAGCAGGGCTATCCCCTCACCCCCAAAAGGCATTATTAATCCATTGGTCATTTGAGCCCCTGGATGTAGAATAGGTCACCAAAAAAAAATGACACATGGGTAGATGGTCATGTCCCTGATTATCCTCAGTCAAACCCCTTATCGTAACCCCACCCATGTTCCATATAAACCACGCTCATTCCCCACAAGCCTTCCCCATTTTCAACCAATGACATCGAAGTCAACCCGTGGCACTTTTACATCTCTTGGGACTCAAGCGCTACCCATGACTGCAGGAACCCTTGTACCCCCCTGATGGGATCCAACCAATATCATGAAGGGATCCAGTCCCATAATATGTAAAAGTCCACTTGACCAATGACCCAGTGTATATGATTTGCACAGACTGCCCACTGGATGCAATCTGAATGTGGTCCATTCCCTGTGGTTCTGTGCAGGCTCTCTATGGGTGTTCCAGGGGCCAAATTGGAGAACCAGGCTGGATCCTTCTCCTCGGTGGCTGTTTTTGGGCAAAGAACTGTATATTTGGCTTTCAGTGTGTCTAGCCAACTTTAGAGTAAAGTGGGGCACAACAAAACTGGGGGAGCTGGTAAGTGGGAAACAACAAAAGCTGGTGGGGCCCCAGGTGGGCCATTCCTGATATATGTTGAATATATTTAACCATTAAAACAATAAAACATTTATTTTGTACTTTTATCTTTTCCCTTTTAGGGGCCTTTCTAATGCTGGGGCCCCAGGATTCCCTAAAGTAAAACCAGTCCTGCAAATGTGCCTCAGTATAGAACTGAACATAAGCTTGAACTACAACCCCCATAATCAATAGCAGCCTCAGCCTGATAGCAGAAACAATACAATAATATATGTGTAACACTGTTAAATACAATGATACCCGACAATCATCATCCCCAAAAAACAAGTGCAAAATCCCCAGCAGGTCCTGGCAATGAGAGATTTAAGCTGCAATGCTTGGGCTGATACAGGTTGATGGAGTTGGGAAACAGGCAGATCTACCCACGATCCCCAGATCTACCCAGATGCAACTGCCCAGTCACATGACTAAGATAGGAAAGACACAGGGTAGCAGAAATTATCCTAGTCCCTCCTATCTATAACAACAGATCACATTCACTTTATTCTCTCCAAAAACTGCCAGTTGTCAACTGCCATACTGATCTTCCAATGCATACACACAACACAAAGTTACACACAGGCTGCCTGCACCTTATGTAGCCTTTAGTCAACAGTCAACATGACATCAACACATGGAAACAACTTATTAAATGTAGCAGCCCTCCTGCCTTGTTATTACTATAAATCACATATACAATGAAAGAATGATAACATGAATAAAGTAAGGTGTATCTCCATTACTAACTGTGGAAGGGGGTCCCAAGCTGCAGCCTTTAAAGTGATGTAGAATTATAACAGCCGGGACCCACTGAGCTGGAGGCTGGCAGTTGCGGTGGAGCTGGAGGGCTGCAGGCTGGGCATCCCCAGTATAAGGCACCGGCAGATAGAAGTGAAGCAGTGCAGCTCTTTGCATGAGTTGGCAGACGTGTCCCAATCACCCACTGCAGTGGATCAATGAGAAAGTTCTCAGAACAAGAGTCCTGAGTGGGCAGCAGCATCAGGCTGATGGGGCCCCCCGGCACTCTCAGGTGATCACTAACCTGGGCTGTTGGGCTCGGATGTTGGATCAGTGCAGATAGTCCCAGGCTCTGCAGCAGCAACGGGTCTCTGCGGAGCACACAGGCTGCATGGGGAGGGGATGGAGCCTGGACACACACAGACATCATTGGAGCTTCTCATCTCTGGTCCTGCCCCCCTGCTGCCTCTCCTCCTGCTCCCAGATTATATATAGAATATACACTCATATATACACCTGTAATGTATGACTGAGACAGGAGCACTGTTATGCAGCAGTTTACTTTAGACCTTGTCTTCAACCCATACAGTTCTCATATACAGGGCTCATTGCCCTACTTGTACTGCTGCTACTGCTCCGAAGCAAGAAGCTTACAATCTATTTAGCCTCACATAAAACATAAGGCCTTTTGACCACTACATGGGGTGGAAAACAAAGGTGGGGTGCGGGGTCCCAGTGTGAGAAGATAGAACTGATCAGATAAGAGTCAAGAGACGCTTCCTCCCTTAGGGAACTGAGCATCTGCCATTCTGCCCAGGGAATCACCCCGGCCTAACGGGGGTAGGCACATTTATCAAAGGTCGAATTGTGAATTCATGGGAGTTTTTAAAAACTCCCATGAACTCGAAATTCGACCAATCGAAATTTAATTAAAAAAAAATTTAAACTCGGGTGAATAGGATCGACCCTGAAAACTAGAATCAGTGGCGTAACTACCAGGGGTGCAGAGGGTGCCATTGCACCAGGGTCCCCACCCCCTTGGGGCCCTTTGGAGCAATTATAATGGTTATGGCAGGTGGTTATCTAGGGGGAGCTTTTACAGCACACATGCTATCAACACTCCAGCATGGGATTTATAGAGGTAAGGGCCTGACAGGGGGGCCCAGGTTCCTATCCTGTACTGGGGCCACCAGGGAGTAGTTACGCCACTGACTACAATCGAATTCTAATAGATTTGCGTTTTTTTTCTCCAAAAAAATTCGAATGTCAGGGTGCAGAAAACCCCAAATTCATCCCAGGACGTCTCCCACTGACTAAAAACAGCAATTCAGCAGGTTTTAGTTGGCGAATAGTCGAATTTGTGTTCTTAAAGGGCCAGAGTATGATAAGTCTCGTAAATCAAATACAATTTTTTTTAACTATTCCCTAGTCATTTTTGCACATAAAAACTTGAAAATTCAAATTCAATATTGGGTCCTTGATAATTCTGCCCGTAAACAGAGGCGTAACTACCGGGGAGCAGGGGGTGCAATTGCACCGGGGCCCACTCCCTCTCGGGGCCCTCTGGAGAGGCTAGGAGAACTCCAATAGGGGGAGAGCCCGATGGGGGGGGGGCCCAAGTGCCAATCCTGCACCAGGGCCCACCAGCGAGTAGTTACACCACTGCCCGTAAATGTCATACTTAGTCAGATTCTTTTGTGCCAATTAAATAATACTCCCAATACAGTTGCTGTTGTTCTCAAGGGCTTGTGCCCAGGAGCTGACAGTTACACAAAGATCAGTATAACGTTTCCATTATGTGATAAATTCTGCTGCTTATTAGCTCAGCAATATACTGTATATATGAGTGCAAATAAGCAGGAACCTTAGTGATGGGCGAATTTATTTGGCAGGTGTGAATTGCCGTATTTCGCCACCGCCGAATAAACTTGCAAAACTGCTCCGAAAATTTGTTGTGTCAAAAAAAAAGATGCTGGCGTCAATTTGGATGCAGGGAAATTGACGCCGGTTTAAAAATTCAAGCTTCACAATTTTTTCACCGTCTTGCGAATTTCGTGGCAAATGTGCGAATTCTTCTGTGAAGAGAAACGGGACAAATTCACCCATCACTCTCTACTCTCTAGCCCTTCCCTTGTTAAAGGTACAGATGCAGCAAATGCGGATGAGCGAATTTCTCCGCCGTGTTTTGCCGTGGAAATGACGCCCATAGACTGAAATGGCATCACGCGTCATATAAAAATGACGTGTCAAAAAAATTTGGACGCCCATAGACTTTAATGCATTTCGAGGAATTTTTTCGGGGGGCTAATTTTTGCCGAAACAGGTCGAATTCGCCCAATCAGACGGCTCATATTGGCAAGTTATTTCTATAAATTATTATCAGACCTCCTTTTAAAACTGACCCTAACGTTTGTGGGTAGGCATGCGCAAATCTGGGGTGTTTCGCTTCGTGGAAAAATTTGCGAAATGCCGCCGAAAAAAACGGACGCCGGTGTTCAAAAACGGATGCCCGCGTCAAAAACTGGATGCCGGAAAATTTTCGCCAGGTGAATTTTTCCTGGCGTTTCGCAAATTTATTCGCTGGCGATGAATCGTAGGAATTTGCCCCAGGCAAATAAATTCACCCATAGCTATTTGTGGGCATTAGGCAGGGAAATTGGAGTGTAAGCTTTGCTGGTGCAGGGATGGATATAAATGATTAAACACTCTCTCTGCACAGGGTCATCATAGACACAGGGGGACCAGTAAGGACCAGTGGATCCATGGAACTCTTCCCTGATCCCCTTGGGAGGGTGCAGGGGGTCAGTCGCAGGGGGACTTGCAGTAGCCAATTATATAACGCTGGCACTTTTACACAGCAGAAATAGTTCATTAGTCTCTGTCCAGAGGAGTTTGCAGAAGATTGCACCTATACCTCCTGGGCCCGTCTGCAGCCGCAGGGTCTGCTTCCTCTGTAGTTACACTCATTTCCCCTAGTTCAGACAATTGTGTCCCCCACCTGCGGCAGCAATTCCTGTATCCTGGGAGCGTGTGCTGTTCCGCACATGCAAACTCATACTTTCCCATGCCCACTCATGAGGATGGGACAACATAGGGGCAAATTCACTAAAGTGCGAAGCGTCTAACGCTAGCACTAATTATCGCTAATTCGCCAGCGTTACGTTCACAACTTCGCAAATTCACTAACACGGACTCTGGCGAATTTTCGCTAGCGAAGTAGATAGACTTGCTCAACTTCGCATGCCAGGCGAAGTTGCGCACTGACGAAGGATCGTAAATTCGCAAATCCATTAAGATGAACATTTTCCTGAACGTTAGCACTTACACTAGACATTATTTAGCCTGGTCAGACCAGGCGAAGTTCAATACAATAGATAGGAGGTTAAAAAAAAAAAGTCAAATTTTTTCTGTCCCAAAAAAACGCCGGCGTATTTTAGCGTAGGAGGGTGATAGTCTGAAAAAGAGCGAAATTTATTTGGGGGGGTTACCCTCCTTCCCCCCTACATTTCCTAACATATGGCAACACAACTATACAGGGGGCACATGTAGGGCAATAGGACAACTTTATTTTATTTATTAAAGGTTTCCTGGGCTTGTGTAGTGGAATGTAGTGGCTGTAACATATACTTCTTTTATACTTTGAAATTCGCGCCGTATGCAAATTAGGCTTCATTAGCGTAACAGAGCTCTGCCTAGCGAAGTAACACTAGCGCAACTACGCTACCGTTGGCTGACCTGAGCGTAAATTCGCACTTTAGTGAATTTTCGTAGTGCTGGTGAAAATTCGCCTGGCGAAGTGCGGCGAACGCTAGCGAATTTGCGCATCTTAGTGAATTCGCCCCTAAGTCAGTCGTGTAGCCTAGGGCACCCAGCCGACTTGGCCCGACCCCAGGAATTGTTTCATGCTTGTGTTGTCCCCAACACTTTTTACATTTAAATGTGTGATATTTTTACACTTTTGGATGGAACGAAAGTAAATGTGTTCAGCCTGCTCTCCTGAGCTATTCCTTTTAATATGATTCTATTGAATGGTCTATAGAAACCTTACAGCACAAGACTGGAGTGTGGATAACGGGTCTCTTTATTACCAGCCACTGCCTAATAACAATGTGATTGATTAGCTCTCTCTGCTGCCATCTACTGGGTACATTTCAGTGTTACTGAGTCTGACATTATTATGAACCAGTAGAATGATGAACATCTCTGGCTGAGGATTCTGGGAAATGTATTTTACAGCAGCTTGTAATGTAATGGCAGAATTAGAGGGTTTATTTAAATCTCAGGGCTGCGGCACTGTAAGTAAATGTATATCCAGGCCACACTCATGCAAAAATGTACTGATTCAAACACTGTATCTGTGAAACCTGACAAAGAGAGATTATTCTACTGCTGCTGCATGGCTCGCTGTCTGACTCTGTATTGTCTCTGCAACCGCAGAATAATAATTACACATCCTTATGGGAGATTCCTGTTCAGTAGCAAAGGCTAATTCTGCATTAACCTCAGTCTGACATGTTCTTTTTTTCTTACCAGGGGTCTATTTGGGAGATAATTGCTGTGAATTAAAAAAAAAACTCCTCAGCAGCTTACAATGATTGTGTGTTGGGAGAAAGTGTCCTCCCAGTTTGTTGTATATTTTAACAATTTGTCCACTGGATGCAGGGCCACCATTAGAAATCATGGGGTCTAGAACAACAAACCTCTGGTCTTTTTGCATCCTCAGGACTTCAACTTCAGATCCATTTGTGGCTTTGGGTCTTTTCACAGCTACGGGACTTCAATTTTGAATCCTTCCATGGCTCTTGGTCTTTTCATGGATTTGGGACTTCAACTTTGACTCCTTCCATGGCTTTGGATGTTTTTGCAGCTTCGGGACTTCAACTCCGGCTCCTTCTGTGGCTTCGGGTCTTTTTGCAGCTTCAAGACTTCAGCTTTGGCTCCTTCCATGGTTTTGATTCTTTTCATGGCTTTGGCACTTTAACTCTGGCTAATTCCGTGGCTTCGGGTCTTTTTGTGGTTTTGGGACTTCAACTTCAGCTCCTTCCGCAGCTTTGGGTCTTTTTGCGGCTTCAGCACTTCAGCTTCGGCTCCTTCTGTGGCTTCAGGTCTTTTTGCAGCTTCCTAAGGACTTCAACTTCAGCTTTGGTTGTTTTCGTGGCTTCGGGACTTCAACTTCAGATCCTTCTGTGGATTTTGGACTTTTCACGGCTTTGGGACTTCAACTTCTAATCCTTCCGTGGCTCTTGGTCTTTTTGCGGCTTCGGGACTTCAACTTCAGCTTTGGTTGTTTTCGTGGCTGGGTTACTTTAACTCTGGCTCCTTCAGTCGCATTGCGTCTTTTTGTTATTTCGGGACTTCAACTTCTGCTCCCTCAGTGGCTTTGGGTCTTTTCGCGGCTTCAGGACTTCAACTTCTGCTCTTTTTGTGACTTCAGGTCTTTTCGCAAATTTGGCTCTTTGGGACTTTGGCTCTTCTGGACTTCGACACTTTCAACGGCTTAGGCACAACTTCAGCTCTGTCAAGGGGTTCTCGGCTATGCAGCGCAGCCAGTCCCCCCCCCTTTAGGCCCGGACTCTGTACTATAGTATCCCCTGTTCCCCTTGATGATGGCCCTGACTGGACGGCACTGTTTTTATGCAGTTACCTCATTGGAGCAATCTTGGCTGCTCCCATTAATTTTATAATTCAAATAAACCAGATCCAGGCAAAGCCAACCAGACACCCTAGGTAACCTGCCACCTCACCCCATCCCTCGTGCAGTCACACATGAGCTTGCTCCTTTGCACGCTGATGTCAGGAGGGGGTGCCAGAGAGCTCACATGGAAGATGGCCTGGACTAGGGGTCAGTGATTGGCCCCCTTCACCTTTGTGCCCAAGACACATGCCACTTCTACCTACCCCTAGTTCCAGCCCTAAAATGAAAAAATATGTAAGGCTCCCTCAGCACAATAACCTATGCCTGTGCTAAATACTCAAAAACATTTTTTTACTATAAAACCAGAATTTTTTGTGGAAAAAAAACTTTTATTATTTTATTATACCCAGAGGCTACAAAAAGTCTGAATCCAAAAATCCGGCATTTAAGACCTGCCGAGGTTGTATATAAGTGAATGGGAGAGGTCCTTATCCTGTTTGGAAGTTTTCTTTGGTCAGAAAAATATGGATTTGGATAAATGATCCCCCTTATTGTAACAGTGGAATTCATTTAATGATACCATAAATAGTGATAGACAAATCGGCAGCGTTTTGCTTCGCCGAATTTTTCATGAATTTCAAGATAAATTTGCGAAACGGCGAAAGGTTTGCGAAACGGCACAATGTGTCATTTTTGATGCGGGAGTCCGTTTTGGACACTGGCACCCATTTCTGGCAGCTGTTTTTTCCAAAGTGGACAATCCACAAAAAAGAGACGTGGCAGCGTTTCACAAATTTCACTTGATGAATTTTCACCAGCGTTTTCGCGAATCGCGGTAATTTGCTGCAAATTCGTCACAGGCGAATACATTTGCCCATCACTAACCATAAACTAGAGTCCTGCGCGGGTCCATTTTTTGCAACCCGTACCCACAACCTGCAATCCACAACACAGACCCGCAACCCCCATTCTTACCCACGGGGACCTGCTACCCCGACACGCAAATACCTTATCCACAACCCTGGACTCAGAATCAGGAAGTGCTGTCATTGTAACCGGAAGTGACATCATTGGAAGTAGGCAATCAGAAAAAATGAGTAAAAATCAAGAAGACCCGCGACCCACAAACCCCCAGAACCGACGACTCGCGTCTATACCCGTACCCAGAAAGTCTACCCGCAGGTTTTTGCAGGTAACCAACGGGTACCCACTGGTACCCGACTCACTGCAGGACTCTACCATAAACAAACAATAGTATGCCTTTAACCCAAATAATTTCCTACAACAGTATAAAAGTATTCTACATTACATGAAAGTGACTCTGCATTTGTTTCAGGGATGGGATAGATGGATGTAACTTTGGGGAGTTTATTTACGCACAAGTACCTTTCATAAATGGCGTCCATATGCACAATTACGGCTTTCGTTTTCCTGCAAAAATAATTCACATATGACTTGAGCCTTGTGACATTAGACTTGGCATACTATAAAAAATCTATAATGAACATTTCTTAAATGTTTAGTAAGGTAAAATCACTGAGGGGGGTTGGTAATTTGCTAGGTACCACTCCCCCCCAGGAATTAAAATTACTTATTTTGAACCCTTCATTGGGTCTTCCTATCCTTGAAAAATGCGCCTGCCTGGGGTATTATTAGGTAGATGTGTGTGTGTGTGCACGCATAAAGTAAATGTTTGGTTTTTTTGGTGACCAAGCAAACCTCCCAACATTTTTGAAAACAGAAAAGTGAACAAAAAGTTTTGCTGGAAATTTTTGACCACACCCATGTTCGTGGTTACACCCCTAATTGCCATGTTCATTTCACAACATTTGGCAGGTTATGGAAAGTTTGAACACATTTCTGTGGTTTTTATGTGTTATTACAGTTTTGCTAATGCAGGTGAATTGTCCTTTAAGCTGCAAGTCGCAGTTTCCCCAAGAGACCTGCTTATCTTAAATTTTGACAGTTGTTTCTTTACTTATCTTAAATTGTTACAAAATTATCTAAACGTACCTGCCACATATTCTGGACTCGATGCCAAAGCCGTATCTTTTTCTGGCAGTTCAGTGCAGGAGATCAAAGAGAAAACTGGGACATTTTAGTAACAATCTGGGACTGTGGGTTGAGCTGTCAAAAGCAGGACAGTTGGGTGGTATGTACCAGGTCTAGTTCCAGTTTTACTCTACTGCTTATGTGACCAGCTAAAGGTAGCCAAAAGGGATTGCTGGGACCAGATACAATATGGCAGCATGGTGCTCCCCTAGAGTATGACCCTGGGCCAATGCCAGTAGGAGGTAAGTGATTTGACTTACTAGGGATAGTATGACAGCTGCATCTTTCTTTACAATAATAGATGAAGACATCCATGATTCTACATGGTGACCTTTCCTGTAAAGATACTGCTCCTTGCCTATGCATATACAGAGTCCAGTCCAACACAAGTCTTTTAGCTTGACTGGAACTAGAGATAGTAGTTCTAGTAGGAAGAAAAGGGAGCTGCCTCGGGTTCTCAAACATAGGGGATGCAGTCAGCAATGTCTCCTCTTGCTGGCCCCTCTTAATTTATAACATAAGAGTAGGAGCCAAGCCACAAATATTGGGGGTTGAAAAGCTCGTGGAAGAGTTGGCAAGTGGGCAGGTGACAATGCAGGCTTGCCTAAAACACTTTTATCTGTTGGCCCAGGTCTGTTCTTTGGAACTCATGCTCAGGGGCCTGAGAATCTATGCATAGTGAGGGGGCCAGGAGGTACAGGGGCCACATGAGGCCCTAATTCATATAGATGTTAAAAAAATACTGGTAAACGAGGTCAATCTCTAGACATGGGGGCCTGAAATATAATGTGCTGGGGAGGGGGGACAATTAATATCTAGTTATGCAGCTGACTGTCAGTCTTAAGGTGGCCATATGCGGGCCGATAAAATCTGCCGAGTCGGCAAATTATTTGCCCATGTATGGGGCCCTCCATCGGGTTTTCCCGATCGATATCTGGTCAAAAGTCTGCCTGATGTCGATCAGACGGGACTAAAAATCAAGTCACATCGCGGCCATATCTGTTCACTGATGCGGTCCTGTGATCCGACCACCCATTAATACTTAGTTCTGATCCAATCGTTGGGTCCTAGGGCCCATGATCGGATCAGCCCGATATCGTCCAGCTCAAGGTGGGCATATTGGGGAGAGATCCACTCACTCAATGTATGGCCACCTTAAGCAGGAGCCAGGGAAATGGTCCCTGTGAGTTTGAGGCAGGTGGAGGTATCATGCACGTCTAGTAATCCATCCCTGTTTGCCCATCCCTCTCTTGTCTTTACACTTGTCTTTAGCTTTGACACCATGTTTTCCAGGGTGGTTTGTTTCTTCATTCATTTGATGGTACATTTGTAACCCTAGCCTGCCCTCTTGAAAGCACTGCAAACCACACATCTGATGCCACCCGAGTAACTGATAGTAAGACCTGAGGCCATAAGGTAGATGTTATTAGAGGAAGAGCACAATACAACCAGATTCTCAACATTTCTCTTGGGTACAGAGAAGGGCAGTATTAGAGAGGGTACAGAGAAGGGCAACTAAGCTGGTAAAGGGAAAATCTTAGCTATGAGGAAAGACTGGCCAAATTGGGGATGTTCACGCTGGAGAAGAGGCGCTTAAGGGGTGATATGATAACTATGTATAAATATATAAGGGGATCATATAATAATCTCTCTAATGTTTTATTCACCAGTAGGTCTTTCCAGCTGACACAAGGTCACCCATTCCATTTAGAAGAAAAGAGGTTCCGCCTAAATATTGGGAAGGGGTTTGTTACAGTGAGAGCTGTGAAGATGTGGAATTGTCTCCCTGAATCAGTGGTACAGGCTGATACATTAGATAGCTTTAAGAAGGGGTTGGATGGTGTTTAGCAAGTGAGGGAATACAGGGTTATGGAAGATAGCTCATTATACAAGTTGATCCAGGGACTAGTCCGATTGCCTTTTTGGAGTCAGGAAGGAATTTTTTCCCCCTCTGAGGCAAATTGGAGAGGCTTAGGATGGGGTTTTTTGCCTTCCTCTGGATAAACTAGTAGTTAGGCAGTTAAAATATATATATATAAAAAAAAAAGGTTGAACTTGATGGACGTGAGTCTTTTTTCAGCCTAACTTACTATGTTACTATGTTACTATATTTGAGTGACCTGGCGTGACTCTGTGTTTAATTCAGCCCCTAGGGGAGTAAATGAAAACAAGTCAACATGGAGGAGTCAACAAAATAATGTGGTCTTATCTTCTAGGGTTGACAATGGCTACTAGTAACAATAGTGTTGCCCTGAACCAGCTCTAGCTTGACCGAAACACCAGAATAGGTCTGTGCTTAAAATGTAATTTCATTATTCAAGAACTATGTATCTAGATCTTTAAATGTATCTTTTAAATTGAAGAGCTGATTTGGGGCAGGCGAGAGGTTGACACATTCACAATCGGCCATTGTAGCAAATCGTACATTTAATGGCACGGAACAAATTGGATTGTGGCTCGGCAGGAAAAGTCCAATCATATTTCCCACTTGTTTCTCACTTATATATTTACACAATTATTCGTCATCTCTGTGCACTGCCTGTGGTGAGAGGTGCAGTTATGCGTGAAAGCAAGCAGGGCTGGACTGAAATAGGTTTCCCCTTGGTATCATTGATTATGAATATAGATCAGAGGCAGCGCTGCTCTAATTAGGAATTTTATGGCAAACACAAATATTATGTGTCTATTGTAACATCGGTGCTATGGATGGAACAGTTTCAGATACTTCTCCACCATCTGAGGAAACTCCCTGTTCTCCTTTAGCCTTAAGGTGGGCAAAAAAAAGCGGCCTCCAAAACAGAGAACCTTTACAGAGATTAAACATCATTCCCTGTGTCAGTGGAGCTTACAATCTACGGTACTTATCATATAAAGGGCTGGTTCTCCTTTGGGTTATAGAATGGCCTATTTTAGCAACTTTTCAATTAATATTCTTTTTCTTTAAATGTTTTTGTTCTTTAATTATTTGCATTCCTCTTCTCACTCAGTAGCTGTTACTTTTTATTAAATAAGTATCTTAAATAAGTATCTTTTTATTTAAGCCCTCTGTTCATACGAAGTGCGTCGAATTGTGGTGAAGCCATCGCTAGCCCTTTTTGCCGCTTAGTGAATTTGCCACATGGTGCTTGTAGTTTGGCCCATACAATGTACAATCAGTTGCATTCATAGTGGCAAATACGCTAGCGATGGCTTCGCCACAATTCGCTGCACTTCGTTAGGCAAACTTTCGCCAGCCCGCCGCTAATTCATTAAAATGCCAAGTTGCGCTCAGGGAGACGTACGGTAGCGAAGTCGCGCTACCGTTACTTCGCCAGGCAAATCACATTTACGTTAGCGATGCCTAATTTGCATACGGCGTGAAGTTGAACTTATAATAGAAGTGTATGTTCCAGCCACTACATTCCACTACACAAGCCCAGGAAACCTTTAATAAATAAAATATAGTTGTCCTATTGCCCTACATGTGCCCCCTGTATAGTTGTGTTGCCATATGTTAGGAAATGTAGGGGGGGAAGGAGGGTAACCCCCCAAAAAATTACACTATTTTTCAGACTATCACCCTAAAAAAAGTGAAAGACGCCAGCGTTTTTTGGGACAGAAAAAATGTCAAGTTTTTTTTTCAAACTCCTATCGATTGTATTAAACTTCGCCAGGTCTGACCTGGTGAAGTAAAGTCTCTAGCGCAAGTGGTAACGTTCAGTAAAATGATCATCTTAGTGAATTAGCGTAATTACGTCCCTTCGTCAGTGCGCAACTTCTCCTGTCGTAAGGGTGCGAAATTGCGCTAGTCTATCTACTTCGCTAGCGAAATTGGTGAAGTTGCAAAATGACGTCACGCTGGCGAATAAGCGCTAGCGTTAGACGCTTCACGTTTTAGTGGATTTGCCCCATAGGGTGTTCATTCTGCACGGCCCTAATCATTAGTAACTTTTGTTATTAATGTGATAATGATCCACTCTGGGCATTTCTATGTCGTGTTACTGTTGAGAATAAAGATGAATTCGGTTTAAACCAAATGCAGGACTGGATCACTATCTCCCTTAGGGGTATTTGACGTGTCTTCTATTAGTAATATATAGAGTTCAGGGTGGTGAGTAATTCTAATTAACAATGTTTATTAAGCGGGTACTAGAGAGCTGTGTTGAAAGCCACACTCTGCCGTACATAATATATATAACCCTACACATGTTATCTGGAGAGGCTGATTAAAATACAAAAACTTACAGCTAAATAGGTTATCCAGCTGTTAGTTCCCCTTTATTTCAGATTAACATTTGCTTTAAAGGGGAACTAAAGGCTGGAATTAAACTCCTCCTGAGCACTTTTGCAATTTTCTCTTTGTTTCTTTTATAAAAAGAGACTTTAAGCTATTCATTTATATGTAAGTTATTAGGTCTGGTGGATGATAACCCAACTGATCCAATTACTGTATTTCACTTGGGAACTTTTTTTTTTTTTAGTTGAATGTGGCCTTTAAATCTATTGGCTCTTTTTGTAGGTCATATTCTGAAAGTTGCTAAAAGCTATGAATTGATGTTTCTCTGCGTCTTCATTTATTTTCCAGACTTTAGTTGCTTGTAGGAATTTTGATCACTTCCGTTATGGGACAGCAAAGACCCGGCAGTTGTAGGTCCCAATAGGTCAGCTGCCTGCAGGTTTCCAGTTTAACTTGCATTTGGACAAACAAGGGGCAACACTTGGCAACTAATCAAATATTTGGCTTCACTGTTCTACAGGCAGCTGACAGTTACTTGTTTCTTGCTCTGTGTTGCTGCCCAGGTGCAGATCTGTGAAAATGAAAATATATCAATATAAAGGTGATATAAAGGTGGCATGATTAAAAGGGGTACACTCCCCGACTGCTAAATTTGTTGCTAAGGGACCCGGCCGGGTCGACGGTGGACCAGCACCACTTCTGCAGGTCAGTGGAAGGAAGGTGTGCGGTAGAGGATTTTTTATATTCACTTTTGAAATCTGACATGGGGATAGACTTATTGTCAGTTTCCCAGCTGCCCCAGTCATGTGACTTGTGCTCTGATAAATTTCAGTCCCTCTTTACTGCTGTACTGCAAGTTTTGTGTGAGATCATCCCCCTCCCCCCAGCAGCCTAACAACAGAACAATGGGAAGATAACCAGATAGGAGCTCTCTAAAGGTGACCACAGACATAAAGATCCACTCGTTTGGCGATGTCTCTCCCGGATATGCCCAAATTGAAGTGGGGATATTGGGCTGCTCCGATAGTTGGCCCTAGGGATCTGACACGGGTGGTCGGATCGAGGAACCGCATCGGTACACAGATGCGCTTGGATCTTTTAACCTGCCCGATCGAGATCTGACCGACTTTCGGCCAGATATCGATCTGGGAAACCCGTTAGATGGCCCCACACATGGACCAATAAGCTGCAGCTTTTATTGGCCCGTGTATGGGGACCTAAACACAAAATAACAACTACCTGGTAGATCTAAGAACAACACTCAATAGTAAAATCCAGGTCCCACTGAGACACATTCAGTTACATTGAGTAGGAGAAACAACAGCCTGCCAGAAAGCAGTTCCATTCTAAAGTGCTGGCTCTTTCTGAAAGCGCATGACCTGGCAAAATGACCTGAGATGCACCTACACACCAATATTACAAATAAAATACTGATTCAGGAATTATAGAGTGAATTATTTGCAGTGTAAACAGTGTAACTTAGAAATAAAAAAATACATCATAAAAATCATGATAGAATCCTTTTAAGGACAAAAGTCCTACTATGTATCCTAAACTAGAGCCAGCCCTTGTCTTGTGACAATGTCACCTCTAGGGGTCACTGTTTTTATAAGTCTATTGATGGACTGATCTCGCAAAAGCAATCATGGCTGCTCCAGTCCATGAAAATTAATATACATTCCAAGATTAATGGGTGCAAGATAACCATAACTATGCACTTTGTAGAGCATACTAAAAATTAATTAAAGCAACCCCCAATATGTCAAAATATATCTTTAAATGGACATTACATAGTCACTACATGACTTTTTCAGTTGGTCTTTGGGTTTTGTCTTGCAAGATCTTTTTAAAATGTTGTTTTTAAAAAAAATGTTGGCAGGTTGAATTACACCCCCCCCCCCCCCCCCAGAAAAGGTAAATCCAGGCATGTCAGAAAAGATTTGAATGCTATATTTATTTTTATCACTCAGCCCAGTTACTAAGGAAAAAACAGCAGTTTAAAATACTCAAAACAATTAGGGGTTTAGATGTGTTTTCCTTAAATAGTAGCTAGGCTTAGTGTAGCCCCTCAACAGTAAGACTTTTTTTCCCTCAATAAATAAAAATATACAGTGGTAGAACTGCTGTGTGTGGGGGGGGGTGTCACTGCACCAGGTACTCTTTACTGCTGTACTGCAACTTGGACTGATATCACCCACCCCACCAGCCTAACAACAGAACAATGGGAAGGTAACCATATCCCTGACACAAGATAACAGCTGCCTGGTAGATCTAAGAACAACACTCAATAGTAAAAGCCATGTCCCACGGAGATTGATTCAGTTACATTTAGTAGGAAAAATAACAGCCTGCCAGAAAGTAGTTCCATCCTAAAGTTCAGGCACAAGCCACATTACTGGGTGTAGCTGGTAAACTGACAATATGTCTATCCCATGTCAGATTCTGAAATTGAATATTAAAAAATTGGTTTGCTCTTTTGAGAAATGGATTTCAGTGCAGAAGTCTACTGGAGCAGCACTATTAACTGATGTGTTTTGACAAAAACATGTTTTCCCATGACAGTATCCCTTTAATAAGAATGTGACTTTTACAGCTATTGGTAAGTATGGATGTGCAGTGGTGGGGGCTCATTTTACAGAAATTGCCCAAGTGCAGTCGCCAGTAGCAAAGAAATCTGGTCATTGCTTATGCTTTGTAGATGTTCAAAATGAATTACTTGTGCAAGTTTGGCCCTGTATTCCAAAATGTGCTTCAAGATATATCAGTGTCACAGATGGTCCACCTATGCCTTAACCCAAAAGGTAAGTAACTCCATGCTTGTGCATTACCCCATTCATGTATGAGAATACAAATCAAGGGTAGAAAAGAATGAAGGAGAGCATAAAGGTAAAACAAAAGTACAGAGAGCCATTGGCTTATAAGAGAATAAGGCAAAGAGAGGATTCTGTTGTCATCGCTCCCCTTAACTAACAAGAATATTTTTGAATATTTTATTTTTTGTACTTGGTAGACCAATATGGAAGCTCCTTTGCAATCGGAGATCAGTTAGCCTTACAGTGCGGATATAGAATGTCAGCTTACTTATACCCATAAGTCAGGTGACATTCTATATCCGCACTGTAAGGCTAACTGATATATTACTTTTGAGTTCCTCTTTCAGATTTTGGTATGTTGCATTGGTTTGCTTTCTCCAAACATGGAGTCATGTCCAGATGGGTTAAGCATGTTTTCTTTATTCTGTAGGATGATCGATCCACCATCACAATCTATATATCTCCGACCTGGGATAATATTACTTCTGTAAGTTACCTGAAGAATGTCACCTGCCCATATGTATGGGATGCCCCTGAAATCCTATGTAAAATTAACTACATGGAGGTAAAGTGGACATTCTGCTGTAAAGTCTGAAGGCACTTTTATGGTTTCTGTAATAACCTTCATGAGTTCTGTAGTAATGGACCAAGTTTATCCCTGCTTCAGTAACACACCAACAACCAACCTCCACTTAACATGTTCTACTGTTTGAATTATAATAATAAACACCTGATTGGTCATGATAGAATTCTATTGTTTCTACCTGCATGTCTGACAATTCAGCTCTATGCTTGAGTATTGTAATGAACAATCTTTCTTGAAAAGATCTTTTTCCAAGAAAGATCATAATCGTTAAGTCTATGACCAGCTTAACACAGAATCTACCCTTTAGATGACTTGAAGTACACAAAGTCTGTGCCCAAAGTCATCTTGCTTCTACTGATCGGCCCTAGTAGTCTCCAGAACAGCCGCACTACATTTGGTGTTGACCTGCACACTCCAATAGAAAATATGGGCTGATGGACAACTACCTGGATACTACAGTCGCTAAGCCAGTTGGTTCCCAAGGTGGCTATTATAAGGTAAGAAGAAAAATTAAGTAGATGATGAAATTTTCATGGTTACCAGCAAGTCATCTTTTATGGCTACCATCCTATTGCGTGATTGCACTGGCCAAGATGATGAGATCACATCAGCTGTATTGGTCATTACTCCATAAGGGAGATATGTCTTGTGACATCTTCATGTTCAAAAAACTGAAGCAATCATTTTGGCTCAAAAAGGAAAAGTGAATTCCTGTCTCACCACAAGAAAGTTAATTTTGGGACTGTGGAATTAGTTTGTTAGGATATTATGTCTACGTTTACAGGCCTGGACTTACAGAGGCCGCCTATACGTAAGTAATGGTTTGTTCTAGATCAGCCATTGCCCATGCAACTGGTAGATCTTTTCTACCCACAGTCTAAATTTAACTGCTCTGCCAGATTAGTAAAATTTTTACTGGTAACAACTATGCCTTTTCATAGACTTCATGCTGCATGTAACTACACAACAAAACATTGTTTCTTCAGTATGGGTATAAAGTTCCACCGTCACCAAGTGCTCAGGCGGCATTTGGCACTCTTGCATTGGTTTTATGACTAAGCAAAGGTAAAATGCCTCGTACTACTTTTGTCAGTACTTCCTTGTCAGAAGCTGTTCACCCCAACATAACTCTACAGGTACTCTACCTTCTATGGAGATGCAGAATTTCCAGTCATAAAGTACTTTATGGATGCGTTGTATTTTGAAGTTGAACTCAGGCCCGGACTGGCAATCTGTGGGTTAGGGCAAATGCCAGATGGGCTGCTATAAGGTGCCATAGAAAGTCAGTATTTAGTGGGCTGGTGGGGACTGTTTGGGCCTCTATGTGGGCTGATTGGGCCTCTGTGTACCTGAAATGCCAGGGCCTATTTTGATTCTCAGTCCAGTCCTGGAACTCCTCCTCGCTCGGGCTCCTAGTTAAAACTTTTTGTGGATAACTTCTAGGCTATAGCTTCCCCTGACAAAACCAGTTTCCAAAGTGGGATGTTGTAGTCAACAGGTAAGAAGGGAAACATCTTTTGTCTATCTTTGTTTTTTATGATGTAGCACTTTCCCACTTGTCTGACATCTTTTTTATTATTAATTTACAAAGCTACCAAACTGGCTTACTCCAAGGAATATATTTATCAATGGAATGAGAGAGATGGTGCTATACCAAAAACCAATTGAGGAATAATTTTAATTTTGTATCTTCTATAAAATGCATTTTATTGCGCATCTTATTTCAGAATGAAAACAAATTGTATTCTTTTCAAAATATTGCTGATTTGCCACAAATACCAATATAAAACCTATTGTTAAATTGGATTTGTGCTAAGGATAAAGTCTGTGTGGGCATAAATACATTGTTCAGTCACTGAAGTAAAATAGAACATATTATGGATACATCACAAAATACCTTGAATATGATCAACTCCTAAATTGTTTTTGATCCAAATGTGTCCTCAATTCACAGTTTATTTGTTTTGTTAATTTCCAAATGGGTAACAGTTCAGAAAAAAAAGAAAAACATTTTTACCACCAAACCCCTACCTTTGTAATGTGGAAAAAAATTAAAATATGAATATCTGTTGTCCCCATTCATTGGCTGTTCTCCCTACAGAAGGCTTTTATTTCCTTCCTCTACAGCTGTGAATTTACTGAGACCTACCAGAACATCTTTCATCCAGTAGTTACAAACTCCATGGTCAAATACCCCAGTCACTTTGAAGTGAAGATGTTTTACCTTCATGAATGTAGGCCAAGCCTACTTGGAAGAGGTTGACAGAACAGTTCTTGATATTTTGGTAGCTCTGGGTTTAGATTCTTGACCATTAAGCATTACAGTAAATAGCAACAGTATTGTTCTTTAGAGCTATCCATGTACTGCTAGCTACAATATTGGCCATGAAGCCCTAATCTTTTTTATCAACTAAAAAAATCAGTCCACAGATGACTATTTGATACAGTTGTCCAAGTGGCAGACCTTAGCTATTTTGTTTGGTAAATTTTATCAACATTAGCTTGGGACACACGGCTTTCTTTTAGGAAAATGTATTATTCTTTATTGAACATTCTGGAGTTAATAATGTCAGTTTCATTTATTCCATCTAGAGGATCCTCTGTAAATATAATCCTGTCCAACTGAAGATCTGGAGGGAGGCAAGTTATTAAATGCATATTAGAAATGTTGTTATTTCCTACAGATCTATTTTCACTGCAGCGTGATCATTTGCGATGCTGTACAGTTATATTTTGGTCCATTATGCACAAAAGCTTACTTCTCAGCTAGACAGAGAACAGGAGAGTTGACCATGTTTTTAGGCATGCATTCTGCCATTATTACCACTGGTATAATTACTGCAACATAGGGATAACTTTGCACCAGTGCAGTAACCTGCACCAACCAATCACATAATTTGCTTTTATAACTCAAGTAGTATTACATAATTGGATGATGTAGTCTATATCCCAGCAATACTGGTAAGAAATTTTACCATTTCCAACCACTCCTATAGTTTTCATAGACTGATCTTGTTGGATGTTTTAGGACTTTGTGTTGTTGACTAATGGCAACAGTTGAGACACATTAGCAGTAGTTACATCAGAAGTGAAATAAGCCATGCTCACCCTATGGCTGCATGCCTGAAGGCCAGTGCAATTGTCAATCCATGTGGCAATAAGTCTGGACCCTTGCTTGAAATATATTGGTGCAAATGCTCAGTGTAACAAAAACTTACCCTGGTGGTCTAGTGGTGCGGCAGGGACGCCCACCGCACCGATTCTCTTCACTTCCTGGTTTGCCTCCTAGTGTGCGCACACTTGACCCTGCCGGACTATTTGACCACTCTGACCTCTGAAATCTGACCCGTGCCTGTTACCGACTTGATTCTGCCTTCTCCTCCTGATTGATCTCCTGGTTTGACTCCTGCCTGTTATTTGACTCTGATTCTGTCTCATCTCATCTTGTCTACCCAGTTTGATCTTTTGCCTGTCTGACTATCCTAGCTGTCCGCCTGCCTCGAACCAGCCTGTTTGCCCACGAATCTGCCTACTCCTGTTTGTACCGTGACCTTTGGCCTTAAAGACTTTGCTATACAGCCGTGCTCCACTGCTGGCCAGAATTCTTGCCCTGTACCTCTTGTTTAAGTCCAGGTGGCATCTGAGTAGCTGAGGACTCCTCCTGAAGCCAAAGGCGGTCACACTACTGGTGAAGCAGGAGCCGAGACCAGGGTGCTTGGCATTTGTTCTGGTGTTGGGTGCCGACCGTGAAATGCATTTTCTCTTTTTCCAACCAGGATGGAACACAGAACTAAACACAGACACACATCAGTATGTCTATTCTAGTGCTTTGCTGCAAAAAATCTGATGGGCCATCCATATTAAAACCGTGTAAGAAATGCTGGTCTTTATTAATTACTTGAGTGACTGTGAATTTTACTGGGAGGAATACCATAAAACTAATGAATAACCATTATTGTGAATGTACTTTTTTTTATAGTGATTGAATGTGATCCAGAGCTTGATCTTTTGAGAAGGACATGCCTTCATTACAGCTAGTTGTTGTTACAGTTCTACTGTAGTCAAATAATAAAGGCCAACATGAGGTTCATACTGTCTGTGAATACAAGTTATCACTTGTATTATATAATATATCATTAAAGCACATATATCTCACAAAGTTATGTTGATACATAGAATGCAAAGAAATACACATTTTAAAAGTATCCTTTCATTTACCATCAAAACAAGTGTTCCATGATCTTGTTTCAAAGATGACATGGGGAAGCCTGACCATTCCAATGTAGATGGCCCATGTCAAAGACAAAGTCCATCAAGTTCAACCAACTCCAAATTAAAACCCAACATCCATACACACACATACACCTCCACTCTTTCACACAAACCATATATGCCCATAGCTATACTAACTGTAGAGTTTAGTATCAAAATAGCCTTTGATATTATGTCTGTCCAAAAAATCATCCAAGCCCCTCTTAAAATCATCATCAAAAAGCATCATGTGTTGTGCTAATATAGTTAATATACAAACCAAGAAGATCCTGTAAAATATAAACAGAGATGTACTATATAATGGCGTCATTATTTATTATATATAATTATTTATAAATAATTATATTTATTTATGTATTTATAGCTGGTGCTTAGTGATGACATTTATCACATTACTCTAGGAAACATGTGTATTATAAAAAATAATGTATGCCCTGTTAAATATGAAGATATTAGTCACCTTTGCGTTCCATAACCTGTATCAAAGCACTTGTGTCTTTATATCATCAAGAAACTTTTCAGTTTTTTTTTTAATTCTCTATTTGAGACACATAAATATATTGGAAATATATTATAAATACTGCTATGCAATGTCCTCCACCAGTTGGTGACTAGTGATGTAATCTGATCACAATATTCACTAAAATGTATTTACATTTTAAACCATCGTTACATGCAAGAAAGGTATGTTATGGGAAGCCTTGGTGGCACACAATATCCTTTATATTATATAAGGGTACCTTCTTCCTAATATAAATTTCAGAGGAGTAGTTGTTTTAAATAGGATCAGATGTCTAGCCAAAGGTGCACCACAACTTCCTTCAGATGCTGAGATTGTAGCTCATTAATAGTTGAAGACTGTCTGGGATTCCCTGTTTATCCAATCATTGGAGTAATTCTGTTAGAGAATGTAGGTTCAGCATTCCTACCTTTTATGTAGTTTATATGGGGGTACAAATATCTTTATAATGCATGGGTGACCTCATGGCTGTAACAATGTTAGATTAAGTCAATTATTGTTTTGCAGATTCAATAGAAAATCTTTCAGTGCCTACTGTATGCACCACCTTTGTATTAGACAAATTAGTGAAGAATTCTCCCATACTGAGGCTCATGGACTTGGTGTTCTTCACATTGTGTAATAGCTGGCAATAAAAGTCACAGACTCACTTCCTTTAAGTTTGCTATGAGGGGTCTAAAAATAACATCCTAAATAGCAGATAAAACACATTGTCATAAATGTCCCCACATCAAGAGCAGCCAGGCGTAAAGATAACACTGCACTTTCTGTTTATAGGAGGACACTTGCCAGGTCTGTTTTTTGGAATGTACAACGCCCTTCCATTTACTGTTGGCTCATATAAAAGTAAAGGTGAATCTAACTGGAACCAGCTGAAGGCACTGGCTGGGAAGCTTTATTTGTCTATATAACATTCTGGAGTCTAATCAGACTGGGATGCCAGTGGCCAACCAGAAAACCTTAGACCATGGGCCAACTCTCGAAACAGTTTCTCCTCTTTCTCTCCACAGTCAATTCACATTCTCCAAGTCTCTTTTCTTTCTATTCTATAATTTATTATTATATCTATTTAGCTAGCTAGCTATTTGTTTTTAGCTTTTTTGTTCCCATGCAGAAGTAGGTAATAACCATGAAATAAGCCAAATGGTTAGAAGCAGGAGGGTCCATTGACACTGGAGCCCACTGGGAGTTTTCATGGTATCCCAGGGGGCCAGTCCAACACTGCAGATTGAGCGCAGGTCCTTATTCCTAGGCCCCAATGGGGGATTATGAGCAGGTGCTCAGAAGCCAACACAACATTGGATCAAATCTGATGGAATAGGAATAGAAGTTGGTAGCCATCTTGCCTGCCATCCCACTGCAAACGCTCGACCCAAAAGTGCCAAGGAACCAGGCAGACTTTCTTAATCGTCTAGCAATAGGAAAGGTAGAAGACCATTCATCATAAGGAAAGGATAGGGCTCCCATATCTTATAAAGGTGGGAAATTTAGGCTACCAGGTGAATGTTCAGCCTTTGGATAAACACAGGCTTAGAATTAGGGCATATACTTCTGTCCTCTTACTGATGTGGCTGCACCCAGAGTCACCTTGTCAGCCCAGATGCAGGTCTATGCACCTATGTTTATCCACAAGCCGAGAATCTTCCTGTTGTGACAGTAGCCTAATGCCATGACTCAAACTGCCCTGTTCCACCCAAACACTAGCTAACCAAAGCATTATTAGTATTCTACATTTTTGTGATAATTGTGTACTCCATAGAAAAAGTTTACCTGTCTTGCCTTAAATTACCCAAAAAGGAATATTATTTGTGCCCAGTAGAGAGCAGCACTGAGATGAAAAATCACCCCACACTCCGTGTCAAGCACAGAACTTCTTTTGTATCTTTTGCTCATATTTTATTGAAATGGTTTCCCTTAATCTCTGTTTGAGATACAGTTCTACTTGAAAAATAGTTCTTCATCACACAAGACCCTTGGATTTCTTTCATACCAGTATCCCCTAAAATACAGCACAAAGAATCAGCGAAAATAGCCAAATGAACAGGTCTTTGCACAATCTGATCGTCCACATGCTGGGCCAAATCTGGGCCAAATATCACATCTAAATGGATGATATATCTATAAGTCAAGTCCTATGTAAACCAGTTGCCCACAGTACTGTATCTTCTAATCTGTCTCGTAGATATCTGGCCCAATTTTTGCAAGCAGGCCCCATACAATGGGCTAGGATATGGGTTGCATGGGAGCAACTATGCAGACTTGTAGAGGGAAGGACTACCAGAAGGGACTTTCCAGGCTACCTCACTGATATCTGAATAAGTCCCGATATGAATCTATCAAAATGCCCATAGGCTACCAGTTAGGTTTTCCAGAGACAACTCCACAATCCATTATATTAGAACTGAAATGCAGTAGCAGGAAGGAATATTTAGACTGTGTCCATAAAATTTATGAAATAGATTCCATATTATGCTTTACGGAAGGAAGGTGCAAATGTTGTGTAAGCTGGTTATAGTGCATTTCTCTGAGCAATATAGCTTGTTCCAGACATTGTTCAAAAGAATGGCATACTTTGATTAAAAAGTTGACTGGAGAGGGTAAACATATAAAGACGTGCAGAAAATTAAAGGCAGCTCAGCTAAACTGATCTCAAATGCTTTAAAATGGCAACCAAAACTGAATGACGTGGAAGAAAATGGAAAACTGCTATTCAAATACATAGAAGAAAAGGCTCAGCCAATGATCAGCTCCAGGAAGATCAAAGAAGGTGTAAAGTTACATGTGAGTACTGTTACAATTAGAACACAACTATGTGATGCCAAACTATCAGCAAGAAGCCCCTGCAAAGTCCCATTGTTGAAAAAAATATGTGCTGAAGAGCTTACAATTTGCCAAAGAACACATTGACTGGATAAAGAGAAAATGCGCACCATTTTGTCAAGTGATGAAAAGACAACCCTGAAACACAGAATTCAAGCCATGGTACACTAGGAAGACATTATATGGTTATGTTTCTCATACTATGGTGTTGGGACTATTTATCTCATACCAGGGATCATGGGTCAGTTTCAATACATCAAAATACTTGAAAAGGTCATGTTGTCTTATGTCGAAGAGGAAATGCCCTTGAAATGGAGGTTTCAACTAGACAACACCACCAAACACTCCAATAAATGAACAACATCTTGGTTTCAGACCAACAAGATTTATGTTATGGAGTGACCAGCTCAATCCCTGAATTATGGAATGTAACAGGTATCAGAAATTGGTCGGCTCCATGCAACTTAGATGTGCAGCAGACACTACTGTCTTTTGGAACAGCCTAATATCCCTTTTTCTTTTGCAAAGGAATAACAAAAATTTGATAAATTTTTCTTCATGTTTTGATTTGGAATAGAATGTGCAGTGTTCCCAATGCATTTGTGTGTCTGGAAATAAAAGCTATTATAAAGATTTTGAGCTTTATTCACTTTTCTAAACACACTGCTATTATTCTGCACACAACTGTATATATAGAAATATTACCCCATGAATACAGATCTTCAGGGCATTGGCAACAATACTTCTTGATTTAACTGTATTGCCTGACTTGATGTTCACTTTCCACCTCCCTGCTTTTTGACATGAAGTCTTCCAGACCAACCACACATTCATTCCAAATGAAACTATACCTCAATACAACAATCTACTGGTTTTATCATATTCCCTGATCCTTGCCCTATACATTTCAGTACTTCTTCAAGGAGCTGAATAATTGTGGTGGTTCTAAAACATTAGAACCCCCAATTTATGTTTTTCAGGCGACCATGCAGAAAAATTGTAAAATCCGGTAAAATGTGTTAAAGACACTTAGTCTTCAACTACTCAAAGAATATAAGCACAAGCATCTGTTTTGCTTTGAAATACAATCATTTCACTGATAATTACATTCACAGAGGACAACAACAACCATTTTTGGAAACATCAGGACAAAGTTTTGATATAAAATCCTGGAAAAAAGTTAAATCAGGGGAAAGCGACCCTATAAAATGCATTATGATTTGGTGGGACCACAAAAAAAGTGTGTAAAATGCAGAAGAACGTAAAATCGGGATTTACTGTAGTAGTTTATTCCTGTAAGTGGCTGAAACGAGACACAAACAAGCACAAGCCCTCTTTCGATTCTGACATGGGATGAGTGGCATAACTACTCCCTGGTGGGCCCCAGTACAGGATGGGCAACAGGGGCCCTCTGTCAGGCCCTTACCTCTATAAATCCCATGCTGGAGTGTTGATGGCATTTGTGCTGTAAAATCTCCCCCTAGATAACCACCTGCCATTACTATTTCCGTGGCTCCGATGGGCCCCAAGGGGGTGGGGACCCTGGTGTAATTGCACCCCCTGCACCCCTGGTAGTTACGCCACTGCATGGGATATATCCTACAGTGACATTAGGAAATGAGATCAAAGAACAAAGCCATGCTGAGAATAAACTGTGCAAGTGTTGTTCTTCCCTCATTTCACTCAATTAGCATCCTCCAGTTGTTTATCAAAATACCTACCACAGTGACCAGACTTCAGGAACACTGTTTACTGATAACAGGCTAACAAGGATACTGGCTGGTCATTAGGGGTATTTAAACTGTATTCTGATTCAACCCTATTATGTATAATAGTCACCTCCTGTTACCATTATTTGTGGGGCTCCTAAAAGCATTTCCATGTTTTTTTCTCTAGTACAAAAACCAGCATATTATGGGACTTTGGTGGATGCAGAGAACAGTGTAGTTTTTATTTCTAAATTACACTGTTCACACTGCAAATATTTCACTCTGCCACATAAAATGTAAGTCTTAACCTAAAAAGTGTATTTTTCTTTAGTTGTAATGTTGGTGTGTAGGCATCTCATGGCATTTTGCCTGGTCATGTCCTTTCAGAAAGAGACAGTGCTGCACTAAGCGTCTGAAGTTTTCAGAAAACGTAGCTCCGCGTGTGACTTGCTGCAGGCGATTTTAATTTTAGCCAGTGCAAGACAGGAGGAAGCGGTTCGGGGAGATTAGACGCCAAAAAGACAAGGCAATTTGTCACTGGGGCAATTAATCTCCCCGAATCTCCTCCTGGACCTGCCCTTATCTGGTTACCTTCCCATTGTTCTGATGTTGGGCTGCTATGGGGAAGGAGGGGGGGGGTGATATCACTCCAACTTGTAATGCAGCAGTAAAGAGTGACTGAAGTGTATCAGAACACAAGTCACATGACTGGAGGGATCTGGGAAACTGACAATATGTCTAGGCACCTGGGAAACTGACAATATGTCTAGCCTCAGTTTCTTCACTGAAACTGATATAAACAAGTCAGTTTCGGTGCAGAATTCTGCTGGATCACAGGAGCAGCACTATTAACTGATGATTTTGGAAAAAAACATGTTTTCCCATGACAGTATCCCTTTCAGTTGTATACACAAATGGGGTATAATGAATGTGGAAAATGCTGGTGTTATATAAATAAATTGCATTCAATTCAGGGAGGTCTCTGGATCATCTGTCTGTCCACAGTTAGCGGGATTTTGGAAGTTGTACCAATAGCAGGAGAGTCACAATGGGAAGGTCACTGATACACCTGAGTAGCTGTCAAGTTCAAGCCTCAAGCTTGTTCATCTTTGCATTGTATGGATTCTTGGGCTCAATGCATGCAGCAAAATCATCTTCCACAAGATTGCTATGAGCAAAACTGCTCCTGATAACCTGCTTTTCATGTGTAGCCAAGTAGCCATATTCCAATGAATCAATATTTGCCCACTTCAACCATATAAGTTGAAGGCCACTGGGCTTGGAAATGGATGAAATAGCTCACAATGATGAAGGACTCATGATGATCTTCCAGTTGCCTACTTATCATTTTTTTTTGGCTAAAGGTCTCATAGGCCCAAATTCACTAAAGCGTGAAGCGTCTAATGCTAGCGCTAATTCGCCAGCGTGATATAATTTCATAACTTCGCAAATTCACTAACCCCGACTTTGGCGAATTTTCACTAGCGATGTAGATAGACTTGCACAACTTCGCACCCTTATGCCAGGCGAAGTTGCGCACTGATGAAGGATCGTAATTACGCAAATTCACTAAGATTCAAAATTTTACTGAACGTTACCACTTACGTTAGACTTTACTTCGCCTGGTCAGACCAGGTGAAGTTCAATACAATAGATAGAGTTTGAAACAAAAATGGAAAACTTTTTCTGTCCCCAAAAAACGATGGCGTGTTTTACCATTGTAGGGTGATAGCCTGAAAAAGATCCTTTTTTTTGGGGGGGGGGTTACCCTCCTTCCCCCCTACATGTTTAGGGCAATAGGACAACTTTATTTTATTTATTAAAGGTTTCCTGGGCTTGTGTAGTGGAATGTAGTGGCTGTAACATATACTTGTATTATATGCTTAAGTTCCCGCCGTATACGAATTAGGCATCTCTAGCGTAACTGCGCTTTGCCTGGTGAAGTAACACTAGCGCAACTACACTACCGTTCGCTGACCTGAGCGTAACTTCGCACTTTAGTGAATTTGTGTAGCGCTGGTGAAAATCCGCCTGGCGAATGTGCGGCGAACGATAGCGAAGCCAACGCTAGCGAATTTTCGGAACTTGCCCCACAATCTCGGCTTATCGATTCATCTAAACCTTTTACCTCTTCTGTATATGTGTCAGGGTGTTCGCTGCTAATATTTTACAAAGTACAAAAGCCCTTCCATATCTGTCTCAGAATTCTCTTTTCTACAATAAAATGGCAGTTGTTACATAGAGACTGCAAATAAATTCCCCCCCCCAATACATGGAGGAGCAAAACTATAAATTATTAAAAATGTTGAATATTGAGCTATGCCCGCACCTCTGTTGAATAGGCAATAGGCAGATTTTGTTGTCTTTCTAATAAAAAACAGCATCCATATTAATATTGCAGCATAATGTAATATAAATGTTCTGTTCAACCGGTATATGGCAGTTGGGAAGGGGCCAGTGGCAATCTACAGTATGATGTAGGCAAAGCAATCATATGTTTCGTTCTCTCTACAGTTACTTCATACTACGCTGTGCCAATGGGGTAATATGTTATCTTACAATATATTGTATACTGCAGTGTCAACAAATGAGCAGATCTTTACCAGATCTGGACAATTAAGCCAAATAGGACTAATGTGACCCTAAGGCCAAAGATAGGATTCCATAGGAGTGCAATGCCAACCATTAAGATGAGGGCCTCATGCATGGTCTTATGTTGTGCAAATCCAACAGTTTCTTCAGCACTATACCATCAATCTTTGACCAACTCAACCCTGATTTGGCATTGGTTGTGGAGGCAGTAGTTTTAGCTGCCATATTGGTCAGGAGTGGTGGAACTGGTAGGCAGTGTTGACATATGCATATTTAATCCAGCTTTCGTTTGCGCAGGTGAACCATTGAGAAGCCTTCAGAGCATTGTACAGAGACATTTCTAAAGTTGATTAGTTGAAAAGAAAAGTTGCAGACCACAGAATTTAGTGATAAGACAACCGAGTGGGTTTTGCAGATGGACAATGTCTGATTTACTCATCCAAATAAAGTGCTCCAACTCAGGATAATAAATGCCTTTGATCAAAAGTGTGGAGGAGCTGTTACCCCTTTAACATTAGGACCTGCTTCTGCCATGTGGAAAGGTGAGAACCTTGTCTCAGGCGGCAGCGAGTGGCCCTGTTACAAGAGGCGGCAAAAAGCTCCATCTTGTAACTTCAAGAGCCAAATTTCAAGGTTTTAACCTGTAAACAGGGCTGCCATCAGGGAGGGCAAGAGTTCCGGGCCCGGGGCTGAAGGGGGCCTGGCAGTGCCGCACTTTTTGAAGTGCAGGGCCTCCTTGACAACTCTGAAGCCTTGCCTCACGAAGTCCCGAAGACGCAGAATGCGGACGTGCTGAACATACCAAGTCCTGAAGCAACGGAAAAACCCAAAGTCACAAAAACAGCTGTAATTGAATTCCTGAAACAACAAGTTCAATTCTACTGACATCAATGTGGGTTTTTTTTTCTTTTAATTCCCTGGCCACCAATGTTTTATTTAAATACTCTATAGACCCCCGCTACCAATTTTTTTTTTTTAAATATTTCATTTGGCCCCAATTTTTTTTTAACTTGTAAGGGGGGCCTGGCGCCATTGTTTTTTTTTTTTTGAAAAAAAATTTTTGTGGCCCAATTTTTTTTAATTTGTAAGGGGGGCCCAATGTTTTTTTTTTAACTTATAACGGGGCCCTGACCATCAATATGTGTGGGGGGTTATTTTTTTAAGCGCTAATGTGGTCTTTTAACCTATGATGTTGAGTGGTGATCAGGGGTGGGGTGTGGGCATTGTTGTATGGGGGCCCGTGATTTCTAATAGTGGCCCTGCCTGTAAATTTTACTCTGCTAGTGCAAAGAGCTCCACAAAACTCATTGCACATACTATGCTGCCCACAAAGGGGCATATTTATTATTCTGTGTAAAAAACTACAGAATAATAAATCACACATCGCCAGGCTTCGCCATGTAAAAAACAGGTTCAATTTTCAAGAGTGACTTCTACTGGAAGCAATGCAAAATAACAGCATCAAATCTGGCTTTTCATAGCGTAAAATTGACACAATTATGTATAAAGTCATCATTTATTTTACACTTTTTAAACCATTTTTTGGTGAATTCAGTTTTTCACAGCATAATATACTTGTCCCAAAGAATGCACTGGTGATCATATTATGGTGCAAATCAGCCAAACTAACCAGATATTTACAGTATATGTTGTCATGTGCATCAAGGTGCTATAGAGGCACCTACACCATAATGTGTCATGTCAATGCTGATCTTACATTTACAGTCATGTTTGCTTTTGAGATAGGATTGATATAATAAAAACATTGGATGGGATTGATATGAAGATCTATTGGATTCATCTGCATTTCTTTTGCCAAATTATAAAACAAATCTTCAGATTGGCAGCCCTAGGTACAGTCCATTCCAATTCTGTTGCTATTTTACCCATAATGAATTTACAACAGATGTGCTGAATATGATGTGGGATTATATACTGCTAAATAAATAAAAATGAATTTCATTAATAAATAATTAACAAAGGAATAAGGGAATTGGCATTTAGAGGGGAGCATGTATTTTGTAGGAAATAATCTCTGGTTAACCTAGACTCCTTATTTTTAAATAACTGGTGATTTATTTCAACTTTTTTTTTTCTATTTTGGGCACCTGTATACAAGTGCCACCTGGTTGTCCCCTGAGACTGGCGGAAAGGAGGCTTAAGTGTCAGCCAAGGAAAGCGTTTAGTGCAGTCATAACATTATAGATGTGAAAATCCACACTAGGGAAGTTATAACAGCTGATTTCCTAGATATATTTGGAACATATAGATGGGTCTAGGGATCTATAGACTATAGACTTTTAAAAAAAAAAAAATCTCATGCCTGCATTTTTTGTTTATTTTTGGCTTGTTTTTTTCAATTAAAATAGTCATCTGAATTCTAAGAAAGCAGTGATGGAAAACGATAACAAGAGGTGAAATTAATATGCATAATAATTTTTTGAGGTTTCAAAATTTCCAACCACTGAATGTGGTCACAATTGTTCATCTTGGGATGCAGTAACTTTGTTTGGATCAGGAAGGAAATTATTGATACATGAGATTGCATTGACTATGGACTCCAATTGGAGTCAAGAAGAACTTCAGATTCCGTATATAGTTTGGGTCAACCAATAATGACACTAGGAATTATTATAGCAAAGAGTTGAACTTGGTGAGGGATGTGTTCTAACGTTTGAATTGCTTTACTGCATATGTCCCAGGTTGTTCCTGCTGGAAATCTCTCTACCATCCTTGTTATAGAGATCTTTCCGCGTAATTAACATTCCGGTGTCGGAACTGAAAAGTACTTGTAGAAAGATTCTGCACATGGGAACTGTAAGTGAAAGTTAGTTGTGAAGCCAACTGTCAGCTATCCCATACAGCACCCTTTATTGCAGAATTAAGGTATGTAGACCTTACAAACCCATAGTTTGTTTACAGTCTTCTCAGCTGAAGGAACTTCACATCAATCCATTTCCCATACTGAATATATGACTATGGTTCCACAAAGAAACGACTGCTTAAACAAAAGGGGAGAATAATGAAGGCTTGAGGCTGAGCCTCCCCCAAAATAAGCCAACTGCCTTATGTAAGGCATCTATTGGACAGCCATCCATTGGGAGCCTATACAAACAAGAATGTACCCTGTACTGCCCTCTTCCACTGTCTTAAACACAAATGTTATGCCTGTGGTGGTCAGCTTTTGGTGGAACTGCAACTCCCAGTCCCTTTTAGCAACCCTTTGGCTTCAAGGAGCCACTAGAAGCTCTAGCTCGACAATTGATGAGGATCAGTGAGAAGATATCAAGTAATGTAAATATTTACATTTTCTACAGGTATTACTTCTTTAGCAGTAAAACAATAAGCAATTATCCAAACAATGTTGACGGCCCTGAAGGTGGAGGCCAAATACAAATGCTACCTACCCTTCTAATAATATATTAAGCATGCATTTTATAAATTCCCTGGCACAAGGGAGAACAAGAACTTGACTGAGCCACAAACACATTCTTCATTTATTTATTCTTTGCACCCAGATCGTTGTTCCCTTAATTTGGCACCCTAGGTGTGACTGGATTTGTAGGCTATTGCTGTCTCACCAAAAACAAGGCCAGTGCCTTTGAAGGTTACAACATATGCACCAGGATGTCCTTTCCCCACAATCGCTTCCTCTCCTGACACCTCTAGTGAGAAGACGGAAAATAGTGCTTGGGAGGGAACGTTACAATCATGACCATATAAATTCTTTTCTACAGGTGACTTTAAAGATCCACGTTTTAGAATTATTTTTGAGCACATTTTAATGAAACACATGAGAAAACTACCATGGATTATAATGAAAAGGCATCACAGGGCACTAGTTATATGGATAGATTTCACAGGTTTCATGAGGAATGAGTTCTTTGTACAACATATATTCCTAGGACACATAGCCAGAATGTCAATTTAATGCTATAGCTTAGTTCCAATGGACTTGTGGACCTCAAACCTAAACATTTTTGGTTCATATTGACACCAGTATTTTGTAAGAAACAATTGAAGAGTTGAAAGTAAAAAAAAATATGAATACAGTTCAGTGTCAAATTAAAGGGAGACCAAGCGGTATAGAGATTTTATAGGAATATGATGGAAATAAGAATGGGCTCATGGGGCTTTTCCTGATGGGAGATCCTCTGACTCATTGGCACAACATACACACAGATACTCTTTAAACCACATTATTTTCCTAGTCTTATGTGGCAACCTAATTATAGGGCTTATTGATACTGTGCCAGACTCAAGTGCAAGAGGACTAAGGGCTCTTACACATACACGTTTGGCTCTGCATTCCATTATGGTGAGACATTAATGGGTTCCACCACAAGGGGAAGCAGAAGTAAACTCAGGACTCTTCTTTTTCAACCTTTTCAAGCTTGATTTAGAGCCACAATCAAGGAGGGAAAGCTGGAAATGCAAAGGAGTGTAGAATATAGGTATATGGGGCTTGAGGGCTCTGGCTGATAAGTAGTTCTGTGAGAATATTGATATTGCCAAAGTTAATTGGGCCTAAAATGATTTTAGTTTGGGATCCCTTCTATATGTTCCACTGGGTGGTCTTGTGAAAAAGCCCAAACTTGGAGAAAAAAAATTCAGCAGTTTTTTGCTAGTGGAATATGTCACAAGATTGTTTCAGCAAACCATTTGTGACATCTTCTCTAAGTGCAGCTGTTATTTTTTTGGTTTTCAACTTACTCCCATTGATGCAAGACTTAATGGGATCCAGTATAGCTTTACCCCTGAACCCCCTTCACAGGGCAGACATTGGTAACCATTTGACTCCAGGGACTTGCACCCCAATGGGCCCCAATTATTAGCCCGCAGGTCACCTGGGCCTCATGGGGGGGTGAGCCCTGCCAACATTTAGAATGTGCCCCAATGAAAAAAGAAATGCCCTGCACATACATAACTACACTCCTGACATGCACAACCCCTGCCCATGATCTTCCCTGCTCAATATGGAATGGGCAGAGCAGGTGGCATCCATGGTTGAAATTAGGGGTAGGCGAATAGGCACGTGCCTAGGTGAAGGGGCACTGAGCACCCACCTCTTCTCTCTGGCTGCCCCTACTTTCTATCCCTTGAAGAGGACATCTTTTACCATGTGAGTGAGCGTGTGCTGATGCAAGGAGGCAAGTGTGTGCACCAATAACTTGGCCTGTGAAATCTGGGGCATCAGGGGCTGGTGTTTAGGGAATGGTTCAATGATGTCAACAGCAGGGTTATAACCTAGCAGCCTCTGACTGACCACATTGACCACAGCAGTCAAGGGTTCTAAAATTTCAGAAGACAATTTTGAACTTGACAGCCCTTGTAAGACCCGACTGTCTAAAAAACGGCCAGATGGCATCCCTAGATCCACCCCAAGCCAGCCCACTCCCCTGAAAGCCCTGCACATCCCCCCCTTGCATTGCTTACACCACACTGTGCCATGGAAACCACAACTGGAATACATGCATGGTGCATTGTTTGCCCTATTTAAAACATATTCCCCGTATTGCCTTTAGTTGAGTTGGGCCCACTATTTATACCATATACCATAGAAAGGACCAACCTATTGCCCTTCAACTAATGTAGAACTGGAGCTCTCACCCCAACAGCCCTGGTCTCTAAAAAGAAATGAGGCTTAACGTGCTTATGTGATGGCAATATACCTTTAACAACAGAGCTATCTGAGGCTGTCTGTTCAATTCAGTTTCCCTTTAATATAAAAAATCTCAGCTGCAGATAAAATATTGAGTGTCAGTTCCCCCCTCTGTTCTTACAATATTTCCCTTTTCACCCTTCAATCAGTGCAGCACTGAGAATGTAAATACTTTGTCGAGTCAGTAATTCTGCTTTTCCCAGACAATCGGAATCTATTTATTGCACGTTCCCACGTTTTATTGACACTGATTTAGCCTTTTGCTCAGATCCCTGGCAAAGAGGTTCTTGCAGCATCAGCACTTCTCATTAAAGAGCTGGAATTAGAATTGTTTCCTCAGACAGAACTTCATGTACTGATTTCTCATCCCTATAAACCTATGGCAGGATAGAATGGCTTTCCAACAGCTCATATACATCCCACTAATGATTCCCCATGAGCTCAAAGTATTGTATGACAATGAAACCTAAGCTAGGACATTGTAAATGGGCAAACTACATTTCCCAGAAGCCTCTTGGTGCCCCTATTTATTGGGATTAGCACAGACACCCTTTAAAACATGGGATTTTTTAAAGGCACAATCTCCCCTTTATCGTCCAGCCTTCCTGTAACTTGTAGCAAGTTTTGGAATGTTATTTTTTTTTCAGTGCTGGACTGGCCCACAGGGATACCAGGAAAACTCCCGGTGGGCCCTGTCAGTTGGCCCTCTTGCTTCTAACAGTTTGGCCTTATGGGAGGCTTAAAGAGAAACTGTCATGAGAAAACATATTTTATTATAAATGCATTAGTTAAAAGTGCTGAAATCCATTCCTCAAAAGAGCAAACAGAATCTATTATATTCAGTTTTGAAATCTGACATGGGGCTAGACATATTGTCAATTTCCCAGCTGCCCCCAGTCATGTGACTAGTGCCAGCACTTTTGGAGGCAACTGCTTTCTGGCAGGCTGTTGTTTTTCCTTCTCAATGTAACTGAATAGTACACAGTGGGACATGGGTTTTACTACTGAGTGTTGTTCTTAGATCTACCAGGCAGCTGTTATCTTGTGTTAGGGAGCTGTTATTTGGTTACCTTCCCATTGTTCTGTTGTTAAGCTGCTGTGTGGGGGGGAAGTGAGGGGGTGATATCACTGCAACTTGCAGTACATCAGTAAAGAGTGACTGAAGTTTATCAGAGCACAAGTCACATGACTTGGGGCAGCTGGGAAATTAACAATATGTCAAGCCCCATGTCAGATTTCAAAATTAAATATAAAGAAATAAAATAAAATCTGTTTGCTCTTTTGAGAAATGGATTTCAATGCAGAATCCCTTTAATAATGGAAGAATAGAGTATAGTAAGTAGATCTGAAAGAATAGGAGAATAAAGAGGTTGAGTGAGGAGAGAAGGAATAATAGTTTGGTCTAAGCTTTTCTGGTGGGCCCCTGGCATCCCAGTCCGACACTGTTTTTTTTTTTCTTGTTGTCTAAATTATATAGTGTCAACGTACTTTGTGTCCTAAATCACTTTCCTTCCCACCTAACAACCTTGGTGATCTGTGTCACAAATTAGTAGTGAAATGAGTCAGGACTCCTCTGGGCTCAGCTCCTATTATTACCCCACAGCAGTGCCCTAAATGGACAACCCTGCCAAGTACAGGTATCTGAAAGCCTGATATCTGGAAGTCTCTGAATTACAGAGATTCCATTATAATGAAATAATCCAATTTTTTTTTTTTAAACGTTTTCCTTTTTTTTAATATTAAATAAAACAGTATCTTGTAAACAATCCAAGCTAAAATATAATTAATCCTTATTGGAAGCAAAGCCCACCTATTAGGTTTATTTAATGTTTAAACTAGTAGACTTAAGGTATGAAAGATCGAAGGAATGAAGATCCAAATTATGGAAGATCCATTAACCAGAAGACCCCATTACAGAAAGGCTCCCATAGACTCTATTTTATCCTAATTCCTTTTTCTGTGTAATAATAAAACAGTAGCTTGTACTTGATCCCAACTAAGATATAATTAATTCTTATTGGAGGCAAAATCATCCTATTGGGTTTATTTCATGTTTATATGATTTTCTAGTAGTTAAGGCATGGAGATCCAAATTGCAGAAAGATCCCTTATCTGGAAAACCAGTGGCATAACTACTTGTACTGCGTAAATACCAGCCTTCCTATATATTTATCCTTTTTTCCTATTAATAACATTGGGGTCAACCATCAAAAATAACGGCCAGGCCAGTAAAATACAGGCCAGGTGGCAACCCTAGGTGGGCCCCGGCACGGGACGTGGCCTGCCCATAATTCACAATTTTCTGTAAAACGGATTTCCGGATAACAGATCCCATACCTCCATATTGTTTGTCCGATTGGTACCTGTTGTGGGTAATAACCTTGAGTTTTCCTCATTTTAGCCTCCTCATGCCCCTCACGCTACTCAGCTGTCTCTATATATTTCTCTATATCATTTCAGTGCATTTTCAGGCAATTTGTATTCATGGGAAATTTGCAGCTGCCTGTTTACTAGAACGAGTTTGCCGTCAGCGAGGTCCTATAAATATGCAAAAGCTTTCTGCAGAATGTGTCATTTTGTTTCATAAATAATAGCAAGACGGCAAAATGAATTCCTGCCCACAACTTTTATGATAAGATCTAAGGGGAATTTAAAGCTGCAGCTGATTGTTCAGAGACCTGTGCACTGCGGATATTTAAATTCTGCCCTGGGGGGAAAACATTCATATCAAGCTCAGCGGCTGAGTAGAAAGGTCACAGAAGTCTAGTGTTTTAGAATTTATATTTGTACTCGCCTAAAACGTTCAGGTTTTCCCCTGTAGCAAAAATGTGAGTGTCAAGGTCAAGGGTCTCAAATGCCACCCCTGGGAAGACCTGGTGTACCAGCAATGAGTAGTGATCGCCAGACGCAAATTTGCAGCGAATTCCTGCGATTCGCAAAAATTCGTGAAAAAAAAAACGTGACACATGCCAAAACTTACGCGACGCACAGCGAAAACAATGCGACGCAATTCGCAATGAAATTCACAAATTTTTGGGCGAAACGGCATAGATTAGCCCATCACTAGCAATGAGGTCTCATCCTGGAGGCTCATTTGGGAGAGATTTGGGAGAATGTCTAATAACTATACTAGGGTAGGGACCTACATTGCATTTGGTATCTGCAGAATACCCACAAAGCAGTTGGGTTTCCAGCAGAAAGTCCCGGAATCTCTGACTTTGCAGGAGGTCCTTGTTGTACCCAACTAAAGTGCAGCTGTGATTTCCCCCCCCCCTCCAGTGTCAGACTTGCCCACCAGGATACCAGGAAAAGTCCCGGTGGGCCCAGGTGTCAGTGGGCCCTCATGCTGCTAATTTGGCAAAGTTCGTGGCCATTCCTTAGAGGCTAAATAGATGTAATAAAAGATTATAGTATGTAAAGAAAATACACTAGAAGAATAGAGGTTGAATGAGTAGAAGAAGAATTATAGTACTGAGACTGGGCCCCTGGTCTAAAAATTTTTGGTGGGCCCCTAGTGTAAGGTTTTTGGGTGGGCCCCTGATGTCCCAGTCTGACACTGCCCCCCTCTCACCCATGCACACACCTGGTAACACAGCTATGTTTCCCATTACCCAGTTGATCTGCCTCCAGAATGATGTCGATGGTGATGTCACTTTTCCAGTTTCCTGGGACCCCAGATAAGAAGGTAGGTTAACCCATTTCAGGTAGGGTCGGGTAATGAGTCTGGATAGGGAGGCATAGTGGGGTGGCAAGCACAAGTTGGCTTGAGAGTAGTGATGATCGAATTTATTCTCCAGACATGGATTTGTGTCAAATTTCTGCATTTTGCTATCTATGAAACTACGGCAAAAATCCATCACGTAAAATTTTAGCCAAGACTTGAAAGTTGCCATAAGAAAAAATGCCCATTGACTTTTATGCATTTGGACAAAAAAAGATGCTGAGACAAAATAGTTGACACAAGGAAAACACCCGTTGACTTTAATGCATTTGGAGTGAGAAAAAATGATGGTGCCCCCTGTAAAAATGTGTTGCTCTTTGACTTCAAAGCATTTTGAGAATTTTTTGCCATTTTGCTAATTTTTTTCCCAGTTTTGGGAATTTCTTGGCAAAGCAAAATAGGACAGATTTGTTCATCACTAGCTGTGGTTAGTGTCTGAATGGGGTGTCTGGGGCCTCAGTACCCCCACCCCAGTCACAAAGTCTTCCAGTGACCGGCACCCTCCACCAAATCCAACGGGCAAGTCCACCAGGTTTTTTCTCAGTGTTCCTCCAGCCCAGTCCAACCCTGATTGTGGGTCAGTGGGTCTGGTTCTAACACTGATCTACCTGACCAGACCAGCACCTGATTCTATCCTAGTGTGACATTTGAGATAAATATTTAATTGATCCCTAGATATTCTTGTAACCAGAAGACTTCTTTTCTACAGATACAGATCTGTGGTTTTAATGTGACCCTCCTCAAGGGAATTTTCTATATCCAGGAATGCTCAGTTAACATTATTATTTGATTATTTCTTTTTAATGCGATTAGCCCCAAATCAGTGAGTAGGAGAGAAGCTTAACCCACACTGTATAAAGCACTTTCCAGACCAGTTTAGATAAAAACCAATGGTGCTACAGCAGAAACCTTCCCTTCAACGGAGACGTGAGATAATGATCCAATTCTGTAATGCACATTTGTTTGTTTTCATGCCAGGCACAAATACTTTGGGAGTCCCACCACACAGGGTGCCTGGTGATTTCACGCAGCTCAGTGCTAGAATGCAGAAAGTGTCAAAACGTTGTGTTAAAACACAGTGGGCACTTAGCTTAATTTGGGACAATTTGCAACTGAAAAGGACCTACTTCATACTTACGTGTCAAGTTCTTTTATTGCCTCTGAGCAAAGATGCAAACTTGCAGCCTAAATGCTTTTCAAGTTGTTTCAGCCGAAGAAATTTACAGAAGGGGGACTTTGTAGGAATGAAAAGAACAGACTTGGGGCCTTGGATATGGGACCTGGACAATAATGTGTGTTGGAGAATGGGTGGATATGGTATGAAGGGCCATACACGTACGTCTGGCTTTTGCTTTTGACATCCTAAATAAATGTAAAGAGCAGAAAGTGAAAAGGAGCCACTGTTCCTCACCAGCTGCTACACAATACACTGGCAGATATGGAGCATTGGCTCATTACATTTTCAAACCTCCTCGATTGATAAAATAACTAATGTCCAAAGTAGGTATTGGTTGTCAGACAAATCTTTGTTTTTTTTATGGCAACTTTAGTGGGTCATACACTGAAAAGAGCAGATGTTTCAATGATATGCCCACCTTGAGATGGGTGCTGATCCAGTCATATGCTACCAGGAATGTTGGCACAATTGCTCCATCAACAGTCCTCGTCCTGATGGGGTTTTTAGACCAGTCACATATCGATCAGGCAAGCCCATTGGAGGGCCCTATACATGGGCAGATATGCTGCCAACTTCGTCTGATGGGGCCGAATAAGTATCTTAAATGTGTCCATGTATAACCACCTTAAGTGTTGGACAAAGACCAATGAACACTGAAAGCATAAAGAGATACAAGGAGCTGACCTAAAGCTGGCCAAACATGGACAGATTGAAGCTGACAATTCGGCCCCCTCAGATTTGCTGCCAACTTTTCTGCCCATGTAGGCTGATATCTGACCATATGCGGCCGATACCTGAACGATATCTGTACATGTGCCCCTCATCTCAACAGCATGCAGTTCAATCATCCTGACCTGATTGGATCAGCCCAATATCACCCACCTCAAGGTGGGAATATCAGGGAAAGAGCCACGCATATGGCAACCTCTCCAAACAATGGCCAGCAGCAAGGCCCATGGACCACCAAATCAGGCCGGCTTTCTGGAGAGCCCACCAAGGCCTGGGCCTAGAGTGGCACGATTGTAGGGGGCGGCATGCTACTACACCCACATTTGCTCAGAAACACTGGGATGAGCAGACAATACAATAATTTTTTAAAATCTCCAGTGAGTCAATCCCCATTACTCTTGTCCCAATGATGAACATTTGAGCAAATAAAAGTGAGGGAATGGGGGCGACAAACAACAGTGGGCCTAGGGTTGCTGCTGTGTAAATCCTGCCCTGCACCAAATACTGTACAAATACTGTACCTGAGTCACAGGCTGTGATTAGCTACAGAACTGAGATGATTGGGCGTTAGGGATGGCGCGAACCGCCGAAAAAAAGCTCGCGAACATGTTCGCGAACTTCCGGAAAATTACGAACGGTTCGCGAACGGTTCGCGAAC
>CM044440.1:124188977-124211696 GCA_024363595.1 Xenopus borealis | reverse complement strand
CACACTCAAACTGTAACTGACACACTCACAGTAAAACACACAGTAACACACACTCAAACTCTAACTGACACACTCACAGTAACACACACAGTAACACACACTCAAGCTGTAACTGACACACTAACAGTAACACACACAGTAACACACACTCAAACTCAAACTGACACACTCACAGTAACACACACAGTAACACACACTCAAGCTGTAACTGACACACACAGTAGAGTTTGCCTGGCTGCACAAATCCCCCCTCCCCCCCAAGAAACCAGTTAGGGTAAGGCCAGACGGGAAGATTCGGGGAGATTTGTCGCCTGAGGACTAATCGCCTCTTCTTTGGGGCGACAAATCTCCCCAAACCGCTTCCCCCTGCCTTCCAGCTAATTAATGAATAATCTCCTGCGCCTATTCACACGTGGCGCTGCGTTTTCCGAAGTCGCTCGAAGCTGCCTCCTTAGGCAGTGCCGCTTGTGAATAGGCGCAGGCAACTTTTCATTAAGCAACTCGAAGGCAGGGGGAAGCTGTTCGGGGTTTCAAGAAAAGGTGGCAACCCTACATGTGACAGTCCTCTCCTACTTGAGCCCCCGAGCACTACACCGACTAGCTCCTCCTGTCACGGGGGAAGGGGCGGAGTTTAGAGTTAGAAGAGCCCGTCCAGGCACGCCTCTCAGACTGAAGCACAACTGAGCACTCTGTAGGTTCCCCTCCCCCAAGTGACGTTGTGGAGGTTAGAAACTGATTTTTTTCTAGCTGCTCAGCATTTTTTTCCAGCCGTGGGCCAGTTAAAAAAGTTGGCCCGCTGCCGTAGTTTGGACACCCGCTGATGTAATACATGCAAAGTTTCATTAAAGACTGATTATGTATGGGCTTGGCTGGGGAATGCAACTATATGTTCTGGGATATCAACTGCCCTGTATAGTTGCACCTGTATGTCCAAGTCATTACACATTAGTAACTCTTCTAGTGGTCTGACATTATAGTATTTGTTCTGACCAATGAATGGCAGAAAACTTGGCATTAAAGGGTTTACACAGAAATAAAGAGCTACAGGTTCATTTGATCAAGTATCAGCGGAACTGAGATTTAGTGAACCCTTGGTTAAAATTCGCTTTTAATATTTTTGGCTCATCTCTAGTTACTGAATAAAACCCTTTAGAGAGAGGCATGAAGGTGGCATGTTATAATAGCTGCACACATCAATCGTTGTGTAATAATAAATAATAAAAATAATAAATAATAAAAAGTTTACTTTATTGGTACATCTTGATACACCGTTAAAAACAGTGAGGTCTGACGCGTTTCGTCTCACTGCACTTCCTCAGAGACCTTTATAAGGACTCTGACTCTGCCTCTGTTCTTTAAGAGGTTTAATGATCCTTGCTGCATTTCCTTCGCTATGCAAATCAATAATAGATAGAGAGAAGCATACGTACCCTAAAGTGCTGAAGAATATGTTCATACTTTATAACTGAATGTAATAATAATAGAAAGAAAGAAAGAGGATAGATAGAGAAATAGACAAAGAGATAGAGAAATATAAAGATAATTGACACAGAGATAAAGAGAGAGAGAAAGATGGATAGATAGATAGATAGATAGATAAACAGAAAAACAGATAAAAATACATAGACAGAGATAGACAGACAGACCGACACAATGATCAATAGCGATCGATAGATAGATAGATAGATAGATAGATAGATAGATAGACAAAAAGAGACAGACAGACAGACAGACAGACAGACAGAGAGAGAGAGATAGAGAGAGAGAGAGAGAGAGAGAGAGAGAATTTTTATATGAGTACCATTATAGTATCTGGCACAGAAAAAAAAGCCTTTATATTATGAGAGTACGTCACTTAAAAAAATCAATGCAACAAATGTATGAAATTAAGTTAGTAGAATTTTATTTAACAATTTAATATGGACATGTCCACTTTGTTATAAATAAGCAGGATAAAAAGGGTAAGTATCAAATATACACAAACTATGGGGTATTTACAGCAGTTGCACACATAATCATGATAGGCATACTTATAATAGAAAAGTCTTTTAGTCATTTTTGCCTCTACATATTGAAGAGTATTTAGAGGCTGCTTAGCAGAAAGACTAAATAAATCCAGCCTGGTGGGTCAGTCAAGATATCGCCATGTTGCAGAAGGCCCCAAAAATGTGTCCATCAGCGGAAAACTGACTTGTCCCGAATTAAACCCAGCGAACACTAGTGCTCAGCTCCTGCAGAATCATGAAGCAACCTCATGCTCTTTTGGAACACTGGAGAAGGTTGGTGAGTTCACTGATGTAGCTGATGGTGCACTTCAAGGTTTGGATCTTGGTGAGTGGCTGCCTCCCTTCACTGTACATTGGTGGTAAATTGTTGCGGAGAGTATGAAGGGCCTCAGCAATTGACCTCATGCGTAGCTTCTCCCTCTCGCTGGCTTTTCTCCTACGTTGAGTTGTCATGGAAGTTTTATGCCCTTGATCCTTCTTGGTGAGGTCTCTGTTGTCTCCATGGCAAAGTGTAGAATATTGTAGCAAGCTGTAGCTGAATGGCATCTCCAGACCTTGCCCAGTGTGTCGGCTGGAGGAATAAGGAGACTCATAGGATGTTGCAGGAGACACACTCTGTGGTGATGGGGTCTGGCTAAGTGAATAGCTCTCATCATGACTTTTCCAATCCCAAGTGCGGGTCATGCAAGAAGAATTTGGTTCAGAGTCGGAGCTCAAGGCATAGTCCTCTTCCATTTTTACTAAGGGATGGTGCAGAGTCTCCATCAGTAGTAAGACTTTCCTAAATGATTTCAACCAGAAGCTGCTTTCACAAGTCCAGAACAGTAGCTTGGTTCCAAACAATAGGCTGCCTCTGAGTTGATGGTTGGCAAAGTTCCATTTGAGTTGATGCAGGTGGGGGGAGGCCCTTTTATGAAGAGCTGCTAAAGCTGGAGTGGGCGTTTTAATGGAGGAGTTCAAAGGAGACAGCAAGGTGTTAACATGGAAAATGGACTGGCTAAGTGTGACTTGACTTTACATTGAGAATTATCAGCCTTCAGCTAAATTGGCTTTTGGTAAACAGACCTGGGGAAGGAAAGAAGGAGGGGGGAGTTATTTAGAATGTCAATTAACAATTTAAATTATCTGATTTGGAATGAATCCCCAGCTATCAAAAATGTATGTTTTAATCAGTGCCAAGAAAAAAATAGTTTCTAATAAAAATTGTGTGTTTCCATTGCTTTTGAAAATCGTTGCTTTCGTCTATTTTTGCCTTTGGGTAAATAATTTTAAAAAAAATTTCAATTTAAAAAAAAATCATTATTTTTCTGCAATTTTTCATTTCAGAAATAGTCACAAATAAATATTTCTCACTGTCTACTAGAAAGTTGTGCTTGGGACTGAAAAAGTAAAAGTTTATGTTTGTGCAAATGAAAAATGTATGCAGTAACATTGAGGTTTCCCATCTCTTTTGAACATTTTGACTTTTTTTTCTATGTTTTTGTCCCAGTTTCTCTTTAATTTACCACAAACGTTTCACAAAAGCCTCATGTCTTCCACAAAACTGTAAGATATTAACGAAAGAGAGTTGCACAATATATATACGTTTGTATGGAGCCTATTTAATGAAAAACCTGCCAATACTAATTAAATTGTGCTTTCAATATCTTAGGAAAATTTATACTTTTTCCTTTTTATCTTCACGTAAATCATTTTTTTTCCAATTTTTTTAAATTTCTTTATTTCCCATTTTCAATTTCCATGATATTTCCCAAAAATAAAAAATGTTTCATTTTTAGCTAATAACATCTAGTATAGAAAGTTACCCGTGAAGCGGAAAACAATTTGCAAATTTAGGGACAAAGGGTTTTTTTTATTTGTTTTTCATGACAGGTGAATTTATCAAAATTAAAATGTTCAAATGTGTAAGTTTTTTTCAAATTTGAAAAAAAGCAGCAATTTATCAGTAGTAATGGACGAATAAATTCCCCAGACATGAATTTGCGGCAAATTTCCGCATTTCGCCAGAAGTTAATCAATTGCATGAAACTGTAGTGTTAATTCGATGGCAAAAAATCCACCTTGTGAAACAAAAATTTGATGCGTCAAAATTGACTCACGCATAAAAATTAATATGTCAAAGTTATTTGGACGGCCATTGACTTTAATGCATTTGGATCAAATAGTCACGCATATAAAAATTGTTGCTCGCATCAAAATTGATGTGCGTCAACATTATTTTGATGCCCGTTGACTTCAATGCGTTTTGTGACTTTTTCGCTGTAAATTTGCTAATTTTTCGACAAAGCGAAACGGCACAGATTCGCCCATCACTATATATCTTGAATGTTTTTTTATGGAAAAAATTGAAAATGGATTACTTGTGGAAAATAAAGTCAATGAGGCTGGCAAACCTCTAATGAGTCTCAAAAAGTCCAATTGTAAAATAATTGATTTGACCATTTTATTATTCACATTTTTTGCGTTTATTTGCAATGAATACATTTAGAACATTTGAGTTCTGACAACTCACTCAATGCCTCAATCAAATTTGAAGGTTGATGAGGAAAAAAAGGAAAAAAATTAATTTATAAACTGTTTTTTTTTTATTTGATCCTACAAGGACAGATCATCTTGTCAGAGATGAAATTAATTTATACCGTATCCAGTCTTGAAATAAATGATATTAGAAGATTTTCATTAAAACAAATATATAACTTGGAATTGCTCCAGCTTGGACCCCCTCTCTACCTACAGCTGTTGTTCTGCTGGGCCCTATGACACGAGGGCCACCTAAAGACAGTTTATGGGTTTGGCATTGTGCTCTTGTCTATAAATACATAGGTCAATACAAATGTCGACCCCTCCAGGCTTGTTGTCAATTTGAGGTGGCCATACATAGGCAGATTTAAGCTAATTAGAGCTCTATAGACCCAGTTAGCATCTTATCTGCCCATTTATGGAACCCACGGGGGCTACTCGACCAATGTCTAGCAATAGTCGTCCACACAGTTTGATTTTCACATTCTATCGAGAGCTCATTTTTACACATCAGCTCAAGTATACAGTCCTCACCCCAATAGTCCCTATTCCGGTTGTTGTAATTCAATTGAATAGAAGGAGAAAAGCAACTCGTTTGATGACCTTGCTTATTTAGTGATGGGCGAATCTATCCCGTTTCGCTTAGCCGAAAAATTCGAGAATTTCCAGCAAAATTCACGAATTTGCGAAAAATTTGCAAAACGAGTCGTGGCACTTTTTGATGCGTGTTGCGTCGATTTCAACGCATCGTTTACGGCGTGCGTCACCTCATTTTCAGCTTGCGACTTGTTTTTTTTTTTACGCCAGCGAATTTTCGCTGGAGTTTCGCAAATTTATTCGCCGGCGGCGAATCGCGGGAATTCGCTGCGAATTAGTGCCTGACGAATAAATTCGCCCACCACTACTTATTATGTGACCGCCTTTAGATCTTGAATCTGCTCAGTTTGACTCAGCACACAAGCTGCCAAAATGTGGCTTGTTAGGGATTCAAAAGGGTGTTAGAGCTCAGCACTTCCTCTGAGCACCAACACCCTATAGAGCAGACGAGCAGTGGTCACTTTAGGGTAATTATTCCTGGTTTTTGTTATTATTACATCTTGATTTACTGTTAAGGATATTGTACCTTAGTAATGAATTAGCCCTTTTTTAATCTTTTTAACTAATTTATTGCTGGGATACTTAGGGGCAAATTTACTATTATTCCCCATAATTAGCTCGACCAAATTTGATATTCGATTAGCATTCGATCGTCAAATGCTAATCGAATAGTTTGAGGCTAACCTTTTATTCGATATTCAGTCAAATAATTTATTCAATCAGTCGAATAAATCATTCGATCATTCAAATAATTCGTACGATTCGAACGATCGAAGACTTCGATCGTTCGAATCCTATTCGATAAGGACTTAGACTCAGAAGCCTATGGGAGGGTTACCATAGGCTTCTATTGCAATTCGGTCGGTCCATTCTGGCGAAGTAGCCAGTCGAATATTTAAAAAACTGTATTTTATTCGATGATCGAATGATCGAACGATCGAATATTTGATCATTCGAATCTATTCGTTCATTCACTATTCGATAATCAAATATGCCTAATTTGCATATTCGACCAATCGAATAGATCCTACGATAAAATATTCCATCGAATTTGATCAAATTCGATTTTATTCACATGAATACATGTGAATTTAGTAAACCGGCCCCTTCATTTATTTAAATAAATGAACTTAGCGCACTAGCACTTTATATTTATCAAATATCTAAGAGAACTCTTAAGGATAGACGTTCAGTAGGGATACATCAGCACCCAATAATTGTTCCCAAATTAGGGAGGACCCATTATTCATTTTTTATTTCTTCATTTCAGTACAATCCAAATCGCAGATACAATTTCAATCGATTGATAATTTCTTTCGGGTTTCTTCTTCCTGATTTTTCAATCTGACATAGGTCAGATTCTTTTTCAATTGATATACAAGCAGATAGATCTTTATATATTTAAAAAATTGATTCAAAGGGGTGTTAGAGCTCAGCACTGCCTCTGAGCACCAACAACCTATAGAGCAGACAAGCAGTCAAATACATTCTAACAATCCATCTCTGCACTGATAAATGTGACAGTTGGTAAAAAAAAACTTTCCTGACAGTCATAAAACGTTCTTGCTCCACTGCCCATATACAATATCCAGGAGAGACCATACCCTCGGCTTAAAACTGGCAAATATTGATATCCTATTAACGTCCCAATGAAATTGCCTGTATATTTGCTCAGTAAATAGAGTGCGAGTGTCAAAATATGAAGCCGAGACAGATTATTCTAAAATTAATATTTACATTGTTGCGGGGCGGCAGAATCATTTCTGGAGCGCAGAGCGGAACATTCTCATATTTATCATTCTTGTTACCAAAAATGGTAAAAAAAAATAAAAAAAAAGTGGCAGTGGTGAAATTTACAATAGGGATTAATCTGAAGTCTGACTTGGGATTCTGGGATTGGTAGCTATGTGTTACAGGATAGACATCCCTTCTCTGTGGGTTTATATAAACAATGTGTTGGTAATTCATTAGGCAAGAATGAAGTTGCTGTGCTAAAAGCTTTGATTATGGCAGTATAATGGTAGTAACATTTGTAACCCCCCACCATTCCTGTAATTTGCAAGTGACTGGTATTTTCATAGAAAGCTGTATAGTGTCCCAGTCTTGTGCCCAGCAGGAAATGACGGATAAGACAGATAAGCTTTGCATCATTAGGATTCCGTACAGAGAGATAAGGGGACAGATCTCTCACCAAATGGGCAGAAACTGTTATTATTAAATTATTAAATTAAAAGAATTCAACTGTTTCTGTCATTTCAGACTTTCCTGTTACCTATCTTGGATATCTTGCGACTCGCTGGGCGCGGTGGTGTAATAATGCCTAAATTGGCCCCCCTGCAAAAAAAACTTTGGAGGGGCCAGGCACCCGCGGGTTACCCACAAAAAAATGAGGGTAGGGGTTTTGAGTGCTGGTATAGATGGGGATCTGCGAGTTGCAGGTCAGTGGGTTGCGGGTTGGGTTGTGGGTCTCATCTGTATTTCTTAGCTTATGTTATATCATCATTTTGTGATGATGTCACTTCTGGATGATATCATGCATGGGATCAACAGCACTTCCTTTTTAATAGTGGTTGGGTTGCGGATTGTTGCATATCGCAATTGCAGACTGGGGGTCCGATAGCGGATCCAAGTGGGTAAATATGCAGGTTGTGGTTTGGGTCAGCTCTGGGTATAAAAAATTGGTACAGAGCAGGAATCTAGGCTGCTCACTGCAGCTCCTACTTGGCCATAAATCCACCCACCAACTCAATCATGTCCCCACTCCCCTGGAGGAAGCAGACCCCATGGTCCTGTCCCCCATGTTCCCTGGGCCCCACATTGCCTGCATGGTATGCTCCCTCCACTGGGCTCATTGTACTACAGAACCTTTTCCTTATCGTCTTCCCTATTGCAAGTGGTAAATACAGAGGGGTCATTTACTTACAGCCCTGCAGCAAGTGTATGTGGAACAGGTTATATCTGCACTCTGGGCACAGCACAGTGAGGTTGGTCTCAATGCCATAGGGCAGGTGGTCCCCAACTTGCAATGCTTTTGTGCCCCCTGCCCCTAATAAGGCACCACAGCAGAATGCAGGCAGCACTGAATTCATGGAGCAGATGCAAGTCTCCATGCTCTGTTCTACTGCCATTCAGTAAAGTGCAGGGCAAGGTGCAACTCTGAAAAAAATAATATGGTTTGGGGCTAATTTTTTGCACTTTGCACCCTGCCCTGCTTTATGCCCACCATCACCCTGCTCTACACCCAGGATTGGACTGGTGCACTGGGGGCCCACCAGGGGTACAAAGAGAAGAGCCCTCCTTGCAGTCACTGGGGGTCCATCCCACCCCCAAAGTTAACATATGCAAACGCGTGAATGCACAAAAGCCAAAATATGCACCGCCTGCTTGTTCAAACAGACGAAAGATGAACCGCGCAAGAAAGACACCGATGGGCCAGCTTATTGGCAAGCAGGTCTGGGCCGGTGGGGGCTCATGAGGGTCAGGGCCCACTAAGTTTTTTCCTGGTGTCCTGCTGGCCCAGTCCGACCCTGTTAAATAAATGACCCCTTCTGTTTCTCCCCCCACCCATTTAAAAAAAAAAAAAGAAATACATAAATATGGCAGGTACAAAAATGGGTGGGAACTGATATTGCCATAATCATAACTGTGGCCTTGAACTATGCCCCTCTCCAGCAGTTAGAAAGGCTGTCACTGTATTGTACTTTATTTCTGTCCATTATCAGGCTATGCGCTGTATCTCTAACCCCTTCACCTCCACACCCTTTGGCAACTGTCACGTGTGTACTGTGCATGCACTGCTCACAAAGTGGCCTAAGCACTTTTCAGTCTTAATTTGCTCTAGTGAACTAGCTGTCCCCTCCACTGAGCAGATTTAGCCATCTCTTGCTAAAGTAGAGATGAAGTTTACATTGAGTGCCCTTTGATGTCCCAAAGTATTGAAGAAGTGCACACACCTAATCATTGATTTAGAGCCGGGGCAGTTCATTATGCAAATGAAGGGGCAGTTCCTGGCTTTGATTTGCCCTAATGATCCCTTTGATGCAGCGTGGGTCTGTGGGAGGAGGAAGAAAGCAATATCTGAATATTAAAGGGAGACTTTTGATACAACTTCTAATATAAATAAACATGGAGAAGACTATTAAAGGGGGTTACAGGAAATATGCATTTACCTTCAGGCTCGGAGACATTGGCCTTAATGGCTTACTTTCATTCTTTATAGAAATGCCCAAGACCCTGACTGGACAGAGAAGAGTATGGATATTGATTCCGGTATCATTCTGACATTCTGCATAGGGTTGACACCTTTTCTTGAAAAAAAATACCTGCCTTCCTATATATTTATCTTTTTTCCTATTAATAACATTGGGATCAAGCATCAAAAATACCAGCCAGGCTGGTAAAATACTGGGCAGGTAGCAACCCTAATTCTGCAGCAAGTATCTGGGCAAGCAGGACATTAACAGGAGCAGGACACGGACAGGAGCGGGAACTGGTACAAATAAACTTTTTGCAAATCACAGTGTATTTCCTAAAGTGACCTCTTGATCTCTCTGACCTATCAGAGCTAATTCTGTTCTGGTTGCTATGTGGTTACCACACTGGGGTGCAGTGAGTGAAATGCAACTGTATGTTACAGTAGACTTACAATAAGAGGCCAGGAGCTTGTCCTGCACTGAACAGCTGGACTTCCACACACTTGCGTCCGATTTGTGCTGGAATTCTGGAGAAGAAACAATGCATTGTTACGTCTATGGCCACCTTTAGGGTTGGACTGGGCCATTGGGACACTAGAAACAATCCAAGCGGACCCGGCTCTAGTGGATCCCAGACAAACCCAGACCTGCTCATGTCTCCCCACCAGGAACCTGTTGTGATCTGTTGCCACCCCTGATCGCCAGCACACATGTAGGGTGTACACGGCCAGTGTTGGACTGGCCCACCAGGATACCAGGTGTCAGTGGGCCCTCATTCTGCTAATTTGGCCAAGTTCATGGCCATTCCCTATTTCTAGAGGCTAAATAGATGTAAAAAAGCTGTGTACTCAGGTGAAAATTGATGCAAACGTATGTGTTTTAAAACAAAATTCTTTGTGAGCACCACAATTTGTTGTGTGTGTGCTGGCCTAAAAAAAGTGCTCAACTAACAAAGGTGATTAATCAATGTACATTTCCAGATTCATTCTGTGCAAGGACAGACACATGTTTATCATCAAAAATTAACTAAGCCACCAGTCCCAAGTTCCCAAAACTAGAATGCCACCTCCCTTCTTTGCTTCTCTGTTGGGTCCAGAGCAGTCACCTCTTTTGCTCCCCCTAAAGCACATAGGTTGCCTGATCCAAGTATGCACTGCACTGCAGTCATGTTGTTATAGGCATTTTAATTTGTGTCCATTGAAATGCAGGCTGAATACATTTATATGCCATTGCATTTGTGTGAGTTTAACATACATTTCTGTAAACACCCAACGATAGGATATACGCTCCATTTAGAGCTACGGAGACCACTGTCTGTGATCACATTTCTGATACAAATACACTTATAAAACATATATTATGTGTAATATTCTTCTACACATTTGCATATATTTTATAATATTTCGAAAAACATATGAAATTGCATATGAATAGGGAAGAACAGTGAAACTTGCAAGCCCGTAGTAAGTGTACAATTAAATGTCCAATGCTGGCTAATGATATTGGCAAAATCCCACTGGGTGATGCTCACATTGGGTCACAGATGCAGTCATTGGGTCCATGTGATCTGAGCTTTGGACTGGGGGGATGAATAGACTCCATGATTTAACACCATCAAGATCATAGTAGGTATATAAGTGAAAGTCTAAAAGCTGGCTATATGTGCAATGATATTGGCCACTCCTGAGTTGGAAGATGAATGGTCCATGTATGGGCCAAAAATTATGGCAAAAACCCACTGGGTAAAGGTCAGACTGGGTCGTGAATAAGGTCATCACTTGATGGGTCTGTATATGATCTGATGTTTGGACTGCAAGACTGCAAGTGAATGTCTAAAACTGGCTATGAAATGAGACTGAAAAACCAACTTGGCCACTCTTCACTGAGTTGAACGTTTATTGGCCTATATATGGGTCCAAAACAATGTCAAAATCCCATTAGGTGAAGGCCACATTGGCTCATGCATGCAGTCATTGAACCATGGGTCTGCATATGATGTGATCTTTGGACTGGGGGATAAATAAATGGACTGTCCTGATTTGACCCATCACTTAGAAGCAGGTCTGGACTTGGAGTCAAAATTGGCCCTGGCATTTCAATTAAAGAGAGGCCCTAACAGCCCCCCACCAGCCTACTAAATAGTGGCATTAAATGGGACTTTACAGCAGATCTTCTGGCATTTGCCAGAACTCACAGCTTGCCAGTCCGGGCCTGCTTAGAGGGTCAAATGAGCACATCTTTGTGCTTTGCTGGCATGCTTCTCTAACAAGAGGTTATTCTTCATATTTTAGATTGCTTTTGCACACAGATTTGTCCCAAGGGTATGTTCCTGTTGTGACAGATCTGAAGGAAATACAAACCTTTATAAAGTGTTCTGTCTGGATTTTATATGTCTATGTCTATTGTCCCCTGCAGAAGGGAGCCAGTTACAATGGACATCTTGTCCCAGACTCTGCCTATGTGCATTAGAATAAATCCATATTTGTTCTTGTACTTTTTGCAGTTCAGTGATGCATATTCTCCTGAATCAATTACAGTAAATGAATGCGTAACTACAGTTTGTTCCTGGCCGAGAAGCTCTTTAACATTAGCATATCAAGCTGAGGCTTTTTAACATGATAAAATATTCCATAATTACATAGAAAGAGGCAACGTTCTGCACCCAGGGGAGTAAAAATGGATTTTATTGGTCTTTACTAGACCAGAAAAATTACACAATCCATTTACACTATACTCCAAATGTTCTTTCTTTTCCACGGCTTTAACTCTGGAAGGGACTCCATGCTTACATGCCTACAGCTTTGGTGTTACATATCTATGTTCTTTTCCCCAGGGGGAGCATTTACAGCTCTGAGTTTAGTACAGAAATCCTTTATGTCGTCACCTTAGGGCAGGGGTCCCCAAAGTTGTTTTACTCATGAGCCACATTAAAATGTAAAAAGAGTTGGGGAGCAGCACAAGCATAAAAAAGTCCTTGGGTCCCAAATAAGTGCTATGATTGGCTGTTTGTTGCCTCTATGTAGACTGGCAGCTTACAAGAGGCTCTGGTAGGGAGTAAACTTATTTTCATGCAACTACAGTTTGCCTCCAAGCCTGGAATTAAAAAAAAGTTCCTGCTTTGAGGTCACGGGGAGCAACACTCAAGGCTCATGAGTCTTACAGTAATGGGAGATCTTGGCCACTTTTGTCCCCACTTATACCCTACTAGGACATTCACAAAAGCACCCAATATCATCCTGTACACTGTTACCCTTAATCAGACCCTATACAGTATTTATTCTTCCTGGGACATTGAGCCTTTTCATGTCTGCAGAAGTGCTGTTCCCAGCTGTCGCACATCCCAGATAAAAGGAATTCCCCATCAGCAGTCCCCACAGACCTGTTCAAGCCCAAGTGCTACTGACACAACTGTAAAAGTCACGAGTTAATTTATCACTTTCCTCCCCAGGAAGCAAACACTTACCAGGAGCTCAAACACTTATCAGCTCAAGCCCAAGGCCCCTCGTCTGGAGACCCCTGGCCTAGCAGCTTAGTGACAATGTGAGAAAGAGAAACACCCACAGGGATATAATGTATGTAATAACATGTAATAAGGCAGCTTTTATTTCCAGACACCCAAATGCATTGGGAACACTCAACATTCTATTCCAAATGAAAATACAAATAAAAAATTATGAAATTTGTGTTTTTCCTTTACAGAAAGTAAAGAGAAGGGAATATTAAGCTGTTCAAAAAAAAAAGCTGTGTCTGCATTCTCCTCAAATTTTCACTGTATAAACTGAAACATTTCAAGATTTTGTCCGGAGATTGGGCCACTCCGCAATGTAAAGCTTGTTGGTCTGAAACCAAAGATGTTGGTCATTTACTGGTGTGTTTGGGTTCATTGTCTTGTGGAAACCACATTTCAAGGGCATTTCCTCTTCAGCATAAGGCAACATGACCTCTTCAAGTATTTAGATGTATTGAAACTGATCCATGATCCCTGGTATGTGATAAATAGACCCAACGCAATAGTATGAGAAACATCCCCCATATCATTATGCTTGTGCTTCACTGGCCTCACTCTGTACTGTGACTTCAATTCAGTGTTTGGGACTCAACTGTCTGTGGCCCTTAGATCCAAAAAGAACCGTCTTGCTTACATCAGTCAACAACATGTTGCTTCATTTCTCTTTAGGCCAGTCAATGTGTTCTTTTCTAAATTGTAAGCTCTTCAGCACATCTTTTTATCAACAATAGGACTTTGCGGGGGCTTGTGGCCGATAGCTCGGCTTCACATACTGTAGGCGCCATCTAATTGTAACAGGTAACTTTGCACTCTGCAGAAGGCTTTCTTTCATTGGCTTTGCCATTTTGGCTATTTATGTCTTTCTGGTTTTGGTGCCATTTTAAAGCATCTGAGATCATTTTAGCTGAGCAACCTATCATTTTCTGTATTTCTTTATATGGTTCCCCCTCCACAATCAACATTTAAATCAAAGTACACTTCTAAAGGGGTAAAAATAAAGAATGTATTTTTATAATGTAAATAGTTTATTTATGCTTTAGTGCAGCCAGCAGACCTGAGGTCCATCTGAGAAGGCACTTCCTTTGGCCTGGAAGATCTAGCAGCAGCAGATCCTTGGGGAGGTTGGTACCTTTAGGGGACAGTAGTGGCAAGTGAGTTCACTTTAGGAGTGAAAGTTAGAGAGGGCTAGCAAGCATGGACAGCAGACAAGGAGTAATAGTTTGGGGGTGGGCCCTAAGGTGATTGTGCACCAGAGTTAGGGATTTGAGAGTTCAGGCATAGGTTAGCAGAAGATGCTTGGGCATTGTATGTGAGGTCACAACAGAGAATCGAGGGTAAGAATTCCTTAGTGAAAGAAGGCTTCTGTATAGCTAATGACACTCCTGCCAGTGCATCATACAGGACAATGACCCTGGGGGCTTCAGAAGGGAGATTATGGGGCAGATTTATTAAATTTTGTGTGAAGGATTCCAAGTTCGATTGAATTTTCAAAAAGTTTTGAATGTTTTTGAAGACCATTTGACCAGTGAATTTTGTAAATTCGATCGAATCGAATGATTCAAATAATTTGAATAAAAATCTATTTGAATATTCGACTATTCTGTTGAATTATTTCACCTTTAAATTTTTATTCGACTGCCTAGTTGGCCAGTTTCAACCTACCGAATTGGGATTCAAAAAGTTTCAATTGGTTAAAACAGAGCCATAGAAATGCACTATAGAGCCCCATACACGGGCCAATAAGCTGCCAACAGACCACTTTAACTTGTCTACCTACACCAGCAGGAACCAAAGCCCTGGGTGAAACCTTTCCCTACCTGTCCCACTGCTTCCCTCTAGTGGTAAAGAGGAAAAACTACAACTAACTGTGGTGCTTTGCTGCCGACTAGTGGTAGTTTTACCCAATGACCATTATCACATTATTACACTTTACATATTTAAATACAACTCACAGTTTCATTCACATTCATACAACATTTTGACCGCTTTCTTAACAAACATTGCACTTCACTCTCTTACATTCTGTGTTTCCAGTCAAAATGATCAATGTAACTGTGTTTGCCTTTGTTTGCTACATTGATCTTTTCCATTCTCACAGCTAAACGAGCCACAGACCTCCCCAGGCTAAAATGCAGTAAATGTAAACAAGCCTTTCAGTTAATGGTTTATTGATCATGCTATGTCTTGAGAGAGAAGCTCTAATCCCGAGTGTACTGTATATCTTGCCTTCCCACCATACAACCCTACAAGATTGTTTATTGCCACAAATGAAATTTAAATAGCCACGTTAGAACCAAGAAAACCACTTTCCTACCTATACTCAGCCAATATTACAACATTTCAGCGGTACAGTCCCTCCATGATATATTTGTGTTGTGTAATATAAAAAGTCAAATCCTCCTTAAGGGGTGGTGATCCTATAGCATCATTGAACAAGTGTGAGGCTTTTTGGATTTTTACCTTGAATACAAGAAATCCATGTGGTCTTAACACTCGTTTTGACATTATGTATTATTTTTAGTCTCTATTTTCTTTTCTGTTGTTTGCAATATTTTGTATTTGTATTCTTATTTTTAGTTACAATGTATTGAATTATTATCCATAATAGACATTAACCAGTAGAGGTCGCTACCTTGTTGGACTATTTATAGGAATTGTCATCGTACTGTTTCCTCTCTGCTTATGATTAAGGGTCAAGCTTTTGGTGTGTTCCTGCTTTTTTAATATGACTGAATAAAGCTTTTTGTATTTTAACATTTTCGGAGTGCGGAAGCTCAATCCTCTTCCTACCGTACTATGTACCACCAGATTGGAGCCAAGGATAGCTTATTAGCAACCATGCATTGATTTGAACAAGAGACTGGAATTTGACTTGGGGAGGACCTGAGTAAAAATATGAGGAATAAAAAGTAGCAATAACAATACATTTCTTTTTTAGATGGGGTCAGTGACCCCTAGTCCACAGCAACCAATCAGATCACAAATCTAACAGCTGCTTTAGGGTGGAGGTTAAGCATGCCTCTAATTCTCTATAACCCCCATTTTAGTCATTTTACATGCAATTCCATACATTATTATGTATTTATATTTTTAATGACAAAAAACACTTATTTCTATTTATATTTTGTTGCCTTGAGTGTAAATCAATTACTCTTTGAGTTGCTATCACATGAACGTGTCCATGACATCAATGGGACTCTGACTGCTTTAGCATTTCTGTAATAATCTTCGCTTTAAATGTTCAGCCAGAGACAAGGCACTGTCTACAGATATAATAGAGTTGTCTCCATTGCTCTCTTCTTCGGTAAAGGCACTTGCTTTTGTGGTGGCTGCCTTTGAGTCAGAGCTAAGGAAAATAGAGCCTAAAGGTGGCCTTAGACACACCAATATCATGTATGAAACAAATCTTCGTACAGTTTTCTGTGTGTATGGTGGGAGCCGAGCCGAACTGATATCGACAGAAGACTTGGATATTGGTTGGCTCGTCGATCTGGAAAATTTTGATTAGGCAGCTTTGAAGGCACCTCAACATCTGCCATTGTTAGTGCTAAACTGTCAGATACAGGTAGAATTTTATTGTTTCTATATGTATATCTAACTATTCAGCTCTACACGGGTATATTGAAATAACCAATTTCTTTCTGGAAATATCTTTTCAGGATTGTGATTGTAACTTCTATGGCCACCTTAAGACAGAACTGCACATGACATTATTGCTTAGAGGCAAGTTCTCTTTGTTCGGTTTCACTTCATCGTCCGCATATAACGGCCTGTGCTGATGTACTTGGAAGACTTGCCTTTACCTCAGGTTGATCTGTTTTTTTCAAATAAGGTCCTTTTCCGATACACACTTTTCCTCCCCAAGGATTTACACGCTGCAAGGGCCCCACTTTGTTACAGATATTTACAGGAATGGGCAGCACAAAATTGTATATTTTTGTTCCAGTAGCTCCCTGATTCTGAGGTTTAGCATTAGAGCAGGCCATTGACTTCAAGGCTGGGACTGGTGGCTGTCTGTTTTCTTGCTGATCTGGATCTCTTGTTGATTTGGATCTCTAGAAAATTTCATTGGCAGCTTTGATTGGACTTTTTCCTGTGAATCCAAGGTGGGAGTGCAGAGTTTTTTGAGGTGTTATTAGTGAGCCCTTGGTTATTGAGACATAATGGGGCAGGCATTACATCAACAGGCTTAGATTGTGTGGTGTTTATACAAATGGCCTGCAGAGATCACTGTTATGCTGTGTATACACAGTACTGTCTATACTGTTTAAGAAGGAAAGAGTTTATGTTACTTTTGTGCAATGACTGCATGAAACTACTAATAAAGCACTGTTATACTCTGCTCATCCTCGGCTATCAAAACATAACAAATTTGGGGATGAGATGTCTCTTCTACCTCTGCAGCAGCCTGCAGCTTTTCTTCCAAACCCTGGTGAGCCTACCATACCTTTTACTGCTTGGATCCATATGTTTGATAATTACATTATTGCCGCTGACCAAGGGGTGATTTCTGCTGCTAGAAAGCGTGCTTTACTTATTCACTGCCTGGGAGCAGAGGGACAGTGTATATTCTAAACATTGCCATTACCTGATGAGACTTATGAAACTGCTCTTACTGCTATAAAGAACTTTTTAGTGCCAAGAGTAAATATGGTTGCTGAAAGATATAAATTCTGCCAATGTGGACAGTGTAATGGCAAATCCACAGAACAATTTGTAGCAGCTTTGAGAGAGCTGGTTGCTACCTTTGAGTTTGGGAATCTAACAGATGAAATAATAAGAGACCAAATAGTGGGGAAAAAAAACTAATCGCATTAAAGCAAGATTTAACCTTTGCAAAGGTTATTACAGTTGCTAGCCAAATTGAAACAGCTGTGGCAGAGGCTAAAACTCTTAGTCAGGGAACACACTGCAATCTATGATACATGTCCTGCAAAAGCTATATAGTGCTGCAAAGGCTCAAAGTCAGGTCACTTTGCTACGGTCTGCCGTAGTTATGCTAAAGATATTTATGAAGTCACTACTACAAATTTTACAGTATTCCATGTGGATAAAGCTGGTACATTAATTGCAGACAAGTTTATATGCACTGTCAATGTCAATACTGCTTCTGCTGACAAGGGCAAACCATTAATCTTATTCTTGATACAGGTTCAACTGTTTCTATACTACCAAAGGATATTTTCTTGAAATACTTTGCAAAAGATATGCTTGTTGCACCTGCCCTGAGACTGGATAGTTACTTAAATGATCCAATCCCTGTGCTTGTTTGCTTGCCATTGACTGTACAATTTGAATCAAATACTGCAAAATGTGACTTTTACGTTGTGAATAAGTGTACTGCTATACTTGAAAGGGATCTCTTTGCTACTTTAAACCTACAACTGTTGGATGTTCGTATTACTACAGTGCCTGCCACACAGCCTGTGTCTAAAATTTCACCAAAAAGCAACACTTCACTAGGCTGTGCAAAGAACTTTGTGTTGAGACCAGACGTAAAACCAGTACACTAGGTCCCTCTTACCCTGGGTTACGCCAAAGTTTCCCCAAGGGCACAAACCCATGGCCTGGGGTCAAGCCCAAATGGACTATGAACACCCTAAGCTTCTGTTTTACCTAACCAACCAATGAAGCTCTCATTATTGGTGTTTGCTCTGTCCACAGCACAGCCTAAATAGGGAAAAGTGCTCCCATGGGAAATGTAAGTTGGGTCTGATTACTGCTCACCCTAACGAAGTGAAGGAAACAATTCTCCATGTGGAAACAAATGCTCTGATGTTATTACAAAGCCTTCCACTGATGATGGCCAGAACTTCCTCAAGTGTAATGAGCCAACTAATTGTTGTGTGATTGTTCAAACCATTGATCCCCCATTACCAGTAGTTCCTGCTTTTACACTAAGTACAACACTTTTCTCTACATAAAGGGAACCATAGCAACAAATTGTTGGGGGTCACTGGATATAATTATTCTACATAAATGTTGCATTAACTTTGCAACAAACTCTCTCTGTTCAGCACCTCAATAAGTTTCAAGGCTTGTACTTTTCGGACTCCAGGAACCCACTATAAACAAAAGGACTTGTGAATGCTATGTATAATAAACTGAATCCTGGCCCTCTGCCATAATGAACCATACTATTTATCACCATATTTACTGTATTGACTGGACATGCTGAAATATTTATTCATCCAACAAAACTTTAGCGGGTCCTCAGATGAACTTCCCAGGTCTGGACTTGGATTCAAAATAGGCCCTGGTATTCTAGATACACAGAGACCCCAACAGCCACCAGCACACTAAAATGTCTTACAGCAGTCTGCCAGTCTGGGCCTAGAAGTGTACCTACTTCACTAGTTGGCAATCTGTCATGAAACCCTACATCAGGACTGTCACAGTGGAGGCTGAATGCAGCTTCCAAGGCATTTTAAGGGCCTCCTTGACATACCCTGGGGCTCCATAGACTCCATGGGGAAAATTCACTTCAACAGGTGCAAATTTGCTACTACTACACTAATTCACTAAAATGCGAAGTTGGGTCTCTGCAGCCGAATGTTGGCAAAGTTTTGTTAGTGTTAATCTGTAAGCGTGAGCATTTCATAGAGAACTTTCGCTAACATTAGTTTCTGCCTAGCTAAACTTCATTAATACAACTACGCTTAGGTCAATTTGAATAGGGCGGGTACATATGGGTTATAAATATATCTTTATTAGAGACGTTGGTGCAAATGCTTGAAGTGGTCACTTATTATTACTAATGTCCAAGGAAGCAAAATCAAGGCAAAAGAGATCCTCTAATGCCCTAGACATGAGCCCACCCTAAAACAAACGTGCCATGCCCTCAAATGGTAGGGGGAAAAAAGCAAAAATATTAGTTTTTAATAGTTTTTAATAGTTACTACTTTTAAAGACAATCCCTCTTTAAAATATTTTTTAGAACTTTTATGACTTTCCAGCATACAGGATCGGATGTCACTGAGGAGGATGTAGCTTCATCTTCTCATCAGTTCGCCAGGTCTTAGCTGGGGAAGGAAATTTTGGAGAAAGTGGTAACATTCTGTAAAATTCACAGTTTAGTCTATTTGTGGAGTAACGATCGATCGGCCTCAGCAAAAATCCGGCTGGCAGGTAGGGCGCAAAACTGCGCCAATGACGGACCCTTTCACTCGCAAATTGTCCTCTTCGCTCGCGATGGCCACTGCGCCCTTTAATAAATATTCCCCCATGTTTTATGACATCACTACTTAAATATTGTTTTGTCCTAAATCAGGCTTCCAGTTTAGTCAATAACATAGATCAGATAAGACATCTAAAAGCCAATCAGATGTGCCTAACCAAACTGCCAGAACACCTGGTTGTGTAATCATATCTCCTGTGATCATTGCAGAAGCGTCTTATTGGTTGCTAAGAGTTACAAGACCTGAAGCAAATGTTATGCCTGTTATTAAATTGCCCCATAAAGAGATACTGAAACCTGAAATTAAACTTTTTTTTTTTTTTACATCTATTATAATATTGGCTTTGAAAGCTACTTCTAACTTTGCCATAAAGTATTTACGTGATGCTTTTACATTACCTGTCTGTTGCCCCATGTTCCTGTATGAGGGGGCTGCCATATTTGTGCAGCAGGAGTCCGTTAGCATTAGAAACTGTAACTAACAGGCTGAGATGGGACAGTCAGGTTGGCAAAGTCAGAGAGTCAGAGAGTCAGGCTTAGGAACTTCAACTAACAATTATATACAAAAACAAACCTCTCAGCAAAAAATGATCAACATGTACACCTATAGGTAATATTTAGTGTACATTCATATGTTAAAATTCATTTTTTAGTGCCAGTATCACTTTAAAGGAGAACTAAACCCTAAAAATTAATATGGGTAAAAATGCCATATTTTATATAGTGAACTTATTGCACGAGGCTAAAGTTTCAGCTTGTCAATAGCAGCAATGATCCAGGACTTGAAACTTGTCACAGGGGGTCACCATCTTGGAAAGTGTCTGTGACTCTCACATGCTCAGTGGGCTCTGAGCAGCTGTTGAGAAGCTAATCTTAGGGGTCGTCACTAATTATCCAGCAGCAGCAGAAAATGAGCTTCCCTGGCTGTAATATAAGCTGATGCTACAGGTTTGCTGATGATTAAATTGTGATGTTTCTAATGATGTGTATTAATGACTAATCAGCCATATATTGTGACTATATTTCTATGACACTATCAGGTGTATATTGTGAGTGGGTCCCTAAGCTCAGTAAGTGACAGCAGCACAGAGCATGTGAATCAGTGAATCAGTAGAAAAGAAGATGGGGAGCTACTGGGGCATCTACTGGGGAGACACAGATCTTTACTGCTAAAGGGCTGTGGTTGCCTTGGGCTGGTACACAAGCACAAAACATCACATCATGTACAACAATATACACACTTCTTTAGTTTAACTATGCAGTGGTGCTGATTTTCAGCTTGTCTTTATCTGCCGAAATAAAATAAGCCCCATGTAGCTTTAGCATATAATAATAATAATTTATAGTTATTTGGCGGGGGGGGGGGGATCTTGGACTTTCTGCCACCCCAGCTTTTATCCCCTAACCAATGGCGTACCATATACACTCGAGTATAAGCCGACCCAAGCTTAAGCCAAGGTACCTAATTTTACCTACAAAACCTGGAGTATAAGACTAGGGTGAGAAATGCAGCAGCTACTGGTGAGTTTCAATAATCAAAATAAATATTACATTAATTGAGGCAAGAGTGGGTTAAATGTATTTGAATATTTATTCCCCCAATAGACTTTCTGGTCTTAGTGTTGCCAAAAATATGGGTTGGATGTAATGAGGAAGGTGGCATTGTAAAGGAGGTACAGTTTGGGTTGAATCGGTATTAGTGATGGGCGAATCTACCCCGTTTCGCTTCGCCAAAAAATTTGCGAAAAAATTTGCGAAACGAGTCACGTTTTGACGTGCGACTCGTTTTTTTCAGCGAATTTTCACCCATCATTAATCGGGATATGTAGGGATTGGTATTTGAATTAAATAAAATTGTGGTAACCGGTAAGTACCATACTGTACTTTCGTAATTTCCTACCGTCACGCAAGTCACGTTCGGGGGCGGAGCAAGGTGACGTGATGACGGAGGTGCTGCAGCGCAGAGAAGAGCGCAGTAGGGTCTCTGATCAGAAGCGCAGCCGTCCGTTTCAGGGAAGAGGTATGTTGCGTCAGAAGTAGTGACAGGCGAATCAGCGGCTTTCGCTTTGCCGAATCTTTCACTAATTTCTAGAGTAATTCACAAAGCGCTGCCGCGTCTAGTTTTGGACGCGCCCATCTGTTTTTGGACGCACGCGTCCATGTTTGGATGCTGGCGTCCGTTTTTGGCAATGGGCACCGGCCGTCAAAACCGAGACGCTGGCGAATTTATTTGCCTGTGGCGAAATAAATTCACCCATCACTAGTCAGAAGGCACGCAGCTCCATAATCATGTTTCTCTGTGATGTTTAAACAGTAGCTTGTACTTGATCCCAACTAAGAGATAATTAATCCTTATCCCGATATTCGTATTCTAAGGATTTTAACGCTATTCGACTAATGGAATGATCGAATAGTAAAAATTCGATCGAACGATACCATGCGATCGAATTTTTTTAATTTGATCTTAAAAAGCTGAAAAAAACCCTATGGGAACTTCCCATAAGGTTACACAGCAATTTGGAAAGGTTTAATCTGGTGAGGTAGGGATTCGAAAAAAAATTTAAAGGGCAAGTAATTCGACTATTGAATGATTGAATAGATTTTCATTCGGATCGATAGAATTTTTACAATTCGATGGTCGAAGTGGCCAAAAAAGATATTCGAATATTCATTAAAATTCGATCGAATTTCGAATCCTTCACACGAATTTAGTAAATC
>CM044440.1:124045839-124187754 GCA_024363595.1 Xenopus borealis | reverse complement strand
GCTTTAATACAATACAAAATTTTTCACAAAAAGACCCATGGTGCTGTTTTCTTTATTTTTGATGTATATATCATTAACCACGTGCACATGGGCAGCTATGAAGTAACTAATTGGGAAGTGGTGCTGTCCTAGCAGGAAAAAATATATATATGTATACATATATATTTATATATATATATATATATATACGCACACGTGTCATTTATGGATCTAGTGACAGAACCAAAAAAAAAAACCAGACTGATTTCACAGATCCAAGTTCTAAGCAAGTGCTAAAAGTGCATGAGGGGAGCCGTCAGAGCTGAGCGATTTCATTGCACGTGGGAAGCTCCTCCTGGGTAATTAGCACTTGGAAGCTCATCGTTATGAAGGTGAAGTCCATTTCTCACAGGTATGAGAGACAGACTTATCGGAAATAAACTGCTTGGCCTGGCTGATTCAGCTCCATTACTCCTCTGTGTCCCATGCGCTGGGTATTGCACGGCACCCATTGTTTATTGCTTAACCTGGAGCCTACGCTAATGCAAGTCCGGATGTAAAAAGGTCAGATTGGGAAATAACTTGAAAATTGGTTTATTAGGGTAATTAGGCGAGTTGGAAAAACACAGTTGGCTTTTAACATTCTGTATTCAGATGGGTTTAATATGTGGTGCCCCAAAGCCACACAGCGCTACAAAATATGTTGGTGCTATACAAATACGTTATTAATAATAATAAAGCTCTCACCCGCTTGGCATCAATGTGTTCCTCAGACATTCACAATTACTTTTATTCACTGGAATTTTGCACCAAGATGGAGCTCCCACCATGACAGTTTCTGCGCAAGCCCATTTGTGCGTGCGTGACGTCATACGCATTAAGAAAATCGGTCCCAACATCGACCACTTTTCTTAATGTGCGTCATGTCACGCGTGCAAACGTGCATGCGCAGAGACTGTCATGGCGGCTCGCACCAGGAGCTCCCTCCCAGTGCTGCGTGCTGGCACTGGTGGGGGGCTTTTTTTTAAAAAAAAAAAAAAAACACCATTTCCCCCAACCAGAATGTGGGCTCTATCAGCCAGAACATTTGGTTGGGGGTAACTGTTTTGCACGATAGTTGCCCTTTCAGCTGCAAGTCACAGTTTCCCCAAGCTGACCTTAAACAGTTACAAAAGTATCGAAGTATCTCTTCTGGGCTCTCTGCCAAAAGCCAATTACTTTAGAAACCTTGTATCTTTTTCAGGCTGTTCAGTGCAGGAGATCAAAGAGAAAGTTGGGACATTTAAGTAACAATATAAGACTGCGGGTTGAATTGTCCAAAATCGGGACCAGCCCGCTAAAAATGGGACAGTTGGGTGGTATGCTGCAGGTATGAGTCTGATACTTGGTGCTGGTGTTATTAATAGGTAGGAGTAAATTTTCTTTTTAGTTTTTATTCTTCTGGTGCAAGTTACAAACCGTGTGAACAAACGATCTTTTTAAACTTGTCTTTTACCCGTAAACCCCACTCGTGTCCACAGCTCCATCTTGTGGCCAGTGAACAAAAATGCATCTGCACACCATGAATACTATGTTACCATCTATTCAACGGATACACCAAAAAGCTTTCTTGTAGTGTTGCAATATAGTATCATTTGTAAATCATTTCCTCACCTAATGTGTTGGGTTATAAAGTCCTTTAGTATTCAAAATCATCAGGTATGGTTTTTCAACTGTAAAAAATACTTCAATGGATAAGAATGTGTCATTTGTATTACCTTATTGTTACAACTTCACAAAAAGCATTTAAAGGGGAATCCAACCACCCCAGGCGCTAACCACTCCCCCCGCCCCACCTGTAGTCCTCCTCCCTCCTTCCCCCCGGGCTATTGCCCCAAAGTTGCTACTGACCCCTCTGTGTAAGTCCCCTCCAGCGAAGTTCACAGGGACCATCTTCTCTTCCAACCGCTTCTTCCTGGATGCTGCTGTGTCGGCGGTGCATGTGCAGTAGGATGCTGGTACTAACTGTGTATGCGCACAATTGGCGAACTTCGTGAACTTTGTGCACATGCGCAGTAGTAATAGCGTCCTACTGAACACTCACCAGGACTCACTCCCCAATGAAACACACACCAGGATATTCACTCCCCAATGAAACACACACCAGTATATTCACTCCCCAATGAAACACCAGTATATTCACTCCCCAATGAAACACCAGCATATTCACTCCCCAATGAAACACCAGGATATTCACTCCCCAATGAAACACACACCAGTATATTCACTCCCCAATGAAACACCAGGATATTCACTCCCCAGTGAAACACCAGGATATTCACTCCCCAATGAAACACCAGCATATTCACTCCCCAATGAAACACCAGGATATTCTCTCCCCAATGAAACACCAGGATATTCTCTCCCCAATGAAACACCAGGATATTCACTCCCCAATGAAACACCAGGATATACACCCCCAATGAAACACCAGGATATTCACTCCCCAATGAAACACCAGGATATTCTCTCCCCAATGAAACACCAGGATATTCACTCCCCAATGAAACACCAGGATATTTACTCCCCTAAGACCATATGAACATTTTCAAAAGTAAACATTTTTCTTTAAAATTACACTTACAGAATACTGTACACTGTTTTCAAGTTTACTGGTAACAGTCTCCCTTTAAACCAAAATTATTAGTTTTATACGAGCTGGTCCTGCGCCAGCACATTTTACAGTGAGGTGAACCTGATATATGAGAAACTCTTCAGCAGTCCCCGGTGCATGTACACTGCCTGAAGCTATGCCCTGGTACAGTTCTATGCAAGCCTTCTATTCCTGCACGGGATTCAGCTGAACTGTGCAGCTCTGCGGCAGACAAAGGGAACACATACACAATACACTGGCTCTTTACTGAATTAATGATGATGGCACAGTATGAGGTACAGCGAGTGAGAAATCACCCCAAAATGAGCGAGAACCTCCTATATTATAGGAAATGAGGTCTGGCTTGTCTGTGCCCAAACACAAATGTCTAAACTCTTTACTCACACAATGAACTCTCTATTTATTTTTCATTGTTTTTTTTTTTTATTATTTACCCTTTCCAGCTGACCCCATTTAAAAAAAAAAAACAAGCTAGTACTCCCCACAAGATCTTAAAGGGGTGGTTCAGCCGGCTTCCAAAACAAGACGCCGGCAAATTTTCGCCAGGTAAAATTTTCATGGCGTTTCGCCAATCGCGGGAATTCGCTGCGAATTCGCCCCAGGTGGATAAATTCACCCATCACTAGCTATGAGATGAAAAGCTGAATATATAAATGGGGCTTGTGGGTCTGATCAACAGGAGTACAGGTGTGGGATCCCTTATCCGGAAACCTGTTATACGTCTCCCATAGACTCTATTATAATGAAATAATCCAAATTTGTAAAAACGATTTCCTTTTTCTGTGTTATAATAAAACAGTAGGTTGTACTGGATCCCAACTAAGATATAATTAATCCTTATTGGAAACAAAACCAGCCTATTTGGTTTATTTAATGTTTACATGATTTTCTAGTAGACTTAAGGTATGAAGATCCAAATAATGGAAAGATCCGTTATCTGGAAAACCTCAGGTCCCAAGCATTCTGGATAATAGGTGTAATAACCTGTACTAACCTAAGCCAGTGAAGCAGAATTGCACCTAAGACTACAGGATTACAGACCTCCCAACTGTCCCATTTTGTCACGGGACTGTCCCGATTTTGACAGTTGATTTTCAACCCGCAGTCTTGGAACTTTTACTGAAATGTCCCGACGTAGAGAGTGATATATTATGTTATTTAACGGTTTATTCAGCAGCTCTCCACTCTGCCACTTCAGCCATATGGTTGATATGATCCAAGTGACCCTAGCAATCATGCACTGATTTGAATAAGAGACTGGAATATGTATAGGAGAGGGGTCTGAATAGAAAGATTAGTACAGGTATTGGATCCCTTATCTGGAAACCCATTATCCAGAAAGCTCCGAATTACAGAATGGCCATCTCCCATAGACTCCATTATAATGAAATAATCCAAATTTTTAAAACTGATTTCCTTTTCTGTGTAATAATAAAACAGTAGCTTGTACTTGATCCCAACTAAGATATAATTAATCCTTATTGGAAGGAAAACCAGCCTATTGGCTTTATTTAATGTTTACTGGTGATGGGCGAATTTATTCGCCAGGCACGAATTAGCGGCGAATTTCCGCCATTCGCCACCGGTGAATAATTTCGCCTGGCAAAAATTTGCTGTCGTTGAAAATAAGACACGAGTTGATTCGCAAATTTTTTGCCAATTAGCGAATTTCGTTGGAAATTCACAAATTTTTCGGCGAAGCGCAACAGGATAGATTCACCCATCACTAATGTTTACATGATTTTCTAGTAGACTGAATGTATGAAGATCCAAATTATAGAAAGGTCCGTTATCCGGCAAACGCCAGGTCCCCACCATTCTGGATAACAGGTCCCATACCTGTAATACAAAGTAGCAATAACACTACATTTGTAGCCTTACAGCATTTGTTTTCAGTGACTTGAAAAGATTCCAGAAGAAAATCGCAAATGATGAAAGAAGTGCTTCATATGTTTTAGAACAGCTTTTCAACTGATGTTTTTTCTTTTTTTATAGTTTTTTTTTATTATTTTTTTTTTTTTCTGACTCTTCCCAGCTTTCAAATAGGGGTCGCTGACCCCCATCTAAAAAAACAAATGCTCTGTCAGGTTACTGTTATTTCTATTCATATTCCAGTCTCTTCTTTATATCAACGCGTGGTTGCTGGGATAAATTAAGCCAATAGGCTGTTTTTGCTTCCAATAAGGATTAATTGTATCTTAGTTGGGATCAAGTACAAACTACTGTTTTATTATTACACAGAAAAAGGAAATAATTTTCAACAATTTGGATTATTCGATTATAATGGAGTCTATGGGGGACGGCTTTTCCATAACTCAAAGCTTTATGGATAACGGGTTTCCGGATAACTGATCCCACACCTGTAATAAGGTTTAGGGGGCCACATACTATTTTAACAGACACCAATGTTTTAAAGGAATCCATTACATACAGAAAATAGTGAGTTCTTGTAATAAGGCTTGGGGTGGGGCAAGGTTGGTGGATATGGATTGTCCTCATGCCCTCATTGCCTTCTTCTAGTCTGTTGAAGCTAAAAGTCTGCGACCCTAGCAACCAGGCAAATGATGCTGCCATTACAGCAGTTTCAAGTTCCATACAAATTGCAGTTTGTCTTTGGAACTTGATTTCCCTTTTAAACATCTGCTGAATCTGCTGTTTGTACAAGATGCTGTAGAACAGGGGACCCCAACCTCCGGGGTGTGGCCCAGAAGCAGGCTACAGGCAGTCCTGAACCGGGCCACTAGCCTAGCATTGAATCAACGAGGATCGTCAAATTGGATGCCGGCGCACCGAATTGGGCACCGGCACAGAATTGAACACCGACCCCTCCCGACCCCCAGACCCCCTCAGTGGGTTATGGGAATACAGGGTTATGGGAGACAGTTCATAGTACAAGTTGATCCAGGGACTGGTCCCATTGTATCTTGGAGTCAGGGAGGAATTTTTTACCCCTCTGAGGCAAATTGGAGAGGCTTCAGATGGGGTTTTTTGCCTTCCTGTGGATCAATTGCAGTTAGGCAGGCTGAAATGGAGTTAAAAGTTTGAACTAATGGATGTGTCTTTTTTCAGCCTAACTTACTATGTGACAATTAACAAGCTATAGCAACATGACATGATTATACCACATGACTGTGAATAGTAGAATTGTAAGTACATTATGCAACAAATCAGAAGTAACCAGAGGATTTTTTTTCTTTGGCTGCTAAACATTGCCGTCAGAAAGTGACATTGCTTAAAGCTACTGGCGTTTATTCTAAATGCCGTTACAATTTCCAGCCTGATGTCGGCCTCTAGTGGCAGAGATGTGGCCTTACATGTTAAACCACTGATGCAGCTTTAGCTGATCATATTAAATGGAAAATGGAATAGAATATGTTTAACGGGGTGGGTCACATGTAAAATCACTTTTAGTATGATGTAGAGAGGGATATTCCAAGACAATTTGCAATTGGTTTTAATTTTTTATTATTTGGGTTTTTTTTAGTTATTTAGCTTTTTATTCAGCTGCTCTCCAGTTTGTAATTTCAGATTTCTTTTTTAACTTGTAAGGGGGCCTTGGCACCAATTTCTTTTTAAAAAAATATTTTCTGGGGCCCCAATTTGTTTTTCACCTGTAAGGGCGGCCCTGCCACCACTGTTTGTTGTTTTTTTTTTAAAAGTAAGCTTTTTATAACTTGTGTGTGGGGGGAGTTACCTTTTTTAGCTCTGATGGCTGTGTGGTCTTTTAACTGCAGTGTGGAGTGGGTGGGGCCTGGGTGGGGCTTGGGTGGAGCTTGGGATTTAGGGTGGGTGGGGCTTGGGGTGGGGACTGTTATCCAGAAACCCGGGACTGTTATCCAGAAATCCGTTATCCAGAAAGCTCCAAATTACAGAAGAGCCGTCTACCAGAGGCTCCATTTTTTCCAAAAAATCCAAATTTTAAAAATGATTTCCTTTTTCTTTGTAATAATAAAACATTAGCTTGTACTTGATCCCAACTAAGATATAATTAACCCTTATTGGAAGCAAAACCAGCCTATTGGGTTTATTTCATGTTCCTGAAATCTTTTAAATTAATTGAGAGTAACTGTGTCGGCAGCCAATCATAGCTCACATATGGGAATCTGGCAGATATGAACTCAGTTAGTTATGGGTAAATTTATTCGCCTGTGGCAAATTCTATGCAACTTCCTGCAATTTGCCAAAATGAGATGCGGCGACGTTTCACAAATTTTTAGTCGTTTCTTGAATTTCTACTAGAAATTTGCGAAATTTCAGCGAAGTGAAACGTCCCAGATTCGTCCATCACTAATCTTAATATATATAAAACACACAATCTTGTTGCAACTGATTTTTTTATCTAAAATGTCTTTTTCGGTTTGTCAGAAATGTCTGTTGCATTACAAAACAGAGGGCAAGATGCCTACAAGCCTGATGTATAGGGAAACTCTATAACAGTACAACAGTGACTAACTACCAATGGCAGTTGCACATAAAAGCTAAAACGTACTACAAGTAAAAAATGGTAATACAGGTATGGGACCTGTTACCCACAATGCTTTGCACCTGGGGTTTTCCAGATAATGGATCTTTCTGTAATTTGGGTTTCCATACCTTAAGTCTACTAGAAAATCATGTAAATATTAAATAAAGCCAACAGGCTGGTTTTGCTTCCAATAAGGATTAATTATATCTTAGTTGGGTTCAAGTACTAGCTACTGTTTTATTATTACATATAATGTACTTGATCCCAACTAAGATATAATTAATCCTTATTGGAGGCAAAACCAGCCAATTGGGTTTATTTAATGTTTATATGATTTTCTAGTGGACTTAGGGGCAGATTTACTAAATTCGTGTGAAGGATTAGAATATTCGCGCAAATAGTCGCAAATAGTCTCAATTCGATCGTGCGACTATTCGAATATGGAATGGAATTAAGTATTTTCGACCATCGAATATAGAACATCTAAAAGATCAGATAGATCGAATAGATCGAATAAATATATATTCGAGCGCTCGACTTTTCGCCATTCGAAGAAGCTGCCCTTTAAATTCGCCAGATTGAACCTACCTTTTTCTAAGTCTTTTGCCGAATTTCAATAATACGATCGAAAACTTCAAACATTCGATTCGTACGATTTTGGCGGATATTCGAGCGTACAATTCTGGCGAATAGTCGAATATGCGCTCAAAACTGGTGAATATTCCATTCGATTTTGGCAAATATTTATTCAAATGCCGGTTGGATTTGAGGGCTTATAGCCCTGTAATCCGGAAAGCTCCAGGTCCTGAGCATTCTGGATAATAGGTCCCATACCTGTAGCTGCTTTTGCTTCCAATAAGGATTAATTATATCTTAGTTTGGATCAAGTACAAAGGTTCTGTTTTTTTGTTTTTTTTTTGTTTTTTAAAGTGACAAACAAAAGTAATTTCATTGATCTGTTTCCACACATATATGTATACCTTTAAGGTATAAAAAGGGAGAAAGAGAAATGATGAAAAGAAAAAAGTAGAAATGGAGTTCCATGATGTGACCCTAATTTTGCTTGGTTACTAGAAGTCCAAGGAGACCATTGTGCAAAATGTTTACCCAGAGAATTGTTATTCTTGGCTTCATAATATTCTAATTTCTCCGTCAATCGGAGTAAGTTAGTTAATTCTCGAAAAGTTGGAGGATCATTGGATTTCCAATGTTGCGCAATAATTAACCTTGCAACTGCCAATATATGGACTACTAGGGGGCAGATTTACTAAATTCACATAAATTCACATGAATAATTTGAATATACGATCGAATTTTCAAAAAGATTCTAATTTCGAATATGCAAATTAGGCAAATTCAACCATTCGAATATTCGAATATTCAAATTAAATTTTATTCAAATATTCGAAAATTTGATGGTCGAATTCTTCCCCTTTAAACTTTAATTCAACCACCTACTTCGCCAGATTAAACCTACCGAAATGGGGATCCTTCCCTAAGACCGAATATGGAAAATTCGATCGATCGAATAAAATCGTTCGAATATTCTATTCAAATTCGATTCGAATATTCGAACGATCGATCGAATTTTCCATTTTCGATCGTTCGATCATTCAAATTGCGGTAAAATCCTTCAAATTCGATGGTCGAATTCGTAGGATTTTACCTCCCCGCTATATTCCCTGGTCGAAATTGAGTTTTTTTCTTCATTCGAAATTCGACCTTTAGTAAATCTGCCCCTTAGTGTTTTTTGATGAGATCTCAATGGACCTATGTCTAAATGAAGCAAAGCAAGGGAAGCATTCACTGGAATAGAAACATCAATAATAATATTAGACAGTAAATCAAAGGCTTGTGACCAATAAAAAGTAAGCTTTGGACATAACCACCAAATATGTAGGGTTGAGCCTACTTGACCACAGTTATGCCAACACCACTGAGTAGTATGAGGATATATCTTGTATAGTTTAGTTGGGACCATAGACCAGCGATTAGTGATGGGCGAATTTATCCCATTTCGCTTCGCCGAAAAATTCGCAAATTTCCAACGAAATTCTTGAATTGGCGAAACGAGTCATGCGTCATTGCGTCAATCGCGGCACGCTGTTTACTGTGTGCGGCGCGTTATTTTCGGCGCATCGCGTCAAAAACGACGCGCAACTCGTTTTTGCTGGCGAATTTTTGCTGGCGAATTTTTGCTGGCGTTTCGCAAATTTATTCGCCAGCGGTGAATCGCGGGAATAAATTCGCCCATCACTACGCCATCACTACCAGCGATTCATTAATTTAAATGATGTTTCCGGAAGTCGTATAGATTTGGAAGCTTTCAGAATCATTCTGAACGAACAGTTCCAGTACTGAATGTCCATTATTGTTCTTGAGTCTTTATGAATACTGTAATCCCATACTTGTATAGATGCTATCGTCGAAAAAGGCGTATACATTCATTTTCGCATTGTAGGAGGAGTCCATAGGATCTGATGAAAATTAAAAACCCGGTTTTGTTGTTAATATTTCTTCTTGTTGTACCTAGTGATGGGCGAATCTTCCCAGTTTCGCTTCGCTGAAAAATTTGCGAAACGATGAGCCGCGTCTTTTTCGCCGGGTCAAAATCGGGAATTAGCCCCTGGCGAATAAATTCGCCCATAACTAGTTGTACACATTGAGGTTGATCAGTTGCAGAGGTCGTCTTTTGAATAAAGTTTAGATGAACTGATTTTATAGTATTTTTTGATGAGGACAAAGGTACTGTTTTATTATTACAAAAAAGGAAATAATTTCTAAACATGTGGATAAAAGGGAGTCTATGGGACATTACATTTCCAGAACTTTTTGGATAAATGGGTTTCCGGATAACGGATCCCATACCTGTATTAAAAAAGAAAAAAAAACAATTTGCCCAGTGCCCTATAATGTAATATGAATGGCAACCACTAGATGGTAGCAAACAACCAAAGAAAAGACTGCTTCACAATTGTAAATAAAAGCACAAATCTCAGAGACCTGCGGAAAATATTTGCTTTGCGAGATCGTATAACTAATACATTAATGGAGTTAATAATAAGTGACATAAATAACGTCAGAACCTCAGCAGGACTGGGTTCATTTCTTGAGATGCAACATGTAAACCTTAGTTGTAATTTTGAAATAAAGGGTTATATGATACACTAAGGTTTGGTGCAATAAAGCCAAATAATTGTTTGTAGACAATAATTAGTGATGGGCGAATCAGCAGTGTTTCGCAGAATTTCTAGAGAAATGCGTGAAACGGTGAAAAATTCCCGAAACCCCTCCACGTGTTTTGCATGCGGGAGTCCATTTTTGGACGCGGGCATCCATTGCCGGCATTGGGGAAAAAAGGGATGCCGTCGTCTGCTTTTGGACATTGACAATGGACGTCTGTGTCGAAATAGACGCGGGTGAATTTCCACCAGGCGAAATTTTGTCTACATTTCGCACATTTATTTGCCTGCGGCGAATTGCGGGAATTAGCCGCAGGCAAATAAATTTGCCTATCACTAACAATAATGTATATTTGTGGATGCTTCGTGTCTTAGTTAACCGTTATATATTTCAGCGTCCTCAACTAGCCACGCCTACAGCAGACGCTGCAAATATGTTTAATACAAAAATGATGACTGTATGAGAAAACTTCCTAAAAATAACTTAAAATAAAGTGTATTCCCCAGACCAAATCCCAGTGGATGACATAAGGCTTCATAATATAGAATATATAATCACGTAGCAGTTTATCAGCTTGATCTAATATACTTCGTGTATCTTTATGGAGTGTAGGTTTTACTCTACTACTGACGTTTTTTGCTTTAACTGGAAGTTCTCCAGAGCAGGGGCCTCAAATAGTGATGGTCGAATTTATTCGCCAGACGCGAACTCATGGCGAACTCCCGCTATTCGCCCCCGGCGAATAAATTCGCAAAACGGCAGCGAAAATTCACCTGCCGAAAATTAGCTGGCGTCAAAAAAACACAATGCGCGCCAAAAATTACACGCTGCGTCAAAAAATGAGACGCAACTCGTTTCGCAAATTTTTCAGCCAATTCACGAATCTTGCTGGAAATCCGCTAATTTTTCGGCAAAGCGGGATAGATCACTAGTCCCCAACCGCCGGGGGGGGTGGACAGCCTTAAACTGGGCCGCTGAGCCTAGCCTGCAATAAATGAGGCACACCAAATTAGACGCAGGAGCACCGCATTGGACCCGCGTGCCTGAATTGGACGCTAACCCCTCCTGATCCCCCACCCGCAGGTCCTTGAAAAATGTTTTGCCTCCACACCAGTCCCTGAACCAAAAATGGTTGGAGACCCCTACATAGACTGTTCTGTTCAGGTTCGGAGGGCTACAAAATAATTTATATTTAAACAATTGTAATTTACCACCCAATTGAGGAATTAAGGGGGTTATTTATTGAAATCCGAAAGCAAAAAACTCAAAAAATTTTAAGTTTTTTTTTTACTAGAAAATCTGAAATTTTTGTGAAAAAAAACTCAATTTTTTTTTGTGATTTATTATACCCCTCGGATGGAAAAAGTTTGAATCCGAAAATGCTGCATCTCAGACCTGCCGAGGTTGTATATGAATTAGTAGGAGAAGTCCCGAAGTTAAATACTGATCTGAACTGGGTTTCATGCAAAAATCATGGAAATGTTGGAGTTTTTGGTCAAAAATCTAAAAAAATTGTATGATTCAAAATTTCAGACATATATACAGTGAGTTCTACATCATACCTCCGAAAATTTTGGAAACAAAAAGAGGCACGAAAAAGTTGCTGCCTTGTAGCGCAGCAATTTTGACCACGCCCATTTTGTGACCAAACCCCCTAATTACCATGTCAAAATTTGACAGGTTATGAAAGTTTGAACATATTTCTGTTTTTTTTTTTTTTCAGTTATTACAGTTTTGCTAATGAAGGTGAATTGCCCTTTAAGCTGTGAGTCTAACTTTCCCCCAAGGGAACTGTTATCTTATCTTGTTACAAATTACTTATTTTCTTATCTAGAAATTGCTACAAAAGTATCTTATCTGAACCTCCTGGTAGTTCTGGGCTCTCTGCCAAAAGCCAATTAAAGTTTCTTTTTCTGGCTGTTCAGTGCAAAGAACAACAGGATTTTCTAGTACAAATGAGGGACTGCAGGTTGAGCTGTCAAAAGAGGGACTGTCCCTCTAAAAACGGGACAGTTGGGAGTTATACATTTTTGTTCGTAGGGGCAATAGAATCTAACAAGAAAGAGGAGCTTACAGCGATTAGGGGAGCCAGGATTCAGAATCCTAATTTGCATATGCAAATTATGGGTGGAGACGGAACTAGCGTGACTTTTTGTCACAATACAAGGAAGTAAAAAATGTTTCCCCTTCCCAACCCTAATACGCATATGCAAATTAGAATTCAGTTCAGTATTTGGTGGATCCCTAACAGCAATTCTTGACCATTTCAATATAAAGGTAAAATAGTGATTTGCAGCTTTGCAGCTTTTGTATGTAAAACTGGAGATACTGTCAGATCTGGCCCTTTAAGTTAACTTTCAGTATGTTTATAGAATGGCTATTTCTAAGCGACGTTTCAACTGGTCTTCGTTATTTAGCTTTTACTGTATTTTAAATGTTTGCCTTTTGTTCTTACTCCTTCCAGCTTTCAAATGGGGTCTCTGATTAATAAGAACGCTACACTATATTTTTCTTGTTTCTTGCTCCATTTTTTTCAAGGTAGGTCAATAACAATTTTTTGGAACATTAGAATTTATTGGAGGATGGAGCACACACTTGGTTTGGGACTTTAATTTCTTGATTTGAGCCTGAGTACTAACCTAAATGGAAACTGGCTGGTAACACCTATCCCTCCTTCTACTCGTATTTCAATGTATCTTTAAAGAAGAAGGAAAGGCTAAAATTAAAGGGAAAACAGTTTTATTTCAACACACATCAGTTAATAGTGCTGCTCCAGTAGACTTCTACATTGAAATCCATTCCTCAAAAGAGCAAACAGATTTTTTTATATTCAGTTTTGAAATCTGACATGGGGCTAGACATTTTGTCAATTTCCCAGCTGCCCCTGGTCATGTGACTTGTGCCAGCACTTTAGGAGGGAACTGCTTTCTGGCAGGCTGTTGTTTTTCCTTCTCAATGTAACTGAATAGTACGCAGTGGGACATGGGCTTTACTATTGAGTGTTGTTCTTAGATCTACCAGGCAGCTGTTATCTTGTGTTAGGGAGCTGTTATCTGGTTACCTTCCCATTGCTCTGTTGTTAGGCTGCTGGGTGGGGGAAAGGGAGGGGGTGATATCACTCCAATTTGCAGTAAAGAGTGATTGAAGTTTATCAGAGCACAAGTCACATGACTTGGGGCAGCTGGGAAATTGACAATATGTCTAGCCCCATGTCAGATTTCAAAATGAAATATAAAAAAATCTGTTTGCTCTTTTGAGAAATGTATTTCAGTGCAGAATTCTGCTGGAGCAGCACTATTAACTGATGCATTTTGAAAATTTCCCACGACAGTATACCTTTAAGTAAGCTTTATCAGAAAGTTCTAAAAATAAATAAATACATTTATTTAAAAATGAATAAGGGTGCCTGTAGGCCCAAAATAGTAATGCCATGTCTATGTCATTAATCTGAGAATCTTCCCAGGGATTGCCAGTTAGAGCTATATTTAGTTGCTCCACATGCACTGCCAACCAAACCTCAGATGTGTCACTGAAGAACTGGTTGCTGCCAGGAGAGTGATAGGGGATCTCATAAACACTGCACTACAATCTTGTGAAAATACATCGGCAAATTGAGTGTATACTTTGGATTTATATATATCCAGAGAGTGCACACTAGGATCTGAAATTGTTTGAAAACTTCATCTTTTATTTTTTACATTTAAAAGGAACTGGTCGACCTTTCGGTCAAGGTTTTGGAAAAGGCATTAGGCCGGGACCGAAACGTCTACCAGTTCCTTTTAAAGGAACAGTTCAGTGCAAAAATAAAAACTGGGTAAATAGATAGGCTGTGCAAAACAAAAAATGTTTCCAATATAGTTAGTCAGGGAAAAATGCAAACTATAAAGGCGGGAGAGACTGGATGTAGGGATGGGCGACTAAAACGATGCGACGAAAATGACGCGCCGCTCACCAAAAATGAGATGCGCGTTTCACGAATTTTCAGCCTAGGTTCACCCATCACTAACTGGATGTCTAATATAATAGACAGAATCCATCTTCCTGCTTTTCAGTTCCCTAAATCTGATTTAGTCAGCGACTTGAGGGGGGGCCACATGGGACATAACTGTTCAGTGAGTCTGTAATTGATCTTCAGCATTCAGCTCAGATTCAAAAGCAACAGTTATGGCCAATCTGGCCCTCCCTCAAGTCACTGATTGGTTACTGCCTGGTAACCAGGGTAACCAGTCAGTGTAAACAAAAGAGAGCTGAAAAGCAAGAAGTAGTGTTGTGGCTATTATGTTACACATCCAGTCACTCCAGCCTTTATACATTACATGTTTGGCTAACTAACTATATTAGATACATTTTTTATTTTGCACAGCCTATCTATTTACCTAGTTTTTACTTTTATACTGAACAATTCCTTTAAATGTAAACTATTAGAAATTAAGTTTTAACACTATTTCAAATCCCAGTGTGCACCTTTACTCTCTGGATTTTTGAATTTCACAGCCTTAATTGGTAGCACCTTGGTCCAGTATTGGACTGGCTCACAGATAGAAAACTCCCGGTGGGCCCAGGTGTCATTGGACCCTCTTGCTTCTAACCATATGGCCTATTTCATGTTCATTCCCTATTTCTTTATGGTAAAAAAGAAGCTTAATAATGGAAGAATAGAGTATAGTAAATAGATATAAAAGACTAGGAGAAAAAAGAGGTTGAGTGAGGAGAGGAGGAATAATAGTTTGGAAAGTTGGGTCCCTGGTCTAAGGTTTTCTGGTGGGCCCCTGATCTAAGGGTTTTCTGGTGGGCCCCTGATCTAAGGGTTTTCTGGTGGGCCCCTGATCTAAGGGTTTTCTGGTGGGCCCCTGATCTAAGGGTTTTCTGGTGGGCCCCTGATCTAAGGGTTTTCTGGTGGGCCCCTGGCATCCCAGTCCGACACTGCAATGGTCTGTGGCAGCTGTGTACCGTGTGTGCTGGAATTTTGGATTTTACATATATATATACATATATACAATATATGGACAAACAATCCCTGTTGTTTAAAGGGTAAGGCATTTTTAGTAGCTGTATGCACAAAATGTCTCAATGTCTTAAATATATTGATAATGGGTTGAGTGCAGAGGATCTTGCATTTGTCTATATGTATTTTATGGTCACAGCCTCATTGCACCCCCGCCTAATGGTTTTAAAAATTAGTGGTGAGCACAACTTTTCCTTGTTTTTTATAGTTCATATAGGAGCGGTGACCAGCACCTTTTTGTAGCTCCTACCCCTCTCAACTATAGTCAGGTGATCCCACTGGTGTCTAATAAAAGGGCAACCAAGTGTGGGGGTTTTACTTTGAAAGCAGCTAGTGAGTTGCAGGTAAAACTTAGTCCCTTTGTAAAATGTATAATGAAGTAATAGAATTCTTAATGAATCAGATGCAAGTTGAGTGTAGGACTGGCCAGATATGGGATGACTTTGACATAGTTGGCCAGCTTAAATATATTGCAATATATGGACAAACAATCCCTGTTGTTTAAAGGGTAAGGCATTTTTTAGTAGCTGTATGCACAGAATATCTCAATGTTGATAATGGGTTGAGTGCAGAGGACCTCTTGTATTTGTCTATATATATACTGTACATCTATGTGTGCATCTATAGAGAATTCTTTGCTTGTATTCTCTTCCCATCTGCTATGTCCAGTCATGCAGTTTGACAGATACAGCGATCAAACAGTTTGTGCTGTTGTAGATGTTCTGCAGACCAAGGTGATTGATTGGATGACATTAGCTCTAACCACAGTTTCCCAGCCTGTGCTATGGCATTCCTGTAAATCAATGAAGACTCAGCTAAATCCATTAAATAGATAGAGAAAAGGGTGGCTGCTTTATCATTTAGAAATACAGGTATAGGATCCGTTATACGGAAACCTGTTATCCAGAAAGTTCCTGAATTAAAGGCTGTCTCCCATAGTCTCCATTTTATCTAAAAAAAATCCACATTTTTAAAAGATTTCCTTTTTCTTTGTTATAATAAAACAGTAGCCTGTACATGATCCCAATGAAATAGAAATAATCCTTATTGGAGGCAAAAACCAGCCTATTGGGTTTATTTAATGTTTACATGATGTCCTAGTAGACTTAGGGGCAGATTTACTATTATTCCCCAAAAAATCCTCGAATTGCTTCGAAATTCGATAAGCATTCGACTATCGGATGATTATCGAATAGTTTTAGGCTATTTTTTCCTCGATATTCGATCCCTCGATAAAATCAAATAAGGATCGAGGCGTTCGATCGTACGAATGGTATTCGAGCAGGTGATAGAAAAAAAAGCCTATGGGGGGAATTCCCATAGGCTTCTATAGCAATTCGGTAGGTTCAATATGGCGAAGTAGGCAGTCGAAGAAAATTTTAGGGGCAGATTTACTAAAATTCACCCAAAATCCTACGAATTTATTCGAATGCTTATCGAATAGTTTTAGGCTATTTTTTGCTCGATATTCGAGTCCTCAATAAAATCGTACAATCGAAAACCGATCCTTCGATTTCTCGAAAAAATTGTATAATTCGAAGGATCGATCGTACGAATGGTATTCGAGCAGGTGATAGAAAAAAAAAAGCCTATGGGGGGGATTCCGATTATATCCGATTAAATCGTATGATCGTAATTCGATCATATTCGATCGAACTTCGATCCATTTGTGAATTTTGCAAATTTGCCCCTTAAAGTCAAAGTCCTTCGATCATCGAATGGTCGAATTATCGAATATCCGATCATTCCATATATTCGATAATTCCAATTTTCGGTATTCATCGAAGTGGACAAATTTGCATATTTTGACCATCCGATTAAATCGTACGATCGGAATTCGATCTATTCACGTGAATTTCATAAATCTGCCCCTTACTGTAGGGCATGAAGATCCGAATTATGGAAAGATTTGTTCTACGGAAACCCCTACGTCCCAAACAGCTCCAGCTCCTCCTCAATGCCTGAGGGACGTCTCATAAAACTAGGAAGCCTCTGCCTGTAGATCCCTCCTGTAATAGGAACCGCAGAAGCCGGGGCCTCGGCTAATGTATTCATCTGTTCTGTATTAATGCAGACTGATTTAGTGTACTTTACTCTTCATACATTCATTTAGCGCGTGCGGATTAACGAAGATATCTATTCAGGCCGTTTGCACATGAATCTTATTATGAAACTGCTGCGCTAAAGGGGATCTATCGCGAAAATTTTAAATTAATATAAGCTTCATCTTGCTGGAATAATCACTGTTAGTCTCCATCTTCGCACAGTAGGCGGAGTCATGTTTTTGCACTCGTAAAGGGGTGGTCCACCTTAAAGTTATATTTTAGTACAGGTATGGGATCCGTTATCCGGAAACCCGTTATCCAGACAGCTCCGAATTATGGAAAGGCTGTCTCTCATAGACTCCATTATAATCTAATGATCCAAATCTGTTTAAATAATTTCCTTTTACTCTGTAATAGTAAAACAGTAGCTTGTACTTGATCCCAACTAAGATATAATTAATCCTTATTGGAAGCAAAACCAGCCTATTGGCTTTATTTAATGTTTACATGATTTTCTAGTAGATTTAACATATAAAGATCCAAATTACAGAAAGATTCATTATCCAGAAAACCCCAGGTCCCAAGCATTCTGGATGACAGGTCCCATACCTGTAATAATTAAACAGTAGCTTGTACTTGATCCCAACTAAGATATAATTAATCCTTATTGGAGGCAAAGCCAGCCTATTGGGTTTATTTAAAGTGATACTGACACTAAAAAATGAATATTAACATATGAATGTACATTAAATGTTACCTTTAGGTATGTTGATAATTGTTTGCTGAGAGGTTTGTTTTTGTATATAATTATTAGTTGAAGTTCCTAAGCCTGACTCTCATACAGGAACATAGGAGGTCAGACATGTAAAAGCATCATATAAATACTTTATGGCAAAGTTAGAAGAAGCATTCAAAGCCAATATTATAATAGATGTAAAGAAGAGTTTAATTTCAGGTGTCGGTATCTCTTTAATCTTTACGTGATTTTCTAGTAGACTTAGGGCTGATTTACTAAGGGTCGAAGTAAAATTCAAAAATTCGAATTTCGAAGTAATTTTGTGCTACTCCGACTATAGAATAGCCCAAAATTTCATTTGAATTGTTAAAATTCGAATTTTCAAATTTCTAAGTACTGGCCCTTTAAAAAATCCTTCGAATTCGACTATTCACCAGTTTAAAGCTGTAAAATTGCCATTTTGGCCTATGGGGGACCTCACAGAAATTGGACAGGCAATTTTTCTAAGTTCTGAGAATTCAAATGATTTTGGTGAAAATCGTTCAAATGGCACGATCTAATCAAATTTTTTTGGGGGGGCCATTTTCGAACAAATTAGCCGTTTTTGATGGAAAAACGGCCGTATTCGATAGAAAAAGGCCATATTCGATTGAAAATGACCCCCCAAAAAAATCTGAGGGTCGAATTACGAAGTATTTTCCACTTCGAATTCGACCCTTAGTAAATCAGCCCCTTAAAGTATAAGGATCCAAAGTAAAGAAAGATCTGTTATCCTGAAAACCCCAGGTTCTGAGCATTCTGGATAACAGGTCCCATACATGTATATTATAGAATGGGCAATTCTAAGCAGCTTTTCACTTGGTCTTCTTTATTTTTTTTATTTATCCTTCTTCTTCTGATTCTTTACTGCTTTCCAATGGGGGGGGAGGTCCAACGGGTTTTCCTGATCGACATCTGTCCACGATATCGACCTGTTGGAGCCCATTGTTCCTGGTTGCAATCCGATCGTTCGGCCCTAGGGCCGAATGCTCGGATTACCTGATATCGACCTGTCGTTAATGGGCATACTGGGGAAAGATCCGCTCATTTGGCGATGATAAACCCCTTGCCTCCAAGATAGTTCTCCGTGAGTACTAACAGAACACTAGGTTTATTGCTCGCCATATTAACTCTATAATTAGTTTTTGCCATACTGAATTCTTACCCCGAGTCTAGGACGCAGCCGCCATGTTACTTAAGGAAACAAATGTTTTGTTATCTCTGCTTTTTATTACTTATCTATTCAGGCCTCTCCTATTCATTTTGCAGTCTCTTATTCAAATCAATGCATGGTTGCTAGGGGAATTCGGAGCCTAGCAACCTGATCGCTGAAATTGCAAACTGGAGAGCTGCTGAATAAAAATCGAAATAACTCAAAAACCACAAATAATAAAAAATGAAAACCAATTGCAAATTGTTTCAGAATATCCCTCTCTACATCATACTAAAAGTAATCACTTTTAACCTGGTGCTCACTCTTTTGTTTCTCTGAGTGCAGGGTGTTTGCTAGAGTCTTTTATTTTGTTACCTTTTGTGGCGCAGTTGGTTATTTGAGTTATTCTGACAAGAAAGGGAGCCCGCCCAAAAAAAAAGATGTATTAGATCTACCTGTCAATCAAAACTTGACCCAGACCTTAGTATGAAGAGTGAAAGGTTGTGAGATACTGAAGAGTAACTTGATTATTTCTTAAACGGTACTGAATTTTTAATGGTTATACGGGTATGGGATCTGTTATCCGGAAACCCGTTATCCAGAAAGTTGCGAATTAAGGAATGGCTGTCTCCCATAGACCCCATTATAATCAATTAATTAAAAAATTTTAAAATAATTTCCTTTTTTCTCTGTAATAATAAAACAGTAGCTTGTACTTGATCCCAACTAAGATATAATTAATCCTTATTGGAGGCAAAACCAGCCTATTGGGTGTATTTAATGTTTATATGATTTTCTAGTAGACTTAAAGGGAACCTGTCATGATTGAGTTAACACTAGGAAGGAAATAAAACTTTTAAAACAAACCACATACCCCTATTTATTATGCTCAAATCTCACTAATTCTCAATTTATAACTACTTTTCAAATGTCCATGAGACACTAACTGAAGCCCTGACTTTCCAGAAAATCAGGAAAACATCATGGGTAGAATCAGTACTGCAGACTCCTCTCACGATATCACCAGTTTGTGCAGTTGTTAGTGGCTGGAGTAGCCCACACAATCTGAATAGAACAGTAGAAGGTGTTTCAGATAATTCCCATAGAATATCAAGTCCTGGTGTGACATGAGTGATACAGAGCTTGTCTATCATAGAGTATACTCTGACTAAGCATGAATGAGATTTGGCAGTTTGGCACAGCCCACACACGGAAAACAAAGGGGTGTTTAAACATGGCAGCGCCTATGAAGCCCTTTTTACATGTAGGATATTTTCTAATCCGTTTCAGATATAGACAAAAACAGCTGACTAAAGGGTTTAACTAAGGATGTAAAATAAATATTTTACTCATGTCTCAAGGTGACAGGTCCTGGTCCCGCGCATTCTGGATAATAGGTCCCATAGCTGTATTTAGAAAGTGTGTTATTTCGGTGAGATGAAGCTTTTATTACATTTTCATTTTCGCTATAGATCCCCTTTAAAGGAGAACCACACTTGAAATAGAAAAAACCCTCCCCCCCCCAGCGTACCTCCCACCCTGGGCAAATGCCCCTAATTTTTTACTTACCCCTCCTGCAGATTCTGGCCACGAGAGTTCATGGGCACCATCTTCCTTCTTCGGTTTCTTTTAGAAGTAGACTGATGTTTTCAGTGCATGTGCAGTTGGAGTAAATTTGGTGCATGCTCAGTGGTTCGGGTCCGGAAATTTACTCAAACTGCACATGATCGAAACATATGAACATATGAAGACAGAAGAAAGAAGATGGCTGCCATGTAATTCTGTGGCCAGAATCTGCAGGAGGGGTAAGTAAATAAATTAGGGCTATTTGCCCGGGGTGGAGGTAGGCTGGGGTGCAGGAGGGAGGGGGGCTACTCACAGGGCCGGATTTGCCCTCAGGGTGCCCGCAGGCCTGCGTCCCTCCCAAAGATAGCATGCATGCACAGCCTCTTTGCTTGATTCTGGAGCACTAGTAGTTTGGCACTAGTGCTCCGGGAACCATCAGAGTGTAACAGAGGGGACAGTCCTCCTGGGCCTGGAGGATTTGTAGCTGTAAGGGGGGCCCGGCCTCTCCACACTTTCGCCAGCAAAATCTACATTGGTGTCAGTGGCTACTCTTATTGGTTGCGTCCAATCAGTACACACAGGCGCAACTCTATTTAAACTCTACTCTAAACTGCCGCCTGCACAAAGAAGATTGAAGACTCATCTGGAGATGGATCTGCTCCCTGGAGACGGTGAGGATACGGAAGACACAGCTAAAGGAAGAATAAGACCGCACAGGACAAGGAGAGAAGTCTCCACTGGAGAAGTCGCCACATGAGGTCATGGACGAGAGATCCCCAGTTACAGGTAAGTGCCACTAGCCACCAATGTGAGCCACTAACCACCAATGTTAGCCACTGACCACCAATACGGCCCCTGAATCCCCATGCAGGCCTCTGAACCACCAATGAGGGCCCTTGAAGCCCCATGCAGACCCCTGAAGCCCCATTAGGACCCCTGAACCACCATGCAAGCCCCTGAAGCAAGGGGCCCAGTACAGAGTCCTGTGATACCCCACTAACACCACTGGTCCAATTAGAAAATGTTCCATTTACCACCACTCTTTGAAGTCTATATTTTAGCCAGTTCTCTATCCAGGTACCAATACTACGTACTAGGCCAACATTCCTTAATTTAACCAGTAACCTTCTGTGTGGCACTGTATCAAATGCTTTAGCAAAGTCTAAGTAAATCACATCCACTTCCATCCCAGAATCGAGGTCCCTGCTTACCTTCTCATAAAAAGAAATTAAGTTAGTCTGGCAAGATCTATTACACATAAAACCATGCTGGTACAAACTTATAGTATTGCTATTTGCTATGAAGTCCAGTATCTTCTCCTTTATTAAACCATCGAAAAGCTTTCCTTACCACCAACATCGGACTAACTGGCCTATAGTTTTGAGGCTGAAAACGGTATCCCTTTTTGAATAGCGGCACCAAATGAGCAATTCGCCAAACTGTTGGCACCATGCCAGACCTCACTGAACCCTGAAAATTAAAGTAAAGAGGATTGGCGATCACAGAGCTAAGCTCGCTCAAATGGTAATGTATTTTAAATTAGTCAAATATAGTTATTTATTGAAATAGAACTTGAATCCCCGCAATTCGCCTCCGGTGAAAAAATTTGCAAAACGCCAGTGAAAATTTGCCTGCCGAAAATTCGCTGGTGTAAAAAAAAAACGTGAAGTAACTTGTTTCGCTAATTTTTTGCCAAACAAGATTTTTTGCGAAGAGAAACTGGATAGATTCTCCCATCACAAGTTTTGACCATAAATGAATTATTTGTCCATTTGAATGGTCATTCAGTTTGCTCCGTTTATTTCCCTGCATTTGTCAAGTCTTGTAATGTCTACATCAAGTGGCGTAGAAGCACTAACTTGCACTTGCCAACATAATAAGACTCTTGTACGGTGTCAGTTTGAATTAAAAATAGTGTGGCAGGCACTTCAGAACGCTATCCGTTAAAGGAAAAGTAAATGTTTTTCTTTTTCTTTCTGTAAATTTGCTCTAAACAGCCCCCCAGATTAATGTACCTTAGTCCCTGCTGCAAGTCTGCTCTGGTTTCTGTGTTATCAGCAGCTTGTTTCCCCTTCTTCCTGGTGCAAAGTGAAGCCCAGCCCCTTAGTTTACTGAGCAGTCCATTTGCTGCTGTTCCACAATAGAGAGGAAGAGGGAGCCAGTGTTTCATTAGTAAGCTAGTTTCCCCAAGCAAAAGCTGCTACACACACTGCTCTCTGCTATGTCATAGTATGCAAATGATCTCCTGGACTAGTCCAAGATATAAGGTCAGCTCAGAAAGCTAAGGGGCGGGGCTTCACTCTGCACCAGGAAGAAGAGGAAACAAGCTGCTGATAACACAGAAACCAGAGCAGACTTGCAGCAGGGACTAAGGTACATTAATCTGGGGGGCTGTTTAGAGCAAATTTAGAGATAGAAAAAAAAACGTTTACTTGTTCTTTAAGAGTTCACTTTGTGTTGATATAGTGGGGAAGTTACTTGCTGCAAGCTACAAAATTTAATTTTAAAAACCTTTTGATATAACATATACAAGTAAGGTTTCTTATATCACATAATGTGGAACATCATTTCTTGTAGTTGCTTATATATATATATTTTATGAGACTGTACAGTGACATTGTTATGTTGAGTTTTCCGCGGCAAAGGCAATATCATGAAGCAAACGAAAGGCAGCAAGATGTGGAAGGCTAAGGGTCAGATTTACTAAATTAATCGAATAAAGTCTCGATCGAGTTTTCAAAAAGATTCGAATTCGAATTTTTGAATGTTTTTGAAGGCCACTTTGACCAGTGAATTTTGAAAATTCGGTCGATCGAATCGAATGTTTGCAATGATTTGAATAAAATTCGATTCGAATATTCGGCTATTCGACAGTTGAAGTACGTCCGTTTTAAATTTTTATTCGACTGTCTAGTTCGCCAGATCAAAGTTACCGAATTGGGTTTAGTTATTTTTGACCGGATACAAATATTCGATCGAATGGTTAAAATCGTTGGAATCGATCGATTTGAACGATTTTATCGATCGAATATTTGCTATTTGATCATTCGACCGATCGAATTGTGGTAAAATCCTTCAAATTCGATATTCGAATTTGAAGGATTTTTATTCCCCAGCTATTCACATGGTCGAATTCAAGGGTTTTTTAACCTTCAAATTCGACCAATAGTAAATCTGTCCCTATGTCAAGCACCTGAAGAGGTTTATTAAATTGTTAAATGAATTATCGCCCAGAGTTATCGGCAGTTTTGGAGTTAAGAACATTTCTACATTTATAAGTACAGGTATGGGATCTGTTATCTGGAAAACCAATATACAGAAAGCTCTGTATTATGGAAAAGGCCATCTCCCATAGACCCCATTTTAGCCAAATAATCCTAATTTTTTAAAATTATTTCCTTTTTCTCTGTAATAACAAAACTGTAGCTTGTACTACATTAAAGGATCTCTTTTGTCTTAATTTTGTTTCCTTTTTTAAGCATTTGCACCAAAATCTCTAATATTCGCCCTTTTAGTGAATTAGCCCCAAAGTGCTGAGTTACGTAATAGCCTACTGTATTTTTCAGCTTTCAACTCCTTGCAGTGCAGTGATTTTATGATTTTAACCTGGGACAGAAAATTCGGAATATAAATAAAGTAGGAATCTTCCATCATCCAGCAATGTCCCAAAAAGCATTGGAGATGTTGATTGGTAGTTAATTCAGTGCTATACCGTTGGTTTTAATTGACAACCAATCAGAATTCAGCAGTCTTCTTTAGACTACACTTTAAAGGGATTCTGTCATGATTGTTATGGTGTAGGTTTTTTATTACATAGCAAATAATTCATGCGACAATATAAAATGTCATTCCTGAACCAACAAGTGTATTTCTGGCAGGCTGTTGTTTCTCCAACTCAATGCATCTCAGTGGGACTTGGATTTTACTATTGAGGGCTGTTTTTAGATCTACCAGTCAGCTGTTATCTTGTGTTAGGGAGCCGTTATCTGTTACCTTCTCATTGTTCTGTTGTTAGACTGCTGGGGGGTGGGTAGGGATGCCACCGGGCCGGTATTTTACCGGCCTAGCCGGTAAAACACCAGCCAAGGCTGGGGCCGGTATTACAAATTTACTTTAATTTAGCTGCCGGTAAATTTGTAATACCCCTTAAAAATGGCCGTTGCCTTGCTTTAAATCCAATGAAAAACGTATCTTTCTCACGTCTTCAGCCGATCGCTCATGTGACCCCTTCCCCTTTGATGTCACATCCCCCCCCTTTGATGTCACACCACACCCCCTTTTGGTCCCGCCCCCCACCGGCCGTTAAGGAAATTTTCAAAAGGTAGCAATCCTAGGGGCGGGGGGCAGGTGATATCACTCCAACTTTCAGTACAGCAGTAAAGAGTGACTGAAGTTTATCAGAGCACAAGTCACATGACTGGGGGCAGCTGGGAAACTGACAATATGTCTAGCCCGGTTTCAGATTTCGAAATTAAATATAAAAAAATCTGTTCTGCTCTTTTGAGAAACAAATTCAGTGCCAAATTCTGCTGGAGCAGCACTATTAACTGAAGCGTTTTGAAAGAAACATGTTATCCCATGACAGTATCCCTTGAAGAACAAACATCTAATAGCAGTGGTGCAGACTTGACCTATCTTCGTCAATAAACCCCAGCAGCGAAACTGTACTCCCGGCCTGAGCAACTGGATAACAGTATCTATTACCCAGTCTGACCCACTAGATTGACCTGCGATTGGATTGTTGGGACAAACAATTTGCCCGAGCCCTGATAGTAATAAATAAAGAAGATCTGGAGAAAGTTGCACAAATAAATTTTAGATAAGTGAGCTCTCACCGCGAACGATTTAAACCTCAAATTAAGCCAACTAGCGATGTGTGTAATATGCCTGGCAAGGAGAATCTCCTCATTTTCTTTCCGCACGCTGTTGTTTCTTAAAATTCTGGGACGACATTACATTTAGTCACAGTGAGATTTCCTTTTAATTGATGTATTCCAATACAATTTCTGCAAGGGGAATTACAAATAGAGTTACTTCACCTTGAATTCTTCCCCTGTGCCCTTTGTACTTTCAATCTTTTTCTGAGCTTAGGGAGAAGAAACACAAAACCTGATATGAAAGTAAATAAATCCTCCACATGTTGAGAGCTGACCATACACAGACCAATACAATTGTAAGATTCTCAGCACACGGGTGGTGGTCTGATGATCTCAGCTGATATCCATGTACTGTGGAAAGTGGTCGGGTCATTGATAGGGCAGTTTATGTTGCATCACAGATGGATATGGTACAGGATCGGCCTATGTATGGATGCCTTAAAGGAGAACTAAAGTGTAAAGGAAAATTCAACCTGTATGTGAAAAAAACCTCCCCCCTCCCTCCTCCCCCTCGCCTATCTGTCTCCCTGGGCAAACTTGTTACGTACCCCAACTACCAGGTCCTATCCAGCGGAGTTCACAGGCTCTATCTTGTCTCGATTGCTCTTCTTCCTGGACTGACTGGAGTTTTTGGGCAGGAGGAATCTGCCGGTACGGAGCTACTGTCACAAAGTTTCTGATTTCTTTTTTCAGTAGTTCCGTTCAGTATTTAGATGGTACCTAACCCCGGCTAGGAAAGGGAAATTTGCCCCAACAACATCTGAAAATTGCTTCTGAGGATGTTCTGATTTGGGCAGAATGGGCCATATATAGTGGCCCTGCCCCCAATCAATTCGGTTTTGGACGTGAGTATATATAGGGTTGCCACCTTTTAAAAATGTCCTTACCGGCCGGCGGGGGCGGGGCCTAAAGGGGGCGGGATGTGACGTCAAAGGGGGCAGGGCGTGACGTCAAAGGGAGCAGAGCCACGCAAGCGATCGGCTGAAGACGCGAGAAAGGTAAGTTTTTCATTTGATTTAAGGCAAGGGCCATTTTTAAGGGGTATTACAAATTTACCGGCAGCTACATTGCCGGTAAATTTGTAATACCGGCCCCGGCCTTGGCTGGTGTTTTACCGGCTAGGCCGGTAAAATACCGGCCGGGTGGCAACCCTAAGTATATAACCTAATATTTTCAGTATAACGTGAAATTATAGGAGAATTCAACCTCTATACCCCCCCACCATGCATAGACCCCCTCCCTCCTCCCCCAGCCTAACTGACCCCCCGGGGAAATGCCCCATACTTTATACTTACCCCTTGGCGCAGATTCAGCCATCGGAGCTCCACGCAGCCATTTTCAACCGCTTCAGTAAACTGGCTGTGAGTTTGGCAATTTCCATTTTGGTGCATGCGCAGTTGTCACAAACCAACAAATATGCCAGTCTCCCAGTCAGCTTACTGAAGTGGTTGAAGATGTCTGCGTGGAGCTCCACTGGTTGAATAAGTATAAAGTATGGGGCATTTCCCCAGGGCGCAGTTAGGCTGGGGGGGGGGGGGGGGGGGGGGGGGAGGAAGGGGGGTCAATGTGGGGTGGGAGGTATGGATTTTTTTTTTACAGGGTTGAATTCTCCTTTAAGGAAAAACCCATATGAAGCACTACTGGGAGAAGTACCAGTGATGTTAAGGTTTAAGTACATTTACTCAATTTCATTCTGTTCGTAATGTGTTTAATATATGTACTTTTTCTTTATTCCTTTTTTAGTTAAATTATGTTATTAATGATAAGTCTCAGACATGCATCATTTACAGCAACATTACAGAGCTGTATAACAAATGTAGAATATCATTAAGCGCTATTATTGTCATATAATGTAACACGTGGCATACAAGTATATGTTAAAAAATAAAAAAAATGTATTGAGAAAAAAATTACTCCTTCTAGTAAGCTACATACCATAGGTGGAGGCTGGGTATAGAAATGCATGAAAAGCAGGAAGTAGTGCTCCGTTCTGTCCATTTTTGGCTAACTAACTATATTAGAAACATTTTTTATTTTGCACAGCCTATCTATTTACCGAGTTTTATTTGGAACTGTTCCTTTAAAGGCTTCTTTGTGTCGATTTCTAGACATGATATTCTAGAAATATTTGAATAGTTTCTTATCAATTTAATTAGCAGTAGGATGATGAAATATTTAATGGAATGCTTAAGTACATTCTACGAAATATGTTGGCGCTATATAAATACATACTAATATATTATAATAAGTGAGCAGAAGTTGATATAATGTCATACATTTATCCAGCACTAGATGTCACTGTTGTATGTTGGACAAGGAGCACATACAGCCTTTGTTTTCCCATATTTCAACAATGATATTTCTGGTTAAAATTGTTGGCAGGAAAGGAGCTTATCTGTGTTATGATCATTGGGATTTGAAAGCTATCAAAACATGTGTTGATTAGTTCCAGGCTCAAACAATTTCTCCTTTTTCAAGGAAATCAGGCTAAACGATTGGTTTGGCAATCGTGTTAATTGTCTCATGTCATTTAACAGCACAATAATTGCCCTGGCTCATTCTATACGCAATATAATTCAGAACTTGTACAGTACATCAGTCTTGGATACAGTAGATTTGTAATGTGGTAAATAGTAAACAGTTCTGGGTACAATAGGTCTGTACTATGGTATACAGTACATGAGCAGATGTTTGTAGTCTTCTAGACATTTGAGTTTGAGAAAAAACTCAAATTAAGTTTGCTCAAATTCAAATCAAATTAGATTCGAGTTTTCAGAAAAGGAGCCGAAGTTGAAGTCCTGAAGCTGCGAAAAGACCCAAAACCACAAAAGGAACCGAAGTTGAAACCCCAAAGCTGCGAAAAGAACCAAAGCCATGAAAGGAGCCATAGTTGAAGTCCCGAAGCAACTAAAAGACCCAAAGCAATGAAAGGAGCCTAAGTTGAAGCCCCAAAGCCATGAAAGGAGCTGAAGTTGGAAGTTGTGAAAAGAAGCCAAAGTTGAAGTCCCTGAAGTACTGAAGCTGCAAAAAGACCCATATCCATGAAAGAAGCTGAAGTTGACGTCCCAAAGCCATGAAAGGAGATGAAGTTGGAAGTTGTGAAAATAAGCCGAAGTTGAAGTCCCGAAGCCACAAAAAGACCCAAAGCCAACAAAGGACCCGAAGTTGAAGTCCCAAAGCTGAGAAAAGACCCAAAGCCATGAGAGGGGGCCGAACTTGAAGCCCCAAACCCTTGAAAGGACCAGAATCCATGAAAGGAGCCGAAGTTGAAGACCCCAAGCCACAAAAAGACCAGAAGCCACTAAAGGAAACAAAGTTGAAGTCTGGAAACCCGCAAAAAGACCCGAAGCCACAAAAAGTAGCCAAAGTTGAAATCCAGAAGCCACAAAAAGACCCAAAGCCAGGAAAGGAGCCGAAGTTGAAGTCCCAAAGCCACAATAGAAGCCGAAGTTGAAGTCCCAAAGCCATGAAAAGACCTGAAGCCAAGATAGAAGCCGAAGTTTAAGTCCTGAAGCAGTGAAAAAAAGACCAGAAGCCACCAAAGGAGCCAAAGTAGACACTTCGTGCTTCTCCAACTTTAGCAGCAAAACTTCTGTCCATCCCACATCTGGACAGAGGATGCACATGGTTCACAGTGTTTAATTGCTATTAGAAAAAATAAATGGAAAATGTTAATTGATGCAAAATGCATGTCTGTTTAGAAGCGCTCTCTAGACAATTTTATGCTAATTTGTGTCAGATGGAAACTGTCCCCTTTAATCTAAATCTAAACGTTTATCTGAACCAGAACTCCCATGTTAGTAGTAAGTTCATTCTTCTTCCTTGTCTCTAGGGCAACTGATTTTAGCCACTAGTTAGCAGGCTAACTATTTGATTGACAAATCCTGGATTTGGCACATCCCTAGAAATTCATGGGCTTCACTTCTCTGGGAGTGCATTTTGCATATGTTAAATTCATAACTGAGTGGCTGTGGCCAACACTTCCTCTGCATTTTCTGACCTAACTGGCAAGGTCTCTAGGAATTGTCTAGTGGTGAATCCCTTGTGCAGGTGGCCTCTCCAATCAGAAGCCTCCTACAAGGGGGCCTCTTGCTGTTAGTGCTGTCAATTCACATTGCAAAAGTGCAGACCTGTCATCACAGCACTGGTGTTGGAGATAATCCTTCATCCATCCAGAGCAGCTGCAGGAGGCTTCTGATTGCAGGAGGCTGCTCCTGGGTTTGTGGCTTCTCCTGGGCAGGAGGCATTTGAATCCAGGAGGCTTCTGATTGCAGGAGGCTTTTACTGGGTTGGAGGCTTCTCCTGGGCAGGCGGCTTCTGATTGCAGGAGGCTTCTCCTGGGTTGAAGGCTTCCTGGGCTGGAGGCTTCAGATTGCAGGAGGCATCTCCTGTGCAGGAGGCTTCTCCTTGGCAGAAGGCTTCTGATTGCAGAAGGCTTCTCCTGGGCAGGAGGCATCTGATTGCAGGAAGCTTCTGACTGGAGAGGCTGCCTGCATAGGGTATTAACCACTGAACTGCTTTTTTTTATAAGTGATTCAGAGTATGTTCACTTACATGCTTAGAATTATAAATTGCTCTCATATCATTTATATACCTATATCAGCTGTCCTTGCTTCTCCCTGAAACTGTATGGTTTTGTTGATCATGTTTGCATGCAGCACAAGCGCAATGATGAATGCTGACCTTTGCAATCACATTAAAACTGTACATTGTTGAATTGCAGTACCGACTATTAGATTTCATTCACTTCATATAATTGCTTGAAGATGCTACATGGATTTGCTCCTTTATGTTGTAGGTCTAATGAGCATTCTTGTACGGTGAGATGCCAAGCAACCATGGGGTCTATGTATCGCCCCCCAGAAAAAGTAGATTTCAACTTACTTTGTGTGCAAGAGCCTGATCCTGCCGGCTGCTCCGTCCAGGGTGCACAGCTGAATCAGTCTGATAGATTGTCTGCCCTTTCCACAATGAAATAATGAAAATGAATCACCCCACTCTACAACCTTTCCCTCAAATGTCAGTGCTACTAATTGGTAATTGTCACAAGAATGGGTTTTCTGCAACGTGAGCCCGGCCTTGTCATAATCTCATCAGGCCATAATGTAATAATGTATGCATATGTATAGGAGCACAGCTATTGGGTGGAAAACAAATCCAGAAGCCATCTATTGTTATTATTGTGTATTATAAAGAACTGCCATCGACTGCGCTTTACAGGAAATGTTTCCTCATATACATTAGTCCGGGCACCAACAGTCTGTCCAATTACATAGCCACAAGAGAAATATGTATTGCTGGGTAATTATAATACTCCAGGCACTTTCAATATAATACTTATATAGGGAACAGATTGCATGTATTTGTTGGAATACTTTGTTGTTTACCTTCTCTAAGGAACCATTGCATAAAATACAGTGTATGTGAAATATAAAATTCATGATGCAGCCCTTATTAGTAACTTCTTCAGAGTCTGCATCAGCCCCGTAGTATTGGCTTCTGTGACAGGTGTAACTTTATTTGCTGGTCACTTCTTACAACCTTTAAACTTGGCTTCATAAAGGGGTTGTTCACCTTCAAATGCTTTTTTTTTCATTTCAGATAGCTTACCGCAAATAAAGACGTTTTCCAATTACTTTTTGTGACTTTTTTTCTAATTTACTATGTAAATTTTTGTTTTTCACCTTCAAACGGCAGAGAAACATGAGAAGATTCGGGGGGGGGGGGAGGGATTTAGTTATCTGGAGACAAATCTCTTCTTCTTTGGGTGACTAATCTACCCAAAAAGCCTTCTTGCCCATTAGAATCTAAATCACCAGCGGGAAGGCACTCGGAGCACTTTGTTTTCTGAAGTCACAGAGGTTTCTGCAGTTTATTTTACAGACCCCACAGAATATGAGGTAACTGAGCGGCTGCTTTTAAAGGGATACTGTCATGGGAAAACATGTTTTTTTTTCAAAATGCATCAGTTAATAGTGCTGCTCCAGTAGACTTCTGCACTGAAATCCATTTTTCAAAAGAGCATTTTTTGAAAAAAATTTTATATTAAATTTTTGAAATTGGGGCTAGACATATTGTCATTTTCCCAGCTGCCCCAAGTCATGTGACTTGTGCTCTGATAAACTTCAGTCACTCTTTATTGCTGTACTGCTAGGTGGAGTGATATCCCCCCCCAGCAGCCTAACAACAGAACAATGGGAAGGTAACCAGATAGCAGCTCCCTAACACAAGATAACAGCTCCCTGGTAGATATAAGAACAACACTCAGTAAAAGCCAAGTCCCACTGAGACTAAGAAAAGACAGCCTGCCAGAAAGTAGTTCCATCCTAAACAGCAGACACAAGTCACATGACTGTGGGCAGCTGGGAAACTGACAGTATGTCTATTCCCATGTCAGATTTCAAAATTGAATAAAAATTGAACATAAAAAAATCTGTTTACTCTTTTGAAAATTGGAATTCAGTGCAAAAGTCTGCTGGAGCAGCACTATTAACTGATGTGTTTTGAAAAAACATGTTTTCCCATGACAGGATCCCTTTAAACTCTAATACATCTTCTAGGCAAAAGGAGCCCCCCCTATACGATATATTGGATGTAACTGTCAATGAATATCTGACACCCAAATGCTGCATGAAGACAGAACGAAGAGAAACAGATGCTTCATGAGAGACAGTGAAGATAAACTTGATTATTTTAGAAACGGAAGGGAATTTTTAATTCAGTGTATTTAGAAAGTTTCTTATTTCAGTTGGCTGAAGCTTTGCATTTTCATCTTTGTGATAGTTCCCATTTCAAGTACCCAAGAGGCTGGATCAAATGTAAACTGAATGAGGTTTTCCACCATTCCATACTTTGCTGTAGCATATAATAAAATGTACTGATTTGTTTGAATTGAAGCAATAGGCAAATTGCATTTCACACACAAGTTCTGTTCCCTGAACTCTCTCTTTAATATTTCTGAATCTCAACTGTGTCCATTGCTGCTCACGGTTCCACCTTGCAGACTAAAATACAAATATTATTGGCTACTTTGTTGACATTACAGTATGAGCGCGGGTTTGGCAGCATTATGCCAAAAACATTATGCAAAGGAGGCTTGTCTGGTGCTTTTCTAATATAGAAGATATTTTACATCTCTGCGTTAGGAGAGTTTATCAAACTCTTTTTTTGTTTTTGTTTTGTTTTTACAGTTCTCTCGCTCAAAGCATAAATCTGTCCCCATAATGCCAATTCAGCGTATTGCTGCCTGCAAGGTCTGCTAGTAAATTGCATTTTAATATTCTGTCTACTGCTAAAAGACGGAGGAAATTGTGCCCATTATCGACTGCTGTCCAAGATGCCAAACACATTATGAGAAGCCAGGATTCCATTTCTAGCTTATGCCTAGGGCTGCTTTAATAAGGCATGATCTGAATAGTGGCCATATTGTTGGCTAAATCTTCAGCATTATAATGGATGTCTTGGCATGGACACCTTGCTCTGCTCCACCTAGGGAAATGCAAACTTCCTCCAGCCTGATTAGGTTGTGTCTAATCAGAAATGCCAAGCAGCTTATCACTGTGGCTTGTTACAAGCGCTTTTTACTGCTCTGCAAATTTTGGGATGCATCATATAAAACAGATCCCATGCTTTCTAAGCTTATAGCCGCTAATAGTGACTTGCAGTGTGCAGGGAGGACAAGTTGTGCACTATTGAGACGACGTTTGAAACTCTTTACATTTGTAGTGTTCTGATAGGATAATTTTCCTGTTGCAGAGTTCTCCCATGTATTTAGAATAACATACTAAATCTGCTTGCCTACTGGACCTTGCACTTTAGTTTCTCTGGCCTTTTTATACACACTATAACCAACATTATTCAGACATTAAAAATGATGTTCTTGATTGGAAGAGTTCTTCTCTTCAGAAGCAGCGTCATCTCAAGAACTATACATAGGGAGCAAGGGGTTTTTAATTTTGGTCTGAGTAAAACAAACCTAACATCACTGTGTGCAATGCCAAGCGTTGGATGCAGTGGTATAAATGTTAGCACTATTGGAAACACATAATCATCTGCTTTGAAGAATGGAATTTATCCATCTACCATTCTTACACAAAAGTCAGGGTTCAAAAACGTCAGGATACCTGTCTGAATGTATAGTATGAATAGAGATGGGCGAATCTGTGGTGTTTCGATTTGGCAATTTTTTCGCGAATTTCATGATAAAATCGTGAAACAGTGAAAATTTTGCATCTAGTTTTGGACACGCATGCCTCGTTTTGGACGCTGGTGCACATTCACGCTGGTGTCCTAAAAAACTGCCGCCGTCGTCGAATAAATTTGACCATCACGGAGTACGAACTGAGATATTTGGTGGCAGAGGAGTAATGGGCCCAGGCTGTTTTTTTTAATTTAGACTAGGGGCCCCTGGTTCAATTGAAAACAAACAATGACATTATTGACTATTCCATGCTTCTTGATTTTTGGCAACATTGTGCAGTTTCAGCACAGTAATGCCCCATGCAAAAAGTTAGCTCTGTACAGAATGGAAAATTGGAGTTAAAGGCGAAGGAAACAGATTTTACACTTGGGGTGCAAAAGTTAGGCACCCCCAAGTGACTACTTTTACCTACCTGATACCCTGGGCCGGTGCTCCTGTCAGCCAGAAACTGCATCGGTCTGGGGTTCTTCTAGGGGGCACCATGGAGAGATCAACTTCCTCCTGCTTTGATTTCACATTTCCTGGGGAAATAGCATAAGCAGTAGAGAAAAATAGCCAACTTTTTAATTAAAGTTTGGCTATCCGCTCTACTGTGCATGTACAGCCCTGACAAGATGAGGAAGCAGGAAGTTGATCTCTGCACGGTGCTTGCTAGAAGAACCCCAGACTGGTGCGGTTTTCAGCTGATAGGAGCACCATCCCAGGGTATCATAGTAGGTAAAAGTAGTCACTTGGGGTTGTCTAACATTTAGCATCCTCAAGTGTGCTCCTCCTTTAAAACACAGAGCCCTGATCTCAACCCAACTGTACACCTGTGGGATAAATTGGAACCCGAAGTTCAAGCCTGACCTGATCCCCAACATCCCTGCCCAACATCAATAATGTTCTTGTGGCTGAAAGGAAGCAAAAACCCACCAACAGTCTTCCAAAATGTAGTGGAAAGCCTTCCCAGAAGAGTAGAGGCTGTAATAGCAGTAAAGGGAGTACCAACTTGGTTTTGGAATGAAATGTTGGACAGGCAAATGTATAGATAAGTCTGGCAAACTACTGTATATATGCCCATGAGACTTTTAATCGGAGCCAGAACAATAGACCCTCACTGCCAAAGGTGTGCTATTTTTGAAGTAACAAAAGTCTGAAAGCAGTTGTCCTTGCAAAGAACCTCCCAGAATTCAAAAAGAGCCAGGCTTATTGACTTCAGTTGAAATGGACCTTGGTAGAGATATATAGAAATTATTTGGAAACTGATGGAAATAAGTAACATCCTAAAAAATATTTGTTTGCTCCATCTTGAGCTAAGAGTTCCATTTCTCCTGCTCCAGTTGCATAAAGTACATAAAGTGCATTTGAGCGGACATCAATTTAACTTGTAATGTATGGGTTCTTGTTTTTTTTTTTCCTTCTTCATGGTCATTTTCTTCATTTGATCACATCATTCAATAAGTTATTCAGAACTACAGTAAAGATTAGATAAAAGGAGCCGAGCCTTTTGGAGTCAGATCCCTGTGGCATGTTTGCTAAGCAATGCTCCTTCAAGTTGGAGAACCCCGCAGTCTCCCCTGTTGACTTTGAAGTTGGAATTAAAGCTACAGGGAAGCACGAGTGCTAATCTCTTTCAGAAATCATTATAAATAACTGAAAAATCAGAGCAACAGGCAACATCAGCACATTTATAGTCAGTTTTGGTTAGGAAGCAGAGCGTTTTGGCTAACTCATCATCACATCCATGTATTAATGCTCTCTCAATGTCTGCCACCTTCTCACAGGTACAGCAAAGTACAACGTTATTATGTAACTTTTGTTGGCATATAAACAGGCAGTACAGGTATGGGACCTGTTATCCAGAATGCTTGGGACCTGGGGTTTTATGGATAGCCGATCTTTCCGTAATTTGGATCTTCATATCTTAAGTCAACTAGAAAATCATACAAACATTAAATAAACCCAATAGGCTGGTTTTGCTTCCAATAAGGATTCATTATATCTTAGTTTGGACACCGTTTTATTATTACAGAGAAAAAGGATATCTTTGGATAAAATGGTGTCTATGGGACAGTTTTTGCATAAATCAGAGCTTTCTGGGAAATTGGTTTCCGGGTAAAGGATCCCATACGTGTATATGTTGGATATGTAGAAGGAAATAAATCATTAGGAAATTTTACATACAGTTGTGTTCAGAATAATAGCAGTGTGCCATCACTAACCCAATCAGTCACTGTTTTTGGTAGAAAATAAATTATGCATAGGCGTAGTAGAGTTATAGAGAACAAGACCTTTTCAAAATGAAAAAAGGAAAAAGCAAGAAATGCAGAAGAATTATGAAATATAACCGGTTGTTGGAAGTTGGTGGAGTCCATACAACACAGATGTGCAGCACAGAAACACTGATCATACAACTCAATATTGGTTCAGTCATTCAAAGCAAAATCTTTAAACATGTTTCAGTTTATACGGTAAATGTTTGAGTTTGAAAAGAAGAATACAGACACTGAGATTTTTTTTTGGAACAGCCTAATATTCCTTTTTCTTCACTTTCTGGAAAGAAATAACACAAATGTGCTACATGCGTCTTCATGTTTTGATTTGAAATAGAATATGCAGTTTTCCCAGTGCAGTTGCGCGCATGGAAATAAAAGCTATTAAAATTATTTTGAGCTTTGTTCACTTTTTAAACACTCTGCTATTATTCTGAACACAACTGTATACTTGATTACCGACTATTTCCACTAATAATAAAGGGCAGCTAAACTAAAGTTGGCTGTGTGAGAAATATAACTTAGAAATTGGTTTGTCTTGTGTTTTTGATTAAATTGTAAGCTGACTCTCAACCTTTTATAGTGTATAATTTCTAGAACAGGAACAAATTCAGCAGGGCTGTACAATAGAAGGGTGTATACTAGTGATGTGAGGGTTGACAAACTGTCCACTTGACCTTAACCCCCCTCTCAGAATCTGCACATAACCCCTTAGAAAATTGTAGCTATAGGCAGGAACCAATCCGGAACACCCAATCTGGAACATCTAAAGCAGGGGTGCCCAGACTTTGTTACCCTGGGATCTACTCTCTACACCTGGCCCTCATCAGGAGATCTACCTTGATAGTGGGGAGGGGGTGTTTGCAGAATAGCCCTCCATGCTCAGCCCAATGGCGAGGAGAGGGACTTGCCGAACACCAGCTCCACATCTATGGCAGCTGCTGCTGTACTCCAGCTTGAACTGCATCTCATCGGACAAGGGCTGCCCAGGGCGTTGAGGAGCCGCACTGAGGGGAACATGGGCTGTACCTTACCAAGTGAAATGTTCTTCAGACTCAGGCCCTCCAGCAGCCGGCCCACCGTTCGACTCTGCTGCAACTCTTCTTAGTGAGCCACCGGCAGAGCAGCATTGTGTCCCGAACAGCAAGAGTAGTATGGAACTGCTCTGACTTCAGGTAGTACCACAGGGAGGGGTTGGGCTCCACGGGCTGGAAGGGACAAGAGAGAGGTTCAGGATGGCGGTGGTAGAGCAGGAGGACACCGGTAGGAAGTTGTCACCTGTTCTGTGCTTCCGCCTCCAGCAGCACCTTTGGAAGCTCGTTTCTCTGCCAGTGGCTCACTAAGAAGAGTTGCTGCAGTCGAACGGTGGGCTGTCTGTTGGAGGCCCTGAGCCTGAAGAACATTTCACTGGGCAGCCCTTGTCCGCTGAGCTGCAGTTCGAGCTGGAGTATAGCAGCAGCTGCCATAGATGTTGAGCTGGTGTTCGGCAAGTCTGCCTCCCTGTCTGTGCGTCTGGCGGGTATTCTCTTGCAGGTGTTTCGTGAACAGGACTCGACTGATGCCAGGCCCCAGATCGCAATCTACCAGGAACATTGCCGGGATCTACTGGTAGACCACGATCGACGTCCTGGGCACCCCTGATCTAAAGTCTGCCTATAACTACAATTTTTCATGATTGACTCTTGACCCTTTGCTGAAGGTCTGGGGCAAGAGCACCAGACCCAACATTAACAGTGGTAAGCTTATATGTTTATCCAGAATTTGAGCTTCAAGTGTTTTAGAAATGGGTATGTCATAGCCATTGGTCTGCTTCAGTTTATATACCCTGTCTCTGACATCAGAGGCATACATATATAAATAGTCACCAGTAAAAGCAGGGCAAACTTATTTTATGGCCAGCAGCAAGAACTTGGCCCAAACTGTGGGTCCCACGGGTTTCAGGAAGACCTGCACATCACTAGTGTATACTTCAAACCTGCAAAATCTAATCAATACAGGAGGTGAAGGACACCCTTCTCTCTAGGGCTTACAGTCTATGGTCTGTTATGGTGCTTGAGGCATGGAATCATTAACCCAATTTACTAGCCACATTTTGCTTTATGCTGCTTAAATTTCCTTTCTGAAATCTTTATGTGCAGTTGTTTTTAAATGACATTAGACAAGGATTAAAAAATAAGTGATTATCTGCTAATGTGCATTAGGAAATCCAACATCAGCTTAGGGACAAATTTATATTTTATTCAAATTTTAATTCAAATTTTTCAAGTTTTTTTTATGGCCAAAACTGTCAAATTCTACTAGGTAGTTATCCAAATTCGATTCAAGTTTTTTTTAAAAAAATTAATTTAATTTTCAAGATTTATCATACTCCATATAAGAACTCAAATTCGGCTATTTGCAAACTAAAACCTTCCAAAATGCTGTATAAGTCAATAGGTGAGGTCGAGGGATCAATTTGGTGAGATTTGCAGCCTTCCTGACATTTTTTCAGAGAAGAGAACTCCAATCGAGTTTATAAAACTTGAATCGAATTCGATTCACGTTCTCGGGCCGATCCTATTCACCGAGTTCTAAAGATAAGATTTTTATAATATTTTTTGATTGTTGAATTTAGAGTTTGTGGGAGTTTATGGGAGTTTAAAAAAAGTAACATGAATTCGAAATTCGACATTAATGTAAATGTGTTGGTGCTTTCAGCCTATCCTATATTACCTCTATACTATATATATACACATATTGTATTTAACATTTCCTATATTACCTATCCTATCTCTGTAGCTCCTTACCTTTGAGCAGCTTCATCAGAATTCTTAGAATGAAAGATCCCAAAAAGGGGCAATCAGCACTACATTTCCAACCAATGAAATAAGAAGATGAGGAATAAATCGACCCTCCAGACTTGACCTCCTGCTCTGCTTGAAATAAAATGATCCAATTGTTATGTGTGGGCATGGGGGGGGGGGTAGGAGGTTAATATAAATTATATCACAGGCACAAATCCATCCCTAAGCACAAATGTAAAATATTATTGCCTAGGTTACAAACATAGCCCATAAATTAATAATCTTAAATTAATATCAAAATGCATAAATATAAATCAATTTTCCAGATAATAAAATTATACATATTTCATACAGTAATATGAACAACATGAACCCAAATGGAAATAGGCTGACAAAGACCAAAGTAGAACCATTTGAGCTGCAGCTGGTTATCCAGATACCTTTTTATCTGAGAGCTCACCACCTCATGTGTCTTTCAGAGCCAGGCCTGATACATAAATATAAGGTCCTATAATGTCATAAAATTCTCGTAACTTTTTTAGGGAAGCTAAAAACTAATTCATATGAATTGTCTAACACCTTTTCTCCTCTCTAACTCCTGTTATAAGGACATTATTCACGATGACCTATATTTAACACTATTAATCAGCCCTTTCCATATTTAATACAAAAATGTTTCTTCATTCACTTTATATTCTGTCACCAGAAGATTGAATTTGGTGATTTTAGATTTGAAGTTTGGCTCATTATGCCTTTCCGTTGCATTCAGTGAAATGTACATACTATCTGTGGCTGACGGGCATTGTGCAATATTTCAGGAGATATGACTAATGAGCATTACATTGATTTAAAGGGCAATGAAAGCCTGAGTCATTGTGGATGCCAGTTTTCCAAGAAGAAAATGGTCAGTCTGGGGTATGTGGTGGGGTGGAGGGTTGACTAACAAATTGGACCACCCCTATTGACTCAAGGTTTCTTCGAGCTTGTATTTATTAATTTATAATGTTATACTAACTTCTATGTTATGTAAAGAATAATTTGTAATTCTTCACACCATTTGGAACACTTGAATGTGGAAAGGTTGTAGAGCTCTTGTAACCCATTCCATCTAATCAGATTTTTTGTTTCGTTATTTGAGTATCTGGTAAGTCAGGCAGTAAAATGACAATGAAAGTCCAAGTCATTGGGGGTGCCAGTTTGTTGAACTTTTATCAAGAAGAGAATGGTCAGTCTGGTGTACGTGGTGGAGTGAAGGGTGGCTAATAAATTGGAACCCCCCTATTGACTCAAGGTTTCTTTGGGTTGTATTTATTCACTTGTAATTTTTTACTCATTTCTTTGTTATGTAAAGAATGTTTTGTAATTCTTCACACCATTTGGAACACTTGAGTGTGGAAAGGTTGTACAGCTCTTGTAACCCAGTCCATCCAATCAGATGTTTTGCTCCGTTTTTTGAGTTTCTGGTAAGCCAGGAATTTCTAGCTTCTGATTGGTTGCTCTGGGTTACTTGAACAAATATAACTCTTAGGGGCAAATCTACTACGGGTCTAATTGTTGAGGCAGCCTTATTATATTCTAGGTGTTTTTGCTAATTTTGTCATTCTAATATAAAGGTTGGTTCTTTAAAGATATCTGAAATCTTATTTTCGTTACGTTACTTAGACTTTAGTAGTAATGCTTGTTGCTTGCACAGTGGCATGGATGTACAGAAAAGGTCCTTTTGTTTAAACACTTTGGGCTATATGTATTAAAGTAAAATTATTTTGCTGTTCACAAACTTTTGTTGGTCCAAGTAGGGGAATACGTGCTTCAGTAGTACAATAAAGCATCATAGCCACACCATGATAATAATAATACTGACAAGCCATGATATTTTTATTAACCAGTGGGATAGAGAAGGACAGTTCCAGATAATGGTTAAATAATCTGAATAAATAGATAAATGAGGAAAATTTGTATGCATGGCTGCTGTTTTATTTTGTCACCCCAGATGTTTATATTTAGTATTTATGGTTTTACATACAGTTGTGCTTATAAGTTTACACACCCTGGCAGAATTTATGATTTATTAACCATTTTTCAGAGAATATGAATGATAGCACAAAAACTTTTCTTTCACTCATGGTTAGTGGTTGGCTGAAGCCATTTATTGTCAAACAACCGTGTTTACTCTTTTTAAAGCATAATCACTACACAAACTACCCAAAAGTTGACATACCCCAGGTCACTTAATAGGACAGGTCGACTTGGCCTTGTGTTTTGGATCATTGTCATGTTGGAAAGTCCAAGTAAGTCCCATGCACAGCTTCTGGGCTGATGAGTGCAAATTTTCCTCCAGTATTTTTTGATAACTTACTGCATTCATTTTGCCATCAATTCTGACCAAATTTCCTGTGCCTTTGTAGCTCACACATTCCCAAAATATCAGCAATCCTCCACCATGTTTCACAGTAGGAATGGTGTACCTTTCATCATAGGCCTTGTTGACTTGTTGAGGCTCTTCTCTGTGCTGTTTGGCATATTGTAAATGGAATACTTTGTTGCATTTGTGTAGTAATGACTTTCTTCTGACAACTCGACCATGCAGCCCATCTTTCTTCAAGTGCCTCCTTATTGTGCATCTAGAAACAGCCTCACCACATTTTTTCAGAGTCCTGTATGTCACCTGAAGTTATTTGTGGGTTTTTTTCTTGCATCCCGAACAATTATTCTGGCAGTTGTGGCTGAAATTTTAGTTTTATTTGGTTTGATTTCAACAGAACCCCTCATTTTTCACTTCTTTATTAGCGTTTGAACACTGCTGATTAGCATTCTCAGTTCCTTTGATATTTTCTTATATTCCTTTCCTGTTTTATAGAGTTCAACTACCTTTTCCCTCAGATGACAATTCTTTGCTTTCTCAATGACTTAGAATACAAAAAAACATGAGTGCAGCACTGGATGAAAGATGCAAGGGTCTGTCAGGAATCCAGAAAGTCGTTGAACTAATTACACTAATTACAAGCAAACAGATCACAGGTGAAGATGGTTACCTTTAATAGCCATTCTAACCCTTTTGTGTCAAGTTGTGTGCATGTTATCAGGCCAGGTATGGAAACTTTTGATCAGGGACATTTGGGTATTTTGTGTAGTGATTATGATTTAAAAAGAGTAAACACAGTTGTTTGACAATAAATGGCTTCAGCCAACCACTTACCATGAATGTTTTCATTCGTATTCTCTGAAAAATGGATACGAAATCATAAATCATAAATTCTGCTAGGTTATGTAAACTTATGAGCACAACTGTATATACAGTCATATGAAAAAGTTTGGGAACTCCTCTTAATTCTTTGGAGTTTTGTTTATCATTGTCTGAACTTTCAAAGTAACAACTTCCTTTTTATATATATCATGCCTTATGACAACAGTAGTATTTCAGCAGGGATATAAAGTTTATTGGATTAACACAAAATATGTCATATGCATCATAGCAAAATTATTCAGGCACCCCAACAGAGGTATTACATCAATACTTAGTTGAGCCCCCCTAGTTTGCAAATTTAACAGCCTCTAGATGCCTTACAGCCTTTGATGATTGTCTGGATTCTGGATGGAGGTATTTTTGTCTATTCGTCCATACAAAATCTCTCCAGTTCAGTTAAATTTGTTGGCTACTGAGCATGGACAGTGTGGTGTTTAAACAAATGACCTGTAGTCATTATAAACAGTTCATACACAGTACTTTCTACGCAGCTTAAAGGGTTAGCGTTGTAGTTACTGTTAAGTGTAATGGCTGCATGAAACTGCAAATAAAGCCCTTTTAAACACTTCTTATCCTCGGCTACCAAAACATAAGACAGCCTGCTTCAAATCATCCTGTATATTTTCCATGATATTCAAGTCAGGGGACTGTGATGGCCATTCCAGAATATTGTACTTCTCCCTCTGCATAAATGCTTTGTAGATTTACAGTGTGTTTGGGGTCATTGTCTTGTTGGAATATCCAACCCCTACATAACGTCAACTTTGTCACTGATGCTTGAACATTATCCTGAAGAACTTGTTGATATTGGATTGAATTCATCAGACCCTTGACAAGGGCCCCAGTCCTTGAACTAGCCACACAGCCCCACAGCATGATGGAACCTCCACCAAATTTGACAGTAGGTAGCAGGTGTTTTTCTTCTGCCATGCAAAGTGCTTTTTGTTTTGATCAAATAATTAATTGTTTGTCTCATCAGTCCAATGCACTTTGTTCCAAAATGACTGTGGCTTGTCTAAATGAGCTATTGCATACAACAAGCGACTCTGTTTGTGGAGAAAGGGCTTCTTTCCCATCACCCTGCCATACAGATGTTTGTTCTGAAAATTGTGCTAAATTGTAGAATGATGTACCGATACACCATCTGCAGCAAGATTTTCTTGCAGGTCTTTGGAGGTGATCTTTGGGTTGTCTGTAACCATTCCCACAATCGTCCACATATGCTGCTCCTGTATTTTTATTTGCCTCCCAGACCTGGGTTTTACAGCAACTGTGCCTATGGCCTTTCATTTCCTGATTACATTCCTGACTGTTTAAACCTCTGAGATCCTTTTTGTAGCCTTCCCCTAAACCAAGATACTGAACAATCTTTGTTTTCAGATCTTTTGAGAGTTGCTTTGAGGATCCCATGTTGTCACTCTTCAGAGGAGTGTCAGACAGAAGCACACTTGTCTATGAAGTTCAAGGCCAATTTGGTGCTGCCAGTAATCAGTATTGAGCAGTTACATGCATTCAAATTAGCAAAATTACAAGATTATCCACATTTTTGCACAGCCAGTTTTTCACATTTGATTTTAATTTCATACAACTGAATACTGCTTCACTAAAAACCTTTGTTCAGAAAACACCCCAGTACTCAGATGTTCCTGGGAAATGAAAGGCATACCACTGTTATCTTTTTTGTTGAAAGTGGAGTACATTATTTTGCAAGAGTGGTTTCCAAACTTTTTCATACAATTGTATATATTGTTTCTGTACTGCTACTGCACATGCTTATCATTTGATCCTGCAACATACATATGCCGTTATGTGTTATAAGGTGAAACCTGATAAACATAATGTCTTTGTTGTGTGACACCTTTGTAACTGAAGATTTATTGTAGGTGGCATTCCCACTGAAACAGCCAATAGTAAGTTATATATATATATATGTAGAGCTGCTTGTAATCTCCAGTGTGACTGCCTCTGAGAGCACCCGGTGAGTGAGACACCCAAGGGAGGATACTGGCAAGGATACAAGCGTGGGGCCCCAAACTGAAGACAGGTCTTGTGTATTTACCTGCTACATGGGATAGCTTCTAAATTCCAACGGCAGAGATACTTTTGGGAAATGGTAGCGCTACCTGGGAAATAAGAGCTCTGGGGAAGGGAAATTTCAATATAATAGCATTGTTCAAAATAATAATAGCTTGTTCCAAATAATAGCAGCGAGGAGTTCAATTAGTGAGCTCATTCATTCTGTGAACAAACGTGTCAATTCCAGCCCTTATCTAAGGAAGGAGCAAATGTTGTGCTGCTGGTTATGGTGCAAGTCTATCTGAAAATCTGAGTTAAATGGCTCGTTCCAGACATTGTTCAGAAGAACCGAGTACTTGGAAAGGGGAAAAAATATCAAGAAGTGCAGAAAATTATAGTCTGCTCAGCTAATATGATCTCAAATACTTTAAATTGGCAACCAAAAGCTGACAGACATGGAAGAAAACAGAAAATTTTTATAGCTTTTATTTTCATACACTCAAATGCATTGGGAACACTGCACATTCTGTTAAAAAAAAAAAAAGTATCAAATTTGTGTTATTCTTTTACAGAAAGTGAAGAAAAGGGAATATTAGGCTATTCCAAAAAATAGCAGTGTCTGCATTCTTCTTTACCAACTCCAACATTCACTGTATAAACTGAAACATGTTTCAAGATTTTGCTTTCCTTTGAACGACTGAACTAATATTTAGTCGTATAAGCAGTTTTTCTGAGAACTGACCCAAAAAGAACAAACTTGCTTTCATCAGTCCACAAAATGTTTCAACATTTCTCTTTAGGCCAGTCAATGTGTTCTTTGTCAAATTGTAAGTAGGGATAAGCAAATTATTATTATCGCTGTGTTTCGTCTCAGAAATGATGCCCACAGACTGCAATGGGGGAAAAAAATGTTGTGTGTCAACAAAAATTACGTGTGTCAAAAAATAATTGGCACATCAGAAAAATTTGTCGCCCATAGAATTTAATGTATTTTGGTGAGTTTTTGGTGGCAGCGAATTTATGGCAAATTGAAACAGGTTCTTCAATCCCTGATTGTAAGCTCTTCATCGCGCATTTTATTCAACAATGGGACTTGGCTTGGCTTCACATAGGCTTCTTCTAATTGTAACAGTATCATAGGTAATTTTCCCCCTTTTTTGGTCTTCCTGGAGCTGATCATTGGTTGAGTCTTTGCCATTTTGGCTATTCTTTGAGATCATTTTAGCTGAGCAGCTTATCATTTTCTGCACTTCTTTATGTTTCCCCTCTACAATCAACTTTTACTGAAAGTACTCAGTTCTTCTGAACAATGTCTGGAATGAGCCATTTACACCTGTTTTTTCCATGGATAAATTATTTCACTAATTGAACTCCACACTGCTATTATTATTATTTGGAACAAGCTATTTTTATTTTGAACAAGCCTCTATTAATGATTCAATGACACAGAATCAGCAGCATGTCATGACTTGGGTCTGTTGGTTTCTATTACTCTACTACACCTTCTAGTAAATTATTTGCCATGTAGAAATATTATTTCTACCAAAAACAGTGATTGATCAGGTTAGTGATGTCGGGCTGCTATTCTGAACACAACTGTAGATGTCATTAGCAATCCGAAATATTGGAAATACACCTGGTTGACTTCCACACAATTAGGTCTGATTTGGGGCAAATTGCACGTACAGTTACGTACCTTTTGGTGAATAAGACGCAGTGTCCCACTGCATCTGCAATATTACTGAAATACTGTTATTCTAAGAAAAACACTGCATTGTGGGAGAAAACCTATTGTGGCACTTTGCTCACTGAAGAGATGCTCAGTGGAGTTAAAGAAGTGTGGGGCCCCAAGTCCAACTTAAATTAAAATGTTACTTCAAGTTTAGGAAAGCAAACAAAAGGCTGAGATTACCTCTAGTTTGCTTTAGGAATGGGGACAAAATAGACCAGTAGATGGGGGTGATAGTTACGCTTTATGTTACATTTGGAATGGCAAATTACTGCTGTCTACATAACACCCTGGTAAATAATACTGTATATTTTTTGTTTGTTTAAATGTACCCCTAAAGCATGTATGTGTTTTTCATGTGAGAATAGCATACTAACGCCTATATGTAATATAAGGCACTAAGTTTGCCCAGGGGCAGTAACACATGGCAACCAATAAGATGCTTGCATTTAAACAGGTGACTAGTGAATGCTACCTGCTGATTGGTTGCTATAGGTTACTGCCCTTGGGCAAACTTAGTGCCTTTTATTACATAACCCCAAAAGTGTCTATACTGGTATATTAATGTTTCACATCCAGCAGGAGGTTTGGCTAGCAAGGATAAAACATGGCAAGCAAAGCTCCTAAAATCCCCTCGGGTGCCATTGCCCTAAATCATTGTAAATGCCCTTTCAGTTTTAATCACCTAAGTCCTATTAAAGGAAATCTATACCCCCTGAACAATGTAATGTAGGTCTCTATAAGAAGATATTGCACATTAGTGGAGTGCTCTACCTGATTAGTAATCACAAGTGCTGCATGCTCTACTGGAAGACCCCTCCCTTCCAAATGATCGTGGATACATGTAGAAAGAAATCCAGAAGCCTACCAATGAATTACTTAGGGGCAGATTTACTAAAGGTCAAAGTGAAAATTTTGGGCTACTTCGACTATCAAATAGCCCAAAATTTGATTTGAATTGAAAAAAATTAGAATTTTCAAATTTCTAAGTACTTGCCCTTTAAAAATCCTTCGACTTTCCCTATTCGCCAGCTTAAAGCTGCTGAATTGCCATTTTAGCCTATGGGGGGACCTCATAGAACCTGCCCTGAAAAATTTTCAAAGAATTCGAAGGATTTTGCGGACAATTTGAACAACTTTGAACAATTTTTTATGGACCTATTCAATCAAAATCGAAAAGGCCCATAAAAATACTTTGAGGGTCGAATTTCCAAGTTTTTACACTTCTAAAATTCGGCACTTTGTAAATCTACCCCTTAGTGAAGTTTGTGTTTTATTAAGCCCACATGTACCAGCTGTCAGAGGGGGCCTATCGGCTCCCAGCGGGAGTTTTCGGGACCAAGGAGGAAGCTTCAGAGATATGGTCCAGATTCAAGGTACAGGCAAGGGTTCAGGCAAAATTGTGATCAAAGTCCAGGCAAGAGTTCAAAGGCAGGCAGAATAATGTCAGAGTCCAAGTCCAGGCAGGGTCAGAAGTCCAAAAAACAGGTTAACAGGAATTATCAAATGAATGTCTCAAACGCTATAATCGGCGCCGTAATGCCAGCGTCGATCCACATGGTCCATGGGCACCGCCATGTTGGATGTGGCTCCAAGGGAGACACATGCGCTGTCCGACGCTCGTGACACCAGAAAAAAGGACAACATTTTGGGCCTGTATGGGCCCTGTATCAAGTGGGGCCCAAAATGTTGCCCTTTTTGCGGATACACATGGGCTTAATAAAACACAGACTTCACTAAGAAATTCATTGGTGTGCTTCTGGATTTCTTTCTTTAACAATATATTGCAATAAAACCTGCATCATGTAAATAAACCATTTTCATAATAATATACTTTTTTAGTAGCATGTGCCATTGGGTAATCATAAATAGAAAATTGCCTGGGATCCTAGGATTCACAGTGCACACAAACAAACCATACATGTTAGGTCACATGAGCCAATCAAAAGACAGATTTCTGTCTTTTGCTTCCACACTTCTTCCTGTTACAGTTAGAGCTGCAGTATTTCTGGTCAGGTGATCTCTTCCTGTTACAGTTAGAGCTGCAGTATTTCTGGTCAGGTGATCTCTTCCTGTTGCAGTTAGAGCTGCAGTATTTCTGGTCAGGTGATCTCTTCATGTTACAGTTAGACCAGCAGTATTTCTGGTCAGGTGATCTCTTCCTGTTACAGTTAGAGCTGCAGTATTTCTGGTCAGGTGATCTCTTCCTGTTACAGTTAGAGCTGCAGTATTTCTGGTCAGGTGATCTCTTCATGTTACAGTTAGACCAGCAGTATTTCTGGTCAGGTGATCTCTTCCTGTTACAGTTAGAGCTGCAGTATTTCTGGTCAGGTGATCTCTTCCTGTTACAGTTAGAGCTGCAGTATTTCTGGTCAGGTGATCTCTTCCTGTTACAGTTAGAGCTGCAGTATTTCTGGTCAGGTGATCTCTGAGGCAGCACACAGACCATCACCAAATGGTGGTTCAAGGCAAGAGATGTAAAAGGGCAACATTTACTTAAATATATATACAAGTTTGATAAGATTCTTTAATAAGCCACTTTGTGTGATATAAATTATCTTTTGCTTAAAAGTTAATTTTTGGGGTAAAGTTTTCCTTTAGCATTTACTGGTGCCCACTATAAAAGCAAGGAATCCTCACGTTCTTATTGCTATCAAATCATCATTGTGTCACAGCATAATTAAAATTAAAGGGGATGGAAACCCAAAAATAAAATGTTGCCTAATGAAAGAGATTGTAACTCTCAGCAATTTCCTTATATACGTTCATTGCAACTTTCCATAGGTTTCATCGTTCTGTGCAAATGTAATTGCTATTGAAACCAAACCTTTTCTAACCGTTGTGTAATGAATGTATACTGGAAAGTTGCCTACAGTGGTGCTCCCTTTCATTAGTTGTGATGGGTTAATCTGGGGCATTTCGATTCGCCGAAATTTCGTGAATTTCTAGTACAAATGGAAGCCCGCGTCCTCAACAAAAAGCAGAAGAATTTTCGCCAGGCGAAATTTTTCTGCAGTTTTGCTAATTTATTGGCCGTGAATTCGCCCCAGTCGAATAAATTCGCTCATCAGTACTCATTAGGCCAAGTATTATTTTTAGGTTTTACATCCCCTTTGACGACAGAAACACAACCGTTTGATTATCATCAGCGGAGCGTTAAACATCTGCGCAGCTCCCAACGCTATCGATAATGTGACCACATAACCCATAGATTATTCTGTGCAATTGTGCCGCATTGATCGGAGCACATGTTTTTTTCCCGGGATTGTTCCCCTCAGGCTTCTTGCTTGTGATTTCTATACAGCCGATGTGTATGTGATGCATGACGGAATTACGTTCCCCCTGCCTGAAAATAATAATGAATTCTCTGTATAAGGCAGCCATGTGCTGTTCTGCTTCATTCCTCAGGAGCCGGAGTGACCCTTCTCTGTCGCAGCTTGCCGGTTCCATTGACAAGGGAACAAAGGTGGCCGGTGTAAATATTGTGCGATCAAATAATTGTCATGGAGGAGTGGGATGAATTTGTCATCTATCAATAAGTCTTCAGCCTGCAGCATCAAATTTAATGTAGCATGGACTGTTAATGAATCCGCCAGTAAGTCACACCATGTACAGTACGTGAGCACTGGCTGCAACTGGTGCTGCAATGCAGACACATCACTAAGGCTTCAGTCCTGCCTTAAAGCTGCAGCTTGCTGAATGGATTCACAGGCATGCACATTGTATGTTGCTAACTGGTGCATGTGGGGGGGCCTCCTTACATGGTTATACACAGGTATGGGAAACCCATTATCCAGAAACCTCTGAATGACAGAAAGGACATCACAGGACACACACAGATTGGGAACACTACACATTTTATTCCAAAAAAACATTGATCACATTTTTGTTATTCCTTTACAGAAAGTGAAGAAAAGGGAATATTAGGCTATTCCAAAATATAGCAGTGTCTACATTCTTCTTAACAAACTCATACATTCACTGTATAAACAGAAACATTTCAAGATTTTGCTTTCCTTTAAATGACTGAACTAAAGGTGGCCACACACATAGAGATCCTCTCGTTTGGCGATGCCGGGCTGATCCGATCGTGGGCCCTAGGGCCCAATGATTGGATCATAGTGGAGGCCACATGGGCGGTCGGATCGTGGGACCGCATCAGATGCGGCCGCAATCCAATGGGATTTTTAGTCCCGCCTGATTGACATCTAGCAGACTTTTGGCCAGCTATCGATTGGTAAAGCCATCGGAGGGCCCCATACACGGGCCAATAAGCTGCCAACTTGGTCTGTGGGCAGCTTTTATCGGCCCATGTATGGCCACCTTAAGTTGTATGATCAGTGTTTCTGTGCTGTATGGACTCCACCAACTTCCAACAACCTGTTACATTCCACAATTCTTCTGCATTTCTTGCTTTTTCCTCGCAAACAGCATTTTCGATGTCAAGTTTTCTATTGGATTAAAGTCCGGGGATTGGGCCACTCCATAACGTCAGTCTTGTTGGTCAGGGAACAAGATGTTGCTGGGTGTGTTTGGGGGGAGATCATTCATTCTGTGAAAAAACAGGTGTCAATTCTGGCCCTTATTTAAGGAAGGAAGGAGCAAATGTTTTGCTGCTGGTTTCAGTGCATTTCTATCTGAAAATCTCAGTAAAATAGCTCCTTCCGGACATTGTTCAGAGGAGCAGAGTATTTTGATTAAAAAGTTGATTGGAGATGGGAAACCCTATAAAGAAGTGCTGCTCAGCTAAAATGAACTCTTTAAATTGGCAACCAAAACCTGAAAGACATGGAAGAAAATGGAAAACTACCATTCAAATGAATAGAAAAGGCTCAGTCAATGATCAGCTCCAGGAAGATGAAAGAAGGTGTAAAGTGACCTGTGATGCTGTAACAATTACAAGATACCTATGTGAAGCCAATTGTTGAAAAAAACCGTGCTGAAGAGCTTACAATTTGCCAAATAACACATTGGGTCTTATTTATCAATACTGGGCAAATTTGTCCATGGGCAGTTACCTATAGCAACCAATCAGTGATTAGCCAGCTGCAAGTAGAAAGCAGCAATTTGATTGGTTGCTACTGGTTACTGAACATGGGCAAATTTGCCCAGTGTTGATAAATGACCCATGTTGACTGGTCTAAAGAGAAATGTTGTAACATTTTGTGGACTGATGAAAGCAAGATTGTTCTTTTTGGGTCTAGGGGCTGCAGAGCAGTTTGTCAGACGAGCCCCAAACACTGAATTCAAGTCACAGTAGAGTGAAGCTGGTGGCACAAGCCTTATGATCTGGGGATGTTTCTCATACTATAGTGTTATACCTGGGATCATGGATCAGTTTCAATACATCAAAATACTTTAAAAGGTCATGTTGCCTTATGTTGAACCCCCTTGAAATGGGGGTTTCAACAAGACAACGACCCCAAACACACCAGTAAATGAGCAACATATTTGGTTCCACACCAACAAGATTGACGTTATAGAGTGGCCAGCCCAATCCCCGGTCCTTAATCCAAATGAAAACTTGTGGGAGGACATAAGCTGTTTGTGAGGCGAAAGCAAGAAATGTGGAAGAATTGTGGAATGTAACAGGTTGTTGGATGTTGGTGGAGTCCATACAACACAGATGTGCAGCAATTCTCAAAAACACTGCTTATATACAACTAAATATTAGTTCAGTCATTCGAAGGAAAGCAAAATCTTGAGACATGATTCAGTTTATACAGTGACTGTTTGAGTTTGTATAGAAGAATGCAGACACTGCTATTTTTTTTCTAATATTCCAATATTCATTTTCTGTAAAGGAATAACAAATTTGATCCATTTTTTTTTCATGTTTTGATTTGGAATAGAATGTGCAGCAAGTCAGAGTTTTGAACATTTTTAGGGGGAGTTCTATTAGTGGCCAGTTAGAGTACTTTAATAGAGCCCTGCAGCTGGTTGGGTACCAGCTGGTTCCATTAAAAAAAACTGGTGTTGAAAGTAGGACTTTTAAGTATGGGTATAGATTTGGGTTGCAGGCAGGCCCGGACTGGCCATTTGTGGGTTAGGGCAAATGCCAGATGGGCTGCTATAAGGTCCCATAGAAAGTCAGTATTTAGTGGGCTGGTGGGGGCTGTTTGGGCCTCTGTGTGGGCTGATGAGCCTCTTGTGTACCTGAAATGCCAGGGCCTATTTTAATTCTCAGTCCAGTCCTGGGTGCTGGTCATGGATGGGGTCTTATCTTAGCAAGTTTTAATCCTTTATACAATTTTTAAGCATTCTATTTCTGCCCCTGCCCACTTCTGATGATGTCACTTCCAAGTTACAGCAACAGCATTTTCTGTTTCTTGGTGGTTGTAGATAAGGCAGCTGCGCATCGGGTCAAAGGGGTTGTGTGTCTGTGTTATATATTGGAACATTAATCAGGGTTCTATAAGTTCTACTTGTGGCCAGTTGAAGTATTAAAACATTCTTAGGACTAATTCAAACTATAGCCATTTGGAACATTCTGTGAGCTTGTTCCACCTTTTAAGCATTGTCATTTTATTTATCATTTTTACTTTTTAAAGGATAACTGTATTACTGTTCTATGCTCCCTTTTGCCTAGTATATGTATATGAACTGTCTCTTTTTGAGTAATGGCTCATGTGCATAACACTGTCCTGTTTGGCAGAACTCCACATTTCTTGATATGGTTGTCTCATAGAAAGGAGTTGCTATGCATCAATAGGGACTGAATATTTTGTTAGAAGAGAAGGAAGAAGTGATGGTGCAAGATACACATGCTGAGAAGATACAGTTGGCCATGTTGCTTTCTTACATAGTATCCCAACTACCTGGAGTGCACCACAAGGATACAAAAAAATACCTATACTAATCACTGTTATGATGAATAATAAGGTATTTTTTCAGTCCAGGAGACAGATTCCAACTTCATAAATCAACTGCTTTCATGCCCCAAGATATATCAGCATTCATCTATAATCCCATACCTCCAGGGTCTTATTTCAAAGGGATATTTTGCCGATCTAGCGTTATTCCTGATGCAGAAAAAAAAAACCAGAATGACTCCTACTGTAAATATGATCAAAATCAGAAATAGTTAATCGCCTGCCCTTCATTCGTACAAATACGAGGCAGAACTAACCTCATCTTAGATTGAGCTTTCCTAGAATTGACTAAAAATTGAACACTTCACTAATTTAAACCTTGTTATGTGGAAACAAACAACTTGCACTGAAATTGAGTGACATTGGGAAGCTGTCCAATCACAGACTGAACTGTATTCTTCTCAATTATTCATGAAGGTCACTCTGTGTGCTGCCAGACTTTGATATTCAGGCTGCAAAGAACCTTAATAGGCACCACAAACATTCACCATGCCCTTCATTACAGATGGTTTGTCTCTGTTCAGCTTCAACTCTTATCTATAACTCAAGAAAGAATGGTGGTCCTGTAGTTGAATGGGAACCCTGTGCTTTTCAAGTCTACAACTGTTAGCACCTGTTTGTATAACTTTATGTAGTACCACTCAGTTGCACAGCACTGTACTATATCACAAAGGGAGGGAAAACAATATACGTATAAATATACAGTGATGAAGTGGCATGAGGTATTTGACAGAATACAATGAAGGTCCCTGTCCTGTAATTGTATAATCCAAGAACTTGCAGATGTTGGCTAAACAAGAAGTATTGAGAACCACTTTGGCATTGTCATTGACTAATTAGATTATCAGAGTCTTCTACAGCGCTTGTTACTCCCATGACCACCTAGGGAAAGCAAAGCTCTTTGTCCAACAGGTTCCTCCCTTCCAAAACCCATGTCAAGTTAACTTAGAGAAAGCAAAACTTCCCCAGCAGATCAAATCCCTTGGGATTGGGGTCAAAGGGTAATAAGATTTCTGTGTAACCTTGATCATATACTGTAGCTATTATTTAATTAAAAAACTGTATATCTTTAAATCAGGGGTCCCCAACCATTTTTGCTTGTGAGCCACATTTAAATTTAAAAAAGAGTTGGCGAGCAACACAAGCATGAAAAAGTCCATGTGGATGTCAAATAAGAGCTCTGATTGGCTTTTTGGTAACCCCTATATGGACTGGAAGCCTACAGGAGAGAATGTTTGGCAGGACATCTGTTTTTATGCAACCAAAAATTCAAAAATAAGCACCTGCTTTGAGGCCACTGGGAGCAGCATCCAAGGGGTTGGAGAGCAACATGTTGCTCGTGAGCTACTGGTTGGGGATCACTGCTTTAAAGAAATCAAATCCCTTTTGAGCAATTTCCTTTTTTATTACCACTACCTTTTATTAGAGAATCCAACAACCTGTGAGTAGAATACCCTGCCAGGTGATGTTGTGATGGCAGCTTCTATTAAGTGTCTTGGGTGACTTATTGAATACGTATATTATCTAATGCTTTTAGGAGCTACACAAAGTTTAGTAAAGGTTTTAGTATGTATAGTGTATAGGTCTGTATATGTGTGTATGTATGTGCCCAGGGTTTCATTTGGAGGAGCTGAACTTGATAGTCTTTTTGCAACCCAACTTAACTGTGTATTTATGTAACCTGACTGTATTTATTATGAAGCCTCCTGTATTTTCTGTAGACACCTATATTCCGGGGTAGTGATGTGCAAATTTATTCTAGCTCGAATTCGCAGCAAATTCCCATGATTCGCCACAATCAATTTCCGATTTTCACAAATTTATAGTGAAATCGTTCGAAATTCACAAATTTGTTGCGAAATTGTTCTAAATTCTAGAATTTATAGTGAAAACATTCAAAATTCACGAATTTATAGTGAAAACATTTGAATTTCACAAATTTTGTGAAATAGTTCAAAATTCACGAATATATAGTGAAATTGCTTGAAATTCACGAATTTATAGTGAAGTAGTTCTAATTTCATGAATTTTTCGGGAAAATTGTAAAATTTCACAAATTTTTCATGAACTTTCAGATTTAGTTATTTCTATTTTTCGCCATTTCCCCAGATTCGCCCATCAATTCCTCACATCATTCAGGGGCAACTGGAAAAAGACCAAATACACTATTCAGATGGATCAAACACTGATTACAAGGTCATGGCAAAGCTTCAGTTGAGAGTTGTGGTAGGGCATGGAAAACCATCTACGATAAATGTCAAGACAAAGTTTGATCCATCTTTACATCAGGTAAATGCCTATATATATATATGTATATGGTGCAGCCATGGTGGACTACATCTTCCCACAACCTCCATATAACATAAAGCTGAAAGGTTCCAGGTAGAAAGATTGGATTGACCTTGTTATAATTTCAGTTCATGGTTCATTGCTCATGGTTGCCTGTTCTTTAACTATGGCCCCTGTTTGGGTTTCAGCTCTCTGTACTTGTCTCTCTTTAATTCCATCCTTACACCACTCACTTCTAAGCAATTGCCACTCTGTCGACAACTGTTCAATGTATTACAATTCAATCCAATAGGCTTTTCTGTAGCTCACCATTAGATTATATATTGTTCATCCCACGGATATCTTGTTTCAATATATCCCAAAGTGAATAATCAAAGAAGGTTGTAGATGTAGGATGAATCCAGGCAGACGTTTAAAGCTGCAAAATTCCTTTATTGAGGAGGTGTATCATAAAATTCATTTATTGAGGAGGTGTATCACACCTGTGATACACCTCCTCAATAAAGTAATTTTGCAGCTTTAAATGTCTGCCTGGACTCATCCTTCATCTATAACCTTGTTCAATGTATTACAGCATTATTACAAGGTCATGTTAAGCTTAAGTTGAGAGTTGTGGTAGGGCATGGAGAACCATCTAAGTTAAATGTCAAGACAAAGTTTGATCCATTTGTAAATCAGGTAACTGCTGATATATATGTTGATGCTATGGTGGACTACATATTCCCTCAACCTCCTGTAAGATAAAGCTGAAAGGTTCCAGGTGGAAAGACTGGATTGACCTTGTTATGGTTTCAGTTCATAGTTCATTACTCATCATTATCTGTTCTCTAACTACGGCCCTGTCTGGGTTTTTTCATCTTTCTATACCTGTATCTTTAATTCCATCATTACATCGCTTCTTCTAAGCATTTGCCATAATTCTTCACAACATGGCATCTTGTTTTTCTTCTCTTTTCCTTGCATGTATGGATTCTGTACCTCACGCTTGCCTGCTGTATAAACAGTTTTATCAAATGCATGCTGTAACAAAGAGCAGCGTGGGTGGGAATGTCATGAATGTTCGGCACCTACTCATTCACTTACTGTTCTTGTTTACAGCTCTCCCCAGTCCATAATTAAAGGGTATAATGACAGTTGATGTTGTGGTTGGATTTGCTTATGTATGCACTTATGTGAGCCACTCTTAAATGTAAAATACCTTGGCCATTCCACTCTGTGCAGGATGAAGATGTTACTGCGTGGGACGGGCGAGAAGCAAAAGCTCATAGTTACGAAGAGGAGGCAGATAGCGACAGTATGTATATAAGGGAACGCTACTGAGAAATGTATTAGAAATTATCAGTTCTCCTGCTAAAAAATATATTGATATTTTTAATTTCGTATGTGATATAGACAGATCTACAGTACGTGTGCCAATCTTCAAAAGAGCCTAGAGAAACACTTAATAGAACTAAAGGCCAAGTAACATGTACTGATTGAGTGTCAATGCATCTGCCTATAACATATTTCTGTCGATGAACTCAAAGTGTGCACACTTAATTGATTACTGTTCATAAAATCAAAGAAATGCATCTGTGCACTTTTGAACAACTGTGACATATCCAGAAACTCAGAGATTCAGAAACTGGGGAGAAAGCACCAAGTGGGAACAGTGGTAGCAATTTGACCTGGTTGTTTGCCCCCCTCCCCCCCGAGTTGAGCCCAAACCAAACAAACCAAAGGTGCTGCATACAAAGTGGGAAGCAGGGCTCTTTTTTAAGAAATTGGCTAAAGGGTCATTTGTTGAGGGCCCATCAGACCTTTCATCTGCTCTAGTCATTAATCTTCTTTTGACACATCAACTTCTTTTGACATTTCAACAACACAGCTCTTTATGAATTTTGTTTTCCAATTTTATTATGGTGTATATGCTTCCATAGCTGTTCATCCAGGATGATCCTCCTGGATCCCACTACTACTCTGCTAAGCACTGAACGTTTCTTTATTGCCTGCTTTATAGTGTAGATTACCTGTTTCAAAGTAGTACAATCTCAAATTATAGGGGCAGTTGAAGGGAGCACACCATTAAGCTTTTGGTCCACTGGTACCTAAAAATGGCAGTTGTGGGGCATGGGCAGCAGGTAGAGAGGTGTGTTAAAGTTTGTGAACCCTTTAATATTTTCTCAGTATTTTGTGTGACCCCCTTGTCGAGCAATAACTGCAACTAAACATTTGCGGTATCTGTTGATCAATTCTGCACATGGACTTAGCCCATTCCTCCATACAGAACAGCTTCAGCTCTTGGTTTCTTCACATGAACCACTTGCCTTGTGAATGACTTATGTGTTTAATTTTTTTGTCTTGCAGCATGACCCACTGTCTCTTGAGACTCAGTTCATGTACAGATATCTTGACATTTTCCTAGAATTATCTGGTATGGTTTGGAATTGCATTTGGAGCAGTCCAGATGCAGCAAAACAAGCCCAAACCAGAACAAGCCCACCACCATGTTTCACAGATGTGATACGGTTCTTATGCTAGAATGCAGTGTTTTTCTTTCTACAAATGGAATGCTCCTCCTTTAATCCAAAAACTTCTGATTGCACCTTCAAATTATATGATAATCCTAAGGATTTACTTACTTTTGCCACACACAATAAACACTGTACATGACCAACTGTAATAATATTTGTTTTAGTTGTTTAACTAGGGTTTCTTCATCAAACTTTCAAGCACCATTGCAGGTGTCATGAGCTTGCCCTTCATTCAGATGTCCATGCTAGGTTGCACCAGTGGTTGCAAAGCACTATAGCACAGGGCATTGCCACACTCTTTAGTGCCCTAACATCTGTGCTATTTTTAAATGGGACCTAAAGAATCAAAACCAACACACTTGGCCACAATGCATTCCATTTGGTTAAACAAATGCAACCATTATTTCTGTAACAGAAAGAGTTTGCATGTTTTCTGGACCTTTCTGAATGTGTCATTATCCTTACCAACTGATAACATTGGCACTGAATATAGTTTTCATGGCCAGACCAGTAGAGGTCAACTCTACGGAGTTAAAGTCTACATGTGTTTGTTGGAATTAGCAGCACATCCGATAAATATCTGCTTAGTAGCACTGGGTTCCATTGTGTTCAATTCCAACCAAGACACAATGCATGGTTTCCTCTGGTTGTACCAGAGAATATCCTGGCAAGCCATAAGGTAGGAAGGAAGGTTCTATGAGACCGTACTTATTTCCAACAGAGTACTACACAATTGTAGAATTTCTATGCAGTCCTTAACATAAGCTTTTAAGTGGCTTAGCTCAACACTGCATGTGTTGTGTAAATGCAACGTGTGTTTTTAACATATATGTCTGTAATACAGATCATCTGCTAAAGTTTTGGGAGGCCCTGAAATGATATTGCTGTAGGGTGTGGTACTTGGCCATGACATGTCTCAGACTTAACAATAAGTTGTTTGTTATCTTGTGGCAGAGTTGCAACTACTATATATATATATATATATATATATATATATATATATATATATATATATATATATATAGTTGTAATATGCACTGCACAACCCACATCACATACAGAGCAGGGGTCTCTTTGTGTTGCACACAAAATGCCAATGCAACCATATTATGTTTAATTTTGATAAACTCTCAATAGTCTCTGTTCACTGTGTTCTAAATTACCCGTGTGGATAAGGGTGACCCTGGAGCTGTGCAGTTTCCTATCACCAAGCCAAGTTATTTTATGAATTAGACCCTTTCAGCTGAAGGATGGAGAGGTGACAAGGGCTCCTCTATGAGGGAACAAAAATGGGTTTAGATTAAAAAGAGAGGCAAGAGGGGTCATCCGTGTGTAGCAGGTGCATTGATACTCCGATATGTGAACTTAGAATCAGTATTTAACTCTACCATCATTCTGTGATTCAATATGCTGTAATATGTGGTGTGCGTCATGCCAGAAGAAATATTAAGGGGCCAAGCTGGTGGAAAGAGCCAGAAATACCAGGTAATGAAAATGCCCTGAATGCATTGACACCTGGGGCAGATTTATCAGTTGCACTTTTGTAAATCTTCACAGTTATAGTAAATGAGCTCCACAGTGTGTTTTAGTACTTTCATTCTTTCAACCGATCAGCCTCATCACAGGGCAGTTTCTTTTACTGTGACACATACTCAAGATGCCAGCAAATTTGGCACCTACTCTTACAGAACAAGATTTCTGCACTATTCTAGTCTCTTGCCCCTTCCACCTGCCAGGACACTACTACCCTTTTTTAAGTCAGCAACTATCCTCACCCATGCACAAGCCCCTCAACTTTGTCACCAGGGACGTTATAATAAAAACAGAAAAGGGGCATTTGTTGAGGTCCACCATCAGATCTTTTAACTACTACAACTTTTGAAGCATCCCCCTGAAATGACAGACCCCTTATTTTAAGCTACTTCAACACAGTTCTTTAAAAGACTGCATTTTTCACTTTTTATTTTGATTTCCCATTTTATAACTATCTGCCCTTGTGGCTGTTGTTGGTCCCAGCTCACTTGGACCCCACTTCCTCTTAACTAAGCACAGAACATTTCTTTATTGCCTTGTAATTTTGGTGACCTGTTTGACGGTAGTACTATGACAAATGTTTTGGGGCAGCTGTAGGGAGTTTGCTAGTCCTGGGCCCACTGGCACCTTACAATGGCACTTTCTATAATAGTTGCCTCATCTCTTGGTATTCTCTTAAATTCTCTTTCTCCTTACCTAAGTCTTGGGTTGAATTTCAATTTAAGTTTCTAAAGGTTCTGAGGTAGGCCCAGCTTAGGTTGCACATTCTGAAGGCCAGTTTGGGGTGAATGATCCCATTTATTATTTATCTTCTTGATCTGTTTTTATTTGTATAAATGGGGGCAGACATGATTGTTCTTTCTGTATTCAAAAACTCTAATAAAACAGTGCCTTTGCTGGACTCATTTTCAAGAAAAACTAGTGTAAAACTTGAGTTGCTGCTCCTAACAAAGCAATATGTTTAGAACAAAGCATATCTCCTATGTTACTCCGCAAACCATGGGATCTGGATCTGCAACCCATCAATTTAGAAAGTTACAAAATATGGGAATATGATCCGTAGCAACATGTTTATGAAAGAGTGGCATGTAATGTATGGAAAGGACATCCCAGTTCCCAAACATTCCAGATAATAGATCCCATACCTTGCAAAAAATGTGTTGTGAAAGGTTTTAATCCGTGGATAGGAGGGCTAGATTAGCACAGAGATTACATTTAGGAGCAGATTTACTAAGGGTCAAAGTGAATATTGGAGTGTAAATTTTTGAAAAACTTCGACCATTGAATAGGCTACTTTGATTCGAAGTACTGTCTCTTTGAAAATCCTTCGATTTTTTACTTCACCAAATAAAAGCTGCTGAAGTGTTATGTTAGCCTATAAGGACCTGCTAGAACATTTTTCTAAGTTTTTCTTTATCGAAGAAAAATCTTTCGATCGTACGCTAAATTTCATGGAATCGAACGATTCAAAGGATTTTTCTTCGATTGCAGAAATGCCAAATTCGGTATTCGAATTCGATATTCAAAGTCGAAGGCTTTTAATTCGATGGTCGAATTTCAAAATATTTTCTACTTCGAAATTTGACCATTAGTAAATCAGCCCCTAAGGGTCTGACTAGATAGTCAGCAAAACACAGATTTAAACCAAAACGTATAGAAAAAGAACCCTGTGCGCTCTCAATAACTCACGTAGGACTTAACTAATGAGTTAATGTGTTTGAGTAAATATATGTGAAAAACTAATAAAGGTTTGATTATGCACGAAAATAAAGCAGTTTTTCCTTTTTCAATTAGTTAAAAAAATACAAATGACTTCATTTAAACTCTAATCCATATAGCAAAAATTACTGTAAAAAAGAAATCAATTGGTGTATAATCCATCTTGGAAATTAATTGCAATAAAAAGGAAGAAATTAAAGTGCTCTCTGCCGGGCAACTTAAATTCATTTGTGCAAAGTTGCACCTTAAATCTAAAGGTGACAAGGCCTATATAAATAATGAATAAACAAACATAAAGAGTTTATAAAGCTCTTTGCGGGCAATTACAGGGCAGGTATGTAGCAATGTAGGTGTATCTGCTTTGTGACATATATTTGATAGACATGTAATCTCCATGCATACAGGTTATAGGGAAATTGACAGACGGCAGGGGTAGAATCCCTCATTGTAATTGAGCTAAACCTGGCACCATGCATCACATCGATATGTTCCCTATTGTTTTGTGGGAAAGAGAAAGTTGCTGCATGGTTCCTGTAAGCTGTGAAAGGGAGAATGGATAGGAATACTGATGATGCCCTGCACTGATAGATAGAGGCATAATAAAACACACTAACAACATAAAAATGCAGCCCGTGATAAATGTAAGCAGCTGGCCAAGAGTTCAGCAGAAGTGTAATTGGCCCAATCATTTGTCACCGCTGAAGGTTTGGCTTGTGTACTATAGCAAAAACAAAAAAAAGTATCAATTCTCTGAATAAGTGAAACAGGAGCGATATACAGATATTGATATTAATGACAACCTCTGCAAGCCGAGCCCCAGGGATTAAATTCATTATTCTGAATGAAAAACTGATACATTTTTCTTACAGGGATTTGGCCTGATTTAAAGTATTTTTTTTTATTATTATGTCTTATTGCCACTGTATATTAGGCTTCTTCAATGCTCTTGAACAGAATATTAAACTTAATGTAAACATAACCACAGCCCTTTAGCAGTAAAGATCTGTGTCTCCCCAGTAGATGCCCCAGTAGCTCCCCATCTTCTTTTCTGCTGATTCACTGATTCACATGCTCTGTGCTGCTGTCACTTACTGAGCTTAGGGACCCACTCACAATATACAGTACACATTGAATAGAAATGTCACAGTTTAAGGCATTTATATTTTATATGTACATAAGAACTCAGATAACCAGCACAATGAGCATCAGAATTTAACAATCAGCCCTGTAGCATCAGCTTATACAACACGTCAACTTCATTTGTTGCTTGATGCTATGCTTCTCAACAGCTGTTCAGAGCCTACTGAGCATGTGTGTGCCACTGACACTCCTAACAAAATCCAAGATGGGAAACTCCTGTCGCACCATTGAAGGTGTTACTACTACAATAGAGACGCTGAACTTTTAGGCTTGCTTAGTAAGTTTAACATATAAAATATGGCATTTCTAGCCATATTCATTTTTAAGAATTATTCATTGGTTAGACCCCCCACCCCATTGTTATACCACTGCATATACATTTTAAAAGAGAAGAAAAGGCTAAAACCAAGTGAGCTTTATCAAAAAAGTCGATATGCATACACTAGTAAACCCTTAAGTGTCCTCTTGGGATTCAAACTCTAGTACAGGGGCGTCCAAACTGCGGCCCGAGGGCCGCATGTGGCCCAGGGTAGATATGAATGCAGCATAGCTTGAAAAATAACATTTTGCCTGATTTTTTCTTTAGTTTTAGATAAAATGCCAGATTAAAACTGTATTTGTCTCAACCTAGATTCCAGGGCTTCAGATATATTAATTTGCCTTCAGTATTGTTTTTTTAATTACGAGGGCAACACACAAGGTCATAAGGGCAAATATATTGTACCCTCCATAGCCCCACAAAGCTGATTAATAGCAGCATGCCAATTACAGATGCAGCCACTGGGATTGGTGAGTTAAATGCGTCGTGACTCAGGGTTAATTGAAGAAACTGTGTTATCTAAAGTTATCTTAACTCATTTAATGCATTTAACCTTTTCATTAGCATACCAAAGCTCCATTGTTTTCAATGGTGAACTCTTTAGTTGGATGGGATGCTGTGACACAATATTCTGTGCTAAGTGGGATAAATGGGATAGATGAGTTAAGTTATTCTGTGTCAAATGTACAATCCAAAGTGGCTTCATCTGTAAGTAATAATGGTTCAAAGAATGTCAGGCTAAGGGCTGAACCCCACGGACGCATGTGTTTATGCTCAGCGCGTCGGATCGTATGGAGTTCAGCCCTGAATGGTTGGCTCCCACACATTTTCACCTCACCAAATCTGGCTCTCGTTGCAAAAAGTTTGGACAACCCTGCTCTAGTATGTGTTTTCCTGGGACAATGCACCTTCCAGTTGAGCCACTGTAGGCTCTCATGGCTGCTTTGGGCCAGTCTTCCTACCTACTGTATATTGCATTTTGTCTCCTCCCATCTCATTACTGTCATGTGTTTCCCATTTCTAATTATGTATGCTTTATAAACCTGTCCCTGCCCAGTGATCCCTGCTTGATCATCTAAGCCCAATCCAGCCTCTTACTTTGGTGATTCCTGACCCTTGATTCCTGTTTTCAATGTTCCCTGCCTGGTTCTGTGTCCGTTGCCTGTTTCCCTTGCTCCTGTTCCCACCTGGTCCCAGATACCCGTCTTCTGTGGATTCCCTGGTTTGACCTTCGGCCTGTTACTCGACCCTGCTTGACTGCTGCCTGCCTGACCTTGCCTACCATTCAGACATCGCTAGCCTTGACATTCCCACTGTGTTATTTGATATCACTGGAAGCTAATATGGTAGCTACTATCCTAAATAAAAAGTGCCTAGAGCTGCTTACTCAGGTATGGAAATATTCTAAAGAATAAAAATGGTGTTCTAGCTTGCACTGTTGTGTCTAATCCATTGGTAGCTTTCCTTTTTCTCTAAGGAGGCCATACACAAGCTGATCCTGTATGGTGGCTGAACATATGGATAATGTATGAGGTGCCACATGCTGGCCACTCTTCTATTCTATTCATTCAAGCTGAAAACCAACACATTTAGAACATCAGGAAGTAAAGAAGACATGTGGCTCCTCTTCCTTATTGCCTTATTGACATGGTGCAATAGCATACATGAGTTGCAAACTGCCATGTGTACAAAGCAACCCTTATGTTGTAAATAGATCAGTAGGATCAAGGGAATTGTACAAAACTTTGCCTCATATGATTTTATAGGTACATGAATAGGATTTTGGATGGATCAACTTCAATTAGGGTAATTTTTTAAAAAAATGTGTCAATTGAAAAAGGTGTCAAGGCTTTGACATTAATTAATACCTCTGGATCAAAAATGTATTCCAAGTATGAATAACAGTCATTTTGTAGCTTTGCTTGAATGACCTCAAACCATTTCGTAGACATAGCTGCATTATGTAGATTTACTGCTCTGCTGACCTGTGGGTGTAGGCCCCACCACGAACTCAAGACAATTCCTCAGGGAGCAACACATCATTGCTTTGAAAATGAAAAACCTCATTAGATGATTGTAAAGGTCATATGGACCTGCAGCAACTGATAAATAAATATAAACACAGATGAATAATACAATGCTTCAGTTTCAGGAGATCTAGTTGCAACTCAAGTGACTTCCATTAGCAATCCTTTTTTTGGGAATACAGTGGGCTAAAAGGTTTTAAGCCAATATATAACATAAACACTAGTATGATTTAATTAATCTACCTTTAAAATCCAGTTACTCTGTACAGGATAACATCTTTTTCTTTCCATCAATAAGAAAGTTGCTCCACTCTACTTAATGTCTATGTGCCGAGGCCATAGCTCCATGTTTCCTGCATTCCTGGCCCTAGGTTCTAAAGCTTTCTTTTCCACAATTTTCAATATATCTGGCATTTATGCTACCTCAAAGAGACATGTATGCCGTTATTGGGTGAGCTAAGGCCAACGGAGGTCTTCAAGGGCCCCATGGACCAACATTTGGACAGCATTAGGCTAGGCAGTAATTACTGCAGTGGGGACTTAACCTACTGGATGGCGGATAGCTATTCCTTTTCTACATTCATATCTTGAAGGCCCTGGTTAAGAACTGTACATATAAAGCTGGCACTAATGAAGCATCTGGAAAAACACAACAAGCCATTTTCAGTGGTGGAATAAAGAGGAATGAGGGACCCTTAGAAGAGATGGGGCAGTTGGGGGGGGGGGCAGCAAAGGAGCCTTAGGAAATTACAGAATTTATAACCAGAAATAGTAGAAGGAAATCAGAGGGAGAAGACCAAGAGATATTGGGCAGAACCTGCCTTGTAGAATTCTACCATTGTGATTTTATTTGGCAAGAATTTTATTTCAAGTGATTTGTTGAGGATTTATTTCCCATAATCCCAATGTTTTAATTCTAATGTAAAAAAAATGCAAATAAAAAAGCTAGATTTACAAAGAAGTATTCCCCATAAAAATAATGAAAACATTTAGTTATGACATAAAGATAAAGTTGTGCCTAAGGCCAAATGTCAAACAACTAGTTCTTTGTGTACAGATGGAACACACCTTAGTAGCTCTTCTTTCTCCTCTCCATCTGTATGAATCTAGTGAATTTATGAAGCACCAAGATATGCTCCATCTGCGGCAACCTAGATACCAATAACCAGTTTTTTAACTATTGGTGAGCTCCATCTGCAGTTGACACCATTCAAAACAAAAAGAACTAAAAAATTGTTGTGTTGTCACAAACGACACAGACGCAACAACAAAATCGCCTATATTGCATTTCCCTTAAATACACAAACAAGTATGTTTCAGTAAGACACGTGCCATAATCTTAAAGCCATAAAGCAAACTCGTCCAGGAAACAATATATATATATATAAATATATGGCTTTCACCATCTTTCCTGGAGAAACACAGCAGGGAAAGGGGGGGAGGATGGAGAAAGTCAAATGTTAGAAAGTATTTATTCGGGAACATACAGTATATTGAAACCTCTTTTTCAAAATCCAGGCTGGAATCATCAGTACAAACAAACAACAATACTGTTTCCTCTCTCAATAAAACAATAGTATATCTAGATATATATATTCTCATATATATGTATCTGTTTGTGAAATATACTGTACATAGATATATATCTCAATCTGGACCTTATTTGTTTTCTTCCTAGGGGAGTTTTCAGATGGACTGAATTTGTTCATACTGCATACAGATGGAGCCGACTGGTCTACCCAGCCACACCCTTTTATTCCATTGGTGTGCTGCCATGTGTCAGATGCATCAGTCGTTCCATCTCTTATCTTGGACACTGCTCTTTCAATATCGAAAGGATGCAAAATAAAAATGAGGTAAGAATTAAGGCAAACCTAGAGGGCATGCAGATGGGAAACATTAATAGTCACTGACGTCACAAGCACACGGGAGAGGCAGATCGCTAGGGGCGGAGAAACGGCCCCAATGGTCTGCCCACATACTACTTAACAGCAGGTGAGATGGGCTATTAAAACAGTTACATTGCCATGGAATTCAGTGTCACTACCAATAACAGTATAGGAGACACAAAGCTAGCATCAGTAGGACAATAAATAGTATCATATTTAAATGCAGTACAGAACTGATGCACAGGCTTCGAGAAATGGGACTGGTATGAAATTACATTGCACACTTCACATTGTGGCAGTCAGATTGTTTTGTTTATATATATATGTATATTATATACTTTTTAAAATTCTTTAGCAAATGACATTCTCATGCACACGAGTGTTTCAAACACAAGAAGCAAGTCCATTTATAGGTAGTCCAAGCAATTAATTTTTTTTTTGTCGTTTTATTTTACGGGTTTTGTCGATTATTTTTTTTCGTTGTGGAAATAGCTGCAAACTGAATGGAACATTGAAACTTGTGTGCAGTCCGTAGGTGCTTCCGCGGCCGGCTCATTTCTGAATGTCACATTGAAGCAGTAATACAATGGAAGGGTCGCTCTTTGCCGCTTCTTTGAATTCGTCCAGTGTGATCTGGTCATCGTTGTTCTTATCCATCTTGCTGAAGATCTTGTCTACCCTTTGCTCGGGTGTCAGGCCATCTTCATTCATTTTCATCATAATCACCGTGCCCACCATTTTATAAATAGCCTGGGGGATGAGAGAAAGGGGGAGTGTGGGGAAGAAGAGATCAATCACGTCAATTACTCATAGCTTATGCGTGTGTTGGTATACACACACACACATACACATATATATGCATCTATATCCATTTCTCTCTATCATACTCATACAGATGCATCAGAACACCTTCGAGACGGAACAGATGATACTGAAGATACAGGCAAAAAAAATTCATAATATGTGCCAAATGCATCAATATGGTCTTCGACATCTTTGTAGTTTGATGTAGAACATGCTAAATAAAGTAGAGTTATGGGACAACACAATCTTGATGGAGAGGAAGTTGGATGATGGCCAAGCAGGCCACATCAAAGTATCTTGGTAAGTAAATGAGACATCTCTCTATTATACAGATGCATCAAAGCACCTTCCAGAAGGAACAGATGATACTGAAGAATCTGGCAAAATAAATTCATAATATGTGCCAAATGCATCAATATGGTCTTCAACATCTTTATGGTTTGATTTGAAAACATGCTAAATAAAGTACAATTACATGACAAAACAACCTTGGTGGAGAAGAAGCTTGCAAAGACCAAGCACTCCACATCAAAGTATCTTTGTAAGTACAGTAAATGGCTTCATTCATCTATCTCAGGGGTGTCCAACCTTTTGGCTTAACTGGGCCACAATGGAAAAAAAAATTGTCTGTGGCCACACACAAAAACTTTTGGTTTGTAAAAGTAAAGAAAATACACTGAAAAGAACTACAATACAAGTTGGACAACCAGATGGAGCTATACACTGGAACATGGGACACCTGGATATTAAACAGACTTATTATTACTAACTGGGCAATGCCTACTCCTATATCCCTTGCAACATGACGTTTCATCTGGAACCAAGTGTTTCAAGCTGGGCCGCATTTATATCCATCCGCAGGTTGAACACCCCTGATCTATCTCTATCTCTATACACAACTCATACTAAATCACTTTCCAGAAGGAACAGAAGATACTGAAGGATCTTGCAAACAAAATCATAATATGTGCCATACGCATCAATATGCTCTTCCACATTTTTATGGTTTCATTTAGAAAGTATAAATGATAAAGTACAATAATGAGACAACACAGTCTTGGTGGAGAAGAATCTGGGACTATATCTCTATCCACTTTGCTCTATCATACTCATACAGATGCATCAAAGCACCTTCCAGAAGGAACATATGATACTAAAGAATCTGGCAAAATAAATTCATAATATGTGCCAAATGCATAAATAAGGTGGTCATTAAGATTTCCATGGTTTTATTTAGAATGTGCTAAATAAAACACAATTACTAAACAACACAATCATGGTGAAGGAGAAGCTGGTCATGGCCAAGTATGTCACATCTAAGCATCTCACTAAGTAAATTACTCCATGCAGTTATTGTCATGTGATGTTTTCAGAAGGCAAGAAGCCACCGTTTCTTGTGGCTAATCTTATGGGTAAATACAAGAGGACTTTCCCTGGGTCCAAGAAAAATTAACAAACAAATCAGGGCTGGAACTAGGGTCAGATGGCAGGCAGGCAGGCAGATTGAGTAAGTGTAGGGGAGTTGTTAATTGAACAAGCTCTCAAACATTGACTTTGAATGATCTACAGCTTTTTCAAATTAATTTGATTTGGTAAAAAGTCTCTATAATAGGAATATTTATCAAACTTTACTTTCTAGGGACTAGCAGGCCAGACAAAACTCTGATAAAAGTGATCCATTTGGCTATTTTATTTCTGTGATCCAGTTCAATTTGCTTCCTGCACATTGGTTACAATTGACATTCGTCTCTGAATCCCTTCAGGATTCACTAACCCAAAACAAGTCAATAAATGTATAAGAGGATCTCTGCTAAAGGCTCTGAATATATTCACTTGCAGACACAAAGACATTGCAGTGCCAAGCATAATACATTTATTACTATGACTATATAGAGATCAGAATATAGAATCATAGCATACCAAACAGCAGAGGTGACTTAGAGCTCCATGACCCCTTAGCTCCTCTCTCCTAACATGTTTATAGTTGGAATAAATCACCCAAAAGCGTGAAGAACTAAGGGGTCATGAAGCACTAAGACTCCCAAAAGAGTTATTAGGGTCATTAGGATTTCTAATTCCATACAAGGCTACGGACAATGAGCTTTATTATAATAACTGTTATACATGTATGACATAACTGTATTGGATGCATAATTATTCTTTTCAGAAATTCCATTTTCCCAAATAGGTTTTGAAATGTGGTTATTATTGTGCACCCTCATCCTATGCATTTTTGCCTACTGAAAAAATTGCATCTATGCTATGTGTTAGTAGTAGACTGCAAATTTCTGACTCATGCAGGAATCAGACAATTAGGGCTAGGCCAGACGGGGAGATTCGGGGGCATTTTATCGCCTGGCGACTTCTCGCCGCGACTTGTAGCCCCCGAACCTCCCTGAATAGCCACTTACCTAAGCGCACCGGCGTTGCTTGAAAACGCCGGCGCGTATCCACATGGAGCGGCGCGCTTTTTGAAATTGCTCCGAATTGCCTGGCGAGGCAATTTGGAGCAATTTCAAAAAGCGCGCCGCTCCGTGTGGATACGCGCCGGCGTTTTCAAGCAACGCCGGTGCGCTTAGGTAAGTGGCTATTCAGGGAGGTTCGGGGGCTACAAGTCGCGGCGAGAAGTCGCCAGGCGATAAAATGCCTCCAAATCTCCCCGTCTGGCCTTAGCCTTAGAGATGGGATGATCTGTCAGTGACTAACAGCATGAGTGAATCGGCTGCATGTGAAAAAAAGCAGAGTTTGGTTGAAGAACTCAAAAATAAAACATTAAATATATATACAACTATAAGGAAGCAATAAAGACTATACGTGGAAATGTTTATTAAGCATTTAGTACAGTTTAATTGATTTTGTTATAAATGGTGCCCCTTAAAGATTTTTTTTTCAAGTGGATGTGATGATTAATATTTGAGAAATTCAGAATGAATCCATATGATTCATTCTCAATCTATATTAGCATTCATAACTTGCAATGATCATTATGGCTCAGTCATAATCATACACTTTTACATATAATGCAGGACTTATTTATTTACTTTATTTAATTTGCATTGTGCTAATTGTATGATTCATTGGTCAATCTTATTGCCTTGGGCCACAAACAGCGGAATTTAATGTTTAGCCCATAAGAAACTGTACGGAGTAGCTGCTTTTAAACTATTTGGGGTACAAGAGAATCTGCAGCCCTTAACAAAACTTGGAGGGTACTAGTGAGTTAATGAAGTCATAAGCGTAGGTTTTGTTGTGACGCTGTTAAGTCTAATTACAACACAATCACTTTAGTTCATTGAACTGGAGTGCAGTTCTTGGTTCACTGAACCACAGCACAATGTAACAAATGTGATGATCATGGTAACTTTGCCGTTGTTATGGTCACGTTCAATGAGCCTGCATGAGAGTGAACTGTATGTACAGCTCCTGACTTATGAATAATTACATCCAGTAGGTTTTTTTGTACATTGATGAAAACAGGTCTAATCAAGAGTTTGTTCATCAATATGTGTCTCTTTAGCTCTTTTCATTGAATTGGGGCAGCCGCGCCTTTCAAATGCATCTGGGAAATATTAAATTGGGTCATGCAAAAATGCTTTATTCGTGAATTTGGTTTTGCAACAAAAATTTGCATTTCTATGTCAAATCATGAGAGAGAATACATTTCAAACAATTAAATAAAAAAAGCCCAAAAGAGCAAATTATTTTGCCAAAGCTATGCTCTTGGGTGTTAGAAGAGAATTCAACCATTTACTGTCTGATCTCAGAGGCAAAATTACAATGGGCACTCGCACACCCTGAATGGAAGACACGATACCTGGTGCTCTTTGGTAGAGGCACGGCCACCTCAATGTAATGTAGAGTTAGGAAGATCCAAGGAACTCAGGTTATAGCAAGCAAGGAACACCTTGCATGTTTATTGCGGAAGTAAGCAACGTTTCGCTGTCACACCCCTTTGTCAAGCATGACAAAAGGGTGTGACCCCGAAACGCTGCTTACTTCCGCAATAAACGTGCAAGGTGTTCCTTGCTTGCTATAACCTGAGTGCCTTGGATCTTCCTGATCTCAGAGGCATTAATTTTATGGCTAACCAAAATTGGTTATTGTCCTATACCAGCTATTCAGTTCCAGTTATTTATGCCATCAGTTCAACCTCCTACTAAAGCCATCAATTCAAGTCTGAAGTCAGGGTTATTAAGTCCATATCTGGTCTATGTCTAACTTCTAATATGGTAGGCCATTTTCATATACCAGCCATTTAGTTTTGGTTCTTCAAGACATTAAGTCAGCCTCCTACTAAAGGCGACCAAATCAAGCCTGAAGGCAAGGCCAAGAAGTCCATATCCGAGTAGAAAAATGACAAATTGGACAATGTTTGGCCATTAATTGACAGACAGCAATTGACAGACAGACAACTAATGCCCCAAAAATAGTAGTGAGTCTCTCATTGACATCTTGCAACAGGCAGTATATGCAAAGATACTACCTTTACCCAGCAGAAAGTTTCTAAACTGTCTGATCAATGAAATGACCAATCACCACAAATATTGTCCATAGATGGTCCAAAAACCTGTTTTGTATGACTTCAGGGCCTATTTATGAAGCCTTTGTTTTTTTCTGGTAGAGTTTTTTAGGGGGAAAACTTGAATTTTAGAGAGATTTATTATGCTCCAAAGCTGATAAAAATCTTAATCCAAAAATACTAATACCAGCTAAAACTTGTTGAAATCATGTAAAAGTCAATGGCCAATGTCCTTTAACAATTTAAAGATGTTTCTTCATATTCTTCAAGGGTTTTGGGGTGGTTTTTGTTTGTTAATCTGAAAAAAAAATTTTGAGGTGTAAAATCGTAAAAGTTGAACAATTTAATTTGACAGGAGATTTTGTTGCGAATGCTTTGTTTTGGCAAATAAAGGCAATTCAGATTTGGGAGTTTGGTCTTTTTTTTTATATGTGAGAAATAGTTTTATTAAATACTTTTCTATATCTGTGTGTCCATGGCCAGCTTAAAGGCAAACAATTTAAGTCTGAAGGCAAGGTCAACAAGTCCATTTCTGGTCTATGGCTAACATAAAATTGTAGTTTATTTTCCTGCAACAATCCTGCAACTTCAGTTCAAGTTCGTCTAACAATTAAGTTAACCCACTTGTAAAGGCTCAAAACCAAGTCTGAAATCAAGGTCAAAAAGTCCACATATGGTCTTTGGCTAACTTCTAACATGGTCTTGTTCTCTTTCACCTACTGCATTTTGATTACTAAAGGCCACCAAACCAAATATGAAGTCTATGTCAATAAGTCTATATCAGATTTAAAATTCTGTAATCTAGAACATCTCAGTGCCAACTTGGTGGCTATTTCATTTCTAAGGAAGCAAGATTTAACAGTCAAATCGCACAGTCAACAAGTCAATTTTAACCTTTAAAGTTTGATCTTAAATCCATTATGCAGATTTCGATTTGAGAGACAGTCTGATCTGTGAGTCAAGATGTTATCTTTTAAGTACTCTAAAAGTAATATGCATCTCATCCAGATTGAATTAAAATATTTTTGAGAAAATAATGAGATTAGTGTCTTATAAATATTAAGGGTATTCTTCTATTAATCATATTACTATCACAGCACAGAAAAAATCTCTTCCAGTTATCAATTCCGTGCACGTTCTCTGACAGGAAGGACGTTTCTTACAACCTCTTCTGCAAAGTGAATGCCCTTAACTGGAACTTCTAGCAAAATATTGAATATACATCAATGGGCTCAATTGAGTTTCTAGAATGTTTTAATCCATTCCTGCATTTTTAGAATTCTTTCACAGAACAAAGTAATTAACTCTTTAATATTGGATTAGCTCTATCTGTATACATTCAAAGAGTTAGCACAGAACACCAAAGTAAGGCACGTGTTGTACAAGAATTTCTGTACATGCCTCTCACTATGTGTGTGATTTGATGGCTCAGTTAATTTTTTCAGCATTATAATCAGTGTTCATGAAGTAGGTTATACAACAAAATATATGTTATATAACATTATATGACTATAGGCAAGCACATTCACAGGACCATTTAAACAATATCTGTGTTGACTGTTTGGATATCCATCAGTTGGGTTCCTGGGTCAGTAGGGTAGATATCTCCTCAATCCAGCCAAGTGGAAGGAAACTAAATGTGGAATTTGTAGGTAGCAGAGCTGGCTCATGCATTTGTAGGACATCTGATTTTGATCCTGTCATCATTTGGACCTGCATCCTGCTTTGGCTGACCAACTATAATGTGATTGCCCTTTCAATTGGTAGGGCAGCACACATCAACTTGTTTAAAGGTGATTTAAACATATCCAGGTGTGCCTTTCTACCAACTGAAACTGCAATCAAATTATGATTGGTCAGCCAGATCAAGAAGGAGGTCCAGATGATGACAAGATAAACATCAGATGTCCCACAAATGGCTGACTGTGGAGATATCCATCAGTTGGGTAGATATCCATACACATAGACATCTTTAAATGTGGCCATGGCAGATCAGCTGCATGGCCTAAAAAGCCCAGATTTACCTGCTATGAATATGAGGAGGTTGGTAATTCCTATTAAGCTTCTACTGTTTGGAACACTGTCCATTTGAGAGTTACCTCATAATATTTAAACTCTGCCTTGCTTACAGCTTTTCTTGAGTTTAGAACAAAAGATAAAATACATGCGGCATGCTGGATATTTCACTTACCTCTATGATTTCCAACATTTCCACTCTCGTAATTTTTCCGTCGCCATCGAGATCGTACATGTTGAAAGCCCAGTTAAGTTTTTGTTCAAAGCTTCCCCTTGATGTGATGGAAAGTGCACAGATAAACTCTCTGAAATCGATTGTCCCATCACTATTTTTATCAAAGGTTCTGAAAGCATGCTGGGCAAACTTCGATGCATCCCCATATGGGAAAAACTAAAGAGAGAGAAACAAAAATAGTCCAACAATTAATATTGGAGATCTAGACACTATATTTGGCTTATTTCTCATTTCATTTTAATTTAATTACTTTTACACTCTTGTGTTGCAGATGTATTGTTCAGATAAAAGAAAATTGTGAATGGAATTAATAATAATAAGAATTTTATATTGTGGGTTCAGGTTCCACTCTTTAGTCATATCTTTGATCAGAAACCACATTCGCTCATAAATCAAAAAAGGTCCTAGAACACAGGCTGAAACGTTAAACATATCTTTCATAAAACTTTCTTAGCTCAAGCCCAAGAAGTACATCCTATTACAATGTTATGGGTCAACCCTACACCAAGTGCTCTGAGCCCACAATGTTTGGGAACCACTTAAATCTTAGAGCAACCACATTCTAATTTGTGCAGTTGGTTTTACAGAATAAATAGCCAAGTTAATGTTGTGTCTTGATGCTATTTGTGTAATCTGTAGACCGCAACCATTTACAACAATACAAAAGAAGGTGTGGCATGATGCACCATGTTGGGTCAGATGCATTACTAGAACTTAAGTCATAGAAGCCACCCGTATGCCTCTGTTCAGACAAAATTTGAACACATGTTTAGCTTCCAGCAACAAAACATTGTCCTTTCTTCAACATTCATGACTTGTTTGGGCTTTGGTTTGTGTTTAGTGTCAGCTGAGACCCAAATCAGTAACTCCCAATCACTAAACACAACTGGCTGAAAAAAAGCTAAAGAATCATTGGTTGCTATGGGTTTCTGCAAAAAAGTGCCGTAGCTTCATTTCAATAGTTCCAATTTAGATCTATCGCCTCGATGAGAATAAAATGTGGGATTCCATCTCTGTTAGTATGAATCAGGACAAGTGGCCTGAGCCATTAAGCCTCATCTGCCTCCCAATTAAGAAGTTGCCAGTCCAACACATTTTTATTTATAGCCCCAATTACTTCCAGAAAAAAATCTGAGATGTTGTAACTGGAAAACTTAGAAGGCTCTCAAGGCTCCAAATATCAAAGCTGAGGCCAACATCAGAGAGGAGCTTGGAAAGCTGGACAGCATCTCCATAAATTACTGAAAAAGATAACTGTTCAGTGCATATGTGAGATAAGGAAATGTTATGAGTCTGTAAGAAGATGCTAAATATTCCAAATCTTTCATTTTCCTCTGACTGTACTCCAGCCAAACTTTGTCACCCCGTTCCTAAGTCAGAATCCAAATAAGCCAAACCATTACATTCCACTGTTAAGGCAATTAAAAAAAGCTTTAAAAAAACAATCCATGGCCCAAGCTATGAATTTATATTACTATTGGTTGATGTACTTGTTCCTGTTCTCCTGGAACCATGGCGTTACAATACAATACTAAAAATAAATAAGAGAGATTTGGACAAATACTGAATATGAACAATAATTTGCATATGCAAATTAGTGAAATGAGGGGGAAAGAAAACCATGAGATTTTTTGGATCTGGATTTGGCGATTGGGTTCGGAAAAATCCGATTCCTGCTGAAAAAAGTCTGAATCCCGAATTGGGTCAACGTAAAGCATCTTCTGAGACCTTCTTCTTTCCTATATTTTTTTCTTTTACTTTTCATGATCTTAGCAGTTAATCTCTGCTAATATCATACATTTGTAACAAGGGGTGGCTCTTACCCTTCTGTCAGGGTGGCTGCCAGATAGAAGTGCAAAGGCTTGTGTTACTGATGCAGTAAGTGTCTCCTGAAGCTTCTATGCTCAGATCAAGAGTTTCCATTGCTATGAGTCACCAAACTAAGCAGAGAATCATTAGGAACTGCCCAGAATAAAAACAGATTAAGCTCTTATTTCACATTTTATCCTTAGTTTCCAAGGTTTTAGCAGTTTTACACTGCTAATATGAATCTGAAATAACTCTAACCCCTGGATAGACATCAGTGAGCACAGAAACAGCTTCTGGTGCTTCTCTGCTCAATTCTATCACTATGAATACAGGGTGAGTACTGAAGAGACCTTCATTTTCCGGCAGCTGTGCAGCTGTTACAAACTCATTATATTGGCATTGTAAAAACTGCTAATATCTTGAAAACTACAAAAAAAATATTCTGCAAAAGCACTTTTCTGACCAATTTTTATTTTTCCAGTTTTGTTTTTTTTTCTATAATTTTTAGTATTATTTGACTTTTATGAGAATGTTTACAGAATAGTAAGGGTACAAGCAGACATACTTCTTAGCTCTGTTTACGTAAACATTTCTCTCATTAAAACTGTTCATTTCCTATAGTACAAACTCAATTCTGGCAACCTGAAGACTGGAACCATCAATTGTAGAGCACGGGGTGTAATATATACAGAAATGTAATAATCTATATAAATGTACATATATATATATATTGTATATAAAAAGCCTGAGGGAAGGACAAGCATATAGAACGCCTCATCTCATTTTCTGATAATTTTTAAAATGTGATTTCTTTGCTGAGCCCAGCCGTTCCCTATGAGACACATCCATTAAATGTGACAGTATGTACGGCTAATATACAGAGGATGATTTCCACTAGGGATATTGTATACCTAAACATGATTAAAATGAACATACTGTATGAATGTATGTTAGAGGGAGACATCAGAGAACAATGCAGCCCTGGAAGTGGCCAATGCCATCAGCTTTGATGCCACAATAATTGTTTGACTCCGGGAACGACAGAATAGCAAATGCACAACTGTCATTTAATGCCGGGCTCAATCTCACATCTCAATCTCATCAGAAATGACAAAATGAGATTTCTTATCGATTTGATCTGATGGGTTTGTTGCCAGTGATATTCCCTTAATTTAATTTAATCCATGCCAGCTCCTGAACGTGGGCTTTGATTGTAGGATGCCTCAGTTTATCAGCCATGTTGATTGGGCCATGGTGCAGAAAACTATGGGTTCAGCTACAAAATCGACTTTGTAACACTGGGCTTTTTCCATTAAAGTTCTGGTTCAACTCCAGCGGCTCTAATTCAGGTTGGTCTCTGGGTTCAACTCCCATTTCAGCTCTAAGACTGGACTTTAATTCAGGGAAGCCTGCCTTAAACTTAATCTCAGCTCTGGGACATTTGTCTCTGGTTCTGGGAAGCTTGGGGTCATCACTGATCTAGGGAAGCATCTAATCATCAATTGTCTAATTCAGATCCATTTTTCCGGTCTAGTTGACTTTCTTAAAGAAGAAGGCAGTTTATTGCCAATAGATTAGAAACAACAGTGCAAGCTAGAATGCCATTTTTATTCTGCAGAATGTTTTTCCATACCAGCTCTAGACACTGTCTTTGTTTGTTTAGGATAGCAGCTGCCATATTAGCTTGCTGTGACATCACTTCCTGTCTGAGTCTCTCCCTGCACACTCATAGCTCTGGGCTCGGATTACATGGAGGGGAGAGAAGCAAATGCTTAAGCCCAAGCCCTGGAGGTTTAAACTGAAAACATAAAGTCTGAAACAGAAGCCCATGTGTACACAATAGAAGGAAAGAAATGCTGTGTTTCTTTTGACAGAGGACTCTGAGCAGCATTATTTTTAGGGTTTGCTAGTGTATTCATATAGACCTTTCTGATAAACCTTACATAGTTTTAACCTTTCCTTCACCTTTAAACCGCTTCACAAACTCCAGGTTACCAAATGGATGCCAATTAATTCTCAATTGTATGTATCCATTAAAAATAAAGGCCTGATGTGTTTCATGTGTAAGGTGTGTCTGTCATCTGTCTTCTTTCAGTTGCTGAGTAGGGGACATACGTGGGGGAAGCCTGGGTTCCAATACCGCATATGTTTTTACCATAGAAATCTTGGGCTCATTTTAATGACATCATTTGCAATGTGTAGATGATGGTTTAATGCTAATATATAGATTTAAAAGTATATATTCCTGCTGAACTCCATCCTATTGCCCCTTTATAATCACTGCTACTGAGAGGCCGGATGCGCTGCTGAATAAGGTTCCCATTGTATGGTTTTGGCACCGCTGATCCCCTGCCTCTCAGCACTGAAGCTGCCACATTACACAGAGCTGCTGGGATCCCAGCCAGAGGATTATCACAACATACATGGCTTCAGCCTGATTCCTGTTTATCCCCAAGGGCATATGTGCAACAGGATCCTTTCATTGTGTGCCGCCTGCACTATGTGTCAACCTATTGGACAAACCTTCACCCTTTCCTGCTCCTAAACTCCCAGCATCCCCTCTAGTTCACTGACTAAGCACTGATTTCAGCAGCGCTTAGATAAATGTGTGTGGCACCCAGAATAATTGGCAATTACGTCTGTTGTCGGAATCGCAGTGCTGAGATGCTTCCCTGTGCAATGCGCTATTCTCTAATTATCTTCCTTTGTGCCTGAACCCCTGTTCCTGTGTTTAATCAGCGAGTGCATTGTGTTGGGAACATATCATTATTATTATTTAACGACTCCTCTCCGTTTGTACCTTCTGTATGATAAACACAAACTGTGCACTTTGTTCCGCATTAACCTTTTCTGCAAAATATCATTTAGTGAAACAAAAGTGTTTGCAGTGGGAAAGAGAGAAAGGGGCTCCAACTCATTATTTCCTTGCGGCACAAATAAACAGCAATGGCTGTAGTAGAGCGAGTAAGATTTCCATATTCATCAGTAGAGTAGATGGTTCAGACTGGGCTACAGTCTAATGTTCTGGAACATAGGAGTAGACCCAATGGACCCCCTGACACAACTGCTCCAGGCCAGAATATGGCATCAAAACTCAGCCGACACCTGGTTGACATGAAGTTCAAAATATTAAAGCCCTCTGATGCCAATTGCCAGTTTTCTGTGCCATTCCCTGCTGCTCACTCTGCTCTGGTAGGTTCTCCTTTGCTGATCTGCACTTGTGTGACCTAGCCCACACTCTTCAAGCCTAGTGTTAGACTAAGGGGCAGAATGGTATATCAAAATTTGAATTTTAATTTTTTGTTTTTTTTTTGGTCAAAACTGCGAATTTCGAATATAAAACCACCAACCCGAATTTGAATGTGACATTTATTATACCTTGACCCTTGGAAAAAGTTCTTATTCAATACTTCCCCACCTAAAACCTTCATGTAGACTTCATGTACAAGTCAATGTCAGAGGTCCGTTGAACCATTTGAAGATGTTAATTGCCTTCTTGACATTCCAGTTTTTTTTTTTTTGGATGAAAACTTGATTCAAATTCGATTCTGATTCAAATTTTTGAGTTTTTAGTACATTCAAATTTATTAGAGTTAAAAAAAAAATCACACAACTTTGAAATTTGCTGCTAACTTAACCCCTGATGTGGCAGTGCCTACCTTCAGGTAACCCAAGTTATGCCTACATATATATTTGTTCTGCTGAATGAATGCTCTCTGAGTTGTTAACCTCTATCTCACTGAGCCTCCTCCTAAGTTTTTACCCAAAACATAATGATCAATGGCCCCTGACGTCCAGCTGTGGCTCTGTGGTTAGGGATGGCGCGAACCGCGGAAAAAATGTTCGCGAACATATTCGCGAACTTGCGACAAAACGCGCGAACGGTTCGCGAACGTCGCGAACCCCATAGACTTCAATGGGAAGGCGAACTTTAAAAGCTAAAAAAGACATTTCTGGCCAGAAAAATGATTTTAAAGTTGTTTAAAGGGTGCAACGACCTGGACAGTGGCATGCCAGAGGGGGATCAAGGGCACAAATGTATCTGAAAAATCCAATAGTCGCAGCCACTGAAACACAGAAAAAATATGCCATATAAATGCTGAAAATAGTCGCAGCCACTGAAACACAGAAAAAATATGCCATATAAATGCTGAAAATAGTCGCAGCCACTGAAACACAGAAAAAATATGCCATATAAATGCTGAAAATAGTCGCAGCCACTGAAACACAGAAAAAATATGCCATATAAATGCTGAAAATAGTCGCAGCCACTGAAACACAGAAAAAATATGCCATATAAATGCTGAAAATAGTCGCAGCCACTGAAGAACAGAAAAAATATGCCATATAAATGCTGAAAATAGTCGCAGCCACTGAAGCACAGAAAAAATACAGGTCAATGTATGGCAGTTGTTTGAAGAACAGTAGATTTATTTACTAGCCAGCAAAGCTACCTAACCTAAAATGTCCCTCAAATCCCTGCAGACTTCTGTCCCTCCAATACAGAGCAGTATCAAGCAGATTACTAGCCAGCAAACTTTCAACTGTCCCTGAAATCACTAACAGCTCTCTCCCTACACTAGCTCTTCCAAGCAGCACACACAGACAGAATGAAAAAATGCTGCAGGGCTTCAGTTTATATATGGAAGGGGAGTGGTCCAGGGGGTGTGGGGGTGGTCCAGGAGGGAGAGCTTCCTGATTGGCTGCCATGTATCTGCTGGTCTGGGGTGGGAGGGCAAAAAAAAGCGGCGACTATGTGCGAACCCAAAATGGCGAACGTCGCGCGACGTTCGCGAATATTCTGCGAGCGCGAACAGCGGATGTTCGCGCGAACAGTTCGCGCACGAACAGTTCGCGCCATCCCTATCTGTGGTTATCATGTCATATACAATTTAACCACTGGTCATATACTGCTATATGAAGGCATGCAATTAATGATCCAGAGACCTGTTCTCCAAAAAAACATACACATCATGTCAATGTCCAAAACACCATTATATGCTTCCCATTCCATATAATGTTGCTTTCCACTATATCATGGATGTGTAGATCCATCATAGGGGTTGGGAGAAGATTTATTTACACTTCAACTCACTTTACATTTTAAAGATCCATTGCCAGACTGGGGTACCTTGAGCCCATCAGAGAACCTTACTCCAAGACCCACTAGAGAACTCACCCAAGCCTCTGCATGTGCTGCTACACATTAAGCCCATACATGACAGAAAGATCACTGCGCAAATGGATTATGTGCAAATTAACCCCAGACATGTCATTAAAATAATTTCATATAACAGATAATGAGCACTACATTAAATATAGATATCCCAGAAAGATCACTACAGGCAGTGGATAGACTGAGATAATTATCTTACACAAACCTGCATAAGCAGAACGCTACAAACTTTTTGCTTGTATAAAGGTGGCGAAAGACGCACAGATAACATCGTACAAAACAAATTTTCATACGATATTCGGTGCATGTATGGTGGGAAATGAGCCAACCGATATCGTCAGAAGATTTAGATATCGGTCGGCTGGTTGATTGGGCTGGACAGAAAATTTTGATCGGATGCCTTTAAAGTAGGGATGCACCTAATCCACTATTTTGGATTTGTCTGAACCTCTGAATCCCTCCCGAAAGATTCGGCCAAATACAGAACCGAATCCGAACCCTAATTTGCATATGCAAATGATGGGTGGGAAGGGGAAACATTTTTTACTTCCTTGTTTTGTGCCAAAAAGTCACATGATTTCCCTCCCTGGCCCTAATTTGCATATGCAAATTAGGATTCGGTTCAGCCAGGCAGAAGGATTTGGCCGAATCCGAATCCTGCTGAAAAAGGCCAAATCCAGAACCGAATCCTGGATTCAGTGCATCCCTACTTTAAAGGCACCCATAACACTGGCCATTGTTATTGCTGAATCATCAGATACTGGTAGAATTCTATTGTTTCTTTCTGTATATCTGACGATTCAGCTCTACACGTGTGTGTTGAAACGAATTATCTTTCTTGGAAAGATCTTTTCTGAGAAAGATCGTAATTGTTATATCTATGGCCAGCTTAAGTCTGCTTCTCACTACATAGCATTGGAGATAAACCATTTTGGGCAGCAGGAGGCAAGGTGGACCAGGGTCCACCAGGATTTTTCCTTGATACCCTAGTGGGCCAGTACAACCATGTATAGAACTAGCAACAGACCTTGAGCATATTACGTAAAGGAAGAAGGAATCAAGAGGAACTCCCCAACAACTTGCTGATGATGTGCTGGGACTAGGTAACAATTTGGTGTTGGAAGATAGTGAGGGTGTAAATAATACGAATGTTCTGATATCTGACAGAGACTGAGTGGATAGAAGATTTTGTGATACATTCTGGGGTTTTGGCTAGAATGTATGGAATTTAAGGGTGTATGAGTTTTCCAACTAAAGAAAGTGGAACTCCAAAGACACAACTTTGTAGAACATCAAAAGGCACCTTAAACATGTTAGCTTGAGATACTGAAAGGCTGCAGCAAGTAAAATCACAAATCTTCTTGAATACAAAGGACAAGCAGATTCTGGAAAAGTCCACAATATCTACTGCATGTAAAAGGTATGCATGGAAGTGTTACCAAGCCATAGACCAATGGCCAATTTAATTAGGGCATATGGGGATCAACACCTTTTTCAGAACACTGCTTGGCATTAAAGAATAAGGAGAAAAAAAAGCAGAGGGTAGTATTTGGGTCGACTAGGACAATGGTAGGAGCAAGAGTTTTACAAAGAAGGGATCTGACTTGATCAAGAGTTGACCTGTTTAGTAGAGGAAGAGACCTTTGTCCTTGTGATCACTTGAATGGAGATGCGACATGGACAAATCAGGGTTGATGTTTGATAAGACAGGATCTGGGAGATGACTGAATTAATTTCTTTCTTTATTACAGAAGAAATCATGTAGTATATAATTGTGCAAAAGGGAGTCTAAATAAGGCAGCACCAATTCAAATATAAGCACCAGGAAACACAGAGAAGGAAGGTTCTCTGCCCATGGTGAGCTCCACCATCACAATTTAGTGTATTTTAAGTGTAATTCAATAGTACCTAGTCTGTCCCAATGTTTTCCTTTTCATTCCTGTTGGGCAAAAGCAGAAATTCTTAGCCTGAGACCCACTGTGTCCTTGTGAAAGCTGATTTAGAACACCAAGTCTGTCAGAGCCCTCTCATTTATTACACTGTTAGCACTACGCGTTTCAGTTGCAAGGTTATGAGTCTGTCCCAATGACAGGACATGGGTTTTTTTTCTTGCTGTTTGTTAGGAGGGTTAAGCTGAAAGCACCACAGTTGGACAGGAATGCTAAATGTCAGTGAAGGACTGTCTGTTCTTTTCAGAGTATTAAAGGACATTATAAGAGGTAAATCTGAAGGTTGTGTCGTCTTTCTGTGACGCATTTTATCTATTTCCTTTAACCATTAGTAGGATGCAGATAAATATTAGGTACATGATTCTCACAGTTGCACAATCACATTAAAGAGTCACTTTGCCTTTGGGTTTGTTTAGTAGAAATATTAAAAGGAAACTAACTCGCCCCTCAACCATCTGTTTTTGATTTGTTAGCCCTCTGTGATATCTGGGTTCAGGCTCCTTGGCAACAAATACAATAATGGAAACCAAGATTTGATTGACTTTTAGATTGGATTGTTGCTCAATGAGGACAACCAGGGACAATGTTACTGGATATGGTGGCTCCAAACCACATTGAGAAGCTCTGCATTTGAGTTTATTTAAGTGGTAGTGATATATTTAGGAAGGTCTATAGGCAAAAAGTTCTACATAATATGCTGGTACCATGTGAAGGACAGCCACAGTTCTTCTGCAACATGTTTGAGTCCACACTGATGAATACCAACACCATATAAAACATATCAAAACTCGAGATATCGGTCAATGGTTGGGATTTTAGAGCACTGGCTGATCCAGTAAAGTTCCATAGCTATACAACGTCTACTAAATCTAATTGGGATTCCCCATATCAGTGTAAACAAGGCAGAATGTATTAATTATGAGCCATAAATGAGGGTTTAATTTATGTCCAATGACTTTTTCATGGTTTCCCATTTGCCTTCTCTACACCTGGGACTTAAATAAGAACTCATGGGGCTCATCTATTAAAAAGGGAGAGCATGTTTTTTTTGGTGTGTGTGATTTGAGAAAATCACATGACAAAATCTCAAATTAACTAGAAATTTAGAAAAATTGAAAAATTCCAACAAAAAAATGTGCAATCTAAAATCTGTAGAGATGCAATAGAAGTGGTCCTGAAGTGGCGGTGTACCAGCTGACAAAAAATTCAACTCACATCCAACCCTAACCCACCCTCACATCCAGACTGCTCCACTCTGCAGTCATCACTTATATACTCACCACTGACCTTCCCATCTTTGTCAACAATGGAGGGGGTGGGGCAGTTGCAGCTAAATAAATGAAAGATGGCAGACTATAGTAAATTAAAGACTCACGCTGACATAGTGGGTGGGCAGAGGGCATAGTCAGTAATCTACCTATTGGAATGGGTGTCTGCAGAAAATGTTATGAGGTGGGGCAAGTAAGCTAATATCACATAGGGTAGGTAGTATCCCACTGAAATTAACCTATTTATGGCAATGCCAAAGATAGCATTCAAGTGAGCCAATGAAGTTCTTTTTTTGAGTGTATTTAGAAAGTTGAGATTTTACAGTTTCACTGAGAATGAATTTCTTAAATAATATAGCAATGACCACGGGGAAAATAGTAAATGTGCCACACAGTGGGAAATTTTGCAAAATTTGAGATCGCTACTTTGCTATCAAGGCAATAAAACATAATTGTCTGTTGTAGACAAAACTTTTTGAGATTTGAGATTAACCAGTTGGAGATGTTTCATAAAAATGAATAAGCACATAAGAAAATGCTTTTTTTTTAAGACGTTAAATATTCTACATAATACAAGAACTTCTTTCTACTCAAGGTCATCACGTTGAGACATCCTCCAAACAAGAAGCAAAGTCAATTTTCCTAAAAAAACACTTCATTATTTCCAGCCTACGGGTAGTGGTTTTGTCAGACACAGTATGGGTGCTGATGCGCCTCCAAAGGAAGACATTTAAGCAGAAGGGTTTGGGTGGATTCTGATGATATCAGAGGAACCACAGGATTTATCTCAGATATTAAACAAATCTGTAAACAGTGTTGGCTGAGCCGCACTCGGAGAGGGATATGAACCTCTTCACATTCACGCTCAGCCCTCATTGCATTTCAATTTGCAGCCGATGCTCATTTTCTCAGCAGTTGCCTCCTGAACAATTTTGCTGGAAATGTGTCCTGCTGACACCCGGCTCAGGTTAAATCGTACAGAAACCACTTCTGAGCATCTCTTTGTCTTTCATCTCCTGCAGAACTGACAGTATTTAATAGCACGGAATGGCGCCGGCTACCAAGCTGCCTTGATGGCTCCCTCTTTGAACTGCTATTCAGATGTCACAAGCCAAACAGAGTGTGATTCCAGGGATTGCCGTGTATAGGGAGACAGAAGGAACAAATGCTAATCATGGAGATGTGAGTTGTCATATAATGTACATTACTGCTATTGGATGGTAATAAAGCTTTATATAACGGCTGGTCTCTTTCACACCAGACTAACGCTACACCAAGCACTGCTAATTATCAACTTGTTAAGGCTGAACTGCTTCTTGCTTGCAGTATGCATACGTTAACGGCTAGTTAGTTATTCTTTATGCAATTACAAGAATAGTGCTAAAGCTGAACCCTCATGCCCCACTATGTTATTGCCTAGGATCTACCAAATTTCTGATCTTCTTCCACAAGTATCATTCTGAGCCTATAATTAATCTCCGTGTGGCATGAAATGCATAGGGATTTCTGTGGCATGCTACTTGATTAATTACAAGTTTTTGACTAATTCATAGTTGGCCTCTACATTGGAATTTATGCAGGCATAAATCCAATATATTTTTTCTATGGTGTTCCAATTCTCTCTAAACTGAAGGTCAAGGGTTTTGTGCCCAAATCAAACATTTGCTTCTCTACTTTTTCCTTTATCTGGGGTTTCTTCTTTGTATAGTGTATCATTCTGCCTCCTACTTGGGTCTGCAAAGAGGAACTATCCTGCCAAAATAGTAATGGGCTAGAGCAGAAATTCCCAACCTTTTTCTACCTAAGAGCCACATTCATATTGGCTATTTGGTATCTCTATGTGGATTGGTAGACAACAGGTGGCCCTGTAAACCTGTTTTTATGTAATCCCTGCCTAAAAAGCCAGAAATTCAAAAATAGGAAACTGCTTTGAGGCCACTGGATTCAACATCCAAGCAGTTAGAGAATAATGTGTTGCCTACAGCCCACTGGTTGGGGGTCACTGGGCTAGAGGTAGGGTGTTGTGTGTGTAGTTAACAAACAGTAACATAGCAAAACTTAATTTTGATTAATTTTTGTAATCGCACTATACCATTTGCTGATTGGTTGCTCTCTTACTGAACTGGATGAAATCTGCAATGAATCAGGGGTGCTGATATGTTACATACCCACTAGGAACTTGCTAACCTTCTGCCCTGGACCACTGTACTTCTTCTATGAAAATAATCAAAAAGCTGCAAAGTACTTGGCAGAATTACTCTCCCCTTCCATTTATACTCAATGATTCCCCAGGCTTGGGATGGGCACATGCACAATGCAGCCACCTGGCCGGTAAAGATGATGCTTTGATGCTAATGTTCCTTTAAGCGAAGCCGTGGGAAGTCCTGAGCTAGCGGCAAATTAACTGATTTTAAATTACAGCTGTTCTTTAATTAGATCCAAGCTGCAAGTGATCTCCGCTGTGGTCAGCACCATTATCCAATATGCAGGGCTTGTGCCAGTCTCTATCATGGGGCTACTCTGCCAAAGTAATTAATACCAGCTATTAAAAGCTCAATATATTTTTATATGGCCTTTGTGCTGGAGGAATGTTTTGGTGAAGTGCAATCCAGGACATGACTCTATTTTCCTTTCTATTTAACTCGTGTTTGAGCACTTGTACTATTAGTTAAAGAATTGTTTGAATGTTAAATGCCTTCTCGGAATCTACAGTGGGAATTATTGATTTCTGGGGATGGCAGAGCTCAGTTCCCCCAAACTATCCCCAAAATATACAGTTACATGGTATCCTCTGTTACATTTTTTAGATTCCTGATTAACTATAGAAGAATGAGGAGCCCCAGGACCTTAATGCTCCACAAAATGAAAACAACATCCCTACAGTAATGATATTATTGCAGAACGGATGGTGATACATTTTTTCAGAGTGCTTCGGGGTCAGTTGTGTACCCCAGTGCTTCTCTCTGACATCACAATTGTAAAGTGAAATAGATAGAAGTGAAGGTTGATATTCCTGCTTGGCTTTCGGTTTCTTTAGAATTTCTTTACATTTTATGCAGGGGTTGGGTTAGTCTGGGAGTCCCACCCCCAAGGAGCTACAGCTAGCTCTCTCTCTATCTCTCTCTCTCTCTCTATATATATATATAATAGATTTAGAATATGTAGAGAATCCATATGAATGTTACAGAACAGTGTGTTAGTGAAACTTACTTCCCCTTGTGTTTCACAACCGCAAACCTTCCCAAGTAAGCTGCTGCGATCAGAGTTCCATGACCCTGATCTCTGGATTCAGGTGATCAAATCTAAACGGAGACTCCCCAGCAGCAGGTAGGGAAGATAAGAGTTGCATTGCAGTCTAGCAGGTGTATCTCTGGACTAACTAATGCATTTAGCTGGCCATTAGATCAGATCCTATAAAGTCATAGACTTACACAGTGGGCGGGGCTGGAGAACTCAATGGAAACTTACAATGGAAACTCTTTTTATACTGTTTTAAAAAAAAAATGTTTTCCCATGATAGTTTCCCTTTAAAGATGAATTCATGGCGTTGCTGACAAAAACAAGGAAAGTAAAATCCCCTTGCTGACATTTTAAGCCTGTGCTCGAGATAATACAAATGATCCCCTCCAAGGAAATGTTATTTCTGTGCAGCCCACTTCCTCTCTGTCGAGTCCATCTGCTCTGTGTATCCAGTCACACGCATGGCTGGAAGCGACAGTTGTTCTGGGCTGCCACTTACCCCCCCCCCATTGCTGTATCCACATTATACATTACAGCAGGAATGACATTATTGAATCAGGGTAAGGCAAATGGGGCATGTGTTACACTGAACACAATGTAATGCAGGAATTCTAACTGTCAGCAGAAAGTGTCAAGCTATTTGGCCACCCCTGCTGCAATTCATACCTCCCAACATTTTGCAAATAGAAAGAGGCACAAAAAGATTTTCCGTACTGTGCACTTTTTTGCCCATGGACACCCCCCCCCCAATTACCATGTTCATTTTACAAATTTTGTCAGGTTATAAAAGTTTCAAAAACATTTCAGTGTTATGACAGTTTTGCTAATGAAGGCGAATTGCCCTTTAAACTGCAAGTCACAATTTCCCCAAGAGACCTGCCTATCTTAAACAGTTACTGCTTATTTTAAATAGCTACAAATGTATCTAAGTGCACCTGCCAGGTATTCTGGGCTCTCTTCCAAAAGCCAAATTAAGTTTTAGAAACTTTGTATCTTTTTCTGGCTGCTCAGTGCAGAATATCAATGACAAAGTCGGGACATTTCAGTAACCGTCGAGACTGCGGGTTGAGCTGTTAGAATTAGGACTGTCCTGCGAAAAAAACGGGACATTTGGGAGGTACTGTATGTGTAATCCATCTATAACGATATACAGTACATCATATCTTTAGCTACAGGTATGGGATTCGTAATCCAGAAACCCATTATCTTAAAGCTCTGAATTACAGACAGGTCGTCTCTCATAGACTCCATATTTTATCCAAATAATCAAAATAAAAAAAAATTCCTTCTTCTCTGTAATAAAAAAACAGTAACTTGATCCCAACTAAGATATAATTAATCCTTATTGGAAGCAAAACCAGCCTATTGGGTTTATTTCATGTTTACAAGATTTTCTTGTACAGGTACGGGACCTGGGGCTTTCCGGATAACTGATCTTTCTGTAGTTTGGATCTTCATAACTTAAGTCTACTAGAAAATCATGTAAACATTAAATAAACCCAAGGGCAGGTTCCCTTTTGGAAGGTTAATGGGCGCCATCTTCTACCGCACCCTCTTCTTCGTTGTTGCGGCAGCATTTGAGGCGCCTGCGCAGTAGGATGCATTTGCCGGCTAGTACTACTGCACATGAGCCCGAAGTTAACAAAGTTTTCCGATTAAATGTTGTGAACTTCAGGGGTATGCGCAGTAGTACCAACCGGCTAATGCATCCTACTGCGCAATCGCTGCAAATACCGTTGGGACAATGAAGAAGACAGGAGGGGGACCTGCGCATTGGGGTAATTTACATGATGGGGCAATAGGCTGGGGGGAGGAGGGGGGCCTACGGGAGGGAGGGGTTTTAGCGCCAGCAGGGTTGAATTCTCCCTTTATTATATACAGTATTATTTGGGATCAAGTACAAGCATTACAGAGAATTGAGCTCATTTATAAACACTGGGCAACTTTGCACCCTGGCAGTAACCCATAGCAACCAATCAGTGATTTGTTCTTTTATACCTGGGTAGTTAACCCCCCTTCCTGCACTGAGATTGGCCCATTAATATTTTTAGTAAAGTTTATTTCTAACGGAGAAAGCAAAGGGAGTGGGTAGGACAAACTGCACTGTCAGTATGAAGTTGGAATGAAGCTAATGAATCGGATCTCTGTAAGTATGGCCACCTTTACTCTCAATGCTGATGACCTGTATGCACTACCTGCTGATCAAAGGCCAATCAAAAACATGTCCCACCTGAAGGCCCAACTGTGGTCAGGCCATGTCACACCGTTGGAGGCCCAAATGTGGTCAGGTCAGGTCATAACATAGAGATACAGGAAAATATCAGCGTAAGTATCAGTCATTCAGTCATAGTTCCAACAATATCTAGAAGAAAAACTTAGAAGAAAGTTTTCACCTCAAACCTCATCTTAAATGACCTTCAGAGGCCCCCTTGATACTGTTCCGAACTTCATGGACGGCCTGGACCACTGTTTGCGAACCATTGCTCTAGAGCAGGGATCCCCAACCTTATGAGGCTTTGAGCAACATTCAGAAGAAAAAGTAATTGGGGAGCAACACTAGCATGAAAAAATGTTCTTGGGGTGCCAAATAAGTGCTGTGATTGGCCATTTGGTAGCCCCTATGTGGATTGGCAACCTGTATTGAGGCTCTGTTTAGCAGTACACCTGGTTCTTATACAACTAAAACTTTCCTCCAAGCCTGGAATTCAAAAAAAGCTCCTGCATTGAGGCCACTGGGAGCAACATCCAAGGGGTTGGAGAACAACATGTTGCTCACGAGCTACTGGTTGGGGATCACTGGTCTAGAGAGTTGCTGAGGGGTGCTGATATTTTATCATTTAACACAGACGGTTTTCCTTTTATACAAGAGCATAGTTGATGGAGCCTTTATCAGTTATCAGATGAATGGCCTATAAATACAGCCTTCACCTGAAAGCCTTTTGAGCCTGGGTCTATATTATTTTTAATGGGTTTTAAGAGAGACAGAATGTACATTTACGTGAAGGCTTTGGAGCAAATTGCATGCAAGATAAAAGGTTGAGAGAGAGAGACAATGAGTGCAATGTAAAGGCAGAAAAGCTTTCATATGAAAGCATTATGGGTTGGGGCAGTGGGCAAAGGCTTCTCCTGCTCGACAGACTGCATTGTCTTTAATTGAGTCATTGCAGTTTGATGAATAATATAAAACATGGGAGTTTGGGGAAGACAATGCTGAGCTTCCAAGCCCACTTACTGTTTATGCCATGCCCTGTGGCACAGTACCAGCCTGACTGCATCTGTCTCATTTAGTAACATAACTGTCCCACTGTAAACCCAACTGGGGCAGAAAGAGCATGACCCATACTCTGATGCCTTGTACGAACAGTGAAGCAGATACATGGCTAACATACATGCATTTTAAAGGGACAGTAAATCCCTTATTCAACATGAGTGCAAGATATAGGGCTTGTGCTGCACACATTTTTTACCCATGTAAACTGAATATACTCTTTTTCAGAAGAGTTTGGTCTTTGTAGATAATTAGATTACAAGAACCCCCCCCTTGGTGTGACTTGTTAGCAGGAGTGTAGCAGGGATGATTATCTGAACACTGGTAATCGAAAGTTCAAAGAGAAAAGAAGGTACATGATATTCCCTCATACTGACGCAAAAAGGATTGTCAGGGATTTTGCTTTGATTAATGGTACTGGTATGGAATCTGTGTTCCAGAACCACATTATCCAGAAAGCATTGAATAACTAAATCTCCCATAAATAATCCCATTATAATCAAATAATCCAAATTAAAAAAAAAAAATATTTCCTTTTCCTCTGTAATAATAAACCAGTATTTTGTACTTGATCCCGACTAAGATATAATTAATTCTTATTGGAAGCAAAACCAGCCTATTGGAATTTGTTTAAGTTTTCTATAAAATTCTAGTAGACTCAAGGTATGAAGATCCAAATTACAGAAACAGGGTCAGACTGGGGGTCCCGGGTCCCACCATGACTGGTGTCCAAGGCCCCCCGCTCCAATGCGCCCAAAGGTGCTGTTCTGCGCGCATGTGCAAACAGTGCCCTGTGCATGTACGAACGTCGCCTCTTGATGCCCATGCGTTGATGACGTGCGAAGAGCCAAGAAAACATTTTTTTTCCTACAATTCCCTTATTAGGAAATGGAGTCTGGCCCGGCAGGGGCCTATGAGGGTCGGGGCCCATTGGGTTTTGTCCCGCCAGGCCAGTCCTACCCTGTCTGGAAAACCCTAGGTCCTGAGCATTCTGGATAATAGGTCTCATACCTGTACCTTCTTTTTATGGCCAAGACCCTTGCTGGGTGGTAATGCATTGATATATGATATCTAACCCAGTAGAACACCTTGCGGCAACACCATATGCTACTCAATACAGCATCCTACACTACATTACATGTCCAACAACCCAATACAGAACCCTGCAATACACCACTCATGCCATGATAGAGTAACGTACATTTAGATTCAGATGGAACAAGACCATGGGCATTGCAGTGCTTAAGTGATAAACTTCAGATGGAACCAAACCACTGTGTTGCTGTGTAGCATTTAGGTTTATTCAAACACAAGTGATCAAAGGAACCCTAACTGATTTAAAGGGGAATTCAACCCAGCCGGCAATAAACCAGCCCCCCCTCCAACCCGGTAGACCCCTCCTCCCCCCCAGGCTATTGCCCCTAACTTGTATATTACCCCTTCGTGCAGGGTCACAGGCGCCATCTTGTCTTCTTTCTTCTTCCGTCGGCGCATGCGCAGTAGGACGCGTTTGCCGGATTGTACTACTGCGCATGTGGCGAACTTCAGGTGCATGCACAGTAGTACAAATTGGAGTCCCACTGTGACTCCTCCAGTTACACTGAGTAAGAGAAACAATAGCCTGCCTCAAAGCAGTTCCATCATGAAGTGCTGGCTGTTTCTGAAAGCACAGGATCAGGTAAAACTACCTGATATGGCACCTACACATTAATATTACAAGTAAAAGAATTACACTTGTTAATAAAATTTTATGTAGTACAGTGAATTATTTGCAATGTACAGATGAAATCCTTTAAATTACAAAAGATACACCATAACAATCATGATAATATACCTTCAAGGATAACGAAAATGATGTATAAATCACTGGAGAAGTCCCTACTAAAAAAAGAGTCATGCAGTGTGGTTGGCCAACTAGAAGCTTGATCAGTTGCAGTTATTTGATCCTAAGTTCAGCTGATTATGGTCCTGCTTGGCCACCACTCCAGAGATCCAGGAACAGAAAATGAAGTAATCACATATGGTGGCTGCTGGGGTGAAAAAGCAAGATTTTTATGCGTTTTAGTCATTTGCATTAGAGTTTAAAAATGAGCCTTCTATGTTATTTTCAAGATGACCTTATCGGAGATAACATTATGGAAGCTCTAAATGAATCTGTGACCATGTGACTACATAGAGAAAAAAGGTTGCAATTAAACCAGCTGGCTAACAACATAATGATCTGATAAGCTAAAGTGGCATCAGCTTCCTCTCCTCATGCCAAAGCTGGAACTGAAAACACGAGCCATGATGTGCGTCCCAAGCATTAAAGCATCTCAGCCATATTTGTCCATCTTGATATCTGCGTTTGCACATGGCCTGACAGCTGACACCCCAGGACAAAAAGCCTCTGTGAGACATACAAGTGTTTTCTGCTTTAATCAAATCAAAAAACACAATGGAATAAATCTCCGTCATCGGGTCCCTGACACATGGGAAACCAGGTCCTGGCTCTTTGTGCAATTCATTGTGCGACGCAAACGTCAGAAGACATTCCCACAGAGGACAGTGATAAGTCCGGGTTATGGAGGCTGCCTGAAAGTAGAATATCCTGTGTGCAAAGTGCAATTTCCAACCCATGGTTTTAACATATAAAGCAGGATTTTGACACAAACTGGGTCTAGCATTTTCAGAGTGCAAGATGAGTTCAGAGTTTTGGAGCGTGTGTGTGTAAAAACAGAGCTGGAATCCAATTCATTCGGCACAAGTGGGTTTCTGACTATTTCAACCTGCTGTGGGAATCCTATAGCTACCGCCAGGTCCAGGGTGGAAGAAGCTCCAGGGTTTCTCACTCATAGATTTCTAGACCACCTTTCCATCTTCTTTTAACTGGATTATTAACACAATAAATAGGGGGCCTCGGGGCAGTGATAAGGTAGCATAAGGCCAACCAGTTGGCTATATAATCAACAACAGCTTCTTAGGCAGCTAAGATATTTGGAGAGATACAGTAAAAAAAAAAACACACACATTCAACTTTTAATATTTCCATTAGAATAAGTCATATAAAAAAAAACCTCAACTCGCAGCTCTCTGTGATGTATGGTTTTATTACAAACAAAAACAGGCACGGCTGTCTGTTCCGTGAAGATGAAAAATGAGGCACCCAGTGAACTTATAAAATCTACTTTAATAGGGAACAGTCATAAATATTAACATGCCAGCAAATTGGAGTGAAAGTGCTCTTTTCTAAAAGGATTTAATGTATGTCTTTTTGGGTTAAAACACAGCTCTAGAACAGATTCCATAGTTTTTTACTTTGTCCCCTTTGTAGTCATTAGCCAACTGCACAAATCAGTACTTTCCCCATATCTCTATGCAGAGATAGGGGTAGTCAGAAGAGGCAGCTGCAAAGGGCGCAATAATAGGGGGGTGCGCTGGGCAGCTACCTTTAAAACTGTCTTCTGCCTACCCCAAGTCCTAGTTTTTCATTTTCCCTCTTGAAACCCTCCCCTCTCTTGTCTCTCCCTCCCCTCCGTTGCTGTCCCCTCTGTCACTCACCCTTCCCTCCCAGTCCGTCTCTTTCTCCGCCACTCATGCATACCAGGGGTGGGGCTTGCCAGCATCAGGAGGGGCTTACTGGCCGGGATACCCAGCGGGCCTGGCCCCTGTATCTATGACTCAATGGAGCCTGGAACAGATTGTCCATTGGTGTTTGCTTTTTTATGTGTGTGTGTCCCATCTCCAGCCAGACATAGAAATATACTTAGCAGTAGGTGGGAAGGATCGGGCAGGCAAAACCCACCACCTCTGTTACTTCTAGCTCCTTATTTAAAGGAGAACTAAAGCTTAATTAAAGAAGTAGATGCCCCAGTAGCTCCCCATCTTCATTTCTGCTGATTCACTGATTCACATGCTCTGTGCTGCTGTCACTTACTGAGCTTAGGGACCCACTCACAATATACAGTACACATAGGGGCAGATTTACAAAATTCACATGAATAGATCGAAGTTTGATCGAATTCCGATCGTACGATTTAATCGGATGGTCGAATATGCAAATTTGGCCACTTCAATCATCAAATACCGAAAATTCGAATGATCGAATAGACCATTTGATGATCGAAGGACTTTCACTTAAAAATTTTATTCGACTGCCTACTTCGCCAGATTGAACCTACCGAATTGCAATAGAATTCCCCCATAGGCTTTTTTTTTTCAAACACCTGCTCAAATACAATTCGTACGATCGAAAGCCTCGTTCATTTGAATCGTACTAATTTTTCGAGCGATCACAGGAAATAGTACAATTTTTTTGTGAAATCGAACGATCAGTATTCGATCGTACGATTTCATCGAGGAATCGAATATTGAGGAAAAAATAGCCTTCGATTAGCATTCTATAGTCGAATGCTTGTTGAATTACGAATAAATTCTAGGATTTTTTAGTGAACAATAGTAAATCTGCCCCATAGTGTCATAAAAATATAGTCACAATATAAGGCTGATTAGTCATTAATACAGATCATTAGAAACCAGTGCAATTAGCTGCATCAGAATTTAATAATCAGCCCTGTAACATCAGCTTATACTACAGACCAACCTCATTTTATGCTGCTGGATAATAAGTGACGACCCCTAAGCTTAGCTTCTCAACAGCTGCTCAGAGTCCACTGAGCATGTGAGTGTCACAGACACTTTCCAAGATGGCGAACCCCTGTGACAAGTCTGAAGTCCTGGATCATTGCTGCTATTGACAAGCTGAAACTTTAGGCTGGTATATAAAATTATGACATCTTTAGCCAAATTAATTTTTAGGGTTTAGATCTCCTTTCAATCCCCCTAGACTTCCAGGGGCGAATTCCCTCGATTCCCCGCTGGCGAATAAATTTGCGAAACGCCAGCGAGTCTCGCGTTTTTTTTTGACTCGACGAAAATTACGCGATGCGCGTCGAAAACGACGCGACAAAAAAACGTGCCGTGACTCTTTTCGCAAATTTTTTTGCCAATTCTCAGATTTCGCTGGAAATTCTCAAATTTTTCGGCGAAGCAAAACTGGGTAGATTCGCCCATCACTAAATTTGGCCCAACAGCCCATTGAATCCACATCCTACACAGTGTTTTAGCAATTAATTTTGATTCAATGATACAATGTATCTCCTAATTCAGTCCCAGATTGCCCCATAGAATTTTAGTGAGTCCTGTTAAACAAACCATGTGATACATTTATTTCATTGAATTAAATCTGGAAAATAGGAAAATAAAAAAATCAAGTTGACAATATTCCAGCCTATGGGGAAATCCGAAATCAGGAGAAAACATTTTTTTACCTTGAATTTAACCTGATTTTAATGTGTAGTTAAACCTTTTATATACCATGGTTTAAACAGGTCTGAACAAATGGGATATGGTGCTGTTGCCAAAATGCTTTATACACTTCCTGCATATAATTTTATGTCTGCAATAAAAGGGTTTCAAAAAGCCTTTAAATTAATTATTCCAAATATCACTCCATGTTTTCAGGCAGCTTGGCATCCTGTGGAGAATCAAATTGATCCATGACTGATATCAGAAACCTTCCCTTCTGTTTCATTTCCAAATCAGCATGAAATCTCTTAGTCAACATGGCCCGACCTAAAATTAAGCTGACATAGGCTTCACTATGCTCTCATGATGCTTATTATCTCTGAGGTGGAGAGTTTATCAGAATTCAAAAATGCTTCTTGATTTTTCTCTATGAATTTTGCATCTGATAAATTTCTCAGAATGTTTCTCCAGCTTTTAATTTTTGGTATTTAGAATTTGTTGCTTGAATTCTAGGGTTAGGGTAAGAATCATTTCCAAGCAAGCAATAGTTCAAGTTTTGGTTGAAAGGATCTCAGTAGGTTTGAGCGCCTCATCTTTTAGTCAAAATACACTAGAACGAAGATAAAAGAAAACTGGAAAATGTATTTTATGGGTGAAAACCAGATTGATGACTTGGCTATGTGCAACTAAATTTCAATGGAGGCGACACTTGCTAATGTAGATACAGATCTGAGATTGGCCAGGGCCTCCTGCAAAGTGTTTCATCAACTTTTGTACAATGTGTAGAACAAAGTATCCCTGCTTGCTTATATGGTTTCTTCTATGTTTCCATAATTTCACATTAAAGTATAATTTTACAGTATGGTGTTAGTTGCTTGGGTTTCCCATTTTGTATTTTAATTTGCTGTACTGAAGTTGGAACCTTTTCTGGGTCACTATTATTCTGCACTACTTTTCCAAGTTTAAAATAAAGTCACTTGCAAAACTAATGTCATAATGCTTGCTGTCCAAAGTATCATTACAGCTGATAAGGGACTGGCTATTGTGTGTTATTTCTGAAACATACACATTTACAATTCATCGGACATTATGCTGTTCATACATTGCTATTCTAAGCCATATCTGGATGGACCTTCTATCCAGCAGTTTAGAAGAACCCATCTTTACTGCCTTGATGCAGTTGCTCCTGATGAGTGTCCCTAGGCCCCTTATGACCAGATTATTGGCATTTGGGGAACAGAATACTGGTGGCCAAATCTGAAACAGATTAACATGTTTGGTAACCTTGCAAAACCAGTGGATCTTATGATGAAGACCCATATATCTCTACATCTTTGTAGTGTCCATTCATCTAACTCAGGATATCCTAACCTTTTTCTCAAAGGACACACATTAAGTTTTGGATTAATTTCATGATTTAAAATAACTGTTTTAGAACTGTCCACCTTATTGGATTATTACTGAGTACTACAGAAGAATGTTTCACTTAATTAAAGTCAATCATCTGAATAGCATATAATGTAAAGGGCTAAGCAGAACATCTGAAGTTGTCTCAGATATGTTTCAAGGGTCTCCTGACAGCGATATGGAGTTTGTACCGGTGCCAAGATCAATTATCCATCAACAACTATAAAAAAATCAATAAGCAGGTATTGCCCCAATCTACAAACGTATTGGACTCAAATAAAACAGTTATTACCTAGATTCACGGATCTGACAATACCGGACTTGGCGTCATTTTTCTTATTGCATTGTAACGACATGTCTCCAGCACGATATCGCACAACGCTCGTCTCAACTTTAATTACAGTAGCCAAATCCTTGATACCTTGATCCCTACACTCAGAGATTGGGCACTCAAAGTAAACGAAATTTACCACTTTGAACAACTCAAAACAGAAGCAAACAATCCAAAATACCAAGAAAACGTACAACAGAAATGGTTCTATTGGCTACAGTTTACTGAATCACAAGAATACCGGACCCTTACTTCTTGATACGACCCCAGTGATCTTACAGCCCCCCAGAGACCCCTGGCATCCAATTGATATTCCATTGCTATACGATCACGATACTTAGCCAAAGTATAGTGCTTCCCACCCTATCCTTTTTGTGCTTACTCTTCCACCCACCATTTTACTACTATGTGCTGGATTGTAGATATGCCCGACATGGTTTGTTTTCCTGTTTTCTTCTTTTTCTTTCGTATGTTCACTGTTGTCATACTCACGACGCACACCTACGAGATAGATAACTTGTTGATGTTTTTTAATAATCTTCATATGAGAATACCGTATATTCAAACACTGTAACTTATCCTATGCCTGAATTCTTTATTACAGTAATCATATGTCATTGTACTTTATATACTTTGCAAAACATGTAAATAAAGAATTTATAAAAAAAAAAATCAATAAGCTACCAAAACCTTTAGCCTTTCTAAAAAAAAAAAAAAAATTCTAACCCATTCTAGAATGTACCAATGGACATCTTTAAATTTATTACAATTGAAAAACACTTTTTTATGGTTCCTTTCCATATTTAAAAATATATCATATTATACCCATTAACATACCTCTTCTCCATAAACATGTTCAACTTGGAATAGCTTTTCTTCATAGCCTTAATCCTTCATTTGCTTTGTTGACTTTCTCTGTAAGTGACTGAAGATTAAGGTGGTTCTCAGTATCTAAGCAGTTGCATAAATATATGGAAAATAGATAAGTTGCGACCAAACAGTGATTCTTTATTACAAAAAGTTGCACTACATGTATCGGATCAAGAGATCCTTCCTCAGGTGCTTCAAGAGATCCTTCCACAAGCACCTGAGGAAGGATCTCTTGATCCGAAACATGTAGTGCAACTTTTTGTAATAAAGAATCACTGTTTGGTCGCAACAGTTCTCCAGAGTAACTATTGGATTTGTGAAGTCAAGACCTTGCTCTGTTTGAGGAACCAGATACATTGACCTATTGGGGGATCCTTTACCTATATTGGACTCCTACCTTTGGAAAATAGATAAGACCTACTCTGAGTGGTGGAATTACTGGGGAAAGGCACTGGATCTGGTAAGAAGGCTGAAAGTTGTGGGTAAGAGCATGGCAGGATGGTGCCTTGGTGCAAACTCTGTTACGGGTTATGAGTTACTGCACCTAGCCAAACTTTGAGACTTTTCTACATATGGGGGGGCTTCTCTATTATTATTATATTGATAGATAGAATGAAAAGGACTATTAACAAAATACAATGGGACAATTCTAATAACTATGTCAGCTGAAGAGTGAGCATTAAATGCAGCCAGTGAATGAGAATAACAGTGTCAGCTCATTTAGGAACCAAGGCTTGTTTTGCAGTCTTCCCTTTGATTATTTCCCTATGCAGTCTTCCCTATGATTATTTGCCTTAATGCTGATACACGTGGGGCCTGCTGCCTAGCAACAGAGTCCCTTGCCAAGTGTTGGGAGTCGTATCCCTGTTCTATTGAATTATATATTTAGTTACACCAGAGGAGAACGGGGGCTTTAAATAGCAACAAATGGATGACTCTGTTCCTGTTACGTTGAAACGCTCAGAGACTTAACACACACAAAAAAAAAAATATATGTTGCGAGACACCACTAATTGTGTTGTTTCCAAAACCACACCTATATTTGTGTCTGTGTTTTCCTTAATGTAACAAAAGAAAGTAGGGTACACTGGGTCCAAATGTAGAAACTCTCACCAAGCCAGAGACGAGTTCCAGGTGCACCAGACTCTTTGCAAAGGGAGCTAAAATGGGCACACAGGCACTCAAGGGTTCCACAAGGGACACAAAAATAATTAGTAACAGACCATTATTTAAACTGCATATAAAAAAATCAGCAACTCCATTTTCCCCATGCATGTTGTGCCCTGCAGGCACTTTGGCATAGGCTTATAACAAAGTGCCTGCAGGGCACAAACTGCGTTGAGCAAATGAAGATGCTGATTTTTTTGACTGTAGCTTACATGAAGGACTTTTTTTATTTTACTTTTGTGTCCCTTGTGGGATCCTTGAGTGCCTGTATTACCATTTTCTGGATTCTGTGTTTTCCTTCACATTTCATTGTCAAAACTGTTTTTTTTTTCTACACAAATGTTATTTCTTCTTTAAGGGAGAAGTAACCCCATCTAGTAAGACTTTTGTCCCTGCATAGGGCCCTCTACCCAAACTTCTGTCCTTACACTTGAGCAGAAAAGGCAGAGTTGCACAAGGAGTTCCTAGTTGACAAAGAAGAGCATCTGCTTTCATTGGGTATTCTCGAGGACGGCAACTGAAAACCAGGCCAGAAAGAACATGGCCAGATTTGGTGCCTGGCAACCCTACTGGGCAGCTCTGCTTCTGTTTGAGAAGTTGACTTAGAGGTTAACTGATCAGCCTTTGATGTGGGGTCTTGTGCTTGAGACCTGCATTCGCTTCATTGTGGCAACGTCCTTGTGACCCTAGAAAAGTGACTTAATCTCATGGTGTCCAAGCATACTTACAGTAGTATGCCTAATGACTTGTGCTTTGAGCATTATGGGAGAAAAGCACTATATAAAACAGATCCATGGTGCTAGTGTTTTAAGGCTGTGCCAGCCACAACCAAGCCCTGTCCTTACCGCCTGCCCTATAGGGCTCACCCACAACTCCTTATGCTGAAACCTGCAACAATCCAGTTCAAGGAGCACGCTTGTTAGAGGAGCACTAAGTGGTGTGCTTTTGCGCTATAAACTTACTCACAGCTGTTAGGTGAGACATTCCACTAACACAAAAGCTTCAATTCTTATATTTAGGAAAGAGACGTCTTTCCAAACATTATATAATGTCCTTATCATACCTTATACCTTCCATCCACAGGCAGTCTTTCATAAAATGTGTTCCTATCTCCTGTAGCTCCATTGTGTTTGGATAAGCACATCCTACTGTGTATTAATATTTCTCCCTTCATCTTCCTGGGTAATCGCTACAAAGGATTTTGTAAGCTCCAATTTTCTTGTCTAGAATTAAATTGCCTCCAAATTATATATATCTATAGTGTAATAGGCATGAGTAAGGCAGGTACAGTGATCCTTTCATTGCTCTGTGATGTATTCATTAAATCAAACTTTCCCATCATGTAATCAAAGAGTCATTCATAAGTATAATAAAGAAGCACTAATTACACCCAGCGCGCACAAAGAAGCGGCATATATTCGGGCGCTAATATGTAAGCAGCAACCCAACGTTGATCCCAAATGTGTAATCCTGATCTTGCCAATAGTTATGCTTTTTTCTCTATATATGTAATTCAAGCTCAGGTATTTGTCAAAGTTCCCCTTTGTTTGAAACCACTCATTAAAACACTCTATTTCCCTTCCATATTCAATTAACACAGATGGAAAGGGCTTCTAAATCAGTAATAATTTGGCTTGCATATAGTTCTCACAGCATATGTCAATTAATTAGAGATTGAATGTGGTTCATAATTGGAGAAAAGGGACATCATACAATGCAAATATGAGGTTCTTTTTCAATATATAGCATGATACATGACTATACAGATACTACAGGCATGGGATCCATTACCTGGAAACCCAATATCCAGAAAGATCTAAAGGCTGTCTCCCATAGACTCTGTTTTATCTAAATAATCAGAATATTTAAAACTTATTTAATTTTTCTCTGTAATAATAAAACAGTAGCTTGTACTTGATCCCAACGACGATATAATGAATCCTTATTGGAAGCAGAACCAGTCCATTGGGTTTATTTAATGTTGACATGATTTTCTAGTAGATTTAAGGTATGAAGATCCAAATGACAGAAAGATCAATTATATGGAAAGCCCCAAGTCTTTAGCATTCTGGATAACAGGTCCCATACCTGTATAATAAACATGTACTGATTATATAGGATATACTGTATTAGACTATATTAAAAAGTTTTCTCAGACATTTGATAAGTTTAGTCTTCTCTATGGCAGTTGTATACAGTAAACCCTTAATATTACATCCCCTGATTTTAAGTTTTGCATTTCCCCAGCAGTAAGTTGCTCCATAAACCACATCCAAGGTAACTATGTCAAAATGTGCTTCTTGCACTTCTGTATACTTCAGCTTGAGTCCTTCCTGCTTTCCATTTGGAATTTAGTGCTGTTGTACCTGAAAACGAGGGGGGAACTCTGGAGAGTTACCACTGCCTCCTGATCAGGTGATATCTCCAGGGTTCCCTTTGTTCCTTATGTCAATGGATGCCATAGACTTTCACTTAAACAACTGGGCACAGATATCACTCTCATGGTGAATACCAAAAATTATGCCAGGCAGATTTGGCACCTGATTTGTGATGAAGCACATGTCTGCAAGGAAACCAGAATTCTGTGTGTAAAGGCTGCAATGTGGGGGGAAGAGATTGTGCAAGAAACGGCACTTTGCTTATCCATGACTCCCAGTTTTATGAAGCCACATAGACAGCTGTTGAGGGGAACCAAGTAGGGCCATCACCCTAGTGAGACAAGATAAGATACATCTTAAAAAGCAGTGTGAACCCTATACTGCAGCCCTATTTGTGATCTAGATGTGGTGGAGAAGTGTCAAAAGGCTCATCACTGTATCACCAAGGCCATTAGTTAGTAGTAAGAACTCTTAATAGAGACAGATAATAAGAAGCTTCACTTTGCTAATCAGTTCCCTGGAAGAAATGCATACCATTGTTATCAGCGTGTTTGATGTGATTCCCGTACATCTAAATATAGACCTGAAATGTTATCTCCTTTCATCGAAGTTTTGCACCTTCTCACTCAGAAGAACAAGCTGAAATCTTAGTCAAAGAACACAAGGCAGGCATGGTCTGGAGTCTTTTATTCCACTATAATAACAAAGCTAACATGGGAAAACTGTCATGTATTCTTAAAGAGAACTATTGTCCAAAGCTTGAGCTCGGCCAAGTTTCCAATTTTTTGTTTGTTGGCAGCTTGAGAAAAACTCACCCCCTCACCCCACACCCAGAAGGATTATAAAGGGGAAAGAAGTAAATAGGTGTTTGTTTTGGAAAGATGACACATAGGGCCAGCCAAGCAAATGATCAGGTGCAGGAATAATATATCCAGTGTTAAAGTGAAGCAAAACCCGCCTCTAAACGAACATAAAAATATGTGCCGCCTTGCTGTTTAGCAACCCCACTTTAAGGGGAACCACTGCTGTTATAAATTCATTAAAGTATAGTGGAACTTTAATAAATCTGTTTTCAAAATACTTTTTCTTATTCTTCTCTAAATGTAAGAATGTATTTATATGTTCCTCAACCAACATTGTTTTTCCATTGCCGCAAACCAACACACTCATGCTGTGATTCACTGACAGATTTCATCTGCTCTAATTGGCTGATTCCAGCATGAGTTAGATATTTGCATTGCTCTAGTATCACAGATCGGATTGTGAACATTCTGGACTTGAAATAGCGGTGTGCCTGGGAACACCGTGGAGACGTGCATCTAGAGATTAGTAATTTTGGAAGTAAGAGCGCAGCTCTAATCGTGTGACTACAGCAGGGTACAGATAGTGGACAAAGAGGCAAATAGGAGGGGAGTGACCATGGAGGTGCAAGGACCTGAGAGAAAGAGACTACAGTGGTGAAAAGAGCAGAGGGAAAACATTTGAAGGAGAAAGCAACCATTGGGTGCAAGGAGCAGAAGCCATAGGGGGGAATTCACATGTCGGGAAGGAAAAAATTTCTTTAAAATGTCTTTAAAATGTCGTAGCAACAGACGACAAATTCACAGAGCATTTCCCCGCCAGTTTTCCGACATATACGACACTTTTGAAAAAGTGTAGTGAAAAGTGGGCGTGGTTTTTTCTGTGCCACTTTCCCCGACATTTTTATGAATTACTCGTAAATTAATTTTCTTTTGCCAACAGTTTTTCCGACACATTAGGCTCTCCAAAATGAAAATATCGGTCAAATTGTCTTTAAAATGTCTTTAAAATGTAGTCTGTACGATGAAAAGATATACGACATTTTAGAAAACTGTCGGACTTACGAGACATTCAGAGATGGTAACATCTGCCTTTCTGAATTTGCCGTTTGTACGACATTTTACAAATTTGTCGACCGCCACTTCTGGGTTACTTATTTTACCGACACTTTTGTGAATTCCCCCCATAGAGTCCTGTGTGGATACATTTTTTGAAAGCCATACCTGCAACCCAAAACCTGCAAAGTGCATTTTCACCCACATGTTCCCAATACCCAACCTGCATTAGGCCAACAAAATTTACGACCTGGGGGACACGCTGAACCACAAATTATGTCACACTCAATCAGAAATTCAAAAATTTTTTTAAAACTGTAAGAATCACAAGGGAGGGATTGTTGGATACCAAGCTGGGTTACCCATGGACTGCCCGCATGGCCAAGGAATCAGGGGCTTTTTGCACAAAACCAAACCACTTTGCCGGTTTTCCACGGGTACCAGATCTGATGCAAGACTCTAGCAGAAGGAAAGAACTCAGAGAAGGAAAAAAAGAGAGGGCAGATATCAGGGTAGGAGGATAGGCCACATAGGCAAAATAATCAGATGGAAAGAGAACAGTTTTGAGGAGGGTAATAAACCGGTGAAGATACAGGGAGAATGGAGGGAGACAATGCACCACAGGGAAAAAAATTAGAGAGACCACATACACATGGAGAGAAGAGTGATAGAGCCGAATAAAGGGTCAGAGAAATATGAGGGGTAATGGAGACACATGGAGGAGAGGAAGAAGTAAAAGGAGCAAATATCAGAGAATAAGGAATTTGAGGGAGAGAGAAAGCAGCAGGCAGATTGGTAGCACTGTTGTCTGCAGGTGTCAATATACAATTTTGTTGTAATTCTATTTGATGTTGACATGGCACAGGCGGAGCTTTTACTATGCCCGACCTTATATAGAAGCCCTGCCTGATATAGAAGTTAATCTGGTTTGCTTTGTATCACATTATATAACTGTAATTCATGGTTTGTTTTTGAAGCACCGACCATTTCTGCAGAGGTGCTCACGCCGGAACAATGAATCAGCCAGAAATAATCCAAGGCATGGGGTCAGAGGCCAGTATGTGTGACAGCAACAATCTATCAAATTACCTGATATTTCCCACTCCTCTGCTTAATTCCATTTATGCCTTTCCAGAACACAGTGGGGTAAATGCGAAAACTGGGAAGCATTAGCCTTGCAAAGGATGACTGATCATATCATTAGCCTTTGGAGACCAGCGCTGTCATGGATGTATCTCTGAAAGTACATCAACGATAAACACTAATTCCAAATATGGTCTGTTTCCCCCTTAGAGTGGGATACTCTTGCGCAATAACAATTCTATAATTAAACAATTTATACACGTAGTTTCCTGTTAAATTTGACACCAAACTAAAATAATGTGTTCCTCTCTTATTCGCCATCCTTCAACCTTTCATATATTTCTATAGTCCCTTCTTAGTAGTGTAAGCAAAAGAAACCCTGAATGTTTTTGTATTTCGCCTCCTAATAGCTCAAATCTTCGTTATAAAACCTGAGATGCTTTATTTAGAGGTTCCGGCTAAATATTTGGAAGGTTTTTTTTATAGGGATGTACCGAACCCAGGATCAGGGCTTTTTCAGCAGGATTCAGATTCGGGTGAATACTTTTGCCCGGCCTAACGGAATCCGAATTTGTATATGGAAATTGGGGCGGGAAGTGAATTGCTTTGACTTGGGACAGGTGCCTGAGTTTGCAGTACAGTTGTGCCAACACTGTTTGCATGGAAGAACAGCAGAGCAAACATCAATTTTCCAGCATAAGCAAAAGACTTTTAAATGGGTTCTCATACATAGTTATTTACATAGGTATTGAACTATAACATCACTAACTAACCCACTGCATCCAATCAGAAACTGGCTTTGAGAAGCTTAATGGAGGATGGGATACATTTGTCAATAAAAAACCAAAGAAAATTTGTGAATAGTTGATATGGGGTCACAAAGACAAACAAGATATCAGCACTCCAAGGCAGATGCAAGAGGACCAAGTCCCTTGTGTTTGTTGTGTCAAATGATGATACAGCATTTTATTCTTTGCTTCTTCATGACACTGTTATTCTTTTAGAAGTGGTACAAAACATTGAGGCATGGTATTTAGCCCAAAGCTATTATTTCACATGCAGAAAAGCTTAGTTGGTAACCCCAGGTTTCTTCAGTAGTTGCCAAGACATGTAAGACAAAAGGGTGCGCTAGAAAGCCTACAATATCCCAGAGTTAAGGGCAGACTTAGTCACTAGTGATGTGTGGGTTAACCTGAAACCTGTGTGTTGAGCACTGATTGATTGGGTGGGTTTGGGTTGAAATTTGGGTGACCACTGTGGGTTAGAGTTGGGAAGTACACTCATCTACTGCTCTAAAGATTCCCTTTCTTGGAACCAGAGATGCCCACAGAAGTAGAGTACAGAGAGAGAAGACATGGGTATAGGTTGGGTGCAGATCCTACAATGGCAGCATTTTCTGGGATAGGGTTGAGTGCAAGTTAAGGTTTTGTGGGTATGGGTTGAGTTTTTCGTGAACCACACATCACGAGTAGTTACTTTATAAGTTTATTTGTGGCAGTAAGGTAGCACTTGTGGCAGTAAGGTAGCACCTAACATATGAAAATGTTCTGGATTGGTCACAGGGCCCATTCACTAGCACTATGATACGTTCTGACCTGCCTACTCCAAGCAAAGTATATCTCTGATCTCTGTTTACCATGACTACAAGGCACTGAAGCATTTTCTTATTCTTGCCAATTAAAATAAACATGGTCCAGCCTTGCATTGGGTTCCCACTAGTTATCAATGGATCTGACCCGTTGTGCTGCAAATTTGTAAAACGGTGAAAAATTTGCCAAATGCATTAAAGTTTATTGGAGAAAAACAACATTTTTTTTTGACACTACGCCCGTTGAAGTCTATTGGAGTCTTTTTCACCGGCAAAACATTTTGCTCTCCACTAGTTCCCACTCAACCAGTAGAGATATATTTGTTCTTTGATTTTAAGGAAACAACTAGACAGGCATATACTCCTTTTGGTTCATTTAGAGACGTTACTAATAAAACACAGAATTCAAGCAAACTCCTTATGGGAATGTATGATGTACAACATCACAAAAGAACTGGAAACCCCAAGTTTTCCAAAAGAATATTTCTATGAACATCGCCTTGTGCAAATGTAAAAAGACAGCTCTCTCTTTCCTTCAGGCTCAGTGTGGCTTAACAGAGAAATCCCTGAGAGCTCAGTTCTTACAGAGAAGGGTAATTTACACTGCTGGAGGCAAAATCACCTTTCTGTGATCTTAAGAGGAAACTCTTGTCAGTCTTGCGATCAACAGAAATTCTGTTGACCTATATAGTAAAAGTGTTACTGTATCAACTTTCCGGAATCTTCTCTCCAAATGGCAAAAGGAACAGTATTTCTTCATATCTAATCTTTTTGAATTATTCATTCTCACTTCTGGGCTTTTTCCCCATCAATAATATCCTGACTTTTGAAATGGTGACTATAACAGTGCTGTAAACTCAAGGGGCCGGTTTATAAAGCTGTGCAAAATGGACATCAAATACAGCACTTAACTCCATCTCAACACCACACATTGAATGTGAAGCCCAGTATACATTCTGTAACTACTTGCTGGAATTCTCTTGCTGTATTAATTCTTCCCTTTGATTTGAATGGGATATTTCCAAGTCTGAGGTGGTGTAGAACAAATGGTATAAATTGTGGTGTTCATGTGTTGCACCTATAGATATCGAGATTAGAAGAATCGGGTCCGCACACACAAATTTTCTTGCAGTTGGGGGGCTTCCCCTTTTATTTTTCACCAAAATTCACCACAAGATCAACGTTTCGGGGGGAACAATCCACCCTTCATCAGGATCGTAGATATACCATGACATCATTGATATTGTCAAATCACAGGGAATTGTGTGCCTATGAATTCTTTCAAACAAGATAATAAGGGGAATTTCTAGCCTGGAAGGAAGGCTGCATAGTGCAAAATGTGGGGGCAATTAGCCATGTTTTTGAAATTTAACAACTGCCTTTCAGCCTGCAGATTTGGATTTGGAGTCTCCTCTCGTGTTTGGTAGCACAGTATTCATGAGGGGGGCGTAGGGTTGCCACCTGGCCAGTATTTTACCAGCCTGGTCGGTAAAAATGATGGTTGATCCCAATGTTTTCAATATGGAAAAAAGATAAATATATAAGAAGGCTGGTATTTATTTCTAGAGAAGGTGGCAACCTAAAGGGGAGATATGTAGGTGTCGGACGGTAGTGATAGGTGGGCCGGCCCCATACCCATGGTACCCCCGGGTTCGGGACGACCTCGTTCCCCCATATGCAGGTCATGGGCTTACACTGCTGCTTCCGACTTTTGGTTTTATAGATGATGCTCTTTATAGATGGTGCTCGCCCCTCACCTTTTGCGACGTCATCGGCGGGGTGGGTCAGCCTCGGGCGTCCACTGGTCGAGGGCAGTTAGGTCGGTGCACATCACTACCAGATGGCACACATTGATGCTGCACTCTTCTTCCACGGCCGAACCAAATCTGAATCCTAATTTGCATATGTAAATTAGGGGTGGGAGGGAAATCACATGACTAAAAAAATGTAAAAAAATTTAAAAAATGTTTTCCCTCCCTATGCCTAATTTGCATATGCAAATTAGGATTCAGATTTGGTTAGGTATTCAGCCGAATCTTTTGCAAAGGATTCAGGGGTTCAGCAGAATCCAAAATAGTGGATTCTGTGCATCCCTAGTCACAGGTAAAAACTACATTAAATCCGACGCAACTGTCGGATGTGGAAGCAGAAAGCACAGTCTTCATCCAACAGTCGGATCGTGTAGTTCTTACCTCCGACTTTTCATTCAGTCCAAATATATCGTCACACATGCGGCTCCATCCAACTTGTCGCCTGCGTTTTGTTGGCGGGTGTCGATCTGAACAAAAACACTTGTGGCGTTCTACCGTTACTTGTTTTGTTCATGCTACTACAACCATCAGGCTGCGACATTGTGCTTAAGCAACATGATCACGATAATGCCAAATTCTGCCATTTGCTTTGTTTGCTCTGAAAGCCTTGAATGCTAAATGCCAACAAACTAAGGGGGGGGGGATTAATTTCCCACCAATATCAGGGATTTTTGCTCCCACACCCCTTAAGTCTTAGCTTGGGAATAACAGCTCAATTTTTAATGCCTGACATTGATTAAGCTGAGACTTCAAACAGAAAATGTCACAAGTGAAACGGGAAACATGGGGCCAACCAGTTGTAATCTATTGGATACAGAGTATTTATTCACTGTTACCACAAAATTTCATTTTCTAATCTGACATTAGGCCAACATGGTGGCAGATCCAAAGGGCACACATTCAATTTTTATAACTTTTTATTTCTTTTCATTTTCTAACAGATCCTGGGAAAAACAAGAACACAGTTTTTGGAAAGGTCAGAATCGTACATATTTGCTTTGGGCTCTCTTTCCCTTGCGTACCCTACCGTGCCTGACCATTTGTATGTTTTATGTTATTTGTGTATGGTCGTTATGTTCACCGTCGCCAGCCTTTATCATTCGTCAGCGGTTTAGAGTGCAAAATATAAACAGGGTCTAGTCTTGAAGTGTCGGCTTGGGAAAAAACAGAATCCTCCTGCCAGGATATTCCTCATGATATGGAAGGAAAGAACTTGGGTTTTGTTAAAGCAGAAGATCAGAATGGGCACAAGATACAGTAAAATGTCGCATAACATTTAAAGTAGAATTTTTTAAATTCCCAGGGGAAAATGGATAATTAACATGTTTTCAGAAAACACTGTGAAAAATATTCAAAGCATTTTCACCTTTTCATGAATATGAACAACAAAATTCAAGCCATGGGGAACAAACCACCATGTTCAACTGAATTTGAGCCAAGAAATTACCTTTTATGAATCTTTCTTAACATACAAATGTTAACTGTACCCCTCTTTTTCCCAATACTATTTCTCCAATGATGCTGCCTGAATCTTATTGAACTATTATGAACTATAAAAATAAATTATATATTTATATATATAAATGAGGTACAGGGCACAGATATAAAATATGAAATATCTCAAGATAAATACAAAATTTTAAAAAATGGATCCCGGAAACATTTACTACTCCTTAATAAGATTCAGTATTTACATTACTCTGCTTTCACATGTCTGTGTTCCATTTATTTCCCCTTAATTATTCAGAGCAAACATTTCGGAGGCCTGGAATCCTATATCCATGAATGGCCGTATGCTAAGCAAAGTTTTATGCACAAAGAAAGCTCTGTCCACAAACGTATATAAAAATATATATCTTTGGGCCGAAGAAAAAAACATTATGACACTGAGAATGGGATATTGAGCTGTGCCCAACTGTGTAAATCCGGTTTGTATCCGATATAGTTACTGGAATTGATGGCGCTGCAAAAATCCTAGCATTAAAAATATATACTCAACCCACCCCGCCCCCACCCCTAGCAAATTCATAGCAAGCTAAGGCTGTACATTTAGAGGCAGATTTACTAAATACACATGAAGGATTCGAAGTTTGATCGAATTTTCAAAAAGTTTCGAATTTTCTAAATGTTTTTGAATACAAAATCGACCAGTGAATTTTGAAAATTCGATCGAATCGAATGATTAGAATAAAAATCTATTAAAATATTCAACTATTCGACAGTCGAAGTACTTCCCCTTTAAATTTTTATTCGACTGCCTAGTTCGCCAGATCAATGCTACCGAATTGGGATTCAAAAGTTTGATAGAATAAAAAAATTTGTTCGAATGGTTAAAATCGTTCGAATCGATTGTATTCGAACAATTTTATCGATCAATCAAATTTTTACTGTTCGACCAATCGAGTAGTTGTAAAAGTCCTTCGAATTCGAAATTTTTTTATTCCCTAACTATTCACATTAGAGGGTTTTTTTAACCCTCGAATTCGACTCTTAGTAAATCTTCCCCTTAGTGTTCCACTTTGAAAGGTCACTATGTTCCCCAAAGAGACAGAATTCATTTTAATCTGAAGTTTTGGTTGAACAATGGAGTGGACTCCAGACTTAAATACACTTGTGTCTTCGATGGCTGTGACAAGGGTCAGGGTAGACACCGGTGGGAACTTACTTGAGTTTGTAGGACATCATTACAGTGGTGTAACTAGATATGAACCGGGCCCCCCAAATAATTCTATTTAGGGCCCCAAGGCATCAGTAAATTGACCTTCTCTACCAAGATATTTTTTAATTGCTCAATAGTGATGGGCGAATCTCCCGAGATTCGCTTCGCCGAATTTTTCTAGAATTTCTCTAGAAATTCGCGAAACGGCGAAAAATTCGCGAAACGAGTCGCGGGACGATTTTGTCGCGACTGACGCGCGACTCGTTTTCAGCGAACTTTCGCCAAGCAAAATTTCGGTGGTGATTCGCAAATTTATTCGCCAGCGGCGAATCGCGGGAATTCGCCGCGAATTCGACCTAGGCGAATAAATTCGCCCATCACTATTGCTCAATGATTACAGCTTTACTGGGCCCCTACACTCTTATTTGCAGGGTCTGTTTCCTTGGAAGTTATGTCCCTGCATCAATAATACAGTTGCTAAGTCTCTGTTTACTTATGGGAAATGCATAGTGTGCATGGCCAAAGTTTTAAGCAATTTAGGGTCATATGCAACAAAACACAAAGCGTTGCTAAACTGAACCTAATGACGCCATGCATTAAAGGTAAAGTCCAATCACACTCTTTGCAATTTATACGTATAGCTGTATTAAACATCATTGTGTCTGTCCTGTCCTGAATTGTGTGCAAGTGAACCTACTGATGCTGGGAACCCTGGAGCTGCCGCCACCCTGAACATAGAAGGCTGTGTTGGCAAAAACAAAAACACACTCATTAATTTTAATGCCAAGCACACCATAAGTGAGGACAACATTTTTACTCTCCAACAATATGCTTAAAAAAAAAAAAAAAAAAAAAGAATGAGGCATTTTGACAGCAGTAGGAATTAAATCTGAGGCTTCACTTTCCCTTAAAGCTGAACTACCCAGATGCTACAGAGCGGAGAAATAATGAGCTATTAGCACAAGTTTTACAATTGCATCTCGCTGTTGTTTGCAATTCCTTGACAAGCTGCCAAAACAAGAGGAAACTTTGAGGGCTCTCCTCCTTTCACTTGGCTTTGGGGTCAGGCCGAAGTGGTGGAACATATCTTTTTGTTGTTAGTAGCAATGACAGATATGTTTCTCAAAGCCGGTTGCACCTTCTTCAGATAATCTCTGTAATGCCGTCTGTCAAACAGACTTCTGGCTTTTCTGCAAATGCACGAGCTGTGAAATAACTGTCAGCCTGAGAAGCTCTATGTGAAAGGGCCTGAGAATTCTATGGGTCAACTGGAAATTCACACCAAGTAGAATGAAGAGAAAGAGAGAGTGACATGCATGCATTTTATAGAACTACCGATATTCCTGGGACTTTCCAAGTATATTCCCAGTATATTTTCCTTGAGTGCCTTGTGACAGATACGGCCGTGTTTCTAGGCCCGATGTTCTTGCCAAAATTCTGTTAGTCTATGGCAGACAATTTCAGGATAAAACCAGGAAATATTGTAGAGCAGGCACTCAATTTAAAGACATTCTTCCACCAGGCGAGTAAAAGCAAGTTGAAAGAGTTTAATTCCAAAAATACAGCTCTACGCATTTCATGTTACAAACAATTATAGGCTATCTATAGATGTGTAGAGTTCTACACGCAATATATAAATAAAAGTGCACCAGTGGACATTTCCAATTGTCCAATTTCAGGAGAAACATTTTCATGCAGCCTAAAGGAGCATTATACTGTACTACCACTGTGACAACATTAGTGCAATGAGTAGGGTTAAAGCCAAACATACTTTTTGCCTGTCAGTGTACTTATAACTGCAATCTAAGGGTGGTGGTATAAGGCAACTTCAGATTGCCCATGATTAAGTGCTGGGTAAGCATGAAACGCATTGGGCTTCTTCTGGGGTCATTGTTGTATTTTATTATGATATAATAAATATACTTTTTAAATAGCATGAGCATAGAGGAATTTTAAGTATAATCCACAGTGGACTTTTTTTTTTACCTTATTCATAAGAACAAAGAAGTACAATCAGACTTTACTTTCACTTTAAGAAATTCGATATGCGAGCACTACCCGATCAGTGACCTGAAGTGTAAAGCGCACCTGTGCTACACGTACTCCACGCCTCCGGATCCAGGCAACCATACATAGTAGTTTTGCAACAGTTGTACGCGGTTCGTGGCCTCCTGTAACTTCCTCAGAAGCATTTCTGAGAAAGTGGTGGAAGGCAACGAAACGCGTTAAGCGTGGGGTAATGATACACACTCTTATATGAATGTTTTTAACTGAGATGAAATAAAAGAAGATTTTACTATTTTAATCACCGTGTGCTCCGTACAACTGTTGCAAAACTACTATTTACTTTCACTTTACATTAGATCACTATGGGGTTGAACTTGATGGACATTTGTCTTTTTTCAACCCGATTTAACTATATAACTGCCTGGTCTGTGTAAATCATAGCATATTTTTTTACATTAAGGGGCAAATTTACCAAATTCACATGAATGATTTGAATTTCGATCAAATTTCGAAAAAAGTTTCGAATTCCGAATATGCAAATTAGGTAAATTCGACGAGTGATTTCAGTAAATTCGATCAAATGATTTGAATAATTTGAAAAAAAATCTATTCAAATATTCGAATACTGGACTATCAAATTACTTCACCTTTAAATTTTTATTCGACTGTGTACTTCGCCAGTTTCAATCTGCCGAAGTGCCTTTGTCGAATTTTGATAGAATTTTAAAAATTCGATTGAATGGTTAAAATCGTTCAAATCATTCTATTCGAATGATTTGATCGTTCAATCTAATTTTTATAATTCGATCATTCGACCAATCGAATTGTGGTAAAATCCTTTGAATTAGAAGGATTTTAATTCCCTAACTATTCCCATGGTCAAATTTCAATTTTTTTTAATTCGAAATTCGACCAATCTGCCCCTAAATATGCTTTAATTTACACTGTATATAAACGGAGACACGTATTTTTTTTTTAATGGTATATTCTAATATAATAGACCTATTTATAGGAAACTTCCAATCCCAACCATTTGAAATGATCCCAAGTGTGCATTGAAATCCTGAATTCCTAGTGTCCTTAACCACCTAACATTTGTCTTATTTATTAGTGACAGAAAAGGTTGATGTTGTGCCAGCGCATTACTGGGATGTCCCTGAATCTGAATCATTCGCAGTTTTGTCATGAAAATTATTATTAAAAAGCTAAAAATAGTCTGTGGGAGCTTGTGCTATTTCTGTGTTGTGTCATAAAAATAGAACAAGGTTTCCAATACAAAAATAGATTCCCTAATGTACATATCTATCCCCAAAAAGTAGCCCCCCACTGCCAAAATGCACCACTGCATAGCAGACAACTAGGGGCCTTCCAAATACTGTTCAGGTAAACCCCCTGTTATCCCAATAACCACTGACGTTGGTCTGGGAACTAGGAGGTCCCCAACAGACTCAATATGCAAAACCCAAGCAAAATGACCTTTTACAACAAAACTCATAGAGGGGAATTTCATATACGTCGGTAACACAAAAACTATTCGCAATGGGAAAAGTTAAGCCTTTGCGCAAAGAGATTTTGCTTTGTGTGAATGCAATATATGCGAACCCGGAAACTGTTCAGCGATCACTTCCGCCAGTGGAAGGCTGATTGCGAATTTTATACTTTGCACTATTGCGCTGTCAATGTAAAAAAAATTCTTACTGAAAAAGTCGCAATGTTTGCTCCAAAAGATTACGACACCTTCACGCACTTAAAAGTGCGCAATTATAATCCACAATGCGCAATAACGATTCACAATGCAATAACCCTTTAAGGAACAATATTACATTGCGAGATGTGGATTTTAACTCTTATTGGTGCACAATGTTTTTCTCTTTGCGACTTTAATTACATTCCCCCCATACCCTTCTAAAATCCAAAGTCTGGTATTCCAAAACCCAAGAAATATGATCTATCACAACTAAACCAATATCTTTCTATCCACCAAAGTCTGTCACTCCAAAAACCAAGCAAAATGATCTCTTACTATTAAACCAATACCCTTCTAAAAACCAAATTCTGGTATTACAAAATCCAAGCAATATGATCTCTTATAACTAAACCAATACCCTTCTATCCACAAAAGTCTGTCACTCCAAAAACCAAGCAAAATGATCTGTTACTACTAAACCAATACACTTCTACTAAACAAAGTCTGGCACTCCAAAATCCAAGCAATATGATCTCTTATAACTAAGCCAATACCCTTCTACCAAACAAACTCAGGCACTCTAAAACCGAAACAAAATGATATCTTACAAATAAACCACTACAATTCTACCCAACAAAGTCTGGCACTCCAAAACCCAAGCAAAATGATCTCTTACAACAAAACCAGTACCCTTCTACTCAACAAAGTCTGGCCCTCTAAAACTCAAGCAAAATGCCCTATTACAACTAAACCAATACCTTCTACCCACCATAGTATGGCACTCCAAAACCAGCAAAACTCTTTTAACCTCACCAATACCCTGCTTCACATCAAAGCTTGGAACTCCACAACCCAAGCAAAATTAGCTCTTACAACCAGACCAATACCTAGATTCCCCCTAAAGCCTGGGGAGAGGTTATTTTGCTGTAAGCAGTAGCCTTTGTTTGCCTGCCAAAACCAAAAGTACCACTCTATACTAGAAGAAAATCTCATCCCAATGGAATAAAAGGGGAAATAAGGGTCTAGGTAATACCCTTAGGGACAGATTTATCAAGGGTCAAAGTGAAAATTCTAATGAAATAAATTCAAATTTCAAAGTCATTTTTGGTTACTTCGACTATCGAGTAGGCCAAAATTTGATTTGAAATGAAAAAATTCGACCATTTGAAAATCGAAGTACCCTCTCTTTACAAAAATTGAATCCGACCCTTCGCCAACTTAAACCTGCCGAATTGGTGTTTTAGCCTATGGGGGACCTCATATAACCTTTATGGTGTCTTTTTGAAATTTTTCATTTTTGTGGAGGAAATCGAATGATTTTAATTTGATCGAAAATGGACCTACTAGTTTGAAAATTTCTAATTTTTTTCACTTCGAAATTTGACCCTTGATAAATCTGTCCCTTGCTGAATGAAATCAACTTCTCTGTGTTGATAACTAAATCCAAAGCTCCAGCTGCAACGGCAATGTCACATAACAATTTAGGCACATTAATAAGCATGAAATAAAGAGAAAATGTGTTTTCAAATGTGGAACAAAGTATTCATATGGAATAAGTTTTATTAATTACAAGATAATAGCACAGAGAAAGTTAATGGGCTGAGCATCTATTATTTAACACTAAGAGCACATTTCATTATCATTGTATGCTGCAGACAGTTGCGAACAATTAACATTTGCCTTTGCTTGAGATTTCTGTGCAAGAGAAATCTTACAGCATAGTATTATAACAGCGCAATTGTACAAGGTACATGGGTTAACTATGTGTAATAATAGTGTTCTTCTGGCAATAGTACAGCAGTGCTATAATGGTTCTATAATGAAAGGCTACAAAAGTACAAGTGTTCTGAGTGATAATCCATAGTCCACCAAAGAAGAACAAGGATTCTGGTAACACAAAGTTACAGATATAACACAACTGTTCTAAGGGTCGAAGTGAATATTCGAATAAAATTAGAATTTTTATGTAATTTTGGGCTACTTTGACTATCGAATAGGCCAGAATTTGATTAGAATAGAAAAAAATAGTACTGGCTGTTTAAAATCGTTCAAATTGAACACTTCGCCACCTTAAAGCTGCCAAATTGCCATTTTAGCCTATGGGGAACCTCCTAGAACCTGTCCTAGGAATTCAAAGGATTTTGCGCAAAATCCTTCGATGCGATAGAATGATTCGAACGATTTTTAGTCGATCGAAAATGGACCCATTCGTTCAAAATAGGTTCATTTTCGATCAAACAAGCCCTTTAAAAAATTTTTGATGGTCGAATTTTGAAGTTTTTTCACTTTGAAATTCGACCATTAGTAAATCTGCCCCAAAGGGTAACCATTTCGTACAACTTTTTTGATGACAGAAGAGCTATCAAAATAGAACAGCTGTTCACATACGACAAAGGAGGACAATGTAGAACAATGCAGATAGCATCTACTATTCCCTGAAACCCAAAATAGCTGCTTTGGCACAAAGAGCATTGTGTATCTCAGAAGGTGTTATCAAATTTGCCATGTGTGCCATTACCATAAAACATTATGAATAACAGAAGCCTGACAGTAACTAACATAAAGTACATTTTATAGTGAAAATAATACATTCAGACAATTAAGCAATGAGATGTCCCAGGAGCAGGCAGAAGGTGTCCTTACCTTTACATAGAGCTGCTGGAATTCATCCAGATTCAGCCGGCCACTTGGACAGTCCTTCAAGAACCCTTTGTACCACTGTTTAAGCTCATGCTCATTAAACTCAGTGCTCTTCACAAGATCCTCCATTACTTCAGGAGCAAGTTTGCTGTTCTGTTTCCCCATTTTGCTTCTAAAAAAAAAAGAGAGGAGTTCTTACATTTATTGTAACATATTCATTAATGCAATTTACAGGAAAACTGTTTTTGTGTCTCGCAAAACCACTCTCAACTTATGTAGAACAAAACGCCAATTAGGGCACCCACCAGAACCTAATGTGGAGGTCTTTCCTAGGAAGAACCCCTGCCCTCTGGCCTTTACAAAACGTATAGGGCCCAGTAACTGACTGTTTATAAAAGGGAACCTTGGCCTCCATTCAAGAATGGGCTCCATTCAAGAAGGTTTTGGGTTCCCTTTTGTGAAAGTTGCAACATTGGAAACTTACAAAAGTGTGCCCATTTCATTATGATTCCTTAATTCTTGTAAATGCCACAGTAAGTTTGCCAAATCTGAAACACAGTAGCATATTTGTTGACAAACATTGGGAAAATATACTAAAGGGCAAATTTTCAACTCGGAAAGGCTCCACCACACTTTGAGCAACTTCAACGAAATATGAAGCTTCGTCTCGGCAGACGAACTTTCAGTAGCGTTACTTTGTACCTTGCGAAACTTCATTAACATTCATGCCAGTTTACTGGGTCTGAGCCCATGTCTCAATAAAGGCATTTTATTGAAAGAAAATCTCTTATTGGTGCTGTCTGCGAAACACAAAGATTGATCATATACGGATTGGAGGTGGAAGCCGTTTGGACGTGCATCAAGTTTGAGCAGTTTTGAAGGTTATGGGTGCTGACAAAAAATCCTTCAAACTTCATTAACACACTTACGCGTAAGTCAATTTGAATAGGGTGGGTACATATAGGTCATATATATGTTGGTGCAAATGCTTGAAGTGGCCACTTATTATTACATATGTCAAAGACATAAAGACAAAAGAGATCTTATATAGTCCTAAGCTGGACACAGATGAAAAGAACTGCGCATTTGGTGACATTGCCAAACGAGCGGATCTTTCCCCGATATGCCACTAACTGGCAGGGCTATATAGAGGTAATCCGAATGTTCGGCCCGATAGGATTACAATTAGCACAATGGACTTCCGATGGGTCGGTCGGAAAAAAAAATCCAACCTTCCCGATCAATATCGTGTCCAGATAGCGTTCGGGAAGACCCGTCGGGAGCCCCCATACACAGGAGGATAAGCTGTCAAATCAGCCGATATCGGCAGCTTTATCTGCCTGTGTATGGCCAGCACTAGACATGAGCCCACCAAATGTGGCATAAGCTTCAAAAGGTTAAAACATTTTAAAAAATATATATTTAACAGTTACAGCTTTTAAACATAATCCCACTTTAAAATATGAAAAACACAAGTGTTTTTTTTTTTTTTTTAATGGCGTTTCAGCATACAGGATATGATGTCACTGACATAAGATTGAAGAGGTATAACCTGGCAAAGCAGACTCAGCCGTAAGGGGTAACGTACTGGAAAATTCGTACTTTAATTAATTTGTGTAAGTGGGGCACCACCATTGACTTTATTTTACTTAACTGAGACAAAGTCACCTAGAATACAACATGGCTCAGCATTCTTGCATCTACAGATCATTTGAAATCCTTATGTCAACATTCTGGTTGCTAACAACCTTACATCAAGCACAAATTCTTTCTAGGTTGGCACTCAGCCCTCTATGACTCTGGCTTTTAAACAACGGCAAAAAAACATTTATCAGCTCACACCTTCCTAATGATTTACACTTGGCTGTTCTTTAATTAAGCTAATCTGCTATTTCATTAACAGGAGATATTACTTTCCCTTTCAAGCCACACCGATTCATCAGCAGATGTATGATTTATTAAGGGTTAGATACAAGGTGGTTGCTGGTAGTTTGATAATCATAATATGAAATAGTTCATAACACTTCCAGCTGGATTGTTGTCAGTACCATTCAACCAGAAACATGGATGGTCAGATTGAATTGATGACCTTCCAGTGAATAACTCAAACATGTACTGAAAGGAGTCATCAACCAAATATTCTTTATTAACTGAAGTCCAATTGGTTTCCCACTCCCCACAACCACAACTTTTGAAAAATTCATTCATAATTCAAACCATAAAAGTGGACACCCATGGAGTGATTTCTTACCCAAATCTTTTGATTTGGTTCATCCAACTGTCATGCTCTATGTCAGTGATCCCCAACCAGTAGCTCGTGAGTAACATGTTGCTCTCCAACCCCTTGGATGTTGCTCTCAGTGGCCTCAAAGCAGGAGCTTATTTTTGAATTCCAGGCTTGGAGGAAGGTTTTGGTTGTATAAGAACCAGGTGTACTGCTAAACAGATCCTCAATACAGGTTGCCAATCCACATAGGGGCTACCAAATGGCCAATCACAGCACTTATTTGGCACCCCAAGAACATTTTTCATGCCAGCGTTGCTCCCCAACTTCTTTTTCTTCTGAATGTTGCTCACGGCCTCAAAAGGTTGGGGATCCCTGCTCTATGTGTTGACCCAAAATAATGTTGTCCATCCTAAATGCCAACACCAAACAACGAAAGGGATCACATATGTAGCAAATTTGAACACAGGCCAAATGAATGACTTGATGGACCTTGGTGTACACTGTAGGGGTCTTTTACTATGACCCTGGATGCAAATGTCAGAGCAAAATTGTGCCCCTTAAAGCTCATTCAAAGAACATTTGCATCAGGGGTCTGGCTGTCCTCTGAACATAGTATTTTATGTTAGGACACATTATTTAAATTTCCTTGAAGAAGAAACTAAATACAAAATTGAACACAGTTCTGTGTCCTGGTAATTAATGATAAAACTCCGACAGAACACCCTACTTACAGCCGGCTACTCTCACTTAGAGTGGGAAGTCTGCCTATTTAATTTCCCTCTTGGAATACTAACCTACTTTCAGATTTAATCAGTGAAACATGAACAATGTAAGAAAACAGCAAAACATCCAGTAGGGCAATTATATTTAATGAATGGAGGCCCTGCTTTCGTTAAAGCAAATATACACTTAAATTGATTAAAACCCAAGCACAGTCACACTGATGTATTGAAATACATCAGTATATTTTAGCCACCCATCTTCATACATCATTGAATGGTATAAATAATCTCTTTAATAGCTAACTTAACCAAACTATACCAATACAGTTATAGCATGTTTGTAAAGATCTAATCTCAAAAGAATAACATCGAGACGGGAATAGAATGGATGAAAGTCTTGAATTCAGCACATATTTCTTCTAGTTAATATAGATTAGGCAATGTATCCTGTGTATGGAAAAGTTTAATTCATCAATCCAAAATATGTTCTTCTGATCCATTTTTAGGGTATCAAGCTAACTCTACCCCTGTTGTCTGCTGGGCAGGTTTGCCACTTTTAAAAACAAGAATACACCTGAAAATACTTTTATTTCGGACTTGATGCCACCGTCTTGGAACTTATGATTGAGTAAAAGAGAGGAAAGTAGTTTAAGTCTTATTCCTAATTAATTTACCAGAACAGTGAACTCTTCCTTACCAGTAAACATAGTAACAATTGGGGATTGGGATGGGTTCATTTAAACAGAGCTCTATTTAAAGGGAAACTGTCATGGGAAAACGTTTTTTTTTTTTTTTAAAGTTAATAGTGCTGCTCCAGTAGACTCCTGCACTGAAATCCATTTCTCAAAAGAGCAAACAGATTTTTTTATATTCAGTTTTGAAATCTGACATGGGGCTAGACATTTTGTCAATTTCCCAGCTGCTCCTGGTCATGTGACTTGTGCCAGCATTTTAGGAGGGAACTGCTTTCTGGCAGGCTGTTGTTTTTCCTTCTCAATGTAACTGAAAGGAACGCAGTGGGACATGGGTTTTTACTATTGAGTGCTGTTCTTAGATCTACCAGGCAGCTGTTATCTTGTGTTAGGGAGCTGTTAGCAGGTTACCTTCCCATTGTTATGTTGTTAGGCTGCTTGGGGGGGGGGAGGAGTGATATCACTCCAACTTGCAGTACAGCAGTAAAGAGTGATTGAAGTTTATCAGAACACAAGTCACATGACCAGGGGCAGCTGGGAAATTGACAAAATGTCTAGCCCCATGTCAGATTTCAAAATAATATATAAAAAAAATCTGTTTGCTCTTTTGAGAAATGGATTTCAGTACAAAATTCATCTGGAACCGCACTATTAACTGATGCATTTTGAAAAAAAAAATTTTTTCCCATGACTGGATCCCTTTAAACTTCTCAGTTTACAGGGGGTAGGTGAGTTTGGGTGGGGGAGGTATTTTGATGAACATAAAACAATGATCCATTAGTTCTTTGTAAGGGAAAGAAAATACAGCTAATTCTGAATTAACAGAATAGAGAGAATATATTATTATAATATATGTAATTCCTATCTATTTTGCTGATCGTTAACAGCCTTTCTAAACTCAGGCAATATCAACTCATCAGTTCAGTTTCCATTTTGCCACCAGAATCATGTAATAAAGAACTTCCCAGATGTTATAAATCAGACAGCTGTAATTACAGTCTTTGCATTGTTGGCTCATAACTATCACTCAGTGGGACGAAGGTATAAACAGTAATTATAATTTACAACCCAGCAATGTATGGGAAAGTATGGGATCCTTTATCCAGAAAGCTCTGAATGACAGGAAGGTCATCTCCAATAGTAATCAAATAATTAAACATTTTGAAAACACATTTCCTTTTTCTTTATAATAATAATAAAACAGGACCTTGTATTCCAATCCAGCTAAGATATAAATTATTCCTTATTAGAGCTAAAACAATCCTATTGTATATATTTACTGTTTAAGTTATTTTTTACCAGACATAAAGAGATCCAAATTACAGAAAGACCCCTAATTTAGAAATTTCCAGATCCTGAGCATTCTGGATGATACGTTCCATATCTGCTTAGAAATACTTGTAAGGGTGGCCATAGACGCAGAGATCTGCTCATTGTCGCCAAACGAGCGGATCGCTACCCAATATGCCCACATTGAAGTGGGCAATATCGGGCTGATCCGATTGTGGATAGTGATGGGCGAATCTACCCAGTTTCGCTTCGCCGAAAAATCGAATTGGTGAAAAAATTCGTGAAACGAGTCGCACGTTTTTGACGCGCGTCGCATCGCATTTTCGACGCGGGCCACATCGTTTTCATCACGTCAAAAACGACGCGCGACTCGTTTTTTTTTTAGGATTTTTTTGCCAGGCGAATTTTTGCTGGCGTTTTGCGAATCTCGGGAATTCGCCGCAAATTCGCCCATCACTAATTGTGGGCCCTAGGGCCCAATGATCGGATCATAATGCATACGAAACAGGCGGTCATATTGCAGAACTGCATACACGTATAGATGCGGATACGATCCAATGGGATTTTTTTAACCTGCTCGATCGAGCAAAAAACAGTATTGCAACGTGTTTCGCAGGCATTTCCTGCTGCGAAACGCGTAGCAATACTGTTTTTTGAATAAACTATTACTGAAAATAACCACTTTCGTTGGTGTCTGCTTGGAGGAGGTAAGTCCACTACTACCTTCTCTGAATTACCCATTGGGTTTTTAAGTGATTTTAGCTAATTTTATCCTTTTGGCGCCTCTGTTTTGTCTTATTACCAGAGATGTGAAAATTTAGGCACAAAAGTGACCCTAAAATTGCTCTTTCAGGTGCAAAAAAAGATATGTGGGAAACCCTGTACTTTATATCTGACTTGCAATATTAATATTGCCCACAGATAGATAGACTGCCCTCTAGTTTTAGGTGGCCTTCCTTTGGTATATCCAAAGCAGCCCAGAATATTACTTTTATATATATATATATATATATATATATATATATATCAAGATTATATAAAAATATTCCATAAACTGTCCCTGCCCTCTTTCCCAATTTATTTACAACTCTCAGGTCTTATACGACCTTTACACATACAGAAACATTGCTATATGCCATTAAAGCGGTGCAACTGCACACATGCTAAGCAGATACTAATTACACTCATCACACTCTCCATTTCAAAAAGTTCATTCACTCCCTTTAAGTGTATTGCTTTGTTACGGACAAAAGAAACATTTTTCACAAACGTGTGGTTAGTGTGAACTTAGTCGTTCATTTAAATCAGTTGTCAGTCCCTATTGAGCAGGCAACTATTTATTATCCTCCTGTCTCCACACCTTATTTTCCTCCAAGATGACACAATGGAGGGAATCAATAGTTGACGCTCTTATATTCTACTCACATTTGTTTCCTGTCTACAAAAGTGCCCCCTAAGGACATCTTTTATATGACCTTAATGAGGTTTTTATTGAATGCAGGAGTTTTTTCTTGGCCCTCAATAATTTCAATAATTCTTATTAATCCTGCATAGAATAATGCTTTAGGATTAGTGATGGGCGAATCTCCCGAGATTCGCTTCGCCAAAAAATTTGCGAATTTCCAGAGAAATTCACGAACTGGCGAAAAATTTGCGAAACAAGTCGCGGAACGCTTTTGACGCGTCGCGTCAAAAACGACGCGCGACTCGTTTTTCCCGCGAAAAGCGAATTTTTGTTGGCGATTCGCGAGAATTTGCCGTGAATTCGCCCCTGGCGAATAAATTCACCCATCACTACTTAGGATCCAATATCCACAAAGGAAAGACTGTCAGTCATCCTCCTGAGGGCCTGATGGCTACAGGTTATGTACAGGCCTTGTGTAGCCAAGCATTATGCAGCCAAAGTGAAGCTTTAATCTAGACCCTGGGTATTATAGAAAGCCTAAACTTTACAACTTGTTACTGTCTCGCAAACCAATGTCCTTCAAAGAAGCAATAAAACCAAGTCCTAAGGTGAGAGGATAAAAATACCATAGTAACAAAAAGCATGGTGGTGCTTTCCACGGTTTTGTGGCTTATTCCACCCAATGACCATGACTACAAAGACTCCAGGGCGATGTTAGTATGAATGAGTCAGTACAGAATTATTGCTAATAAGAGTGTCTGTAAGGACAGAAGACTACAATTTATTACAAACCATTTACAAAAATGTATGCACTCTTAGGGAACACCATCTGCAGTCCCCTCCAACATATACATAGGAAATAATAAGGAACACTGAAGTGTCCTCAGTGGTATTAGGAAAATAATACGGAACACTGAAGTGTCCTCGGTGGTATTAGGAAAATAATACGGAACACTGAAATGTCCTCGGTGGTATTAGGAAAATAATAAGGAACACTGAAGTGTCCTCGGTGGTATTAGGAAAATAATAAGGAACACTGAAGTGTCCTCGGTGGTATTAGGAAAATAATACGGAACACTGAAGTGTCCTCGGTGGTATTAGGAATGCAGTTAAATGGCCTGTTGGAATCTTCTTGAGGAAAGACTTAGTGAAGCGTGAAATGGAAAAAGTGGCTGGGCAGAACCCCAGTTGCACAGTAGGACATGATCATGGCAGGAGAGATGCAGATATTCTCTTCTCCCAGTGGCGATTTCATTGACTCACCTACATATGACTTCATCATCTTCAACTAGTTACTGAAATGGGAGGACGCTTATCAATTTACGGTTTGTAGATGTGAGGATACCAAGCCCTTTTGACTGCTCACTGCCAGTTAAGCCTTGTTTGCATATTTCAGGGGAAACTGCAATTTGGTATATTGCCAATGTTATTATTAGTAATATTAATAATATATTGAGAAGGCATTAAATAAGGGGCTCCAGATGCATTTTGTAATGGATAAGTAAATATTTACAGCTGACAGTGGCACGTATCAAAAAGCATAGGTGCAGAATGGGGGAAAAAATACCCAGTTTAGTTCTTTACGCCATTCTTCTGCACTTCTCCTTCATAAGGAGGAGTCCAACAGTCATACAGCTTGTACAGGTATGGGACCTGTTATTTATCATTTGGATCTTCATACCTTAAGGAGGTTCTCTCCATGTTTATGGAGATCCCCACCCCAAATAAAGCCAAGTTTAATAAAATAATCTGGAGGTTCTTCCCATGTTTATGGTGATCCCCACATTTGCAAAAAAGGAACGGGAGGTGCTACATAATGAAAAAGTAAATAGCTCATCTAGCTGATCACGTGAACCAGGTGCACCATCCCCAGACACCCAGCTTCAGGAAGCGGAAATCCGAAATACACAGCAAAAAAGACAAGGCTGCTCGGGACTCCACAGGGCCAAAAGTATGTTTAAAAAATAAGTCTTTATTGAGCATAGTTAAAAGTATAACTGTATCTCCATAGGCCCTACCAGTTTCATACCTTCAAGGAACTTCATCACCGAGTTTCTCTCCATGTTTATGGTGATGCCCACCAAATCAAAGCCAGTTTTAAGGCAATAAAAACATCTGGGATTTTATCCATGTTTTATGATGATCCCCACCAAACACAAAGTCCGTTTTAAGGCAATAAAAAATATGGGGTTCTCTCCATATTTATGGTGTTCCCCACCCCAAATAGGGACAAATTTAATGCAATAAAAAAAAAATCTGGAGGTTTCCCCAAATAAAGCCAATTTTAAAGTAATAAAATAATCTGGAGGTTCTCTCCATATTTATGGTGTTCCCCATCCCAAATAGGGACAGATTTAATGCAATAGAAAAATCTGGAGGTTCTCTCCATGTTTATGGTGATACCTACTCCAACTAAAGCCAGTGTATCACAGTGTTTGAACACAGTATAGGGGTCATACATTGCATAAGGTGTTAAGATAACTATTATGATCAAGATAGCATCTAAACACAAGCACTTTACTCTTGCCTTTATGAAGCTTCTGGATGGAGGGCACAGCTGTATGGCAAAAGGGATGAAAGATTATGTCCATGGTTCTACATATATACAGGATAGTGCTAGTCATTAACGGAGTGACGGGCCCCGGTGCAGACTGTGCTTCGGGCCCCCACCAACCCCATCCGGAATCAGTTTTTTACAGCTTGCACCGCTCTGGAGGCAGGTTTTTAAAGCACACGCGAACTACCGGCGGGCACCTCCTGCAGTTCCCCCACTGGTGCTAGTACAGGTATGGGACCTGTTATCCAGAATGCTTGGGACTTGAGGTTTTGCGGATAACAGATCTTTCTGTAATTTGGATTTTTATACCTTAAGTCTACTAGAAAATCATGTAAACATGAAATAAAGCCAATAGACTGGTTTTGTTTCCAATAAGGATTACTTATATCTTAGTTTGGATCAAGTACAAGCTACTGTTTCATTATTACAGAGAAAAAGGAAATCATTTTAAAAAATTTGGATTATTCGGATAATATGCAGCCTATGGGAGATGGCCTTTACGTAATTTGCAGCTTTCCGATTAACGGGTTTCTGAATAACGGATCCCTTACCTGTACTATGACTTGTTGAGATGCAATTGTGACCTCACCATTATATCAGTGAAAAAAGCCCAATTATTTTGATGAAGGCTAATTGAATATGACAGCTATCTTTGATGGGCTTAATCCGGGCTTTGGTAGTAGGCATCTCAGACAGCACACACGCACACATTATGACCTTACAAGGTCTTTGCAGTTGTTCCTGAAACTGATTGGAACTTACAGAAGAAACAATCAATACAGCTTTGATGAGCAAGAGACTGATATGCCTGGAGGGACTAATGTTCAAAGTAGATGGAAGATAACGATCAAGGCATCAAGTTCTCATTTTTAAGGCATGGCTGAAATTCTTGGAATGAAGAGTGAATGGGGGCTGCGATATTTCTAAGTTCCTATGAAAAGGCATCACAATAAAATTCATCCTAATCCTAATAAAATAGCTTCTGCTTAGCCACCAAGCACAGATAATCAATGCACACCTTGATCAGTTTGCCATTTTTGTTGATTTACTGTATTTGATCGCTGTTTTCAACCAGCATGAAAGCCTGGGATCCTGATTGTGCCTTTTAATGTGGATGGGCAGCTAGGCAGGAGTAGCTTTTGACAAAGTTAATACTCCCTTTATGATTGAGTGAAAACAATTTAACTGTGCCTCCAAAATCATGGGCTGTGAAAGTACATACTAAGGTGCACCCAGTTATTTCTGAGTAAAAATCGCATGTCATTTAAAGGAGAACTAAAGCCTAATGGAATGTTGTAGATGATGTTTTGTGCTTGTGTACCAGCCCGCAGCAACCACAGCCCTTTAGCAGTAAAGATCTGTGTCTCCCCAGTAGATGCCCCAGTAGCTCCCCATCTTCTTTTCTGATTCTGATTCACTGATTCACATGCTCTGTGCTGCTGTCACTTACTGAGCTTAGGGACCCACTCAAAATATACACTACACATAGGGGCTGATTTACTAAGGGTAGACTATCAAATAGCCCAAAATTTGATTTGAATTGTTAAAATTTGAAAATTTTAATACTGGCCCTTTAAAAATCCTTCGACTAAAGCTGCCGAATTGCCATTTTAGCCTGTGGGGGACCTCACAGAACTCGTCCTGAAATTTTTTCTAAGTTCTGAGAAATCAAATAATTTTGGTTAAAATTGTTTGATCAAATTGAATAATTCAAGCAATTGGAATGATTTTCCTTCGAAGGAATACGGCTGTTTTTCGATTGAAAACGGCCATATTCGATCAAAAATGACCCCCAAAAAATTGCAGATGGTCGAATTTCGAAGTATTTTTCACTTTGAAATTCGAGCCTTAGTAAATCAGCCCCATAGTGTAATAGAAATATAGTCACAATATAAGGCTGATAAGTTATTAATACAGATAATTAGAAACCAGTGCAATTAGCTGCATCAGAATTTAAGCAGAATTCAGCAAACCCGTAGATCAGCTTATTTTAGGGTTGCCACCTTTCCGGATGGCAGAGACTGGGCAGGGGGGCGGGCCAGTGATGTCAGTAGGGATGCACCAAATTCAGGATTCGGCCTTTTTCAGCAGGATCCGGACGCATATGCAAATTAGGGCCAGGGAGGGAAGTCGCGTGGCTTTTTGGCACAAAACAAGGAAGTAAAAAATGTTTCCCCTTCCCACCCCTAATTTGCATATGCAAATTAGGGTTTGGATTTGGTTCGTTCTTCAGCAGAATCTTTCAGGAAGGATTCGGGGGTTCGTCCGAATCCAAAATAGTGGATTCGGTGTATTGCTAGATGTCTGTGGGTGGGCCCATAATGTCAGTGGGCTGGTCCATGACATCATTGGGCGGAGCCATGACACAGTGATCGATGATTGGTCGATCGCTGTGTCAATCATGGGAATCCTGACGGTTTTCCTTATTTGGTAATTTTGACCCGGGCAGCCCTTCAAAATACCAGGCTGTCTGGGTCAAAACCAGCCAGGTGGCAACCCTAGCTTATATTACAGCCAGGGAAGCTCATTTTCTGCTGGATAATTAGTGACGACCCCTAAGCTTAGCTTCTCAACAGCTGCTCAGAGCCCACTGAGCATGTGAGTGTCCAGACACTTTCCAAGATGTTGACCCCCTGTGACAAGTTTCAAGTCCTGGATCATTGCTGCTATTGACAAGCTGAAACTTTAGCCTCGTGCAATAAGTTCACTATATAAAATATGTAATTTTAGTTCTCCTTTAAAAAACAGGCACACGCTTAGTAGTTTGTGCTGGGCACAGTTACTCTGAAATTCTAGGGAGAGGGAATGTAGGTGTTCAATAAATAAAAACGAAAAGAATAAAGTGAGTTGAGAACACACTGACATATTTCTTAAAGGAAAACTATACCCCGAAAATGAATTTTTGAGCAACAGATAGTTTATATCAAATCAAGTGACATATTAAAGAATCTTATCAAACTGGAATATATATTTAAGTAAATATTGCCCTTTTACATCTCTTGCTTTGAACCACCATTTCGTGATGGTCTGTGTGCTGCCTCAGAGATCACCTGACCAGAAATATTTCAACTCTAACTGTAACAGGAAGAAGTGTTGAAGCAAAAGACTCAACTCTGTCTGTTAATTGGCTCATGTGACCTAACTTTATAGTTTGTTTGGTATGTTTGTGTGCACCGTTGGATCCTAGGATCCCAGGAGGCTGTCCTTATTTTTTAAAATGGCTATTTTCTATTTATGATTACCCAATGGCACATGCTACTAAAAATGTATATTATTATGAAAATGGTTTATTTACATGAAGCAGGATTTTACATATGAGTTGTTTTATGCAATATCTTTTTATAGAGACCTACATTGTTTGGGGGTATAGTTTTCCTTTAACTTGGGGAATGTAAACTATTTTCAGAAGTGACATTTAGGCCCTTTTACATATTAGAATAGGAGAAGCATTCTGCATGGAATTAAACATATGACCTGGTGCATGCACTTTCATTCCATGCAGAATGCCTTTTCTATCCTAACATGTAAAAGGGGATAAACGTCACTTCTGAAAATAGCTCACCTACTAGCAGTTAAATGGAATCATCTCCCCCGCAATGCAGAGAATCTTAGCAAATCTGGGAGTGAAAATGCTTCTGGTAATAAATATGTATGGATCTTCACTGCAAACAGAAGGTGCCCAGCTCAACAAGATATTTCAGGGGGTGGAAAACATATTTGTTTATTTATGTATTTTTTTTTTTTTTTCAAATTAGTCAGGAGCAAAAACTGCAAGAAAGCAATGTATGTGCCATTATTCACCAACTTAAAGGTGGGGTTTTCTAAAGCTGTAAAATAATAATACAGGTATGGGATCCATTGTCCGGAGAAAGCTACACATTATGCAAAGGCCATCTCCTGTAGACTCCATTTTATCCAAATAATCCAAATTCCTTTTTCTGTGTAATAATAAAACAGTAACTTGTACTTGATCCCAACTAAGATATAATTAATCCTTATTGGAAGCAAAACCAGCCTATTGGGTTTATTTAATGCTGATATGATTTTTCTAATAGATATAAGGGCTAAACTCCATAGATGATTTCTCAGCGTTTCCGTTGAGTAATCATCCGTGGAGTTCAGCCCTAAGGCACGGACATTCAAATTAAGGAAAGATCTGTTATCTGGAATGCCACAGGTACCAAGCATTCTGCATAACAGATCCAATACCTGTACTCACTTAAAACTGCATAGCAGTGCGCTAAGTGCAAGTTTCAATATTTAGGGGCAGATTTACTAAATTCACATGAAGGATTTGAAGTTCGATCGAATTTTCAAAAAGATTAGAATTTTCGAATGTCTTTGAAGACCACTTTGACCAGTGAATTTTGAAAATTCGATCGAATCGAATAAAAATCTATTGAAATATAAAAATTTTATTCGAATACTTGCTATTCGATTGTTCGACCCAATCAAATTACGGTAAAAATCCATCGAATTCGATATTCAAAGGATTTTTATTCCCCAGCAATTTCCAGCTATTCACATGGTTGAATTAGAGGGTTTTTTGGTTTAATTCAACCAATAGTAAATCTGGCCCTTAGTATTGTTTTTTTTTTTTTACATTTCTACCCCATAATTCCAGCGCAATTGCGTATTTGTACTTGTGCCAGGCGCTTCAAGAGAAATTATTTTGCTGTGCCAATTGATGCAACTTACTGCGAAAACTCTGGAATTACTGAAACGTTCAGGGTGATGGTATCTTCAGGGTTGCACAGAGTCAGTAGGGACACTTCAGCCAAAGAGACAATGGTGACTTGTGAAGTTTAAAAGGATATTGTTTTATCATTTTATAGTATTTTTCACTACTTGATGACTGTCCTCACAATTTACAACTATGCTTATATCTTTCTTAAATATTTACCTTCATGAAGAACAGAAAGGCTCTCATTTGTTTCCCCTGCCATGAGCATGTCCTGTTGGATATATCCTTCTTGCTATATCTTCAAAGCAGCATTGGGTATAGGGATCAGCAGAGTCTACCTGAGGCACCTACACATAAAAAAGGGCTTTTGCTAGCGCCTAGATCACCTGTTAGGGATAAGTATGATCCAGTCAACCAAGCTGATGATGAGGAATGGGTCATCAGGACCTAGGCAAGAAGCTAATGGGAGGCATGAAGTAAACAAATCCATCCTCTTGGCCAGGGATCCCCAACCTTTTGAACCCGTGAGCAACATTCAGAAGTAAAAGGAGTTGGGGAGCAACATTAGCATGATAAATGTTCTTGGGGTGACAAATAAGTGCTGTGATTGGCCATTGTGTAGCACCTATATGGATTGTCAACCTACATTCAGGCTCTGTTTGGCAGTACACCTGGTTTTTATACAACTAAAACTTGCCTGGAATTCAAAAATAAACACCTGCTTTGAGGCCACTGGGAGCAACATCCAAGGGGTTGGAGAGCAACATGTTGCTCACGAGCTACTGGTTGGGGATCACTGCTCTTGGCAATGATGAAAAGCCAGACATAATCTTCCATATTTGCTTGGCAAGACATTGAATGACCCCCAGTCCCAGAACAAATTAATTTTAAAATTACAAAAACAAATCAGAGGAAATTTGTTTTCTATAAAGACACTTGGCTGACTCCTTCAAGAAGCCTTAATGCTACAACATTGTGCAAAGATCTCACACAATACCAAGCATAAAGAGTAAATGAGACAAAACGTGTTTTTATTGCATATTAATCCAATGTCACTATATTTGTATGTGTTCAACAGATAATTAGAGATGCCCACCATCAGAAATCACACAGGACTATGTAAACCATGAAAGAAGATCAAAACTAAAAACAGTCAACTTTACAGCAGATAAATGTGCGCTGATTGGTGGCATTATTTTTACTTCCTCTTATCCAGCCCTCTAGCTCCATGTTTACAGTATTTATAAGAAAATATACCGGACAATTCATAGGGACATAAACAAAAATGGATAAAAATTTGAATTTTCTTGAGGTTATTTCCTTTGGCACAAAAACTTTAGAAATGTGGGCCTGGGTTGGGTTTGATTGATATTCAATGTCACTTTCTACTGGCGATGACACCTACCTATATAGTTAACCCAATATCTGCTAAAGAACAGGCTTTTGAAGTAGGAGGTTCTTCACGATGTGGGCAGTGAGGTTGAGTAATGCCCTGCCAGAGGATTTTTGCGATGGCTGATTCTGCTAAAGCCTTTAAGGGGGGCTTGGATGACATTTTGAACAAGCATGATATAGAAAGCTATGATGCTATTAAGATATAGATATATATATATAGCCTTGAGAAAGGTCCCAGTAGGGACCGAAACGTCACGTTGGCTGGAACATGCTTGAATAAACACCTTTTTTGTTTTTGAAAAGAAAATCCTGGTGTTGCTGGTTCTTTTTGGAGGATATATATATATATATGCAGTGGGAGTCATTTAGATGGGTTGAACTTAATGGTGATCTTCCACAGCACCAAAATAGTTGTTCCTGAAAAAACTGTATTATTTTTTTTTTAATTTTTAACTACAATACTGCTCAGAAGAGAAGATAGTTTGAAACAAATATTCATGTGTTTATAACCTCTTTAAGGGGCATCAATAGATATATAGTTATGCAAGGAATTCCTTTAAGGACTTTATTTTCTACTGATTCGCACACACTAGAACTGACTCAAATGAATTTAGTGTATGATTTCACTGTTACATACAGTATACATGCCAGTCAAAGAATACTCAACGTTTGTGTAGTTGGATGTTGGTCCTATAAATACAGCTCTACACATTATTAGAAAAGCCCCCTGGCACCATGTTTATGGGATTTGCATCACAACCTCCTCAAGCAGAGGACTAATTATGATGAATGAGTCCAACGCATGTCCTGCTGGTTGCAGTTCACCCATGAAGAAATTCTTTTGGGAACTGCTCTACAACCCAGTTATCGTAAGCAGAACGTTATGACTTAAAAGGCAATTATCACATAACATCAAGTCCACTCTTGAGGGCAGATGAGTTATTTATGAGGAGAAACAAACAAAAGTTTGCTTTGGGGGCTAAGAAACGGATGACTCTCAATATCTCAAGCAGTCTAAGGTAACATCAGAAAATAAAAGGCCCTCATCTATGTTTTTTGACTTGACATGCTGACTCCTCAATGGAGAAGTAGCTTCAGCAAAAGGATGTCTTTGCAACACTAAAATAAGGCAAGGGCAAGACTGCATATTGACCTGTGGGAGGGATTCTGAGGAGGTGCATGCATTGTGAAGACACCACAACGTGAAAGGTGCTGGGGAGAAAGAAATGGTGGCTACCAACCATAACGTTTTGGCTCCACCATGGAATTTTGTATATACTGTACTTGTACAGGTATGGGATCTTTTATCCTTGGAACACATTGGTTTCTGGATAAGTGGTCTTTCCATACATTAACACTAATTATAATAATAACACAACTCAGTAGGATTGTTTTGCCTCCAACACACTGTATCTTATTTGGAATCATGTACAAGGCACTTCATTATAATTACAGAGAAAAAATAAATAATTTTGGAAAATTTAAGCTACTTGATTATAATGGAGTCTATAGGAGATGGCCATCCTATACAATCCTCACAACTTTCTGGATAATGGGTTTCAGGATCCCATACCTGTACTGCCATTTGTGGAGAGAACTGGCAAGGCTACAGATACAGATTCGTTTTTTTGGATAGATCGGACTTGGTCAGAACCATTGGTAATCTATTTAAAGGATGATTAAAGATGGCCATGGATGAAAAGATAATATACCACAAAACTAATTTTCTTATGATATTCTGTGCGTGTATGATGAGAAACGATTCAACCTATATTGGCAGAAGACTTGGATATCGGTCGGCTCGTTGATCAGGCTGGACGGAAAATTTTGATTGGTTGCCTTTGAAGGTACCCAAACATCGGCCATTGTTAGTGCTGAATTTTCAGATACAGGTAGAATTCTATTGTTTCTATCTGTATATTGATTTAGCTCTACACGTGTATTGAAACAAATGATTTTTCTTAGAAAGCTCTTTTCCAAGAAAGATCATAATTATTAAGTCTATGGCCACCTTAAGGTCTAAAGGTGGCCATAAACGTAGAGATGTCGCCAAACGAGCGGATCTCTCCCCGATATGCCCACCTTGAGGTGGGCGATATCAGGCTGATCCGATCGTGAGAACTAGGGCCCAACGATCGGATCATAATGGAGACCAAACAGGTGGTCAGATCGCTGGACTGCATCAACGAAAAGATGCGGCCGCGATCTGACGGGATTTTTAGTCCAGCCCAATCGACATCTGCCCGACTTTCGGCCAGATATCGATTGGTGAAGCCCGTCAGCGGGCCCCATACACGGCCAATAAGCTGCTGACTTGGTCTGTCGGCAGCTTTTATCGGCCCATGTATGGCCACCTTAAGACGTCTTTGTGTAATTTCAATTAGAACAATTAAAGAACAAAGACTATAGCCCGTATGACATGTAAGTTAGGGGACAGGATGGGGTATATGCCTAATCCTTATAACATATAATAATATGCAATAATAATAATAATAATAATATATATAATACTAATTTACAGTGCTACCGAACACAAGCAACCCTGTATTAAATGGCGGAAGACAGGTCTCTGCTCTCTAATTTGTAGTAGAGAATTGAAGCAATGCATTCATGTGCAAGGCAGGGCACAAAGTGCAAATAACATGGTAGATTGTGCCTGTTCTTGCATTTTGCACCCTGCCTTATACAGAGTAAACTACCACTGGGCATTTATTGTTAAATATTTGGTATATTCCAAGCTAGGATTTCACATTGCAGCTCAGGCCATATTGACATGCATTATGTCCCATGACCATAGGGTTGCCACCTGGCCAGGCCAGTAAAAACAATGGTTGATCCCAATGTTATTAATAGGGAAAAAAGATAAATATATAGGAAGGTCGGTATTTTTTTCCATAAATGGTGAAAACCCTACCCATGACAGTTACTGAATCATTACAATGTATTTATCCCTCAGCTCCCCCTTTAACCCTACAAGCAGCTTTTTGCATCTTTTCATTTAATCTGCAGGCCAGTTTATTTGCTGGGGCTGATAAAAGAAGCAAAATGTCCTAAGTGCAATGTGCAACATACTGTAAAGAGGATAGCATGCAAATGACTAAATGACTATTGACCTTATCTCTTCTCACAGCTTCAGGTCTGCGCACCGGACAGAGATGCAGCTCAGGTCGATCGCTCCCACGTGATTTGTGCCAAAGAACGATAGAACAAAGGGAAATCGTATGTAAAATCTTTCAGCTGACTGTGAAATCCCTTACAACACATTTTGAATTAAAGCAGAAGAATATGATGAAATATGATGAATTGCGCCAATAAGCAATGAATCACCTATAACTGTAAAGTAGTTTTAGCACCTGCCATAAAAGATTAAAATTAATAGTTCAATGTACTTCTCTGACCTGTTATCTTCCTCCTCAAATTGGGCTAAAATTTTATAAAGTATTATCCTGAAATACCCTTTTGTTGTCTTATTTTCTCACCATAAATATAAAGACTAGAGTAGTAGCCCTTCTTTCATATAGAAGATTCATAAAATATTTTAACCCCATTCTTGTAGACACACATGGACAATCCCCAAGAGCTGCTCTCCACGTAGACATAGGTTGAATGACTGCCATAGGTTGAATGTTTCCTTAAAAAAAAATGAAAACCTGTCTAGGTTGAAGGATTTTTTTTTTTTTAAGGATTTCTTGAGCACAACAGAAGTTCCCATAAACTACAACATTCTTAAGGAAGGACCAAGCCCAAGCAGCAATCACTGCAAAGTGCTTTTCTTCACACATCATATATCGGGTGCAGAACCCTTTTTCATTTGTGTGAACAAATGCACTTTGCAGTAATTGCTGCTTGGGTTTGGTCTTTCCATAAAGGGATCCTGTCATGGGAAAAAAAATGCATTTCAAAATGCATCAGTTAATAGTGTTGTTCCAGAAGAATTCTGCATTGAAATCCATTTCTCAAAAGAGCAAACAGATTTTTTTATATTTCATTTTGAAATCTGACACGGGGCTAGACATATTGTCAATTTCCCAGCTGCCCCAAGTCATGCGACTTGTGCTCTGATAAACTTCAATCACTCTTTACTGCTGTACTGCAAGTTGGAGTGATATCACCCCCTCACTTCCCCCCCCCCCAGCAGCCTAACAAAAGAACAATGAGAAGGTAACCAGATAACAGCTCCCTAACACAAGATTACAGCTGCCTGGTAGATCTAAGAACAGCACCCAATAGTAAAAACCCATGTCCCACTGTGTACTATTCAGTTACATTGAGAAGGAAAAACAACAGCCCTCCTAAAGTGCAGGCACAAGTCACATGACCGGGCAGCTGGGAAAATGACAAAATGGCTATTAACTGAGGAGTTTTTAAAAAAACATGTTTTCCCATGACAGTTTCCCTTTAAGAATGTTGCAGTTGAACTATTAACGTCTGGATGGGACATGGAAGGAAAAGCCGAACGTAAAGGTATAGTTACACATGGGCACATTTTTGTCCAAGTAGTTCCCAGAAGTCCAAATGTGCCTTGTGTATTTATCAAGTTCCATTCTAAATAGAGGCTTATACTCTAAAGATGGGTGCATACATGTTAAACGTCTTTTCAATAGGACAGTGCAATGGGATATTTGGTTGAAGATGGTCTACACATAGTTGATCTTCAGTGATAGTATAGATACACCAAAATCATTGGTGGACTTGAATGGATTCCACAGAATGTTCAGGACAATACCCTACTGTTGCATTCTGCTGACTCAAGATCTACTGGAGAGATTCCATTCCTTCCTTTTGAACATTGCCGATCTGAATTTCGGTGCTCTACCAGTGACCTACTCTAAATTTTAGATCTAAACTGATGTGCCACCCAAGGCTAACAAGCCATGATCTGCAGAAAAAAGATCCAACTGGCCTAACAAGTCTGATTTCTATTCTTTTGACACCCATCAACAAAGAGAAGCAAAACAGCACTCTTATGAGTTAAATGAGTTGAGAAAGAGGAAAAAGAAGCCATGTGGTGTCCCACACAAAAACTACATTTAGCACTACACTTGTTAATTTTTATAAATGGTGATTGACAATAACTATATATTCTCAATATCAGTTCATACACTTCCTTTTTCACAGGTATATTAAAAAAAAAAAGGTTCTTGAGTCAAAATAGACCAAAGACCTCTTCTAAGTAACGAAAATTACACAAAGACAAATTCTCTAACCAGGAATAGGGTCCAATCTCAATTTCTTTACACTTTTACATTTTGGAGACATTGTACAGGTAAAAGTAACCATGCTAAGACTAGTATGTTAACTCTAGTATAAGCTTTATGAGTCTTTTTGAAAATAACAAAACTAGACAGGTCCCTGCTCTTGATGGCTATTCCTATTGACTTTGAATGGAGTCACGTCTTTGTAGCATTTTGTTCTTCCTTCAATGAAGTGAGAAAAACATGAAAAAATTGTAGAAATTGCCATTACCCCAAAGACGGAATGTACAGCAGCTACAGGCTCCAGGTCTAGTAAGCCAATGCAACCTACAGCAGGCAGTAATTTGAAATAATGAAATGAAGAATGTAATGGTAGTGGGTAACTGTAGCACAAGCAAACAGTCCATGTGTTTGTTGCATCGCCTCCAAAGTTACAAAAACATGACAGCTAATTATAAATGTAAAAATCAGTTGTCACAATGGTTCTGAGCCCACACCAGATGGTGAATAGATAGGGGGTTCCCTGGGGGAGTTTAAGGAAAGATACTGAATAAAAAGCTAAATGGAGCTGACTGCAGTTTATCAGAAGCACTTCAATGATCAATTATCCTTTCAGTCTGCAAGAGAGGGGAGCACAGTGTTTTTACATATTGCTGTTATTTCAACTGTGGCCAAATGAGCAAAGGAACAGCCACACAAAACATCCACAGGGGCAAGGCTTCTATAACTGAGCGAGGCTTGAAAATGAACTTACATTTCCGATACCTGAACCATTTAATGCCACTCTTTCCATATGATACAAATGTTCAGAGACAAAGCTAATCCCAAAGTAAATAGCATGCTGTCAGTATAAACAGTACGGCATCCAGGCAACTGGGCTTCTAACGCAATGTTGATAAGATGCTAAATAAACAGATGTCATTTGCATATGAGCAAACGACTCCAGACTATTTATAGCTGCAACAATGCTGTGTTTTGTACAGGGAAGGGTTTCCAGTTGCCTCTGTCTATGTACTATATCTGGATTATTTATCTGGCATGAGAACAATATGAGGACTGCCCTTACAAAGACAAAATGGGGATACGGTGTCTTCATTTGTCAGTGTTAGGATTTTTTTGCAGCACTTTGTATACAACTGACTATACACTTTGGGTATTTATTTGGGTATTTATTAGAATCCAAAAAATTCTCACTATTTTCTAAAAACCATGCTAACCAAATCTGCATGGACCCCCCCTTTTAATTAATACGGTTTCATGAAAATTTCTTGTGCGGAGAGATACTCGATAAAATCATGCAAAATTCTGAACTGTACGAGTTTTTCAGATTTCCAGATATGATGCCCGAAAACCACAAAATCTTTGGATTATTGAATGAAACCCAGCGCAGATCAGGATATCAAGGGGACATCTGCCATAGCCTTCTTCTACATGAACTCAGCAGGTCTTTGTGTCTGTGATTTTTCCCCAAATAATTTTGTGTCTGAGATACATATGTCATCCCAGCCACTTATCATGCATGGGCATTGTGTAGTTTGATTAATAAAAGTCTGTATCTGTTTGGTCAGCACAGTATACTGAGCTTGGTCAAACTCTGCCATTGTGCATTCCATTTTGGTTTTTGAAGCACAGTTGAACTTGGACATTCCTTGACTAGCAAGTCTAGCAAGTTACTTCATCATGGTATTTCTCAAATGCAATGCAACTGTGATTTTTGAAAGGATCTTTTTCTTTTTGAAAGGATCTTGAAAGATTTTCCCAAATACCAGACCAAATCCAAACATCTGACAACTGCCTCCAGACGTTCAGCATTTTAAAATCCATAGTTTCTATATTGTGATCTGGCCCCTTTAGGTGCTTGGACCCCATAGGAGAGGCTTGACCTTGGACCTACAATAATGGTCTTAAGTTCTGCATCTGGTTTTGTTACTGTATATACAAATAATTTAACCAAATGCAAATATTGCAAAACAAATGCTGGGATTTGGTCAAACCCCAAATCAAACCCTGGAATCAGTGCATCCCTGTTTTGGAATCCTTGCAATGATTGCAATTTCAGCTTTGCCATTAAGATCCAATTCTCCTTCTATTAAAATATCATAAAAATAAAGAACTGCCTGTAATGATACTGTAGGTTGGAGTCACACATGTAACTTTCCTACGGAAGTGGAATCGAGAGAAGGTGAGAAGGTGTCAGCCTAAATAACCAATAACTATGCAAACATATTTGTTGTGGTAGATATATGGCACTGACCTGATTGGGATCACAGTGTTTCAGGAAGACAGAGTTTCCAAACCAAAATTCCAAATTTGATGAGAATAAGCTCTCCTAATTCAATTCAAGCCTCCCCATAAATATCTATTGGGTTTTTATGAAATAAATGGCATCATATACTTATATCACCAAACTGAATCTGGCCCTTAGTGCATAGTACTTTTACCTTTGGTGCGTTTAGGTCCCAGGGTTGCCTATCCCTGTTGAAAAATCAAAAATGATCTAAAAAGAGATGATTCTGAGGCTGATTTGCCAAGGCAAATGCCTGCTCAAAACCTATCCATCCACATGAATGTTTCAAGCAGGATCTGTTCCTTGTTTACTTGTTTCCAAACACCAGCTCCTGAGCCATTCTGAATATGATGTACAAATATTTTATTGGTTTTTTTTACAATGGACTGCAAGAGGAAAATAACATGACGGCTACAATACCGCAGTCTCTAAAACATGTTACTGGTTACAACTGAGATCAAAATGAACAAAAAAGTGGAATGAAAAATATTCAAATAAAACAAATAATAAAATATATGAATAAATAATCAAGTGGATGACAAAGAAAGAGAAAAAACATTGTTTTTAAAAACAAATTGGAATCCCATACTGAGATATTTTCTACATACAGAGAAACCTAAGTATATGATCCCTGTTTCTGGAATCGCAAACCTCAAAATAAAGAGACCATGTAAGACTGAATGACTCTCTGAACCTGTTTTCTTCAGATTTAACTTTCACCATTGTGAATGGTATATAACTATATGTGCCTATGGTTCAATAACAATGAAAGAAACAAAGGCAGCAAATAACAACCCTGGTAACATGGGGGCTACTGCCGCCTCTTGAGAAACTCGCTTCATGAAAGCAGATCCCCTGAATCTTGTGTCAACAGAACACTTTGCCAACAAAACAGATGAACACAAGAAGCCAGGTAAATGTTATTCCACTACTGATATTTCCATGAAAAAAATTCTACAGTTACCAGTCCTGGTAGATTATGTGAAATATGCTAGTGATGTTGTGTTCAACCTCCATATAGATAACTTAGCTCATCAATACATGAGGCCAAAGTTCTGAATTCTAAAGCAGCACAATTGTCAATTGAGTTCTTGAGTTCCTTTTGCCTCAAGCTTCAAAATTAAATTAAAACCTCTATGTGGCAGCAATCTGTGTGCAGAACTATAGGAGTTGCCTACTGATGTCTTTTATCCCCGAGGGCAGCATTTAACCGCTACAAACATAGAGCGTTCTATGACTGACGTCAAATGGACGTGCACCGAACAACATGAGCCGCTCAAAGAAAATGAAAAGTTGAAAGGCGGATGTTGAGGCCATTTCTTTTCTTTAGGTTACTAATCGCTACGAAGCACGACGCATCTATTGACAAAATTATGGTAAGTGGGCGAGCATCTCGACCTCTCCAAGCGAAATTATAGATTTAGCAGATTGGGTCAATAATAGCTCTCTTCACTGGATACTGCTGCTCAACTATATATAGAATCCTACATTTAATTCTTTCATGCAGACTGTAAAAATTCCACAGCGGATCTATTATTTACAAAATATACCCTTCCAGACAGAGGAAAGCAGAAAACAGTATCGTGGTGATAAAGCAGCAGGGAGAAAGCTCTTGTCACGCACAATCATTGCCTCTGATAGGTGTATACAAAAAGAAAGCCTAATGAATAATAAAGTGGTAGAATTTTACAAGTATTTACATTCCATCAGATTTTAAAATCAAGAGAAAAAATCTGTGGGAGAAACTTTGAGTCATCGGATCTCTCTCATTGCTGCTGTGCTGTAGAAAATTGAAGTTGCTTAATGCACATCAAATTACTAGACCTTTGCTCACTGATTCACATTTAGCAGCTACAACAGTTAGAACTTTTGCTATATCTGTGCTCAACATTGGTTAATTTTTATTAACTACAGAAGTTAAATTCTGGGGAAAAATCAGGGAGCAAACAGGGAGTCCAAGAACCATTTTGCAGTCCAGTCCAGTGGGTTTCACATTCCAAATAAGTTATATCTATGTAGCACGTCTGGCCTTTCTAAACCAGTTTTTCATTAATATGTAATTCATATGTAATATTACCATGGTAGTCCAACCTTAAATCCATTACAATGCAGAAGACAATTTCCAGTAGGAATTTATTTTATATATATATATATATATATATATATATATATATATTT
>CM044440.1:124020927-124045829 GCA_024363595.1 Xenopus borealis | reverse complement strand
TGTCTTTTGTGGCCTGAAAAGAATCCCAAATAGGATAATTCAAACATCAAAATACATAAAGAAAATCAATCTGAAAGCTTCTCAGATGACCTTCTCCTTTACCGTCACTGTTGATTGTTTTTAATGTATTACAATTGACTTAATAACCCGATGATTTATAACCTACTAGATGATTAATTGCTGTTGCTAGTCAAGACTCGAGAGATTAAATTAAGGACAGCAGCACACAGGCTTGATAACACCCACTCTGAGTGTGATATATTCTTTGTTGCTATGCACCACAAGGACATAGAGAACATGGAATGCTATTTATGAATAATGGTACAGATGGTGATGAGGTCAAAGTTGCACCTTAAACCCCATTACCTGCTTCTGCAAGACTCATATGTCTCAATGTGTCAAGTGTGTTAAATCACAGTACAGCCATTTGTCCCACCTGTACTCCTGGGTAAAAAATTAGGATGATTTAGGCCAGACCTGTAAATCAATTTATCCTTACGTAATAATGGTTATCCATGCCCTGTGCTGCCTCAAACCCTACCTACTTTCTTGTGGCTCTCCCTCCTAAATAGAGATGGTTGAGATGTATGCCATTTATGTTCAAGGCACATCCAACTAATCTAGATACAAAAAACAATGCCACCCCCCAGAAAAAAAATTTGTGTTTATCACCTAAATGATCTTATGCATCCTCCTCTCATTGACATGAATTCAAAGGAGCATCTCCCCAACAGCAATAAAACTACAGAAATAAAGACTACATTAATAAATGATATTATTAAAGCAATATTCTCCTGATATGAAGCAATGAAATGATATCAGCTCTTGAGCTTTAGTTAATATCGCAGTTTAAAATGAAGAGATTAGTCACAATGGCTAGAAGGCTCCATACAGCTTCTCTCACAGACCACTCATTACCAACTGTGACTAATTAACTGGCCTTGTCTCACTTTCTTTTCTGTTCTGCTCAACCGCCCATCTCATTAGAGTCCCTTGAAAAAAAGTTACCCTTCTGCCGTGATATTTAAATTAACTTTTGATCATATCCATCACTGTACATGTAATTACTTTTAAGTGTTCCCCAGTGAGCTCCAGAATTCCACCGGGGAAAAACAGATCACAGACACCTGGTTCCTGGTGCCCCAGTCTAAATGTGCTGTGCAATATATCTGAGCCTTCAGTGACAGGGCATGTTTCTGCCACCCCTCCCCCCCATTGAAGCCCAAATAATTATGGCACCCCAAATAATCAACCAATGTGCTTCACATTCAGGTGTAGCTGGGTGGCATGCCACTCCTAAATTTGTGCCATCCCAGGCCCGGGCCTTTGTGGCCTCACCAAAAATCCTGGCCTGACAGTAGAGACACCTGCCTAAAGCACGCATGTGGAAAGGGGGACAATTCCAGAACATAATACTGATGTGATGTGAGCAACAGCACACTATTTAAGATGCATTAGACCAGGTCCTTTTATTTTCTAACTCTAATCACGTCAATTAGACATTGGCCCCACCAAATCTTCCAGATAGGAGGTAATGGTGTGTTTGGACTGTGGGTGCAGGGCACATACCTAAACATTGGTTGCCAAAGTTGGCATTTACATTGGAAAATATAACCCAAGAGTGCCCTTTGTCCTGTCTAGAAGAAACAGCCTTCACTAGGAGTGCATTTTATAGGACAACTAAGATGAAAATATTCTTAGGGTCAGTTAGTGTAAAGGTCATATTATGGAAATAATGATGTTTAGGTTTGTTTTGTAAATAACAGATAACAGTTATGGAAGGATTGTGATGATCAGCGCTTACCCTGGTGGTCTAGTGGCTGCCTCCCGAGCACGCCGGAGCCGCGTGCATCCTTCTCCTCCCTGTGCCGGCTCCTTAGTGCGCGCCGTGCGCGCACTTCCGGGTTTTGTAGGCGCATGCGCGCCGGCATGATGTTGTCACGTGCAATGGCGCGAAATTCAAACACTATTTAAAGGGATCTTAGTGTTCAGAGCATTGCCTGTTGTTAGGTTCTATTTGTTAGTTCCTGGGTGTGTTTCCTGATTCCTGTCTGATCTACTGGTATTTGACCCTTGCTTTGCCTGACTATCCTGCTATTCTACAATCCTGACCTTTGGCTTGTCTGATTATTCTGTCCTCTGTTATCCTGACCTTTTTTCTGTTTCCTGACTACTCTACACTCTCTAATCCTGATCCTGGCCTGTCTGACTATTCTACGCAGCTTGTGCTGTTCCGGCCTGCCTACTCCGTTTGGTGGTATTCTTCAATCCAATTCCTTGGTGAGACGATCGTGCCCCTGTGCTAGCCAGAACCTTTGCTTTACACCTCTCGTTAAGTCCAGGTGGTATCTGAGTAAGCCGAGGGCTCCTCCCGAGGCCAAAGGCGGTCACTTAACTGGTGAAGCCGAGCTGAGACAAAGGTGTTTGGCAATTGTTCTGGTATTGGGTGCCGTTCGTGACAAGGATCAAGTGTAATCAACCAAAATAACGCAACCCTTGGTCATTTGTTTGGTTGTTATTATATTTATGAGCAAACATAAATAGAACATTCTTGGTCTGACCAATGCTGGCCTGAAGCAACAAAATGCCAGTGTTCAACCTACTTTCTTTCATGTAATTAGCGGGTAGAACTGGTTAAGCCCTAAATTTCAATTTTATATGCTTTGACCAAAAAATCATTAATTATTTTGAAGTTGAGATACACCCAATTTACACACACACACAAAGGGCCATCACTAGGTCATTGTTGAGAGCAAGAGGAATTACTGCAATCATGATTGGCTCTGCATCCCTAAAATTAATAAAAATAGCCTGGACTGCACATTTCAAGTTATTATGGTACTACCATAACACACACTACAATCATACATTTTAATCACTGCTACAAAAATAAAAAAGGAGCCCTGTATGCTGTAGACTAGCTACTTTCTTTTTTAAAAGATGAGAATCTGTCTATTTAGGTGTAATTACAGTGACTGATTAGTGTATGAGCCATGGAACTTTGTGTAGGCAGGTTCTGGGAGAGCACTGGTGCACATTTTATAGCAGAAGCCCTGGGCTGGCCTTAGCCGTTTTGCAATTTAGATAAGTGTTTCATAAAATGATTCATGAGGTTACATCCTTAAAATTGATTAACATTCCAGAATTCCAGGTCTGCTCCACCATTTTTTTCTAGCCTAAATCTATTGGATATAAAAGAACCTGGTGCGCAGATGAGTTTACAGCTACGTCTCAATGACCTTCTCAATGACATTGCTTAGGAATAAATGGCTTGAGACTGATTAATACTAAGCTACTAACAAATGGTACTTTTTAGGATGGATCAGAGCACCTTCTCCTGCATTGGAAAAATCCATTTCTAGAATAAGCCGTGATCAATATCAATGATCACCACTTTAATCAGTTCAATGCAACCCATAATTGCGTTGGACAGGTGGCAATAAAAGACAGTGGGAGAACCCCTTGGAAGGTTCTTCCACCACAAACGAAGAGAGATGATTTTGTCCTGGATTATCCCACTTAAATATCTCAGAATCCACCTGCAAAGATCTATTACAATATGTTATTAGCTTCAAGATATCCGGCACTCCTCCTGGAATAACCCACACTGCATTTGTACTTTCCTTTTCCACACAATCAGCACATTAACCACCTCTGAGAAGAGAAAACTTCAGTGTTCATTTTTTATTCATCAACTTAACAATCCTGCAGAAGAAGAATGATTTTGTTTTTGTAAAACCAAGATTAATTTACACATCTCTAGGTTTGAAATGAGAAATGTTCAGCCAGATGAAAATTATTTCTAGTGCAAACATTCTCTATATTTGATTTAGTGATTTCTATAACAACAGTTGTGTTTATAGTAAAGGATTGTGACCCTGCCTCTGCACACATAATGACCCTTTGTGGGCTTCGTCTGTTGCACCCTAATTCACAATGTAGCCTCTGCTGCTTAAATATGTGGTTGTCCTATTCATCCAGGTAGACCAGGTCACAAGGGACAACCAAATCTGCCCATGGAAACCTGAGCTACATCAGTATGGTCCATGACTGTACCTGGTCCCTAGATATCAGCATCAGCTACTGCAAAATTCTTGCATTGTCTACAAGCTCCTGGACAAGTTCCTAGTGCTGAAGGTTTACCCCACAGTCTAGAAGAAAATGCTCAAAGCAAAATAGAATTGCTACATTTCAGAAGTCAATTATCTCATCCCTGTGCTAGAATTATCCAGAAGAAGAGTCCAGAAGAGTTTCTATTGTTCTCGTTACAACTTTGTTTGTGGAGGTGATGCCTCTAGGACTGTAGCTAAACGGCCATGTATGCCATTAACCAATGAACATTCCGAAGGACAGTTTGATGGACATTACTAGAACTGACCACATGTGTATGATCAAATTATTATTATTTTATTATTATTATTATTAACATGTATTTCTATAGCGCCAACTTGTTGCGTAGCGCTGTAAAGTGAATGTGATTATACAACCAAATCACATGAATTACATATATAGAACATAAAGAGTTACATACATCACAATAAATATGGAGTTACTGTGCATGCATCACAATAAATACTGGTACAGGAGGTGAGGAAGGCCCTGTACAGAAAAAGCTAACGGGAAGGGAGTGATACACAAGGTGTGGGAGAGGGCAAGATCAGAGTAAAGTGGGTGAGAGATGTAGTAATGTAAGCGGTATTGCATTGAGTGGTTAACAGTGAGGGTAGGCTTCTCTAAAAAAGTGGGTTTTTAGAGATTTCTTGAAAGCTGAGAGATTAGGAGAAAGTCGGACAGACCGTGGGAGAGAATTCCAGAGGAGGGGTGCAGCTCTTGCAAAGTCTTGAATGCGAGCATGTGAGGAGGTAATGAGAGAAGAGTTGAGTAGCAGGTCAGTAGAGGAGCGTAGTAGGCGGTTGGGTGAGTAAATGGAGATTAGTTCAGAGATGTAGGGAGGGGCAGAGTTATGAAGTGCTTTGAATGTCAAATTGCACTGATCCAGTTGGATTGGCCCATGGTCAACCAATTTCGGTAAACTAGCCATGTGGTTGTTTTTGGGGCTTCAATCCCATTTATGAAAATCAGTTCTTCTGTAGAAGATGCAGCCATGTTTGATGAGAAATATGGTTCCATTGACTGCAAAGACATGTCCATTTGGCAGAGGTCACAGAAATGGACTCAACATACGGCTTTTGGTGACAATGATCATATCCCCATGGAGTCCAGTAAAAACCCATCAGCCACAAACCCCATACATGCACTAATGGAACTCACAGGCTTCTCCACTTGACCAAATCAATATATATTTTTTTTTTAAACTTCTGTTACCGTACACATTCAATGGGCTGCTGCTATGTAAATTAGGAGTAAAATTGCACCTGCCATATAAAGGCTTTTCACACCTTTTCAAAATGAAAAACATAATAATTATTAATACTATTGTAATTATGGAGATTCACAAACTCCAAGCTAATTCAAAGAGAGAAAATCCATACAGTACTTCTTCATGTTGATGTTTCCCTGGACAACCCAGTCATCCACTGCTTTTGACAACATAGCATATTTAGCCTTCTCCCCCACATTAAAAAGTAGATATATGGTTATTATATTAAAAGCAGCAGATCTAGTAAGTCATAACAGCCCCGTACCGTAGCTGGTTCTAATAGGTGGCTACATGTAGATACGTATATACCTAGATACACATATATATATAATATATAAATATTCCCCCCACAATACTCAACCGATTGTTCTATCTAAAAGCCTGGGGACCTTAGCATCTTAGCTATTTATTTATAGTTAATTAATCCCTTTTTTTCCCTTATCCGTGGGAATACATTGTATTAATAATAGGTGACCTATTTTTCATATCGCAAGTGAAGTGTTAAATCCTCCATTCCTTGGGCATAGCGTTTCTTGGTTTTCCATACAACAGTGCACGGGGGCATGATAAATCCCATCCCTTTTGTTTCTAAAGCGAATATCTTGTTGCTTAGCAACACACAGGGAAACGTCCTGTACGGATCATTTTTGAACTATGGTATTCTCCATACAGGAAACCAGGCAGCTTGAGTTTTTTTTGCTTTGCTTTTCATTGAAGATTTAAAAACCTTTTTTTTCCCCTCCATCCCATGGGGGGGGGGGAGTGGGTGTCCCAGAAATAGGTTATTTTTAGCCCCAGTTTGTGTTCGCAGAATAATGACAAGGACCCTGGTTACCATTATTTAACGGTCTACTCTATCAATTAAAATAAATCAATCTGAGCATATATAAATATATTGACATAAAAAAGAAAAAACATTTTTGGTAAATTAACATTTTCTTTTGAGGTCACTAGATGGGGAAACAATGGCAACCCTCAAAGTTCAATGCAGTGTGATGCTTCCTTTGTATAGTCATTGCATACCAGCTGTATCCCTGGTATATATGTGTATATACTGTATATATATATATATATATGCACACACACACACACACACACACACATAACAACTTTCCCTCTGCACACGCATGCTCAATGGAAATCTCACAGAGTACTGCAGTGACCTGAATTCTATGGAGCTGGATCAAAACCCTATTGATAGTCACTACCTTCTTCTGGTCCACAAGTCTTTTGGCATGCAAGGTCATTAGTCGAAAACTCAACAGGGGACACGTCTAAGCCATAATCATCTGACTCATAAGAGCAAAGGCAGGGTCCAGGTGCTTGCTATTCAGGGGCAATTTTGAGCATTGTGCCATGGGTGGAAAAAAACAGTTGCACTGTTCCTTTGCCCTTATTTACAGTTTGCCCTGCTGACTGAACTACATAAATGATCGTGGGTTTCAAAAAAGCAGAGCACAATGGTATGCCAGTCCTGCAAGTAACTCCACCAGCACCCGATCCACATGCTCCACCTGCAATGTGCACTTCATGTTGGGGTCTGACCTGGCACAACACTATCCTGAAGCCATTCCCAAACTAACTTGTACCTATAAGTGCATCTGTTGTGCCTAGTCTGATCATTTACAACTCTGGAATTTCTACCACCATGGATGTGCTTGTAGTTTGTGTTACACTATTGAGTTTGCACCCATATTGGTGCATCATGTGTAATTTTTGATGGATGAAACTTGGCATGTGCATGGAATTTGTGGTGTTGTGAGAAAACAATGCAAAAAGACCCTGTTGTAACTGTGTTATGAGGAGAATTGAAGGAGGGACTTACATGCCTATCAATTGCATGTGATTCAACTAGTACAACATTGAGCACCAATAGGGGCACGTGCAAAAAGCCTGGTTAAGATTATTAATAGGTGCAGGGCTCCCTTGTGCCAGAGCCCACTACACACTTAATGCAGGTAGAATAGGTGAAATGGTGGATGGCACTTGTATTAATCAAGTGCAAGTAGATACAAGTATGTTATTTATGGTCATGAAATGGGTGCAACCTGCAAGTAAATAAGTAATGTGCAGATAATAGAAATGTATACAGAGGCAATAGGCACCAATGGGTGACTAGGCATGCGCCAGATTTTTTTATTTATTACATTTTTAAATTTTAACCAACATTAAAATAGTGGAAAGCTTAAAAGAAAAGGGTTAGGGTTGAAGAAGTAGCCCCTTAGGGAACAGCAAGAAAATGTGGGGAAGGGGTATAGGGAAGGAAATAGGGGTGGGGGAACTTAGGTGGGCTTCCTTATGCTTTAGAGGATCTACTGTATAAGTGGTTTGCAAAAGTTTTCTGTCCAAAGAATTAAAGGTGAAGATATCTAGCCTGGAGTCCATATAGTATGCCCAGTTTTATGTTGTGAAGCAATCCATCATTCCAGGTCAGGGAATTTCTTAAAATTTGTCCAGAGTATCCTCCAACCAGTTACACCATATTTTGTAGCATTTTTTCTGGGCATCCCATTATCAAATATATTAGCTTTTGAAGGATATCATTGGCTTTCCAAAAGACATGGGTTGGGGGTGCAGTTGCCTTCCAAGTCATGAGAATTGCTTTTGTTTTGTGACAGATTTGAGACCCAAGAACTTGGAGCAATCTTCAGCTTCAAAGTGTCATCTTATGGCTCCCCCACCCCATAGGCCGGAATACACTTCCATCCCTGTATTACAGACTAGAAGGCGGCTTAAACCAGCAAACCCAACAAATCACTTAGAGAGGAACGATGTGTGTTATGCAAATGCATTAATCATCCCCGGCAAATCAGGTAAATAATTAATGATGGTACGTAATACTTAGGGGAACAGAATTAGAAGAATCATTAATCCACTCGCTTTTGTAGGATGCGCATTGGAAGAAGAGAGAGGAACTTGGCAATATCAAGCAACATATGATGATCATGATGATGATGATACCCAGCCTGCACTTACTGTATAGAGAGAAACAGGTTGTCATGAAGACATTGATAGCCAGGGCCCTGTTAGCTCATGACAATATTATAGGTAAAACAAATGATACATTTAATTATATTGAAGCTAAGTGGCCCCACATCAATAGCATTGAGCCACAGAGTCCTAAAGGCTTTCCAAAATTTTCTTATTTGGCCCCCTATCCCATAAGCACTTCTTTATTCCCACCACAGGTCTCACCAGCACCTCTATAATTGCACACCCTCTGGTGGCCCCTAGGGAGCCCAGTGCAACACAGCTGAGCCACGTAAGCATATTTCCTATTGACAAAAACACATTAAGGGCCAGATTTATCAAATTCACATGAATGATTCGAAATTCGATCACATTTTCAAAAAGATTCGAATTTTCGAATATTTTTGAAGGCCACTTGGAATCGAATGATTTGAATAATTAGAATAAAATTATTTTAGAATATTCGGCAGTCGAATGATTTGCCCTTTAAGTTTTTATTCCACTGCCTAGTTCGCCAGATTAAACCTACAGAAAAAAAACAACTTTTTTTGATCGAATAAAAAAAAAAAAAAAAAATCGATCCAATGGTTAAAATCGTTGGAATCGTTTTAATCGAACAATTTAATAGTTCGATCTAATTTTTTTTTTTTTTTAAAAAAACCTTCAAATTCGATATTCGAATTTGAAGGTTTTAAATTCGACCACAATTCGATTGGTCGAATTCGAGGGTAAATTCACCCTCAAATTCGACCAATAGTAAATCTGCCCCTAAGAGTAGTGACACACGGGCAGATTCGGGGAGATTCTCCCCGAACTGCCTTCCGTGTCTTCCCTTCTGCCATAATGAAAAAGTTCCTACGCTAAGCACACACGACGCTTCGTTTTCCGAAGTCGCCCGAAGTTTCCTTGTGAGGCAATTTCAGAAAATTAAGTGCCGCATGCTTATCGCAGGAGACATTTCATTATAGCAGAAGGGAAGACATGTGAAGGCAGTTTGGGGAAATTGTAGCCCAGAAGAACAGGTGATTAGTCACCGGCGACTAAATCTCCCTGAATCTGCCCGTGTGTCACTACCCTAAAGGCTTCACGAGGGTAAAATACGGTAAAAAAAGAGTTAGGAGGAGTGCAGGCGTCAAGTGGCCCTATGAATGGTCTATTATACTAATACACGTATGGGATCCATTATTTAGAAACCCATTATCCAAAAAGCTCTGAATTATGGAAAGACATACACTCCATTTTTAAAATTGATTTCCTGTTTATTAATAATAATAATAATAATAATAATAATAAAACAGTAGCTTGTACTTGATCCTAACTAAGATATAATTAATCCTTATTGGAGGCAACACCAGCCTACTGGGTTTATTTCATGTTTATATGGTTTTATTGTAGACATAAGGAATGAAGATCCAAACTACAGAAATATCCTTTATCTGGAAAACCCCAGATCCCGGGCATTCTGGATAATAATAATAAGTAAATATTATAATATGTGAAGACCAGCATCACTGATTTTTTTTTTTTAATATATTAGAATTATCTAGGTCTAAAACACTTGATACTGCACTAAAATATATTACAGGTATGGAACCTGTGAGAATGCTCAGGACCTGGGGTTTTCCAGATAAGGGATCTTTCCTTAATTTGGCTCTCCATACTTTCAGTCTACTTGTTTCCAATAAGGATTAATTATATCTAAGTTTAGCTTAAGTACAGATATGGGATCCCGTTATTCGGAAACCTGTTATCCTGTTAAGGAAAGGCTGTCTTTCATAGAATTTTATCCAAATAATCCAAATTGTTAAAAATGATTTCCTTTTAATCTGCAATGCAGGTATTGGATCTATTACCCAGAATGCTCGGGACCTTTCCGTAATTTGGATCTTCCTACCGTAGTCTACTAGAAAATCATGTAAACATTAAATAAACCCAATAGGCTGATTTTGCCTCCAATAAGGATTAATTATATCTTAGTTGGGATCAAGTACAAGGTACATAGGAAATCATTTAAAAATTTTTGGATTATTTGCTTATAATGGAGTCTATGGGGGACGGCCTTACCGTAATTCGGAACTTTCTGGATAACGGGTTTCCGGGTAACGGATCCCACACCTGTAATAAACCCCAGTTCCAGACGGGCAGATTCAGGGAGATTTAGTCGCCTGGAGACTAAAACGCCTCTTCTGCCGGGCGACAATCTCCCCAAACTGCCTTCTTCCTGCCTTCCGCCTGCTAAAATGGAACTGGCTTATTCTAGATAACGGATATTTCCTTATTTTGGATCTGTAACAGTGCAATGCTCATATACAGCAGTGTTCACTGCTTATTGGAGAGAATCTGTCTGAGATGAAGTCGGTTTATGCACCTTGTCATTCAGCCATTGATAGCGAATAAAATCACTGCGCAAGACGTACCTGCTGTGTTTGTTTTGGAGGAGTCAGAGGTTTCCTGGGCACAAGTCGGTTTTATGTGCAACGCGTTCCACCGCTCTGAATGGCTCACTAATGGGCATAGTTATCACAGGGTGAATGGCGAGTCCGACAGTTCGCCGGAGGGAGATTTTCGCAGCTGTCTATTCACTTGAATTGTATTGTTAGAGACATAATCATCTATTTTTAGAGAATCTATTTTTTTTAGAAGAATCAGAGAAACATTTTCACAATGCAGAAAGTGCTTTTCTTGTGAGATTAGCAGCTGTGGAATGGGGGTTTGGGGCCGTCTGGAGTCGCCACTTCAAAGACGCCTCTAGTAAAAAATCATGTAAACATTAAATAAACCCAACAGACTAGTTTTTCGCCAGCGAATACATTCGCGAAACGCCAGCAAAAATTCATCAGATGAAAATTCGAGAATTCCAAAATGAGACGCTGTAACGTTTCGAAAATTTTCCGCTGTTTCGCGAATTTTCTGAGAAAAGCCCCAGATTCGCCTATCACTATAAATAGTTGGGATCAAGTAGTTGGGATCAAGTAGTATAGTTGGGATCAAGTAGAAGTTATTGTTTTATTAACACAGAGAAAAGGGAAATCTTTTTAACAAATTTGGATAATTTGATTATAATGGAGTCTATGGGAGTTTCCAGATAATGGATTCAAACACCTATTCAAGCACCTCGTTATCACTGAAGTAGGTCATGATGGATACATCAAATGCTTCGATCACCAGGTTTAGGGCTCCTACACAGGGGCGTTTGGCTGCGTTCAGTCGCAGGGGAGTGCAGGTCTAGACGCACCTCATTTTGTTCAATGAGGTTGTACCCACGAGACGCGTGTAAGCGCCGAACGCAGATTCAGACGCAACATGCTGCATTTTTCCTGCGTTCGGCGCTTACATGCGTTCGTGTGAGTACAGCCCCATTGAAAATAATTGAGTGTGTCTATACCTACGCTCCCCTGCGTTTGCAAAACGCAACGCAGGGGAGCGCAGGTAAAAACGCCTGTGTGTAGGAGCCCTAAGGGAGATTAACCCAAAGACGGAACCATAACAAAATGAGAAAACTGCTAAATAAACAGTGCTTAGTGTAATATTCTGGTTCCCTGATGAAAGTCCCAAACCAATTAAAGCAATTTACTGCCGATCCATGCTAGATGCCTTGGGAGTCCAATTCCTAATAAAAGTCAAAGTTTTTGGGGATTTTCATCTTTGAGCACAGATGAGTTAATTAATAGTAATTAATAATTATGAGCTGAGACTGAGCCTGGGATCAGCCCGGAGGTAACAGTACACAATTCAAGTATTCAAAGCCTTCAATTCCAGATTTTTTTTTCTGATTGGTTGGAACACTTTAAAACTGTCACATAAATCAGTTTGCTTGATCATATGTGTTGCTGTTGGTAACAGTGTTACTGACAATTTGCTTACTGGCTGAGCCTTTCTCTATCAGGATTTTTTTTCTGTTATCCTTCTATCAGCCTGCACCTTTGGTTGGGGGTAACTTTTTTGTGCAATAGGTGTCCTTTTTGCGATAGGTGCCTATCTTACTTGTATTATTCGGGCCCTCCTTCTCTCATTGCATAGAGGCTGAGAACCCACACACATACGGCAGGGAGCAGTAACAGAACTAGGTGGGGGTGGGCCCTGGTGGTGCGGGCCGTGCAGCCGTGCCCCTCCTCGTCCGTGTGTAGGGTTGCCACCTTTTCTTGAAAAAAATACCGGCCTTCCTATATATTTATCTTTTTTTCCTATTAATAACATTGGGATCAACCATCAAAGATACCGGCCAGGCCGGTAAAATACCGGCCAGGTGGCAACCCTATCCGTGTGTAATTTCTATGCTGCTGCAGCCAACTCCAGCGTGCGCAATCTGCTGGGGGGGGGGCCCTGCAGGGGGTGGGGACCCTGGTCCAATTGCATCCCCTGCTCCTCCCTGGTAGTTACATCACTGGCAGGGGGCATTAACTTGCTCCCATGGGCTGAACATCGAATGGTCAAACCCGCCCTCAATTCTGATTGGCTTAGCCTACCCCAGCCCTCATTAGCCCAGCCTTCCTCCTACCAGCCTGCTCCCGACCTGGATTGGCCCGCCCACTTTCAACTCTCACTGACCCAGACTTCCTCCTGCTGACTGGTCCAGCCTGCCCCCAACTCAAATTGGCCCCGCCCACCACAACCTTCATCAGCCCTACCAGCCTCCAACCTATAGGACCAGCCTGCCCCCAACCTGTATTGGCCCTCCCCACATCCAGCTTTCATTGGTGCAACCTGCTCCAACATGGATTGGCCCAGCCCCCTCATTAGGAATCCATAACAGAGTGGTCAGATGAAGGAGAAAAAATAATGGGCAGAAGTTACAGTTTGAAGTTGGATGTGAGGTTTTTTTTATATTAAATCAAAATGTTTCCCCTAAAATGATAACAGAGTGCTTCATTAATATCAACACATATATCAAAACATGCCTATGCATAATGGAAAATTAACTGGCCATAATAAAAAAACTTCACAGATGCAAGTGTATACTCTTCTTGTTAAGGAATTGCATAGTCCCCTGTAGTGTTAGTGCTGTCCCAATATGGTGCATGTCTAATGTCAATGTAGTGCCAGTGAGAATGTTGTAATGCATGTGCATCAGTGTAGTTGGGGGTACAGTTTTCCTAGACTAAGGCTAACTTGGGGCCTGGCTGTGTTCAAGGGTTCCTGCAGCATTGAAGACCCAAGGACACCGAAGATCCAAAGCCGCTCCAAAAAGACCCAAAGCTATGAAAGGGGCAGAAGAAGCTAAAGAAGAGGTAAGTTCCAATGAACTCCAATGTTTTTGTTTTTTTTCTTGTAGGAGGCCCTGACCAACATTGTTTTTGTAAAAACGTTTTTTGGGGCCCTGGCGCCAATTTTTTTTTTTTTTAACTTATAGAGAGGGGGCCTGACCACCAATGATTTTTAAAAAAAAAACTTTTATGTGGGGCCCAATGTTTTTCAAAATAATAAAGGGGGCTGAGACCATTATCGGCTTTTTATAACTTGTGAGTTAGGGGATGTACTGTTTTTAGTTCTGGTGTTTGTGTGGACTTTTTACTGTGGTGTGAGTGGGCAGGATCTGGGGTAGAGCTTGGGGCAGAGTCCTGCAACAATTCGGGTACCCACGGGTTACCCTCAAAAACCTGCGGCTGTGGGTATAAGTTCCTTGTGCAAGTATAGACGTGGGTCAGCAGTTCTGCAGGTTTGTGGTTTGGGCCGCGGGTCTTCTCAATAGTGATTTTTACTAATTTTTTCTGATCACGCCTACTTCAGACGATGTCACTTCCGGTTACAATGACAACACTTCCTGATTCTTGATGGTCAGCGGGTTGCAGGTCCGGGTTGTGGATAAGGTACTTGCGGGTAGTGGGTCCAGGTGGGTAAGAATGTGTGAGGTGGGTTGCAGATTGCAGGTACGAGTTGGGTGTGGGTCACAAAAAAAGGACCCGTGCAGGACTCTAGCTTGGGGGCGGCATCTGGAGGCCCAGAAATTTTTGCTGTATGGGGCCCCGTGATTTCTGATGGCAGCCCTGGTTGGGATCAAGTACAAGCTACTGTTTTATTATTACCGAGAAAAAGGAAATAATTTTAAAAAATTTGGATTATTTGATTAGAATGGAGTCTATGGGAAATTTCTGTAATTTGTAATGGGTTTCTGGATAACAGATCCCATACCTGTAGCAGTAAAGAAATTCCATCAGACAAGGACTAAATTGGCCAGTTGATGGGATCCTCTCCCAAGTGGTCTGCATAGGCCTGTATTATGATCACATCATCCCAATTTTGTTTAGCGTGCGAGCGGCCAAATTGGGCAAAGATCACATTGTATGCCAAATTAAAATGAGCAGCGGTACAGTTATAAAACTAGCCCAAGGCCCAGTAATATCTTTTCTGCACAGTCTAGGTATATGATATGGCATGCATTCACTAAAAATACAGAAAGGAATGAAATCATTCTTGCTACATTTTTACCTATTATTTGCACTAAGCAAGTCTTTAGGCTGGGGCTAGGGTTGCCACCCAGCCGGTATTTTACCGGCCTAGCCGGTAAAACACCAGCCAAGGCCGGGGCCGGTATTACAAATTTACCGGCAATGTAGCTGCCGGTAAATTTGTAATACCCCTTAAAAAAGGCCCTTGCCTTGCCTGAAATCCTATTAAAACTTACCTTTCTCGCGTCTTCAGGTGATCGCTCGCCATGGCTCCGCCCCATTTTGTGTCACGGCACGCCCCTTTTTGCATCACGTCACGCCCATTTTTGGCCCCGCCCCCGCCTGCCGGTATTAAATTTGGTAAAAGGTGGCAACCCTAGCTGGAGCCAGACGGGGCAGAAATCAGCCTGCTGAAATCCACATTTTAAAAGTGCACTATTCTTGGTTGGCATCCAGAAGCCTCTTGTCGGCTCCAGCGCAAACGCACTTTCAGCGAAGAAGCAACGCAAGACTTTGCATTTTGAGCCAAAACCCAACCAGCTGGAGTCAAAACAATGTTTCCGGACGTTAAACAATAAGATGACACTGCTAGTGGCCGGGGGTTGATGTCGGCCCGGTGTGGCCCTAGACTTAGTGCAAGCAGAACAACTGCCTGTAGGTAGTCAGGATGACCACTGCAGTAAAGCAATTCTAGGCAGCGCCTATTAGTTGTGATTAGGGTTACCACCTTTTCCTGAAAAAAATACCAGCTTTCCTATATAGTTAACTTTTTTCCTATTAATAACATTGGGATCATCCATCAAAAATACTGGCCAAGCCGGTAAAATACCGGCCAGTAGGCAACCCTAATTGTGATGGATACGGTCAGCAACTTCCACCATTGTGATGAGGAATCTAATCAATATGGGCTCAAATGAAAAAGCCTCCACCAACAATCTAATGCCCTTTGGTAGAGTCCTGCAGCGGGTCGGGTGCCCGCAAAATCCCGCGGTACCCTGCGGGTTGTTCGTAGAATTTCTGGGTGTGGGTATAGAAGCGGGCCGGTGGTTCTGCAGGTTGGCTGGTTGAGGGTCGGGTCGTGGATGCTCGCCATAGCGATTTTTACTCCTTTTTCTGAGCATGTCTACTACTGATGATGTCACATCCGGTTTACAATGACAGCACTTCCTGATTCTTGATGGTCAGCGGGTCGCGGGTCCAGGTCGAGGATCAGGACCTCATGCTCATTATGAAAAAAAAAATATTATGGTGCAATAGTGTAAAAAATGGTCACAATTCACCTTGCATTTCTCCAGAATTCCAGCTGAATTTCGTTTAGCCCAAAGCCCACAATATCACTTCTGCACGTTGCAGGAATATTTATTCAAGAATGAAGATATGTCTGCTGTATCCACGTATCGCTATGGAAATTAATATTTCTGTGGGTATTTTATATCAAGGCAACGCACATGCCTGTGATGATTAAACACCATGGAGGCTATTAATATAGAATATAATACAGAATATTTCTGTGGGTATTTTATGGTGTGGCAACGCAATGCACAACTGTGATGAGTAAACACCATGGAGGCTATTAAGTGTAAAGAACATGTATATTTACTGTGGGGTAAATTATTCATTAGCTGTTAAGAATGGGGGAAAAAAATCTCCTGTAAGAGCTAATTAAGCGTATCCCACTCTATTCATATGCATGTAAATTATAGGAATGCTGACAGGTTAGGGATGGATGCAAAGTGGCTGCATGATGGTTGATGCTTGTATGGGGTTGTTATTTACTCTAATGGGGGAGCCTTGCGCTGGGTGGGGGGATAGGGTTGCTACCTTTTCTTAAAGGGAAACTGTCATGGGAAAACTTTTTTTTTTTTTTTTTAAACACATCAGTTAATAGTGCTGCTCCAGTAGACTTCTGCACTGATATCCATTTCTCAAAAGAGCAAACAGATTTTTTTATATTCAGTTTTGAAATCTGACATGGGGCTAGACATTTTGTCAATTTCCCAGTTGCCCCTGGTCATGTGACTTGTGCCAGCTCTTTAGGAGGGAACTGCTTTCTGGCCGACTGTTGTTTTTCCTTCTCAATGTAACTGAATGCAATGCAGTGGGACATGGGTTTTTACTGTTGAGTGTTGTTCTTAGATCTACCAGGCAGCTGTTATCTTGTGTTAGGGAGCTGTTATCTGGTTACCTTCCCATTGTTCTGTTGTTAGGCTGCTGGGTGGGGGAAAGGAAGGGGGTGATATCAATCCAACTTGCAGTACAGCAGTAAAGAATGATTGAAGTTTATAAGAGCACAAGTCACATGACTTGGGGCAGCTGGGAAATTGACAATATGTCTAGTCCCATGTCAGATTTCAAAATTAAATATAAAAAAATCTGTTTGCTCTTTTGATAAATGGATTTCAGTGCAGAATTCTACTGGAGCAGCACTATTAACTGATGCATTTTGAAAAAATATATATTTTCCCATGACAGGATCCCTTTAAAAAAAATACCGACCTTCCTATAGATTTATCTTTTTTCCTATTAATAACATTGGGATCAGCCATCAAAAATACTGGCCAGGTCGGTAAAAAACCTGCCAGGTGGCAACCCTATGGGGAAAGGACATGGTAAAGCCAGCTGCCTATAGAGTTGAGTTTCTCTACTTGCCTCATTGGAGCAAAAGAGGGGTAGTTCAACTTTAAAGGGATACTGTCATGGGAAAACTGTTTTTTTTTTTTTTAAAAGGCATCAGTTAATAGTGCTGCTCCAGCAGACTTCTACACTGAAATCCGTTTTTCAAAAGAGCAAACAGATTTTTTTATATTCAATTTTGAATTGTGACATGGGGCTAGACACATTGTCAGTTCCTCAGCTACCACTGGTCATGTGACTTGTGCTCTGATAAACTTCAGTCACTCTACTGCTGTACTGCTCCCTTCGCCCCACCCCCACCCAGCAGCCAATTAGCAGAACAATGGGAAGGTAAACAGATTACTCTAACACACAAGATAACAGCTGCCTGGTAGGTCTAAGAACAGCAGATCAGAAAATCAAAAATCCAGGTCCCACTGCAACTCCTTCAGTTACATTGAGTAGGAGAAACAACAGCCTGCCAGAAAGCAGTTCCATCCTAAAGTGCTGGCTCTTTCTGAAAGCACATGACCAGTCCAAATGACCTTACATGGCACCTACACACTAGGGTTGCCACCCAGCCAGTACTTTACCGACCTAGCCGGTAAAACACTGGCCAAGGCCGGGGCCGGTATTACAAATTTACCGGCAATGTAGCTGCCAGTAAATCTGTAATACCCCTATTAAAGGAGTAAAAAAACAGGGGTCGGGGGTCCCGGGATTGGGTCATGGCTCCGCCCCTTTGCATCATGACCCGCCCCCTTGTACATCACAGCACGCCCCTTTCTTCCCGCCCCCTCACCACTGCCGGTGGCAACCCTACTACACACCAATATTACAACTGAAAAAAAAAAATACACTTTGGTTCAAGAATTAAATTTTATAGTGTAGCGTGAATTATATGTAAACAGTGTAATTTAGAAAATCCCTTTAAGTTGCCTCTAAGTACGAATGGCCAATTTTACGCATCTTTTCAACTGGTTTTATTTTTTTCTTAGTTTTTGAATTATTTTTTGAATTATTTGCCTTCTGACTCTTTCCAGCTTTTAAGTTTGTGCCTATTCAGGCCTCTCCTATTCATATTCCAGTCGCATATTCAAATAAATGCGTGGTTGCTAGGGTAATGGAAAAGGGAAATCTTTTTTTTTTTTAAGATTCAGATTATTTGGATAAAATAGAGTCTATGGGAGAAGGCCTTTGCTTAATTTGGAACTGGATAATGGGTTTCCTGTTAACAGATCCTATATCTATATTGAAGACTACCCTCTTATAGGAGCCCTAAATGACTGACACTGCCCTTCTGCATAAGAGAAACACTCACTTTAGCCTTTACTGTAAGCAGAGCTCCTTAACGATTGTCTCGGGGGACCCCATTATATTTATTAAAATAAAAATAACATAAGGCTGTATGAGGCTAACTAAAGGGGGGACAGTCTTCCATCCTACTGACATCCCTATTCTTCCATGAGTTCTGCACTAACACAAAGACAGATAAGTGAACACAACAGGATTAATATTGATTACTTCACTTGACTAGAGAAAAAAATCTGAATAAAAAAATCTATATTGAGGCTGACATCCCCCCCCCAGCACTCACCCACCTGATATATTGGGAGCATTGAGATATACAGGCAGGGATGAAATGTAGGTCTCTGTCATGTTATTCCCTGCCAATGAAAGGGAAAGTAATGCCTAGTCTAGTGTTTAGCCATAAAGAATACAGAAAATGAATTAGCATTTCATCGACACAAGCACCGGGCGCAGGATGATTCATGCACAAACGAACAGCTTGACAAAATACCAGAAAAATGTGTTTGCCTTTAAAACAAAGCAAAACAGAGAGCTCACATTTAGATATAGGCCCAAAACTGCTTTAGACAGACTTTTCCAAGCACAGTGAGAGCCTGCCTCAAATTGCAGTTTACAAAAAGGCAACCTACTACCACAATTTCTCTTTTGACCCAATACCATCATTTGTGGCCAGTTACAGAGCAGGAACATTCAGTTATTTGGGGCTTGACTGGAGGCACATTAAATGCAAACACTAAGCCAGACCTCTTTCTGAAATGTTAGGCCACACCTCTTTGTCCAATGAGTTACTCCTTCTCAAACACTAAACAATACCTCAATCTCAACCAAGTCACTCCTGAAACTCTAAGCTACAACTCCATCTTCAAGAGGTTACTCCTTTTCAAACACTAAGCAACACCTTCTTCCTCACCAAGCTATGCCATCTCAAGCACGAACTACAACTCCTTTTCCACTACAACTGCTTCTTAAACACTAAACTACACCTCATTTTCCACTATAAATACTTCTCAAACACTAAGTTACACCTTGTTTTGCACTATAAATACTTCAATCAAAAACTAAGCTACAACTTTTTCTCCAAGAGTTAACTCCTTCACCAAGCAAATCTTTCTCACTTAGCTACATCTCCTTCTTCTTCAAGGGGCTCCTGAACCACTAAGCTACACCTTCTTTTCCACTACAACTACTTCTGAAACATTAAGCTACACCTCCTTTTGTACTATACATACTTCTCAAACACTAAATTACACCTTCTTCAAGAGGTTACTCCTACTTGAACAATAAGCTACACTTTCTTCAGACCAAGTCAATCCTTCTGAAACAAATACAAAAGGTCCTCTGCACTCAACCCATTATCAATATATTTAAGACATTGAGACATTCTGTGCATACAGCTACTAAAAAACGCCTTACCCTTTAAACAACAGGGATTGTTTGTCCATATATTGCAATATATTTAAGCTGGCCAACTACGTCAAAGTCATCCCATATCTGGCCAGTCCTACTCTCAAAATTGCATCTGATTCATTAAGAATTCTATTACTTCATTATACATTTTACAAAGGGACTAAGTTTTACCTGCAACTCACTAGCTGCTTTCAAAGTAAAACCCCCACACCTGGTTGCCCTTTTATTAGACACCAGAGGGATCACCTGACTATAGTTGGGAGGGGTAGGAGCTACAACAAGGAGCTGGTCACTGCTCCTTCTGAAACACTTAGCTACACCTTCTTCTCCAAGAAGTTGCTCCTTTCGGAACACTAAGCTACACCTCATTCACTCCTTCTAAACCACAAGGTAACACCTCCTTTTCCACAATAACTACTTCTCAAACACAAACCTACACCTCAGTCAAGTTACTACTTCTCAAACACTAAGCTACACCTTTTCCACCAAGTCATGATTTCACAAATACTAAGCTACACCTAATTTTCCAATATAACGGTTTCTCAAACATTGACACACCTTCTTCTCCACTAAGTAACTCTTAAAACACTAAGTTTCCCCTCCACTGAGTTACTCCTTCTCAAACACTAAGCTTTAACCTTAACACTGCTGAATTACTACTTTTCAACTAATAAGCCATCTTCCCTAATGGTTTACCCCCTAAAATAATAAGCTACTCATTCTCCTCTAGTACATAACTCATTCTGAAACACTGAGCTACACATTCTCCTCCACTGAGTAAGTCCTATCTCTAAGCTACACCTTCTTCTCCACTAAAACACTAAGTTTACACATATCCCCATTGAATTACTACATCTAGTCATGCCTTTTAATCCACCGTGATAATCCTTCTCAACCATTAAAGAAACACCACAAATTCCTAAACCACTCCTCTACCACTGAGCACCACCACAGGTAGAGCAAAATCCAATGAATTAAAATTGTCTATATGCGTTTACATATCATGTTTACTCACTCCACATCATTGAAACTCCCTCATCACTGCCATGTGAGTGGGCAAACTGAGTTCTGCTCATCAAACTACCCAAAATCTTTTATGCTGCCAAAACAAAGCTCAGCATTGAGCAAATAGAATGGGTGGGTGTTTGTCTCCAAATTTTACATAAACAAAAAAAAAAGGCAATTCTGTAACAAATTGTTGATGTTGTGCAAGTGTGGATCAGTAGATATTATTGTAAAGTACCGTGTAAAGTATTGACTTCATAAAAATAATGATGGTTTAAGGAATGGAATTATGGAGAAGCCAATGCTCTCTGGGTAATAAATATCTGTATTTTATATTGATGATGCCAGACAGTATGTGCCGTGTCACAGATCAAAGAGCAACTTGAAAATATACAGTGCCGGCAGTTAGGTTCTTGACTGTCAGCACCATACTTCATACATACAATCTACAGCCAGCCTGCTATAGAGCTACTATATATATCACAAAGCTCAGAATGCACAGTGTGGTTGCACAGGAGGAAACGCCAGATGTGCCAACACTTAATCCAATGACTTCACCACACAGACAGGTGAGAGGGATTTATATAGGTGAATGCACCTGGTAGTTCGGTATATTGCACCTATAACCTATTTCCTCTCTTAGATATAACAGTACAATAAATCGAAGGGCTGCGAAGTGCAGTCGCCTCCATCTGCAACAGATATCAAGGCTGCAGCTTGCCAACCCCCCCCCCCCCGAAACCCTGTATGCGAAATACCTTGTACTGTGCCAGTGCCACTTATACTATATCCGTAACGTAGGAGATAATAAGAAAGCTTTCTAAGGTTAAATCTGGGTGTCTACGTAACAGCAGACCAGGCAGGGGTTCAGTAAAGGCATGTGGATGCAAATGACCCCTGCAGGACTGTTTCTGCAGCGCTCAACACACCGCATTGGTCCCAAATTAAAATGCGGTACAGGCATTGGAGCTATTATCCAGAATGCTCGGTACTTGTGGTTTTCCATATAATGGATCTTTCCATAATTTAGATCTTCATACCTTAAAGGAGAATTCAACCCTAAATTTAAAAAATTCTCCCCATCCCTACGAAGAACCCCCTCCCTCCTCTCCCCAGCCTAAGTGCTACCCCGGGCAAATGCCCCTAATGTTTTACTTACCCTTCGGTGCAGATTCAGGCATTGGAGTTCACGGGCGCCATCTTCAGCCGCTTCGGTAATGTTCGGAATAAGAGCGGCATGGTGCGCATGAGCAGTTGGAGCAATTTTATGTTTCGCAACAACTGCGCATGGGCCAAAACTCAGGATTTGAAAATTGCCGAACATTACCGAAGCGGCTGAAGATGGCGCCCGTGAAGTCCGATGCCTGAATCTGCACCGAGGGGTAAGTAAAACATTAGGGGCATTTGCCCGGGGTAACACTTAGGCTGGGGGAGAAGGGAGGGGCGTTTTGGTGGGGATAGGGGGTAGGGTTTTTTTAAAGTTAGGGTTGAATTCTCCTTTAAATCTACTAGAAAATCCTTTAACCATGAAATAAACCCAACAGGCTGGTTTTGCTGCCAATAAGGATTAATTATATCTTCGTTTGGATCAAGTACAAGCCACTGTTTTATTATTACAGAGAAAAAAGCAAATCATTTTTTTTTTAAATTTGGATTATTCGGATACAAAGTGAGTCTAGGGGAGACGGCCATTCCGTAGATCGGAGCTTTCTGGATAATGGGTTTCCAGATAATGGATCCCATATCCGTGTATATAGTGCAAAAATAGTGGCTGCAGTGTTAGCGGGTCCCAAATTTTAGAAGTTCCCGGGTGTTAATACAGCAACGCTACACTTATAAAGGACTGCTCTGTACGAGGGACCTTTATTTATATTCTCTATGAGAATACAGCAATCACCCCTAGTAATTCCTCCCCCTCCCCATATACACTTATGGCACTGCAACATGAGCACATCGCTTTACAACCCCAATTGTAGTATTTCTAACCCATCTCATAGTTCCCTGGGTGTAAAGCCGATAAACCCAGAGTTTCCATTCTTTATGGCAAACGCTGCCCATCATTGCTTTCCTGCCTTCGACTGCTGCATTAACACCCATTACTGCGGAGAGAGAGAGGGGGGGTCCCTGGCATACTGCAGTCAGATAATGTGACTTACCATAGACCGAGTCCCCTCCTCCCAGTCTATAGCCTGCGCTCAATTAACTCTCTCTCGTACACGGAGGATTGTTTGACTGCAGCCCTGCCTGTCTCTTTTGTCCGAGCGCTAGCACAAAAGCCCAGTGATATGTATTCGGCCACTGCAGTGGGAAAGTGGATCAGTGGCCGAGCAGGGGGCGGAATAATCAGACTTAGACAATAGTGCTAGACAATATACCTATAGATCCGGCAATGTGGTACACACCGGTAAAAATAATATCTTGCGGATTTGGATGCCCATAGGGATAATATCACCATCTGCAGTCGGGGGGGGGGGCTCTGCGGTGAAGAAAGGGTGGGCACCTCTGAGCTTATACAATTAGCTTCCATAGGAATCAGGTAAAAGCCACAGAAAAGCTCTTTCTAACAAACAACCTTTAGCGATGGGCAGAGGTCACTTCTGATCTCCTCCCCAAATATACAGGATGACTCTCTGCTCTCCGCTGGGCTCTGGTCGGCACGGGCAAGGGGGCTAATGGGATGGGACGTGAGACAATGCTTAGGCGTGGGTAATGAGATTTTCTCAGCTTTTTGGTTACGGATTGAGGCAAAAATCACTGGAAGGATTAAAGCGAGTGGGATACTGAGGAAGGCAGGGAAGCAGAGCAAAAAAAGAAATCCCGATAAACGGTGGCGTGCAAAGTCCTTGCACCGGCATTTACAATGCCACTGATATCACTTTTCTCCACGCAAGTCCTATGGCACTAGGAATGGTTCTGCTATAACCCAAAATGCTCTGCTTGCCCCCAAACCCTTAATTATGAATCAACTGGCCTCCCATCATACTTTGTTAGCCAAGGGTTGATCTCATTTGCACAACTGAGACTGTTTCTTCTGCATTCAAGCACTAACTCATGTGCCCCATGAGACTGGTGGAAACCCCTGCATGTGCCCCCTAACACCCAAGTTGCGCCTCCCAGGTTAGTATTTCAATGATTAATACTTTTTACATTTTAATTTGGCTGTTACTCACCCAGCCACCGAAAGAGCATAGGTGCAACCCCCAGGCTAATTACTGCACATTCTATATGGCTGAACTCTCTGGCTGTAGACCTGCCAGGCATTATTTGCCCTTGTCTTAGCACCAGTATAGGTACAGCTTCTCCCTGCACCCCCTTCTCATCAGTCGCCTGGTGCCCCAGCATTTGGGGGGAGCTTGCTGGTGGAAAGAGAAGGGCACGAGGTTGATGCAGATAATTGTGTGTCCATCGTGTGCAGATTGCATTGACAGCTCCGATCAATAGACCACATCAATGGGTTTTAAAGGACAAGGCAACCGGCGAAGAAAAACCTGATGTCACAGCCAACATAATGCAGAGAGATTGAAGATGAAAAATATAGCGGCTCCACTGCAATACACTGCTGGTACCTGGGGAAGGGGTTAGAATAATATGAATAGGATGATATGGGTCGGTTGTAGGTTTGCAGTGATGCCTGGGAATAAAACAAAGACAAGAGACTGCATGGTGTATATGATTCATGCAGCAGGTTTTTCTGTTACTATCATTTGACAGCCAGCAAAGTGCATGGTCTGCTGCAGCCAGACAGCTCATTACATGGGGCCCCCGGTCGCTACCTGTATATGGGCTCACTGGTCAGTACCTGTATATGGGCTCACTGGTCAGTACCTGTA
>CM044440.1:124004721-124016618 GCA_024363595.1 Xenopus borealis | reverse complement strand
TTTTCCTATTAATAACATTAGGCTCAGCCATTAAAAATACCGGCCAGGTGGCAACCCTAGAAGCAATATTTTAGATTTTTAACCTTGGGAAAGCATTAGGTGAGTGGAAATGGCACCTAAGGATGGGTTTTTTTTTGATCCATGAGATCTTTTCCTTGCACATGACCTCATATCTTGGGCTCTTCATTGCTGTTCAGCTGGATAAGGGAGAACAAAGCCATTATAGTTTGCTTGAACCCATGTGCCTTCCTGGCTGTCACGATGGCATCCAGCGGCAGCAGTGGTGTAACTACTCGCTGGTGGGCCCTGGTGCAGGATTGGCACCTGGGCCCCCCTATTGGGCTCTCCCCCCTATGAATTGTTCTCCTAGCCTCTCCGATGGGCCCCTAGAGGGAGCGGGCCCTGGTGCAATTGCACCCCCTGCTCCCCTGGTAGTTACGCCATTGAGCGGCAGTGCTTGTCCCCCCACATCCGTGTGCCCTCCTGGTCTGTCTAAAAAGTGGCAATGGTGTGTGTGGCCCTGCACCCTTTGTATTTTTGCGGATGGGGGAGGGAGGTGGAAGTTTAGCATTCCTCAGTATTTAGTTAGTGGCCTGAGTCGGATCGTCTCAATTTTGTTTTTGCATGGTTCTGAGCCAACTGCCTCCCTCACAAAGTCTTCCCTAAGGTTGTTTATTAAAGGACACCTATGGCCCCAAAAATTTGCCCCAAACCGAAGGTGTGGGTTGATAGAGCCCGCATTCCGGTTTGGGGTTCTAGTAAAAAAAAATGCCCACTGCAGGCGCTGGCTTATTCGCACCGGGAGGGAGCTCCTGGTGTGAGCCGCCATGTCTTCTGAAGCGCATGCGCAGTATGAAAAGCGGCCTCGGAAGTGTGGCCGCTTTTCAGTATGCGAATGTTATGTCACACACATACTGCCCATGCGCTTCAGAAGCAGGTCCGGACTGAGAAATAAAATAGGCCCTGGCATTTCAGGTACACAGAGGCCCAATCAGCCCACATAGAGGCCCAAACAGTCCCCACCAGCCCACTAAATACTGACTTTCTATGGCACCTTATTGCAGCCCCTCTGGCATTTGCCAGAACCCACAGATTGCCAGTCCGGGCCTGTTCAGAAGACATGGCCAGCGCCTGCAGGGGGCATTTAAAAAAAAAAAAAAAGTACTAGAACCCCTAACCACAATGCAGGGGCCATAGGTGCCCTTTAAGAGGTATTAAATGAGATTTTAAAAAAATGGGCCTTACACCCCACCCCATAGTCTTTAAACTTTGGGCAGGTGTGGTGCAATGCAGAGAGGTGAGTTGCCTGATTGTTGTTACATACCTGGGCAGATTAAGCTGAATGTAAACTGGCATTCAGCTAGGGATCCACTTCTCCCCTGTCTCTACTTGGACTTACAGGTTATGGCACCAGTCCTGTGTTCTAGCTACTTGCAGACACATTGGGCATTGCATTAAACTTTCAGCTACTCTGCATGGTTGTTGTGTTTGGTAGCCGAGGATGAGGAGAGTATAACAATGCTTTATTAGCAGGTTCATGCAGCCATTACATAACAGCAGTAAGTCTTACTTTCACTTTCAAGTTGTACAGAAAGTCCTATGTATGCACAGTGCCACCTGCAGGCCATTTGTATAAACACCACAATTATTTTATCAGCTAGTGCAGATTCACATAATAACCTCTGAGAACTGGCCAACTGTATGCACACCTGAGTGGTCTGCTGAATGTAATCCGGTTATCGGCAACAATACCTGAGTTTCCAGAGAATTGATCCACTGTCTCCTGGATAATGGAGTTTGGTAATAATCTCTGAGAACTGGCTAACTGCATGCATACATGAGTGGTCTCACCCGACTGTAATCATGTGATCAGCTACACGCTACCTGAGCTTTCCAGAGAATTGCTCCAGTCCTGTGTTATGGATTCTACCTCTACACTGGGTAATGCGCAAATCCTCTCAATGTATTGTTATAGCCGCTAGTGCAGAGTTTTATGGTAACCTCTAAAAACTGGCTAATTAAAACACATACCAGTAGCTGAATGTAATCAGGTGATCAGGGTATTATTCCAGTCCTGGGTAATGCACTGAACTATCATTTGGCTCTGCATTGAGTTATAGGTAGATTCATCAAAGAGTGAAGTTCCGCCACTAGAGGGAAATTCCACATCTCTCAATTCATTTCTATGGGATTTTGCAAGGCGCATTCATCAATGGGTGAAGTGAAAGTTCACCCTTTGATGAATACGCCTTTAAAAATCCCATAGAAATGAATTGAGAGCTGTTGAATTTCCCTCTAGTGGTGGAACTTCACTCTTAACTTCACTCTTTGATGAATTTATCCCATAGTAGTTAGTGCAGAGTCTGGTAATACTCTCTGGGAACTGGCTAATTGGATGCGCTACACACTGCCTGAGCTTTCAGAAGATTTCCACAGTCCTGTGTTAGGGCCCTTACACACGGGTGTTTTACCTGCACTCCCCTGCGGCTGAATGTAGCAAAACGAAAAGCAGGGGAGCGCAGGTAAAAACGCCTGTGTTTAAGGGCCCTTATGGTTGCTTGCTTCTACACTGGGTAATGCCTTGAACAGTGGCGTAACTACCAGGGGTGCAGAGGGTTACCGTGTATTTATCATTCACGGTGTGTGTTCTCCATAAATGATTCATCAGTGGACTGATTTGTTAGTGAGGGTATGCATTGATGTTGGAGCCCTGTATTATGTAGGATTAGTTTCAACTATCCGGGGCCCAAATATTATGGATTCTTCAGCAGAGTCTGGTGACAACTGGGCTGTAAGCATACCAAAGCTTCTGCTAATTGTTGGTTGCTGTACTGGGTAATGTGCTTGTTAGTAAATAAGTGCTTACTACTATCTTCAAAATTCCAAATCTGTAGTATTCACATGCCTAAATCTACAGCACAAATATTTATTTACGGTGGCCTGTTGTTGCTATGCTGTAGAAGCTGTTGCCAGTTCAGGGTTTTGGAAGCCATGGCAATATTTCTAAGGCCAGGCAGTATGGTGGTGTCCAACTGTACCCCAGCTACAGAGTTCTTGTGCCCTGTGTTATGAAAGCTGGATATATCATGTCTTATAACTACAGCTGAACCACGTGGATTAGGGTGATATGCTGCAGTTGAAGTGAAGTGTCACTGGGCCTGTAGTAATTATTGGGCCCTGGTTTAACCAATGATTAGGATAGGATGCTAAACATTCATTCATCTGAGTTTTGCAGAGATTCTAGCAGTATTCGCAGTATTCTAATATGAATACGGTTTTCTCTGCACGGCAGAGAGTCACTACATTAGTGGTATATATGCTTGGTAAATGGCTTATGACTGGTGTGTCCTACAGGGCTTTCTGTGTTTGATCTACATGGTGGTAGACCAGTCAGAATGTAAGTTATTTGTTTGAGAATGGTTTGGAACAGGGATCCACAACCTTTTGAACCTGTGAGCAACATTCAGCGGTAAAAGGAGTTGGGGAGCAACACTGGCATGAAAAAATGTTATTGGGTGCCAAATAAGTGTTGTGATTGGCCATTTGGTAGCTCCTATGGGGATAGACAACCTAAATTGTGGCTCTGTTTGGCAGTGCACCTGGTTTTTATACAACCAAAACTTGCCTCCAAGCCTGGAATTCAAAAATAAGCTACTACTTTGAGGCCACTGAGAGCAACATCCAAGGGGTTGGAGAACAACATGTTGCTCACAAGCTTCTGGTTGGGCATCATTGGTTTAGAGGTTGCTCCATTACAGATTGAAGCAGTCCTTCAGAGTCTTCTGCTATTCTCGGCATGACTAGGTTCTGCCATAGCACTTTTGTAACACAAAGTAATGCTTGTAGGTTTACCTATTTCTGTAGACCTAAAGGCTGGCAGGTAGCAGCCAGTCTCATTGGCATGTTCTGTTTCACAAGCAGGTTACTAAGAAGGCTTGTACGTCCCATCTCAATTAAGTTGCATCTGCTCTGCCTTGAGAATAGCCTTACAGCCGGGGGCTTGTTCTTAAGCCATTCTGTACTGTTGTTGGCAGGAGTAAGTTGCTTGATAAGCAACCAGCGAAACAACGTATATTACCTTGTATTGACTTCTCTAAGCTTTTGTTGCTTTTGTGGACTTATGGGATATTAACGCTTGCAATTTGTATTGGATGTGGAGTTATGATTACTGGCTTCATGGAACTATATTTAATTTGGCATGCTTGTCTAAATGTTATTAAAGGTATGGTTTTACCTATGGTTTTCAATTATAAGTTTTTGGAGCAGTTGCCATTCTATACATATGTCCCTTTAAAAGGAATCACATCCACTGTAGTGGACATGACCTATGGTTTACGTTATGATCGGTTGTCCTAATCGGTAGAGGTAGGATTAATATCTTCCTGCCTAGGGCACAGTACATTTATCCAAGTTATTGCTTGGGCAACAGTCAATTACTAACCCTGAACATACTTCAGGGCATCTCTAGTTTTGACTTCCATCAGACTAGTCAGGATAAGGGACTTGCACATTGCCTAGGTAGAGCATGTGTGACTTTGGTCCTTGGTGGAATGGATTCCTTTGCTCCTGCACAGTGTCTATGTTGGCTGGGAATGTGCCTCTGGTTCTCAGGTAATTTGTGTAGTGGCCGGGCTCTCAGTTTGTTCTTGGTGCTTGTCTAAAGAACAAGATGGTTATAGGCATAATTTGCTCTGCTTGTTCATGTTAAGCAGTTATCCTTGGAAACATGGTTGCCTAAGGTGACATACAGTCACAATCAGGGACTGTTTGCTTATAAATGTTTGTACTTGTATAAGGGATCTTCCTGAAAATAAGTTACCCACAGGCATTTTGGCTTCTAGTAAGGTCACCTTTCAGCATGATAGTAAACTTTCAGTGGGGCCTGGCAGTATAGTGTAATGTGAGTGCTCAAGAGGCTAGCATAAACACATATTGGCCACTTGTATGTTGGACATGGCTGTTTAGGTTGTTTGCCCACGGCTTTTCTTTGAGAGGCAATATTTGTTGCCTTTGGGGTTCTTCTGTCGTACTGTGTTGCTACCCACCTGATGTGTTCAGATTTGGTTATGTTCTCAAACAGTTTAGTGCTTAAGCACAGAACAGATAGTTTTCTGGATTGAATATGCATAGAGACTTGATATCTGCTATGTGGTCTATCAGGTATATTCGAATTGTGATACATTTCACTCTTAAGGTGGCCATACACGAAGAGATCCGCTCGTTTGGAGATGTTGCCAAACAAGCGGATCCCTCCCCGATATGCCCACCTTGAGGTGGGCGATATCGGGCTGATCCGATCGTGGGCCCTAGGGCCCAACGTTCGGATCAGTACGGGCGGTCGGATCGCGGGACCGCATCAACGACTAGATGCGGCCGCGATCCGACGGATCTAATCCTGCCCGATCGACATCTGGCCGACTTTCGGATTTCGGATTTCAAAATAAAATATAAAAAAATCTGTTTGCTCTTTTGAGAAATGGATTTCAATGCAGAAATCTACTGGAACAGCACTATTAACTGATGCGTTTTGAAATAAAAAAATGTTTTCCCATGACAGGATCCCTTTAAGAAGTGTGGCCACTCATCCAAACCAAGAATTCAAACAGTTCCTCGTCACTCCATCGTGTTACATTGACTGAAGCAATACATCAGCAGATAGAAAAACGTCTGGACCCTCAAAGACGACAAGAGAGCTCCAAAATTAGTTGTGTCCTTTATTTGCCCCTTTAAATGGCTGCCCTGGATCTATGTGCAGTGTAGGACTGGGATGCCAGGGGCCCTCCGAAAACCTTAGACCAGGGGCCCTCCGAAAACCTTTGACCATGGGTCCAATTTCCAAACTATTATTCCATCTCCTCACTCAACCTCTTTATTCTCCTAGTCTACTTACTATATTCTTCCATTATAATGCATTTTTTTCCCCATGAAAAAATTGGGAATGTCCATGAAATAGGCTGAATGGTTAGAAGCAAGAAGGCCCACTGATACCTGGGGCCACCTGGAGTTTTCCTGGTATCCTGGTGGGCCATTCTGACACTGTCTATGTTATACTTTAATTGTCTAACCATGACCCCGACTGAATATTTATTGCTGTTTCTCGTGTCAGTTTATTCTCTATCCTTATCCTGTCGTCTGTCTCATGGGTAACAAAGGTTGGGGATTCCCTCAATAAGGATTAATTTTATCTTGGTAGCTTGTACTTCATCCCAACTGTTTTATAATAACAGAGAAAAGGAAATCATTTAAAAAATGTTTTAATGATTTCATTATAATGGAATCTATGGAAGATGGACATTTCGTAATTCTGGATAATGTGTTTCCGGATAAAGAATCCCATACCTGTGCTATTACACTCCCTGCACAATCCCGGGGCCCTCCCAAAGGGTTAAACATCACCTCTGTAGAATGGCAGAGTTCATGTAGTGAGAACCATCTGTTCTGTACAGGGATCATAAAGTTTCATTGTTATGTGTGACAGTAAATATGCAAAGAACACAACGTTAAAAGTTCCCAAGAGGGAAACTATCTGAACTCTTGTGTTAAGTACTTAAATACAGAATCTGCAATGCAGTATATATATATATATATATATATATATATATATATATATATATATATCTCCTAGTAAGGGTAAGTTAGGCTGATATAAGACTTAAACAGGGCATACACGGGGGAGACTCGCTTCTTTGGGGAGGTCACCAGATGGGTAGATCCCAGAATGGTTTGGCCACCATGTGTTGGGCTGCATCAGGCTGATCCTATCAGGCTAAAGAATGGATCATATTGTGGTTTTATAAAGACTTGTCAGGCGATTGACATGGTATACCAGGGAAACCCCCCGGTGGGCCCAGGTATCAGTGGGCCCTCCTGCTTCTAACCATTCAATCTATTTCATGGTCATTCCCTATTTCCTTAAGAGGCTAAACAGATGGGATGATAGATTATAGTAAGTATGCAAAGAAAAGAGACTAGGGGAGAAATGATATATCTTTTCTCTAGAATAACCCCAGGATAAGGTGAATGGTCCCTTTATTTAGTTGTTCATATTAAAAAACGACACCAGCCTGTTCACAACGTGGCCTAGCCAATTACATTATTGTCTAGTCTTGTATATCTGCACAGTTCTTCTTATTCATATAAATCTAAGTTGCCCTATTGAGTATACTGTACACCCTCACCACACACAGAAGTGTCTCTGCTACATAGAAGTCATCCTCTGTTGTTCACTGTAAATCCATAACAAATCAGTTAAATGAATATTCATATAATGAATATGATTAATAAGACTAATCCCACCCCCACCAAAAAAAATATAATTATATATTATTGTACTGAACTTTGGAGCACAACCATTGAGTAAATTTTACCTCATTGAGAGAAACCCCACTGGTATGGTTTTATATTTAATAGTTAATAGTGCTTTTCAAGCAGAAATCTGCTTTTCAAAAGAGCAAACACTTTTTTTTATATTTAGTTTTGAAATATGACATGGGACTAGACATATTGTCAGTTTCCCAGCTGCCCCCAGTCATACGACTTGTGCTCTGATAGACTTCAGTCACTCTTTATTGCTGCACTGCAAGGTGGAGTGATATCACCCCCTCCCTTTCCCTCCCAAGCAGCTTATAGGTGGCATTGCACTATAATATCTGATCTAAGGCAAAATGATCAGATTACAGCAATGTAATGACGTGATGAGGACCACATCAACTAGCCGATGTGGCCCTCGATCACAAAATAAGATCAAACCTGCTCAAGTGAATTGTTATGGTAAATGCATTTAAAAGGTAGCTTTATAGCAGGGGTCCCCAACCTTTTTTGCTCGTGAGCCACATTTAAATTTTAAAAAAGAGTTGGAGAGCAACACAAGCATGAAAAAGTCCACGTGGATGTCAAATAAGAGCTCTGATTCGCTTTTTGGTAGCCCCTATATGGACTGGCAGCCTACAGGAGAGAATGTTTGGCAGGACATCTGTTTTTTATGCAACCAAAACTTTCCTCTAAGCCATTAATTAAAAAATAAGCACCTGCTTTGAGGCCACTGGGAGCAACATCCAAGGGTTGGAGAGCAACATGTTGCGCGCAAGCTACTGGTTGGGAATCACTGCTTTATAGCATTAAGAAAAGTGGGTGGGTGTGCTGTGCCCCCAAACACAGTGGTTTTGGGTTTAGCCTTAAAGCTAATTTGGGTTTTATGCTTATTTGCTGTATTATGTTCTTAGATGACAACAGAACTAAGAACATCATGGATATATTTTTATAATTAGCCAGTACCATGTGGAGAACATTTTTGTTGACCAGAAACTGCCATTAATATCATCAAGATTGCAGACGTTTCAATCAGCTAAGTGAGAACAGCAACCATTGTTATCACATCATCAGAATCATGGGGGGACTGCATAACAAATCATAATACATTGAGTTTGTGCCACCATGGTTTTATACGTAATAGATCTTGCCAGACTAACGTAATTTCTCCATAAAGAAACCAAAAATCAGCATTTTGCTCAATGATTGTAAGAATCATTGAGCAAAATGCTGATTTTTGGTTTCTCAGCACAGAGTTGTAGCTCTGAAAACAAAAATTGTCTTGCTGTAATTTAACTACTCCCAGTGGATAATTTCTTTGAGGACTATTAACATTTCACATGGGTTTCCACCTCAAAATCCATAACGTCTTATTAATGGAGATGAATCATCTATGGAGAAATTACGTTAGTCTGGCAAGATCTATTACGTATAATGCCATGGTGGCACAAACTCAATGTATTATGATTTGTTATGCAGTCCAGTACCTTTATGCTTTATTAACCCTTCGAAAAGCTTTCTACCACTGCTGTCAGACTAACCAGCCTATAGTTTTGAGGCTGAGAACGAGATCCCTTGAATAGCGGTACCACATAAGCAATTCGCCCTTCTCTTGGGACCATGTCAGACCTCAATGAATCCTGAAAAATGAGCCATATTCATTCATAGGGTTTAGTGCTCCTTTAATAGAGCTGTGATCCAAGTGTAACATGAAATGGATGTAATACATTTCCCCAAGTACATTTTCATGTTGCTTTTGGGTGTACATTTATCTTGCAGATTAGGGCAGGACTGGGATATGGAGATATTGCCTTCCAATAGTTTGGTTTCTTACATTCCTGGTCTCTTGGGAAGGTCTTCACTTGATGCAATACAGTTATGCCTCTAGTAGCTTCACATTTGCAATTTTACGGTCTTTCTGAAACTCTCAAGGCACTTTTCCTTTAAAGGTTCTACTTGATTTACAATTATAATATTCCCTGTACAAAATCTAGCTATATAATTGGTTGGAGGCTTAAAGCCATTTGTCAGGTTCTTATAATACCCACCAAGTCTCTGCAAAGTGGGCCTAATGACACCAGTCATATCTCTTCTTCTCCCCGAAGTCTCACTTGGCTTATTCTTTCTACCCCATTTCATACATCTGCTGTCAGCTGGGAAAAGAGGCAATGAGGCAGAGCACAGAGTTGTCAGTAATACCGATTAGATATATCTTCATAATGCTGTGCTCCTAACTCTGGATTGTACAGAATATGCTGTCGTCCTAATCTTGGACTTATGTTGCCCTGCAAAATGTCATCATAGACCTGTTTTGCACCTCCATAAAATGTCCAAGAGAAGTGATGGGTAGTGATGGGCGAATTTATTCGCCAGGGGCGAATTTGTGGCGAATTCCCGCGGTTCCCCGCCGGCGAATAAATTCGCAAAACGTCAGCGAAATTTCGCCTGGCAAAAATTTGCCGAAACAAACGAGTTGCGCATTGTTTTTGACGCTACGTGCGTCGAAAACGACGCGACTTGTCAAAAACGCGTCATGACTCGTTTTGCAAATTTTTTCGCCAGCGGCGAATCGCGAAACAAAACTGGGTAAATTCGCCCATCACTAGTGATGGGGGATGTAAATAGGTCAGTGCAGAGAGCAGTGACAAGACACACTGCTAAGCCCTGTCTTTGCTCAACATTAAACTCCCTACCTTGCTAGTAAGTACATGGCTTATCCATGTATCATGTTGCTGCTCTTTGTATTGCGCTCTTGACTTTTCAACCAATACTAAGGGGCAAATTCAGTAAGCAGCGAAAAAATGCTAGCGTTGCCTTTGCTAACGTTCGCCGCACTTCGCCAGACGAATTCACGCTATGCTAATTCACTAAAGTGCGAAGTTACGCTCAGGTCGGCAAACGGTAGCGTAGTTGCGCTAGTGTTACTTCGCCAAGCAAAGCGCATTTACGCTAGCGATGCCTAATTTGCATGCGGCGCAAATTTCAAAGTATAATAGAAGTATATGTTACAGCCACTACATTCCACTACACAAGCCCAGGAAACCTTTAATAAATAAAATAAAGTTGTCCTATTGCCCTACATGTGCCCCCTGTATAGTTGTGTTGCCATATGTTAGGAAATGTAGGGGGGAAGGAGGGTAACCCCCAAAAAATTCGCTATTTTTCAGACCTACAAAAGGTAAAAGATGCCAGCGTTTTTTTGGGACTTAGAAAAAAATTTCCATTTTTTTTAAACTCCTATCTATTGTATTGAACTTCACCAGGTCTGACCTGGCGAAGTAATGTCTAGCGTAAGTGGTAACGTTCAGTAAAATGGTCATCTTAGTGAATTAGCAGAATTACGATCTTTCGTCAGTGCGCAACTTCGCCTGGCGTTAGGGTGCGAAGTTGTGCTAGAATATCTTCTTCGGTAGCGAAAATTTGCCAGAGTCTGTGTTTGTAAATTTCCGAAGTTACGAAATGACATCACAATGGCGAATTTTCGCTACCGTTAGCTACTTCGCCCTTTAGTGAATTTGCAGCAGACAGGATGGTGGAAGTGCTTCCAGAATGAGTACAAGGGGGCATCCTCTTGTACCACTATATGCCCTTGTACTTGTGCCCCCCAAGGTCATGGTGAGCCCTAATATGTTTTATATATATATATATATATTATGAGCAGTATATACAGTAACCGCATTATTTGCTAAATAATCTCCCTGGAAGAAATGTCTTCAAGAATCTTTACTTGACCAGGCTTTACACCCCTGTGATTTATAATCCAAAATATTCAGGACCCAGGGCTTTCTGGATCAGCGGTCTTTCTGTATTTAGGATCTTTGTGCTATAAGTCCACTAAAAAAGGAACATTAAATAAAACCCAATAGGATTGGCCTACATCAAGTAAGGCTTCATTATATCTAAAGGTGGCCATACACAGGATAAAGCTGCCGATATCGGTCGTTTAGACCAATCTGACATCTTATCTACGTTTATGGAGATCTCCCACAGGTCTTCCCGATCCATATCTGGCCACGATATAGATAACGAAGGTTCGATTTTCTTCTGACCAACCCCTCAGAGCCCCTTGGAGTCATCGTAATCCGATCGTTCGACCATATGGCTGGACGTTCAGCTTACCCCTGATGTAGCCGATTTGGCTGTGTCGTGAAACAACTGGATCTTTGTGTCTAAGGCCAGCTTTAGTCTGGATCAAGTACAATGTATGGTTTTATTATTATAGAGAAAAAAAGATATCATTAAAAAAAAAAAAAAATTAATTATTTGAATAAAAAGGCATCTATGAGAGATGACCCGTCCGTAATTTGGATCTTTCTGGGGCAGATCAACATTGTGCTCTCCAGGCTCAATTCAACCTGCAGTCTGCTTTTTGCTTCCCTTTTTAAAATGTTGCATGAGGTTTTTACTTGCCTCACGACAAGCCACAAACATAGATGTTTACACCTGTCAGTACTGGAAGAGGCCTTTGCTTAGAGTAGGACATTCTATAAAATACTAAGAAAGTTGGATTAAGCTGGAGAAGAGGCACTTTTAGGGGTGATATGATAACTATGTATAAATATATAAGGGGATCATATAATAATCTCTCT
>CM044440.1:123968329-124001600 GCA_024363595.1 Xenopus borealis | reverse complement strand
TTTCAGTGCAGAATTCTGCTGGAGCAGCACTATTAACTGATGCATTCTGAAAAAAAACATATTTTCCCATGACCGTATCCCTTGAACTTAGATTGATTGGGGGTTGGGTAGATTAGGGTATTGACTATGTAATTGCATCTGGGCGGTCTAGTCTAAAATGTTTAGCTTTTAGGATAAGGAATGTTGATTAAGATACAGTAGACAGAAGATATGTATAATACATTTTTCAAAAACAAGGATAGACCTGTTGGAGTCAGTTCAATACATATGAAGTGAGCCAGGGGCAAGGCCTTACTAAAGAGAAGGCATCCGAAGTATAGAGCAACTGACAACCTAGACATCAATGGCTTACAAATAAAAGCAAAGCAGGACACCATCACCAAACAATACTAGCTTCTGTTCCTGCCTTCCAGATCCATCTCTAGTTCACTTTCTGGTCTTTCAAAAGCCTTAAATCTTTCAGAAATGGTAAACAACTTGCAAGAGGGAAATCGTGAGCTCTTTGCTCTAAATAAAAAGGGAACATCTGCTTCAAAGTGGATTTTATTGCAGATAGGTAGCACAACAGCATTAACTTCTGGGCCGATAACAATAGGCTTAATTTAAGGAGTCGGTAATCACAAAGGCTGAATGTTCTGTAGCAAACTTGGCCACACCATTAGGCCACCTCTGTGGTAGGCCAAATAGCTCTAATTGGGAGTTTATTGCATTATTTGATCATGCAATATTGTTGGTTCCAGATCTTGTACACAAACCAACGCAATCCTTTGTCAACAGATTTACTCCCAAAGAATCCTTTCCATGCAAGGGACTCTTTGTTTCCAGGATATATAAAAGTCAATGGGAAAAGCACATTGCTAGGCAACATGCTCGAGGCAAAGGTTAATTAGTACCTGAAAGAGAATTCCATCATATATCAGTCAGGAAAAGGTGATTGCTTTAGTACATTTTATGCAACAATGGGTTGCCGATTATGTCAATAACTATAGCCATTGTGAGGACCATGGGTAAAGGGAACAAATCTTGGTTCCATAACTTACATAAAAGTTGCCATCATTATATATAAACATATATCTTTGCCTCTATCCAGGGTTCTCAATATTTATCCACAATACCTTCTTTTCTTTTAACATTCAAACTTTTATACAATTTAGGTTAATATGGATTTTATATTGAACTATGCTAGCCTTATGTAGAACAAGCGGCTGCTTATGATGAGCAAGGAGTCCAGCTGAGCCTCAATTGTTCTGCAGGGAGAAACTCTAGCCTACTCCATAATATTAATTTAATATGTTCATCCCTTTTTAGATGCAGTATATACATAGTTGAGGCATGTGTAAGGTATAAACTAGCAGTCTATAAAAAACTCTCTTGAATATCCACTAGAAACACATTTTAGTCCTTATTCATATGCTAAGCAGTAAGATTTCTGGGAAGGAAGACCAGGACCACTTTTAACATTACCATGGAAAACCCTAGAAGATGAGCCTCTCCCACTAGGTTTTAAAGCACAGCCAATGAGGTGTGATGATCGGATTACCAAATGCAGAAGGGTTTCACCCATAATGGGGCTCACCAGTGCAGAGCCAGGGAGGTTGGTCCACTAGAAAAGGCTTTTGGTTGAGGAGAGTTGTCGTCCTTCATATGCAAAGTAGAAGCAGGGCTGTAACTAGAGGGAGGCAGAAGAGGCACCTGCCTAGGGCACAAAGATAGTGGGGGGGGTACCTGTTAAAGGGTCTGCCTATACCTAGTCCATGTTCACTCCCCTCTGTCGCTCTCCCCTTCCTTCCCCTCTTCTTTCTCCTCCAACCCCTGCCTTCCCCTCAACTATACTCTACCCTCTCCTCTGCCCCCTCCTCTGTTACTGGTCACGCGTGTGCACATTTGCACGCTAGTACACGCGCATATAAAGGGGGAGTATGGGGAGCATTGTGGCCGGTCGGGTTGCCTAGGGGGCACAGTTGGCTTGTTCCAGCCCTAGATTTAGGAAGCCAATCAGCATACTATACTGGCTGGTGCGACTCAGTCTCTAAATCAATCCATGGAAAATGCAGAATGGTTTCACCCTGAAAAGGGTTCACCCCTGCAATGCAATGTCTTCCAATGCATATATAGAACCAGAGAAGCGGATCCACTAGAAAAGTATTAATGGATGACGAAAGATGTTTTCATTCATATGCCAAGTAGAAGGAAACGGGTCTAAATTTTGAAATCCAATCAGTATAATGTTCTGGCTGTGCTTTAAGATCCAGTTGGTGAGGCTCAACCACTAAGATACTCTCTGGGAATTTATGAGTAATCTTGGCTTCCTTCCCAGAATTCCTTCTTTCCTGTATAGTCAATTAAATATACCTCAAGCTTAGAGCATCAGTTTCAGAGGAAAAGTGGGGCTTATTGTATTAACTAATCTAAAAGGTCTAAGGCCCACATATAATGCTTCTCTGCTGGAGTATTTCAACAGGAGTTTTAGGGAGAGGGGGTTTTCATTCATATTGGACGCTTCTCTGACAACTGAAATACGTTGGTGGATATGATAGATATTCATGGCAATGTATCAGCTGTCGGTGGCCATGCTTGGTAGGAAGTGATGTCTCCTTTAAATCTTTGAAGCAGATTAAATGTATTTATCAGAATTTATTTTTTTCAGGCAAACATTCTAATAAGTTGTATTACTGTATATTGATGAAGAAATGCCAAGTTGCCGCTAAAATGAAAAATAATTACACATTTGTACCTACAAAAAGTGGTGTATTTAGCTATTCCCGCTCACAGGGGATCTCAGCTATGAAATTATCTAGTCAAATATATATCAAGGCTGAGACCTTTATATAAAGAGAAGATTGTGAACCCATAAAAAACGTACATCTGGTTGCAATTAAAAACATTTAGAAGTTCTGAAAGGCTGTCAAAAACATATCTTGGGTAATTACAGCATTCTAATATTATCGCTGCAGTTGAGATACATTTGTCAAGGATAGTAACGCAAATGACCTGGAGAGTGGAGAGAGAGAGACATTTTGTGGTGCATTAGTGCATCAGCTGTCGGTGGCCATGCTTGGTAGGAAGTGATGTCTCCTTTAAATCTTTGAAGCAGATTATTGGTGCTTGGATTTTACAGAATATAGGTGCACCACATGAGACTGCACCTTAAGAGACCGCCCCAGTCACTCAACATGCATTCAACTGCTGATTATAGGAATGATTGACCGTAATTATCATATTGTTCAATGAAAATCATTATTCATATTTAAAGCGTGATCTCTAAGATTTGAAATTCCGCTTTCAATATAGTCTCCGTTTTTAAACTACACTTTTAAGAGGAATTGAATAAATGATAAAAACAAAACCATACTTTACAGAATATTTATTTTTAGAATAAAAATATATCTTTTTGCCACCTGTCTGGTCAATACTTCCTGCCCAGTTTTCCAAATAAGGAAAACCTGGGCGGGATTAGCTTGATTGACGCAGCGATTGGCCAATCGGTGATTGTGTCGTCATAGCTCCGCCCCCATGATGTCACAGGTCCGCCCACTGATGTCACAGGCCCGCCCACCGATGTCATGGGCCCGCCCCCCTGTCCGGGTTCAGCCACAGCAAAAGGTGGCAACCCTACATTGTATACAGGTATGGGATCCATTACCTGGAAACTGATTATACAGAAGGACTCCATTATAATGAAATAATCCACATTTTTAAAAATGATTTCCTTTTTCTCTGTAATAATAAAACAGTACCTTGTACTTTATCCCAACTAACATATAATTAATCCTTATTGGAAGCAAAACCAGCTTTTTGGGGGGTATATTTAGGGGCACATTTACAAAAGGTAATTTAAAAAAATTAGAATTTATTTTGGGCTTATTCGAAAATTCGAAGTACTGGCCCTTTAAAAAAAATTTGATATAACAATTCAGCACATAAAACCGAATTGCTATATATCCCTACAAGAAGCTCCCATAGGATCTTTCAAATTTTTTTTTCATCGAATATAGAAAAAATTCGATTGCAATCAATTCGTTCGAATGATTTTAAGCATGCGATCTAATGTTTTATCGATCGATCATGCGATCAAATTTTTTATCGATCAATCAAATTTTTTTATATTAGATCATTCGATAATTCAAATTGAGTTAAAACCCCTCTAATTAAAAATTCGAATTCGAGGGGTTTAAATTTGAGGGTTATTTAATCCTCGAAATTCAAACCTTAGTAAATGTGCCCCTAAGGGGCAGATTTACAAAATTCACGTGAATAATTCGAACTTCGATAGAATTCCAATCGTACGATTTAATGGGATATTCGAATATGCAAATTTGGCCACTTCGATCGTCGAATATGCAAAATTCGAGCGTATCGAATATTCGATCATTCGATGATCGAAGTACTTCAACTTTAAAATTTTATTCGACTGCCTACTTCACCAGATTGAACCTACCGAATAGCAATAGAAGACTATGGGAATTAGGGATGTCGCGGACTGTTCGCCGGCGAACTTGTTCGCTCGAACATCGGCTGTTCGCGCTCGCCGAATGTTCGCGAACGTCGCGCGACGTTCGCCAATTTGGGTTCGCCTTAGCTGGCGCTTTTTTTTTTTGCCATTTCTCCCCCAGACCAGCAGATACATGGCAGCCAATCAGGAAGCTCTCCCTCCTGGACCACCCCCACACCCCCTGGACCACTCCCCTTCCATATATAAACTGAAGCCCTGCAGCGTTTTTTCATTCTGCCTGTGTGTGCTGCTTGGAAGAGCTAGTGTAGGGAGAGAGCTGTTAGTGATTTGAGGGACAGTTGATAGTACGTTTGCTGGCTAGTAATCTACTGTTCTTCAAACAACTGCCATCTAGCTGTGTGAGCTTGTTCACATTCTGTCTAAATATCAATAATAATACCGTCTCCAGAAACACCATCCTGAGTGACGTTTTTCAGGCAGCAATAATATTTTCCGTAATCCGTATCCACTGCTGTAGTAGTGTATACGTTGACCTTGTAGGCATTGTTTGCCCAGTCTTTAACCAAGTGCCACGTAGCTGTGTGAGCTTTTTCACATTCCGTGTCCAGAAACATCACTTGAGTGACGTAGTGTGATTTCTGCCCTTTACAGCACAAAACGCAGCGCTGTGTCAACAATATATTTTTTAGAAACATTTTTGCCCTTGATCCCCCTCTGGCATGCCACTGTCCAGGTCATTGCACCCTTTAAACAACTTTAAAATCATTTTTCTGGCCAGAAATGTCTTTTCTAGCTTTTAAAATTCGCCTTCCCATTGAAGTCTATGGGGTTTCGCGAAGTTCGCGAACCGTTCGCATTTTTGTCCGGAAGTTCGCGAACATGTTCGCGAACATTTTTTCCGACGTTCGCTACATCCCTAATGGGAATCCCCCCATAGGCTTTTTTTTTCTATTACCTGCTCGAATACCATCCGTACAATCAAACGCTGCGATTGTTCGAATCATAAGAAGTTTTCGAACGATCTAAGGAAATTTCACGATTTTTTGTGTAATCAAAAGATCGGTGTTCGATCATACGATTTTTTCGTGAAATCGAATAGCGAAGAAAAAATAGCCCAAAACTATTTGATTTACATTCGATAATCGAATTTCTGCCGAATTTGAGGGCTTAAAGCCCTCGAATTCGAGAATAATGATAAATTTGCCCCTTAATGTTTACATGACTTTCTAGTAGACTTAAGGTATGAAGATCCAAACCCCCAGGTCCCGAGCATTCTGGATAATAAGTCCCATACCTGTATTTCTGCACCAGTTACAAACACCTGCACATTATACAGTTACAAACGAGAACCATTGTAAATTATATGTATAATAAGATACAGTATATGTGATCATTTACACCCTATTCCAAAATATAAAGATATTAGGAGCCACTTTAGAGGTGGCATGGAGGTTGAGATTCACCCATCCCTATTAATATGTTCTAATAATAAAATGAAATATAAAAAAAAAGTTTATTCTTCGGTTATTCTGAGACACGTCTGGCATACGATATATACAGTATATAATACACAATAACCAGGAATATCCTGTAATTTATATCCTTACAATACACAAAAGCCGTGAATATCTTTTTTATTTATAATTAATTATATGCTTATAAACGGTGAGTTCTGATGTCATCAGTTATAAACGGTAAGTTCTGATGTCATTTCTGTCACATGACTCACTGAAACGTGTATTATAATAAATAAAATGCGCACAGTTGCAAAATATGAGGATATTAGAAGTTACCTCGGAGTTCCATGACCTTCGGCTTCGTGTTTTTATATGGTCATGAAACTCCTCAGTAACTTATAATATCCTTATATTTTACAAGAGGGGGGAACTTTATTCACAATATATTGTTTTATGTACTATATCTAGTGATGGGCGAATCTGGGGTGGTTCGCTTCGCCACAATTTCGCGAATTTGTAGTAGAAATTCGCAAAATGGTGAAAAATACGTGAAACGCCGCCATGTTTCTTTTTGGACGCCAACAACCATTGTTAACCCATTGATGGCAGCGAATTTTCACCAAGCAAAATTTTTCAGGCATTTCGCGAATTTAATCGCGGGAATTTGCTGCGATCTCGCCCATCACTAATTATATCCTTGAAGTTGTATGTACTGATCCTATAACATCAAACCCATCATTTCCATCTAAGCCCCAATGCATTATCCTTATGTTTACTAACTGTTCGCCATTTTAATATCCTGTTTATTTTCTTCATAAAGTTTTGAATCTGTGTTTCTAATTCACAGCGAGGAAAGCTCTGCGCATAGAGGCCCCAGGGCTCAGACAAGAATACGCAGCTTGGGGAGGACGGCTCCCAGCTGGAATGAAGAAGACGAGGCCAAAACATGCAAGTAACAGATTTTTCTAAATAAAAACTATAAAGGTGAAGATTGGAACATCTCTCAACACTAAACCCAGTAGCAGTAACAGTAATAGATAGGAAGGTGTTCTTTGCCTTGAATCCAGTGTTTTGAGACATGTTTATATTTTTGACTTTGGCTAACGGCATATACTGTGTGTGTGTGTGTGTGTGTGTGTATATATATATATATATATATTTTTTTTTTTTTTTTTTTTTCTCTAATGCCCTTCAACTGGCACTGCTCGGCTGATCTACAATGTCAAACAGGACCTAAGTGCCTTTATTTCATTTTCATTACGTCTAATGCGCTGAAGCAAAAGAAGGCCATTCAGGTGGCTTTTAGAGTTATGAGTCTTCAAGGCCGAGCTACATAAAGGGCAGCTTCCATAGAATGTGAGTTGTGGGATTAAATATATAACGAGGCTGCAAAGCGGAAAGAGCTCAGCGAAAGGCGTAAATAAACAATCTATGACCATTTTGTGATCACAGTGTAGGGTAACATTTCTAACACTGAAAACATCAGAGGGGTTCCCACGTGTGAGCAATTGTTATTCACAGGTGCAATATTGGGGGGGCTGCTGCATGAGTCAAGATGCTGCTGGTGAAAATTCGGCAGCATTATGCTAATTCGTTAAGTTAATTCATTGGTGAATTTTCACCAGCGAAGGAGATAGACTCTCTATCGCAACTTTTCATTCTAACGGCAGACGAATTTTTGCTATGGCTAAAGATCATTACTACGCAAATTCACTAAGATGTTGATTTTCCTGAACGTTACTGCTTACGCCAGACTTGCCTTCGCCAACTCAGTCCTGGCGAAGTGCACTAGAGTAGAAAGGACTACTTTTTTTAGTCCCAAAAAACGCTGGCGTCTCTTCCATTTTCCATATATCACTAGTACTTTGGCACCTTTTCTATTACTGCCATCCTGATCCCAGCATTGGTATGATCGCTATTAAACCTAGGGCATCTTAAAGGAGGTGGTTCAGCTTTAAGTTAACTTTTAGTTTGTTATAGAATGGCTAATTCTAAGCAAATTTTCAATTGGCCTCCATTTTATCTTTTTATATTTTTTGAATTACTTGCCTTCTTCTTCTGACTCTTTCTAGCTTTCAAATGGGGGGTCACTGACCCCGTTTAAAAACAAATCCTCTGTAAGGTTACACATTTAGGGGCAGATTTACTAAGGGTCGAATTTCAAGGGTTGATCAAGCCTTGAATTCGACCCTCGAATTGAATTCGAATTAAAACCATTCGAATTCGAGGGGTTTAAATGCAATTCGAATTATCGAATGATCGAATATAAAAAATTTGATCGATCCATAAAATCGTTCAAATTGAACGATTCGAGCGATTTTAACCATTTGATCGAATTTTTTTAGATTTGATCAGAAAAACTTGGAAAAATCCTATGGGACCTTACCATAGGGATATATAGCAATTCGGTAGGTTTTATCTGCCGAATTGTTGTATCGAATTTTTTTTAAAGGGCCAGTACTTTAACAAAAATTTAAATTTTTGAATTTAAAGTTACAAACTGGAAAAAAATGCTAAATATCTCAAAAAACGCAACTAATAAGGGTGTTATTTACTAAAATTTCTCATTATTTTCTTAAAACTACTTCAACCAAGCTCCCATCCACATTTCTATCTAAATGAACTCTTAAAAATCTGGTGCGTGAAAAGATTCAATAAAATGGTGATTATTGTATAAAACCCCATCACAGATAAGGATATCTTCTAATGGTAAAACAGATATCTGCCACATGACTTCGGCAGGTTTGAGATGGAGTATTTTTTATTCAGGCTTTTTGCAGGCTCGGGTTTCATTAAATTTTCAAACTCCAACCAGAAAAAATCAAACATCAATAAATAACCCTCTTAATAATGAAAATGGACTGCAAATTGTCTCAGAATATCACCCTCTACATCATACTAACAATTCATTTAAAGGTGAATAACCCCTTAAAAAATTGCACTAGTGGGTTGAGGAATAAGTGGGATCATTGACCACTGGCCTAGGTGTATAATTAAAATAATAATTTAATGAAACCTGCAGAAGAGCTCACCAGGAGCTTTACTTTCCCTTTAATCTCTGTGCTGTCATTTCCATATGGCATCACAAGAATCATACCGTTTATCTTAAGATTTTATCTGTTCTCATCTGGATTTTTTTATTTATTTTTTTGGTCCCGAGGGCTTTCCCCTGAGGCTGCTATTAAATGTGCCTCTCATCTGTCCTTATACTTAGCCCAATTCATCCCTATCCAGATGCTACTGGGAATATCTTGTACGACAACCACAGGAATGTGAGCCGCTATCATACATTACCATACATTTTCAACATTAAGGTCTACTTTCACCCCCCGCCCCCCCCGTAAAGCTGAATATAAAGTAGATGAGATTTTATATGTATTGCATACAGAATGCCATAAAAATAAGCTGTTACTGGAAAGTATGCTAAATGGCAATCTTTGACCAGTTGTAGATTTATAAATAACTCGCTGGGTGAAATGATGGGGAAGGAATTGCTTGTAATGACTAAATGGATGCTGTGAAATTTAGCAGACTAGATTGGGCATGGTGTTCACATGACTCATACATGTATATATAAGATAGGATTTCATGTGTGCAGCCATTCTTTTAAAGGAGAAGGAAAGGTTTAAACTAAGTAAGCTTTATCAGAAAGGTCTATATAAATACACCAGTAAACCCTCAAAGTAATGCTGCTCTGAGTCCTCTGTCAAAAGAAAAAAATGCATTTCTTTCCTTCTATTGTGTACACATGGGCTTCTGTATCAATTTTCAGCTTAAATCTCCAGGGCCAGGGCTTGAGCATGCTCAGTTTGCTCCTCTTTCCCTCTCCCTCCTCCCCTCCCTGCTGTGATCTGAGCTCAGAGCTTCCTGAACAAGGAGAGACTCAGGAAGTGATGTCACAGCAAGCTAATATGGCAGCTGATATCCTAAATAAACATAGAGGGAAAGTCTAGAGTTGTGTACTCAGGTATGGTAAAGCATTCTGCAGAATAAATATAGTTTTATAACTTGCACCATTGTGGCAAGTCCATTGCAAGAAACTGCTTTGGTATTTTATTGCCAATAGATTAGCCACAATATAATGCTATGCTTTATTCTGTATAATGCAATATTTATTCTGTAGAATGTTTTACCATACCTAAGTAAAAGGTTCTAGAAGCTTTCTGTTTGTTTAGGATAGCAGCTGCCATATTAGCGTGGTGTGACATAACTTCTCTACCTGTTCACTTATAGCTTTTGGCTCATATTGCAGCAGAGAAGGGGAGTGGGAAAGAGAAGCAAACTGAGCATGCTCACGCCCAGGGCAAGGAGGTTTAAGCTGAAGGCAGGAAGTCTGATACAGAAGCCCATGTGACACAATAGAAGAAAAGAAATGCTGTGTTTCTTTTGACAGAGGACTCAAAGCAGCATTATTTTGAGGGTTTACTGGTGTATTTATATAGACCTTTCTGATTAGGCTTACTTAGTTTTCACCGTTCCCTCTCCTTTAAGAGGGTCATATGTCTTATACGTGGCTCCACTGGAGAAGGAGCGGGTAAACTGGTCAACAACAAGGGGAATAAAAGCTGGTAATTACTGTTGTAAATGGACATGACTGCAGCAATAAACTTAAAATAAACCTGTTGTGGGATCTGTTATCTGGAAACCCATTAGCCAGAAAGCTCTAAATAATGGAGAGGCCATCTCCCAAAGACTCCATGTTAATCAAATTGTTCAAATTCTAAAAAAAGTTTCATTTTTATCAAAATAATTCACATTTTTAAAAATCATTTAATTTTTCTCTGTAATAATAAAACAGTACAAGTATAGGACCTGTTATCCAGAATGCTCAGGACTTGTGTTCCCCAGATAGCGGATCTTTCTGTAAGTCGGATCTTGAAACCTATAGGCTACTAAAAAATAATTTAAACATTAAATAAACCTAATAGGCTGGTTTTGCTTCCATTAAGGATTAATTATATCTTAGTTGGGATCAAGTACAAGCTACTGTTTTATTATTACAGAGAAAAAGGAAATCACTTTTAAATATTTGGATTATTTAGATCAAATGGAGTCTACGGGAGACAGCCTTAACGTAATTTGGAGCTTTCTGAGTTTTCGGATAATGGATCCTACACCCAGACCCCATTGCAAACCACATGGAGGGGGTGCATCTGTTTCCTTTATAGTTATGCCACTGGGAGGAATGATGGTGTACAATGATTTGGTCTAAGGCCCCTAGTTTCATTGAAAGTTGCAGTATACACTGTGCAGCGTACAGTTATGCACCCTGGGTGGTCTTACATTTACATCCAGGGTTTAAGCAAATAAGCCCTATAGTGTATTTAAGAGAGATTGGTTCTTTACTGATGAATGTACATGGAATCATTTCCCTAAGGCTTCAATAAAACCACTAGTCGGTGCTAAATATAATTAAATATTATTGCACAGTTATGTTGAATACTTGAATATCATTCATGATACCTCATCTAGTGTGTGTCGAGTATGTTCGAGTACGTTCCATCATCATCATCGTTGATGACCTTATAATTCTTTTTCAAAATATTTTATTACTTTCTGATTAAAAGGTTGCAAAATTCTCACTTGAGTTTGACAAGTTCATTATTTTATTTATTGAACGTTTTAAAGAGCCTGTGATGATTAACCAGCATGTCTTAAGCAAATGCCTGCTGCATCTGACACGGTTTGTGACACAACCCATTTAAGACAGATAGCAGATACAGAAAAGGCAAATATGCTAAATCAGTTCTTTTCTTCAGTGTATACCATAGAGGAGTCTGAGTTCCCAGGCTCACTTCATAGCTGCAATGATGGCTCAGCTCAATCTAGTCAGTGGCTGACTCAGGATATGATTCAAAAAGCTTTAATAAAAATTAATGTAAACAAGGCTACAGGGCCTGATGGCATACACCCCCGGTATCCAAGAGAGCTTAGTTCAGTTTTAGATGAGCTAAGATAAACTAAGGTCTGTCGGGCTTAATGAAGTCATTTGCACATGGATAGGAAACTGGCTACAGTATCGGGTACAGAGGATGGTTGTTAATGGTACATTCTCTACTTGAACTAAGGTTCTTAGTGGGGTCCCTTAGGGCTCTTTATTGGGTCCACTTTAATTTAACTTGTTCATTAATGACTTAGGGGTGGGTGTTGTAAGTAATGTATCAGTGTTTGCAGATGACACAAAACTATCCAGCCCAATTAATTCCATCCAGGATGTGGCACTTGCAACAGGATCTTGACAAACTGGCAATCTGGGCAGCTAAGTGGCAAATGAGATTCAATGTAGATAAATGTCAATTCATGCTACTGGGATGTAAAAATATTCACTTATACCATTAATGGGACTGCACTAGGCAAATCCATTATGGAAAAAGGACCTTGGAGTACTTGTAGAAAAACTTGGCTGTAGCAAGCAATACTAGTCTGCAGCATCAAGGGCAAATAAGGTCTTGAGCTGTATTAAAACGGGCATAGAGTCACGGGAGGAGGGGGTCATTCTTCCACTGTATAGAGCACTTGTAAGGCCACATCTAGAATATGCTGTACAGTTTTGGTCTCCCTCACTCAAACAGGACATTATTGTATTAGAGAGGGTACAGAGAAGGGCAACTAAGCTGGTAAAAGGTATGGAAAATCTTAGCTATGAGGAAAGACTGGCCAAATTGGGGATGTCCACGCTCGAGAAGAGGCGCTTAAGGGGTGATATGATAATTATGTATAAATATATGTTGATCATATAATAATCTCTCTAATGCTTTATTCACCAGTAGGTCTTTCCAGCTGACACAAGGTCACCCATTCCAATTAGAAGAAAAGCGGTTCCACCTAAATATTGTGAAGGGGGATAGAGATGTGAAGATGTGGAATTTTCTTCCTGAATCAGTTGTACAGGCTGATACATTAGATCGCTTTAAGAAGGGGTAGCTCATAGTACAAGTTGATCCAGGGACTAGTCCCTGCATCAACTTGTCCGAGCCATCTTGGAGTCAGGAAGGAATTTTTTCCCCCTCTGGGGCAAATTGGAAAGGCAAATTTGAGAGGCTTCAGATGGGGTATTTTGTCTTCCTCTGGATCAACTAGCAGTTAGGCAGGTAAAAAAAAATATTGAACTTGATGGACGTGTGTCTTTTTTTCAACCTTTCAACTTCCAGGGGATACTTTTATGTGTTTTTACATTTTATGGTTAGGAATATTCCTAGCACTGTCCAGAGCATAACCATGGAAAGTCTTTCCTATGTGGCTTTCGAGGTTTCTTGGGCAAGCGTGATATCCAAGGCTATTGTGATAGTAAAATCTATAGTTAGTGTATGAGTATATATAGTTTATGTGAATGTTTGGAGGGGTCATTGTTTCTATGTATGGATGCTGGGTTTCATTTGAAGGGCTTGAACTTGATGGACTTTGGTCTTTTTTCAACCCAATCTAACTATGTTACTATGTAACTATATGAGGTGACCTCTTTCATTTTCCAGGGCTAACTTTCGCTTCACCCATTGATAAATAGGCCTTTAAAAATCCCATAGAAATGAATGGAGAGTGACGGAATTTCCCTCTAGTGGCGGAACTTTACTCTTTGATAAATTTACCCCATAGAATCGCAATACAACACTGCACACAAAGTCTGTGATATAGAAATTATGGTTAATATTCTACATTTTCCTTTAGTCCAACGTTACTTGACATACTAGATGATTTGGTGCCTTTTAATGCTGCAAAAATATAGTAAAGGTGGTACCAGTAATTAATAGTGATGGGCGAATCTATCCCGTTTTGCTTCGCCGAAAATTCGCGAAAACGAGTCGCGGCACATTTTTTGACGCGCGGCACGTCAAGTACGACGTGTTGCATAATTTTCGATGCGCGTCGCATCAATTACTCATGTCGTTTTCAATTGCGGAAATTCGCAGCAAACTCGCGCCTGGCGAATAAATTTGCCCATCATCACTAGTAATTAATTAAACAGGTTGTTGATCACTGGTTGGGTCGCAGAAACATTGGCTTCCTTTCATATTATAGGACCCAAGTCATTAGAAATCTGTCAACTTAAGTTCCAAAGAGCCAAACACACAGAGTGGGATTTTTGAAGGCAAGTAAACCTATATATATTGACACCAATCAAGATCAAACCTCAATCAAATTTCAGCTGCAAAGACTTTATATTACGATCTGATCAATAAATAATGGTTGCAAATCATTTGAAATGATTTCTTTATACATGTGTTGGTCTAGACAGCTCCTGTTTTAATTATTTTAGCACCAATAAATACAGTTTTCATGCCACTTGGCTGCATTTATAGACCATATATGTGTTGGTTCATATATAAATGACACATCACAACACATCCACCGCTTAATCAATCTGATGTAGAGTAGGAAAAAGTTCTAACCTGTGTACAATAGACATGAGCAATTTATACACTTCCATCCCACACATGGTAGGACCAAAGTAATCAGCTTTTTAATAGAGGCACTAAATCTTCCCAGTGAAATTGACATTTTTCTAATGAAATTGTTGGACTTGGTACAGTGAAGAAGCTATTCCCTTTTTCATGATGTAGTCTATGAACAGATCCAAACCACATAAACCCAAATGCCGCTGCCCTGGTACTAGAACTGTACAGGTTGTTGTATGCGAGTGGTATGGCACCACAGTGGATGGATTATGGTAGAGTCCTGCGCGGGTCCATTTTTTGGGACCCGCGACCCTCATTCTTACCCGCTTGGACCCGCGATCCGCGACCCGCTGACCATCAAGAATCAATAAGTGCTGTCATTGAAAACAGGAAGTGACATCATCGTAAGTAGCCGCGATCTGAAAAAAAAGGAGTAAAACAGGAAGTGCTGTCATTGTAAACTGGAAGTGACATCATCAGTAGTAGACATGCTCATCAAATTGAGTAAAAATTGCTATGGAGAGGATCCGCGACCCGACCCTCAACCCGCCAACCTGCAGAACCACCGGCCCGCTTCTATACCCGCACCCAGAAATTCTACGTGCAACCTGCAGGGTACAGTGGGAATTTGCGTGTAACCCGCGGGTACCCGACTTGCTGCAGGATTATGGTAATATTACTGTCCTCAATGGTTTCAAAGCCAGGGAATATACCCTCTCCCCCCCCCTACATTTCCTAACATATGACAACACAACTATACAGGGGTCACATGTAGGGCAATAGGACAACTTTATTTTATTTATTAAAGGTTTCCTGGGCTTGTGTAGTGGAATGTAGTGGCTGTAACATATACTTCTATTATACTTTCAACTTTGCACCGTATAAAAATTAGGCATCGCTAGCGTAAATGCGCTTTGCCTGACTAAGTAACAGCAGCACAACTTTGCCCTGAGTGCAGATTCGCATTTAAGTGAATTTGTGTCTGGTTGGCGAAAATTCACCTGTTGAAGCTATCCCTAGGGTATTTTCTGCGCTTAGTGAATTTGCCCCTTAGTTTTGGGTGCCCAAAACCACAAAAGACACAGTTTATTTTTGTAAAACTGTATTGATAAATAGGGGGGAAAGTCTATATGAATTTGGTCAGAGTATTTTTTGAATTACTTATATTAGATATACCATGACCTGGATGAATGAAACTCATCATGTCATTTTGGTCAGAGTAGTTTTAAGAAAATACAGAAGTGAGAACTTTTCAGATTTTAACAAATTAACCTCCTTAGAGTCCAGTTGACCGAACTTACCAGTTGACCAGCCTTTTAAATGAGAGGTTTATAGAGAAAAGAGTATTACAATCAAGCAGTATATTTTCATGGCAGAAGAAAAAGTGCAGATGGACCACTGTTTCTAATGATCAAATTAGCATACCAAAAAAAGAATGAAAAGGTCAAACAAAAGTATATGAGATTAGAACTGCAACTGGGCTGAAAAGTGTAGACTGTAAAATGGATGGCCAATTTTAGAGCACATTGTTGTAATGGTCCTTCAAGTGAGATTGATGATTCAGTGAAAGCAGCTAATTCTGACGGCTGAAACAGCAGTGCTGCACATAGAAGAAATACGACTGCAGGTATAAAAATATGCTGTTTCCAACACTTCACAAAAGAACATTCTGTAACGTTTCAGTGCATGTTGGAAACAAAAGCTATACCGGATATCATTTTCTTTTAGAAACTGTAAACAGTAATAATAAACCTGTATGAATAAAGGAAGAAGGGCAACATGTACCAAATCAAGACATTGGTTTAGAGCATAGGGACAGTATAATTAGGCAGGCAAATTTTACTTATTACTAGGATAAATATAGATTAATGTGCAGTGCACCCCATAATTTACTTAAAGTGGACCTGTCACCCAGACACAAAAATCTGTATATAAAAGTGCTTTTCAAATTAAACATGAAATCCAATTTCAAATTTTCATTAAAGCATTCATAGCTGTTTTAAACTCATTTAAAAATCTCAGCTGTCAATCAAATATTGTCTACCACTCCTCTTTGCCTTAGGCAAATAATTACTTTCACTTTCCATTCAGCACTTCCTACATGTCACTTCTCCCCACACATTCCCCCAGTTCTCTTAACCATTTAATTGTGTAGCCAGGGCATGGGGATAGACATCAGGTCCCCCATTCTGGTGCACAAACAAGATTCTGAGATGATGCACGACTTAATAAGACTTAAATGTGATGGTCGAATTGTTAACTATTTTCACTTCGAAAGTCGACCCTTAATAAATGTACCCCTTAAAGTCCAATATTTTATGGTCAGACTTTTAAAGGGAAAAACACATTTTTTTGGAGAAAAAAGAAACTTGTGATTTATTAAACTCAGATGGTGTTAAAAGTCCAAATTAAAAAAGTACTCCAACTTTCTAAAATCGCCGTACTGTCTCTTTAAAAGATTCAACTTCAACCCTTTGCCACCTTAAACCTGCAGAATTGCTGTTTTAGCTTATGGGGGACCTCCTATAACCTTTATGGAATCTTTGGGGCAAATTCACTAAAGCGCAAAGCGTCTAACGCTAGCGCTAATTCGAGAGCGTGACGTCAATTCGCAACTTTGCAAATTCCGTCGTATGCAAATTTGCAAATTAGGCTTCGCTAGCGTAACAGCGCTCTGCCTAGAGAAATAACACTAGCGCAACTACGCTACCGTTCACCGACCTTTAATCGTACAATTCTAATTGGATCGAAAACGGTCCGTTTTCGATAGAACTAAAAAAATCTTCATTTACCTATTTTCACTTCTAAATTTGACCTTTGATAATTTTTTTTTCCTCTGAAAAATTGAGTCCGACCATAACAAATTGGATTTTAAGGGGTAGCTTTAGCAAGGGTCAAATTTAGAAGTGAAAATAGTTAAAAATTCGACCATCAAATTTCTCAAAGTTTTTTTTATTTTTTTATTTCTATCAAAAAACTCAGATGGTGTTAAAAGTCCAAATAAAAAAGTACTCTAACTCAGACATGCCAAGTTCATGTAAAAGTCAAAGGCAGATGTCTTGCTGATATGCTCTAGGTTTAGCTCAATAATAAGATAATAAGATTTCATGGTTTCAGGCGTCGAATCCAAAAAAGTCTTAGATTTCGGGCATCAAATCCAAAAATGTTGCTGTTTTCAGTGACAAATCTGAAAAATTCAGAAGTTTCAGATTTGTTTCACGATTTTATCAAGTTTTTTCCTGAACAAGATTTTTGTGGAAAAATATATTGACAAATATTGATAAAGAAAAGTCTGTTCAAATTAGGTCGGAGTAGTATTCAGAAAAGAGAACTTTTCAGCTTTTGATACCTAGATATCCAGCATCAGACCCCCATATACTAATACTAAGTTACACATAAAATAATTCCTGTTGCAGTCAACTAGCAATAGTTATATATCCAGAATAGCAGCTTTAGCTACATCTAACATTCCTGCTTGCCATCAACTATATTCAACCCCCTGGTGAGAAACACTATTATAACCTATATACTATACAAAAGGTAACCTAGTTTATTTTATCTTGTTTTTTTAGCTTGACTTTAAGGTCTCTGTCAGATTCTGTCCCCTATACAGTTTCTTGTACTTCTTGATGCCCTTCTTCTATACATTTTTATTAGTCTCTTCCCACTGTAGGTGTGAGCAGTCCCAGATGAATGATTCTTTTGCAAATAATCTGGCACTTTCACATGAATTATTTCCACAGTTCCTTAAATGTTCCTTCTGCCAAATTCGGCAAAACAGTATGTTTATTGTTCTGGTTAGTGATGGGCGAATCTACCCAGTTTCGCTTCGCCGAAAAATTTGCGAATTTCCAGCTTCAGAAGACTGGCAGAAGGCATTGTGTGCACCATATGAGAGGGGGATAGTAATGCCTAGGAGAGTTGTAGTGGTGTAACCCAGTTGCCGCATGGAGGCTTGGAGACAAGGGAAAAAGCTTTCTCTATAGTCTTATAAATCCCCCTTTCCCCAGCCACTGTCTTTCCTTTGACCCGGGTAGTGTTAAGGCCACCGTCTTATTCTCTATACCTGACCTTCCCTCTTTGAATAACGGCTTAGCTGCAATAAGGACACTTGAAGCCCAGGATGGAATGTAAAGGCCGCAGCTTTTATTAACGGTAATATATGTAATAACCACACAGAACTGTAAAATAATAGTAACCCACTGGAATGCTTGTCTTACCGGTTACTCACCGAGTGACCAAGCCACTGCCATGCCAGTCACCAGGGCGCTGCCCTGGGATGGGCAAGTGGTAGCAAATGGCCTCACTCAACTTTTCCTCCCTGGGAGCTTGCCCAGAGAGGCACCAACACCCCACCAATAGGGGACTACTGCCCCATTAGCCCACACTGGCAAGCATTCCCTGCCACCTCGAAATACATTGTGCCCTCTTGCTTCTCAGGAAGTTATCCCACAAAAGGCGGGAGGGTGGGATGCTGTTTCACTTCACTGCCCCAGACGAATGACTGCCCTGCCCAGTTCCTGCTGGATCCACCTATACAGGTAATCCCTCCCTGTTCCTACCAACCAATCCTAACCTTCCTGACTAAGGCCTGCCTAGCCCGGTCAAAGCTCCCCTCCTTCCATAAACTCATCCGGGAAGCCCTAATCTGGATGGCAGTTGGTGGAGACAGGGGCCGGTTAAAGGAAAAGCTACCAAAGCAGTTTATTGCCAATAGATCAGCCACAAGAACGCAAGCTATAACTCTATATTTATTCTGCAGAATGCTTTACCGTACCTGAGCAAACAACTCTAGAAGCTCCCTCTGTTTAGGATAACTGCTGCCATATTAGCTTGGTGTGACATCACTTCTTGCCTCACTCTGCTCATAGCTCTGGGCTCTGATTACAGCAAGGAGGGGAGGAGGGAAAGGAAGAGGAGAGGGAAAGAGAAGCAGACTGAGCATGCTCAAGCCCTAGCCTTAGAGGTTTATGTTGAAAACAGGAAGAATTCGAACATTTGCTCGAATAGTCTATTTTCGATTGTGCGACTATTCGAATATGCAAATTAAGTATTTTCGACCATCGAATATGAAATATTCGGTCCCATCGAATAGATTGAATAAATATATATTCGATCGCTCGACTATTCGCCGGTCGAAGAACTTTTTTATTCGACTGCCTACTTCACCAGATTAGAAGCCTATGGAAAGCCCCCCATAGGCTTTTTTTTAAAGTTTTGGTATCGAATATTATTTGTACGTTCGAACGCTACGAATATGCGATTTGTATGAATTATTTCGCAAAATTGTTCAATCGTAAGATTTTGGCGAATATTCGAAAAGCGTTCAAAACCGGCAAATATTCGATTTTGGCGAATATTTATTCGCCAATTATTCCCCAGTCCAATTCGACCCTTAGTAAATCGGCCCCTAAGTATACATTACCTTATTGTGCTAGAACTGAATACATCATGCAGGGGCGCTATTGCGCTCGCTGCACTAGAAGAACCGAATTTCCGTTTTAAAAAACGGAAATTCGGCTCTTAAAGTTACCAGAGGTGGCTCTTTGTTCTCACCTTGCCTCATGGCCGGAGCGGCCCTGGCATCATGATCAAATCTTTGCAAAATTAGCCTTTAAATAACCAAATCAGTCATAAATCTGTGTGTCATCTCTATTTATGTCTTGGGTTTGTATTGGAGGATTCTGACAATCTCTGTGAGTAATGGCGTACTGATAATTTCTGAGATTCCCGGCAGCCTGTGTAATAGCACAAACAGCCTTCTTGCTTCTGCACTACAAGGTTAAAATTCATTGCATACCCAGCGTGTGCTGCTGCATGCATTCTGTCTCATTTCCATATTAGAGATACACATTTTTATCTCCTGAAACTATCGATAATGGCTCCTGATCTCTGGGGTATCTTCACGAAACAAAAACAAATTACTTTGCCACTTACTATAACCCAGGAATGTCAAACTCAAGCTGATTTAAGAGGCATTGTTTAAGAGACTTAATGTCTAGGTTATTATCCATTATCCAGAAAGCTCCAAATTATGGAAAGGGCGTTTCCCATAGACTCAATTTTATTAATTAAATCTAATTTATTTTTTTTTTTTAAAGATTGCCTTTTTCTCAAGCTTGTACTTGATCCCAACTAAGATGTAATTAATCCTTATTGAAGTCAAAACCAGCCTATTGGGTTTATTTAATATTTACAAGATTATCTACAAGATTGACTTAAGGTATGAAGATCCAAATCACAGAAAGATCCGTTATCTGGAAAACCCCAGGTCCCGAGCATTCTGCATGACAAGTCCCATACCTGTATTATATTTTAATGAATGAATTATACATTTACATTTTATAGTTGTAACATTTGCACCACCGTACAGCTTTTCGTAAGTTACAACTATAAATATTTGAAAAATATTGTTACAAAAACACTAATAAATCCATAAAATATATCAATCAGTTCATCAGATATTAATAATGTCTAAAATGGGAGCACTAAGGTCTAATCTGATTAATAGCTACTGTATTAAAAATGTATAACATTGATAAACAGAAATATAGAATTGATTTAATTATTTTATTCAGTTCATTTTAAGAAACCAATTCAAGTTTTTTAATAATTAAGAAAATGAATTATTTGTTTCCCTCTGTATAAATTAAAGGAAAACTATACCCCAAAAATAAATTCTTGAGCAACAGTATGTACATATGTCAAATGAAGTGGCATATTAAAGAATCTTACCAAACTAGAATATATATTTAAGTAAATATTGCCCTTTTACATCTCTTGCATTGAACCACCATATGGTGATGGTCTGTGTGCTGCCTCAGAGATCACCTGACCAGAAATATTTCAATTCTAAGGGGCAAATTTACTATTATTCACCCACAATCCTATGAATCTATTCTAAATTCGATAAGAATTCGATATTCAAATAGTTTTAGGCTATCATTTTGCTCGATATTCGATTTCTCAATGAATTTGTATGATCGGATACCGATCGTTCGATTTCATGAAAAAATCTTGAAACTTCCTTCGAGCCTCCGAAAAATTTGTACGATTCAAACGATCGAACCCTTTGATCGTATGAATGGTATTCGAGCAGGACTTAGCAAAAGAAGCCTATGGGGGGGGGGGGGGGGGGAGGGTTCCCATAGGCTTCTATTGGTATTCGGTAGGTTCAATCTGGCGAAGTAGGCATTCGAAGGATTTTAAAATTTTAATTCCTTCGATCATCGAATTATCAAATATCCGATCATTCGATCTATTCGATAATTCGGTATTCGATGATCGAAGAGGCCAAATTTGTATATTCGAATATCCGATTAAATCGTACAATCGAAATTTGATCATATTCGATCGAACTACGATCCATTCATGTGAATTTTGTAAATTTGCCCCTAACTGCAACAGGAAGAAGTGTGGAAGCAAAAAAAGGAATTCTGTCTGTTAATTGGCTCATGTGACCTAACTTTATAGTTTGTTTGGTATGTTTGTGTGCACCGTTGAATCGTAGGATCCCAGGAGGCTGTCCTTATTTTTTAAAATGGCAATTTTATATTTAGGATGACCCAATGGCACATGCTACTAAAAAAGTATATTATTATGAAAATGGTTTATTTACATGAAACAGGGTTTTACTTACAAGTTGTTTTATGCAATATCTTTTTATAGAGACCTTCATTGTTCTGGGGGTATAGTTTTCCTTTAACCAGATCCTAAACAATCTATGTGAATATGTATTAATGGAAAAAACTATTTTTAGTAAGGTATGGTGATCCAAAATATGGAAATACAGTACAAGCCTTAAAGAGATACTGACATGGGAAAATAGTTATATATATATATTTTTTTTTTCAAAATGAATCATTTAATAATGCTGCTCCTGCAGACTTATTCACTGAAATCAGGTTTTCAAAGGAGCAAACAGATTATTTAATATTTAATTTTGAAATCTGACACATGGCTAGACATATTGATAGTTTCCCAGGTTCCCCCAGTCATGTGATTTGTGCTCTGATAAACATCAGTCACTCTTCACTGCTGCACTGCCAGTTGAAGTGATATCACCCCTCCCTTCTCCCCCAGCAGCCCATCAGCAGAACAATGGGAAGTTAACCAGATAACAGCTCCCTGGTAGATATAAGATCAGCACTCAATAGTAAATATACATGTCCCACTGCAACTCCTTCAATTACACTGAGTAGGAGAAACAACAGCCTGCCAGAAAGCAGTTCCATCCTGAAGTGCTGGCTCTTCCTAAAAGCACATGACCAGGCTAAATTACATGAGATTACTGCCTACGCACCAATGTTACAACATAGATTTGGCTCAGGATTCAAATGTTCTATGATAGAGTGAATTATTTGCATTGTAAAACAGTGTAATTTAACAATGAAAACTAGAAAACTAGAATTTCTGGCATTCCAGGTAATAGATTCCATATCTGTTGCCATAATATTCTTACCATGTTACTGTGTTCACCATGTGACTGTGGATGGTGTCACTACTGGATTTAATTGCATGAACTTATTCACAGATCCTTACTTTTTACAGCTCAATACATTTCTGCAGTTCTTTTCCAACAGGTCTCACTAGGATGATCAGATCACTGTCCCAGATGCCGAATAATTGGATTAAAACCAATTTGGGCCTGCTAAAACACATACAGCTTTGTTACGTTATTAGTTGGTTTTAAGTGAGTTGCTGAGAGACTCGAGTCTTCGCTGAAGTTGGAATGAAGATTAAACTGTCCAGTGACCAAGAAGAACATCTCGGTAACCAAATGATGTTAACCATTAATTAGCTTAGGGTCTATTACACACAAAGGGAACTTTTTGTTATTTAATCTACTCTGTCATCCAGATCTTTGTAATGCATGAGCTCACAAGCATTTCTATATACAATGAACTTCTGAACAGCACAGCACTGCCTTCAGGAACTGGTCTCAATCACCTTAGTATGTTTGTTTGCTCACCTCTTTTCCACTGAAATACTAATAACTGAGACAATTGACTGTATGCAATGCTGTGCATTGGAGGGTATTGCATGGAAACCTCCCAAACATTCCCTGATACTGATCAACTCCATTCTTATACAGGACCACCCCTAGGCCTGCTGTTGTTTTTTGCCTCTGTCCTCTCCCTTTTATTCACTCAAATTTTCATCATCGGGACAGAACAATGGGAATTGGCACACAGGAAATTTCAATTTCTGAACCAATGTGAGTGTGGTTGGGCAGCATGCTGCACCCTAAAATCCTGCCACCCTAGGTCCAGGCCTAGGTGGCCTCTCAACAAATCCAGGCCTGTTCTTATATTTAAATCTCACTTCACTCCAAAGACCAGACTACATAAAGCAGAGGAAAACAGGGCCATTGTGTGTAGACAGGGAGTATAGGTTCAGAGATAATCTAGGACTAGGGTTGCCACCTTTTCTTGAAAAAAATACCATCCTTCCTATATATTTATATTTTTTGCCTATTAATAACATTGGGATCAACCATCAAAAATACCGTCCAGGCCGGTAAAATTTAAGCACAGGATACACAGTAGATAACAGATAAGTACTACTATAGTTTATATAAACAAGCTGCTGTGTAGCCATGGGGGCAGCCATTCAAGCACAAGATACACAGTAGATAACAGATAAGTACTACTATAGTTTATATAAACAAGCTGCTGTGTAGCCATGGGGGCAGCCATTCAAGCACAGGATACACAGTAGATAACAGATAAGTACTACTATAGTTTATATAAACAAGCTGCTGTGTAGCCATGGGGGCTACTTATCTGTTATCTACTGTGTATCCTGTGCTTGAATGGCTGCCCCCATGGCTACACAGCATTGTATTGTTATTGCTACTTTTCATTACTCATCTTTCTATTCAGGCCTCTCCTATTCATATTCCAGTCTCTTATTCGAATCAGGCTACTGGGGTAATTTGGCCCCTAGCAACCAGATGGCTGAAATTGCAAACTGGAGAGCTGCTGAAAAAAAATCTAGATAACTAAAAAAACCGCAAATCTTAAAAAAAATGAAAACCAATTGCAAATTGTCTCCGAATATCACTCTCTACATCATACTAAAAGGTAATTTAAAGGGGAGCAACCTCTTTAAGTTAACTTTTAGTATGTTACAGAATGTGAGCAATTTTGCAATTGGTCTTCAGTATTTATTTTTTATAGTTTTTTTGCCTGCAAAGTTTATATGCCCTTTTCTTCTGCCTCTTTCCAGCTTTGAAATGGGGGTCACTGACCCTCAGTGCTCTATAAGGCTACAAATGTATTGTTATTGCTACTTTTTATACCTCATATTTCTGTCCTGGACCTCTCCTGTTTATATTCCAGTCTCCTATTCAAATCATTGTTGCTAGGGTAATTTGGACCCTGGAAACCAGATCTCTGAAATTGCATACTGTAGTGCTTGTGAATAAAACCACTGTGCTGCTGATCTGCCTAGAAGCAAGGTAGTGCCAGATGGTAACAGAAGCTATTGACAGCAGGAATGTCACTTAACCTTATGATTTCATTGGTTTTTGGTTGTCATTTCAAAAAGTTTTAGCATATGTTTAACATGTAAATGAATGTAAACACAATTCCATAAGGATGACTGTAGGCCAAGATAGAATTTCAGCAGCCAAAGACAATTTTAATCGGGTTTTATGTGTATTACGAATTCATTAATAATAGAAACTGATAATTTATTTATTAGGTTTTTTTGTTGAGAAAAAATAAATTTATCTAAATCCATTTGTACTAGTTCACCTTTAGTTGGAGAGTGGCTAATTTAAGGCAACTTTTCAATTGGCCTTCATATTATTATTTTTTTAATAGTTTTTTTTTAATTCTTTTCCTTCTTTCTCTTTCCAGTTTCCAAATAGGGGTCACTGGCCCCAAATAAAAAAACGCTGTATAAAGCTGCAAATTGAAGATCCTCGTCACATTGGATGCGATGGAAATAGGTAAGAAATGGAAATATCAGATAAAGTCGCAGAGTTGATCGAAGTCGAATAGGGTCGAAGTGAAAATTCTATGAAAATTTGAATTTCAAAAATTTGAATTTCAAAGTAAATTTGGGCTACTTCCACTATCAAATAGCCCAAAATTCTATTTGAATTGTTAAAATTCAAAAATTCAAATTTCGAAGTACTGGCCCTTTAAAAATCCTTCAAATTCGATTTTTCCCCAGCTTAAAGCTGCCGAATTGTGATTTTAGCCTATGGGGGACCTCACAGAACTTTTCCTGAAAATTTTTCCAAGATTTTGGTGAAAATCGTTTGAATCGTTCGTTCGAATCAAATGATTGGAACGATTTTCATTCGATCGAATACGGTTGTTTTCCGATTGAAAATGACCACCCCCCCCAAAAAATGAGTTGCTCGAATTTCGAAATATTTTCCACTTCGAAATTCAACCCTTACAAATACTTTCAGTTGGTTACAGTTACAGTGCACCAAAAATAAAAAGTTTATTCAACTGCTTTTTAATCTTATTTTCTATAGGTGCTTTTCTCTAGCATTTCAGTGATCCAAGAACAGACTCTGAACTGGTGCAATTTTCTACAATAATGATCTATTTCTCAGCAGCATCGGTGGATTGTTAGCACCACTGTTTCAATTATAACATTTTGTCTCAAATGAAACTCAGGCATTTTGCTCAGTAGGGACAATGTTATGAAAAGCAGCACCTATGGGTTTATTTATCAAAATCCAAATTGTTCTGATCTTTTAAATAAAAAAAGTCCAGCAAAACTAGAATCCACGATTTACCATTATTTATCAATTAAAAAAACTTTTAAAAAATCAGATGTGACTTTTTCAGATTGCCGCATTAAATTTTTCTGGTTTGACGCCCAAAACCCATGAAAAATTTGTGATTTTGCAGAAAAACCAGCATCAGAAACTCAGAACATTTCACGAGGGCTCTTCAAATGGTTAAGGGGACATCTGCCATTGACGTTTCCATGAATTCAGCAGATTTTAGCTGGAGTATTTTCAGATTCGTACTTGGAACAGTTTAAGGGCATAAAAATTGTGGGAAAATTGCATCTTCTTTTACCACAATTTTTTCTGGTTTCTGGACGCTGTGAAAAAATTGTGTTTTAATAAATCCACCCCCTAATGACAAATTAGAACAGTTTATAAAGTGACTGACCCCCCAGGAGCTGCTCTTTGGAGACACAAGTAATTGAAAAAGTAAACTTTAGATGTCAGTAACAAAAAAAAAAATCAAATGAAAATAATTCAAAACAGTCTTTGTTTTGGCTTTTCCATCTGAAAACAACTAAACTGAAAAAAGTGTTTGGAAGGTGACCATAGTATTCTTACTTCTCCTGTTAGCATTATGAACTATAACTGACTAACATAGGCAGTGCTGCATATGTGGGTGATGGGGGAAGCCATGGGTCTGCATTCCAAAATGGAGCACAGAGACTTTCTCCAGCGAGCATGTGGAGAGATTCTCTTCCTGCTTCTTCGTTCTTCACTCGGATGTTCTTGCGCAGTAGAGTAAAAAGTCCAACTTTAATTTAAAAAGCCACGTTTTTTATTCAACTGCTCATGCTTTGGCCTCAGGAGTTTGAAGAAAGAAAGAAGAAAATTGGTCCATGGAGCTTGCTGAGAGGAACCCAGGCTGGGCACCAACAAGTGTTTGTGACTTTCCTTCTTCTTCCCTTCCGTCATGGGAAAAAATTTTTTTTTCAAAATGCATCAGTTAATAGTGCTGCTCCAGCAGAATCCTGCATTTAAATCCATTTCTCAAAAGAGAAAAGAGATTTTTTTTTTTATATTTCATTTTAAAATCTGACATGGGGCTAGACATTTTGTCAATTTCCGAGCTGCCCCAAGTCATGTGACTTGTGCTCTAATAAACTTCAATCACTCTTTACTGCTGTACTGCAAGTTGGACTATCACCCCCTCCCTTCCCCCACCCAGCAGCCTAACAACAGAACAATGGGAAGGTAACCAGATAACAGCTTCCTAACACAAGATAACAGCTGCTGGTAGATCTAAGAACAGCACTCAATAGTAAAACCCATGTCCCACTGTGTTCCATTCAGTTACAGTGAGAAGGAAAAACAACAGCCTGACAGAAAGCAGTTCCCTGCTAAAGTGCTGGCACAAGTCACATGACCAGGGGCAGCTGGGAAATTGACAAGCTGTCTAGCCCTATGTCAGATTTTAAAACTGAATGCAAAAAAATATGTTTCCTCTTTTGAGAAATGGATTTCAGTGCAGAAGTCTACTGGAGCAGCACTATTAACTGATGCATTTTGAAAAAAACATTTTTTCCCATAACAGTATCCCTTTAATGATGAAATTACCACATTTATATCTTTTATACTGTATGTTAAATTATCTCTACAATGTATTGCCTTAGGTGCAAATGAAAGCCACAGTTTCCAACGATCAAAAGTGAACTTTCAGAAGGTCAAAAAACAGCAGAACAGCAAGCCTGTTTTGTATTCTAGAGTGTAATATGCACAGATGGGATGAACTCTACATATAACATTGAACAAGTTACTTTCATCCCAAAAGAAGAGTTTAAAGAAGTCCTATTAAATAATACATATGTTCCAGAGTACCTGTATGATTTTAACGATCCACTCAATAGGAAAGAACAGCCTTGTGGCAAGTTCAAAGTACAGCACACGGGCACAATATGTAATTTAGAAAATTTGCACAAAAGCATAATATATCTGCAAATGATGCCCTGTCCCATGATGACTGTAATCATGAATCTATAATCTGCCAAATGGATCGAAACACAGATTCCTGTTGTAGTGACCCAAGATATTTTCAGACATTGAACAAAGATAATTATTTGCAACCACAATTTAGATCAACCAAAGTTTCCACTGATACTGATCTCAAAACCTGACCATTTGGGGAAAAACTACACAGTTAGTTCTGGGTTACTGTGTTCAACAGACATAGGGGCAGATTTACTAAGGGTCGAATGGTCGAGGGTTTTTAGCCCTCGAATTTGAATGGCGAATATTTGGCGAATAAATATTCGCCAAAATCTAATTAAATATTCGCCAGTTTTGTGCGAATTTTCGACTATTCACCAGAATCGTACAATCGAACGATTCTACGAAAAGTATCAGAAAAAAACGCTTGAATATTCACCAAAATCGTATGAATCGAACGTTCGAATCGTTCGATCGTACGATTGAAATTCGCCAAAAGACTAAGGGCTTCCCGTAGGCTTCTATTGCAATTCGGTAGGTTCAATCTGGCGAAGTAGGCAGTCGAATAAAAATTTAAAGGTCAAGTTCTTCGACTGGCAAATAGTCGAGTGCTCGAATATATATTTATTGGATCTATATTCGATGGTCAAAAATACTTAATTTGCGTATTCTAATAGTCGCATGATCGAATTGAGACTATTCGCGCGAATGTACGAATCCTTCACACGAATTTAGAAATCTGCCCCATATTGTCATCAACTGACTTAAATATAAAAATAGATCACAGATTGAAAACATTTAATTTGGCACCCAAACATATTTGTGGTACATATGTTAATCGCAAGAAAAATTAAAATACACAAGGATACAAGCCAACTCAGAGAACAGCTAATACTATAGGATCAAATCTCTGTTTCCACTCTGAACATGATGGTGAATCCAAGCACAATTTGGGGAAACATAAAAGAGAGTTACATACAAACATATCAGAAGTCACTCAAAATATCCATCCATGCAGAGACATTCATTTCTCAAGGACCATGAGGAGACCACAATCTGAGGCACAGAGTGAAAAATTATGGAAGAAATTAAAGGAGGGCTCGTATTAAAAATCCAGTTAACAGAGCTGGGGGCCTGCCCTTGATTGTAGTGTTCCAGGTTGAAGATCATAGTGGTTTATTACATAGTTCGAATAGTTTCTGGCCTATCAAAAATCCATGCTCCAAAGGAAATTCAATGAATGCCTCTAGAAATCTACAAACATGTAATGAAAATAGACAAACTTCTATGTCTCAGTTTATGTGTCTCATTACATCTGCAATACTAGTTTAGCAGCAACACACTCTATATTATTCCCATTTAATACCATCGATAAACCAAGGAATTTTACCAGTAATGATCTGGTTTCTGTTATAACTCATTATTAAGATGAAGAACAATGTAGATATCCAGATTCTGCAGCTGTGTGCATTACTTACAGGGATGTAGATGGTAATCTTACTGAGATGTTAGTACAAAAGGATATTATAACTCCTGATTTAATACTTATCAATTATAGAAAGGAGACTGAAAGGAAAGATAAAGAAAGCATTTATTTCTGCGTGACTGATAAAAAGCGCAACCATCATTGCAGAAGGAACACTTTTTTCAATTCTACGGAAATATTCTCCAAAATGCAATGATCTGCAAAAAAAAATTGACGTTGCCTTAAGCTGATCTAAAACCCTTGCTTTTCTGTGTTTCTGAGGGTAGTGGTGAGTGATTTCTGTCAGCCGATAAAACCTTTTCAGCACAGCTTAATAACGCCAGTCAACTAGAAGAGCGATATTTTGCTTCTGACATTGTGTACACAAAAATGGCTGCTCATTAAGGAGAAACTTTCAGAGTATATCTGAAGTAGGCTTTTTCCCAGAAAATATTCAGCAATGTCTGAAATACTCATTTAAAAACCCTGGGCACAACACTTGAAGGAACAGAAGAGGCTTCTTCATCTTGCACAGAAACAGCAAACTCAAGTGCTTGCAATGCTGATCCCAGTTAGAAGGCAACAGTTGGGACACAGGCCCCAGATGTTTTAAAAATCGGAAATTTAAAACAAAACATTTGTGATGAGTATATGAGCCCAAACTCAACAGAGTTGAATGAATCTTTAAATAATAATCTCAGATCAACAGATAATTATCACTACAGAAAGAGTATTTCATTAATACTGAAAGACAGAAATAACCTTGATGAAATGGAGAGAATTGGTTTACAGAATGGGTTAAAGCCTTTCAGGCAAAACTCACCTAACTTTACTAAAGGGATTACTATAGCCAACACAGAAGGTCTGGATGTGCCAAGGGAGGTTTTCAATGAGGAAACAGAAAACCCAGCTGTTTTAAAGGGCAAGGAAAGTCTATAATAGTATAGGGCTAGAAATGCTGTATTTTGTATACTAAACATAAACATGAACTTACTGCACCACAAGCCTAATCAAACAAATGATTTATGCTTTCAAAGTTGGCCACAGGGGGCTGTCATCTTGTAACTTTGTTATACATCTTTGCAAGACTAGACTACATACACATGCTCAGTGTGATCTGGGCTTCTTAGGGATCGTCATAAATGATCAAAAAACAAAGCTGCTTGAGTTCAGCATGGCTGGTAAGTAAGGCAGGGGCTCCCCCTGCTGTTCATAGGTAGGATTGTTTCCCTGCCAGAAGTTAGGGACTGTCTGACAATTCCTATCCACAGCAGTAAATGAAGGGAGAATTTCACTGCATACAGTCAGGTTTCTTATAAAAACAGTACATATTTTTTAATCAAAGTATATTGGAGATAGATTTCTTTTTCATAAAAGAAAGGAAAAATGGGATTTTATTTCTTTGCCTTTCCTTGCCCTTTAAGCAACACTGATGAACTAAAACCTGGTCTTACTAGAGTACCTGTTGTGCATTTTGTCACAGAAATCGAAAAAAACACCATTGTTTAATTATAGCACTGGAATATCGCATGAAACATCACTTTATTAAACTGACCTTCTGAATGCAAATTCCAGTAAGTGTTCTCATTCAGTTTCAGACTATAAGGAAAGTGATTTGTACTTTTATAAATCAAAGCCAGGTTTTGGGAAATAATCTGTCCAGGAAAAATACAAATTTATGATATTCAGCATGACAAAATACTGTCAACCTCACAAGATGGCACATATTGTTTACAGGATTCAGAGACTATTACTGAAGATTTTACCCGTGATTATACATTCATGTTGACCTTGTCTGAAAAATGCAATGAGAAATGTGAAAGGAAAGCTCAGTTTGATTTGGTACCCGAAGAGCTGTCATTATTCCACAAAATTAGTGAAGAACATTCTTGTGAAACTGAGATAAAACTTAAAGCACAAAGTACACAGGTAACTCCATTACAGTTAGTAAACATGGTCACATTGTCTCAAAGAAAGTGCATGATTCTAAAGGTCTGACTCAGCTACACGGACCAGAATTACCTTACCTAAAGTGGTCTACAACCTCAGCTGAAGAGGAGTCACCTAAAGTCATTAGGTAATTATATACATTTATACATCTCCATGGTTTTTCCTTCAGGATTTTCCCTTCAAAACTGTTGACAATAATATCACTGTTATATTTAACATATCATCTGTATCATCTGTTATATTTAGAATAACCCTCAATTCTTGCTCAAATTTGGAGCACCAGATCACCATATTAAGTTGATAACTGTATTTATTTTATTGCTTGGATGAAAAAAATGACAATTACTGAACCTCATTTAACATTTAACCGCCTCCAACCCTAGATCAGGGTTGTCAAGCTAGAGCCCTGCAACCTGATGTGACCCTCCAATGGATCTGGGTCCTGTGCCTCTTCATTAACTTCTTTGTATGGCCTTTTTTTATATATCCTAGCCCACAAGGTTATATTTCATATAGTTTGCCTACTATAAAAAATTGATCTACCATACCCTAGATTAGTGATCCCCAACTCGGGATGTTGCTCCCACTGGTCTCAAAGCAGGTGCTTATTTCTGAATTCCAGGCAAGTTATGGTTGCATAAAAACCAGGTGGTATAAAAAAAAAGCTGTGTAAAATCAATGGCAAATTTGTCAAGGTTACGCCATGTGAATGCCAGATGTTCTGCCATTATTTAATACTCCTTCGAAGTTCTGGTGAAGGAAAAACAACAGCCTGCCAGAAAGCAGTTCCCTCCTAAAGTGCTGGCACAAGTCACATGACCAGGGGCAGCTGGGAAATTAACAAAATGTCTAGCCCCATGTCAGATTTCAAAATTGAATATAAAAAAATCTGTTTGCTCTTTTGAGAAATGGATTTCAGTGCAGAATTCTGCTGGAGCTGCACTATTAACTGATGCGTTTTGAAAAAAACATGTTTTCCCATGACATTATTCCCTTAAGAACTACTTAACCCCTTAGTTGTGCAGGTGCCTGGTCACTTGCACGATAATAAGAAGTAGGGATGCACCAAATCCAAGATTCAGCCTTTTCCAGCAGGATTTGAATCCTTGTGCCTGCAAACCGAATCCTAATTTGTATATTTAAATTAGGGGAGGGAAGGGCAATCGCACGATTTTTCGTCACAGAACAAGGTAAAAAAAAAAATCCCACTTTTTGCTTTCCTGGCCCTAAATGGCAAATGGAAATTAGGATTTGGATTCAGTTCGGTATTCGCCGAATCTTTCACAAAGGATTCAGGGATTCGTCATATGTGGTCAGGTTCCTGGGATTGAAAATCAAATGACTCCCCTTTTATTTGGAGCTGAGCAGTTAAAATGTGTCTGGCATGTCTGAGAATGTTGCATAGTCATTTTGCCCATTAAAAGGGAATGTATTGTCTGGATAGTTGTAGCAACTCTCCTCATGGCAGCAGCTCCCCTGACTAGCATAGTCAACACTGGCAGTGGAAGAAGTCCCTAAGCTCACTCCTAATTAGCTGTCTACAGTGTGTTCCTGGTTATAATAATAAAACAGTAGCTTGTACTTGATATAATTAAGCCTTATCGGAAACAAAACCAGTTTATTGGGTTTATTTAAAGGGGATCTAATGCAAAAAGTACAATTAATAATGATCCAGTATATAATTTATAGGGGGCTCCTTTTGCCTAGAAGATGTATTAGAGCTTACTCTATTAAAGTCACCAGACAACATGTCTCTCTACATGCAGGATTTGTTCAAAAGGCAGATTTTGTTTGTACTGGCATCAGTTACAGTGATGTGAAAAACTATTTGCCCCCTTCCTGATTTCTTATTCTTTTGCATGTTTG
>CM044440.1:123949433-123966459 GCA_024363595.1 Xenopus borealis | reverse complement strand
TGCAAAAGAATAAGAAATCAGGAAGGGGGCAAATAGTTTTTCACACCACTGTATTTGAGTGAGTACAAAAGTGAGTACAGGATTTTTTAGTTGACAGAAAGCATGAAGATCCAAATTACAGAAAGATCCCTTATCTGGAAATCCCAAGCATTCCGGATAACAGACTATATATATATACGTATAGACATTTTTGTAGAAATTACTGGTGTTCACATAACTTGGTCCACTTGGTTCTTGCTAAGATTAATACTATAATTATTTATGCATACTGTAGCATTTATTGTGGATTCTGCTCCTTTTTATACTATGTTGTCGCATTTAGAAAGGTGCAGGTGTTAAAGGACAACCCCTAAAAATAAGTATGGCTAGAAATATATTTTATAAACTGGATTTATTGCGCGAACCTAAATGTTTAATGTCTCTATAACATTAATAATCCAGTCCTTCAAATTTGTGCACATACAGTAGAATTACTATATCAGAGTTTTTTTAGGAGTGTCAGCGGCACTACACATGCTCAGTGGGCTCTGGGCACCTAATTAAAGTTAAGCTTAGGGGTTGTCAAAAATCATTAAGCAGAAAATGAGGTTTGTTTGTCATATAAGCTGATGCTACAGGGCTGATTATGAAATTCTGATGATAATTGTTCTGGTTTCTGAGATGCTTTATACCTATTAACTGAATTTTTACAAATCTGCCTTATATTGTGACATTTATATTATATATGTTTGGTATATTGTGTGATGATCCCTAAGCTCTGGTAAGTGACAGCAGCCTGGTGTGTGTGCTGTGAATCAGCAGAGAAGAAAAAACAAGCATACATATTTTTTTTTTATTCTGCTTTCTCCAGTTAAACACTCTCACTTTTCACAATTTTGCTGACTTTCTACTTTATTTTTGGTTAGTTGCCACTGTGGCCGTTAGATCAATATCCGTATTAGTATCTAAAGATTTTTTAACAAAAGCCATTTATACCACTTGTCAGGGAGTCTTACTAGAAAATGGTATTACTAGAACATTCTTCTATACATTTGTAGGAAACTTGCAGAGCTGGGGAGTGATACAGAAGCAAAGGTGTAAGCAGTTGTAAGAAAAATAAAGGAAAATGCGATTCCAGCTGTGACACTATTGGGGTACAGTTTTCGCACTCTTCCTCTGTGAGTTTCCTCCAGATACTCCTGCTTTCTCTCGCAGTCCAAAAATATACAGGCAGGTTAATATTAGCTTGATGAAATGGACTATAGTAACATAGTGTGACTCTCGTAGCGAAAGACTCAGACTTTTGATGCCAAAAACCATGACATTTTCAGATTATTGAAGGAAACCCAGAGCAGATCAGGATCTTACTGGGACATCTTCCAGAACTCACAGGTCTGAGTTGGAGGACTTTTAACACCATCTGGGTTTAATACATCACAAAATATTTGAGGATTTTTTCCACTAAAATTTATTTTTCCTTTAAGGGGGTTATCCTAAAAATACTCCTGACCAAATTTGCACTGATTTTTTCCCTTTATTTTCCTGAAAATATCTTGTACTGGAAAAAAAATGATCATGAAAAAATCTGAATTTGATTTGATGTCCGCATACCCAGACTTAATTGTATTTAACTCCCAAAAATTGCGACTTTTTCGGAAATTGAGATCAGGATCTCAATGGGACATCTCCCATTGAATTCTGCATGAACCTGCCAAGTCTGAGTGGTGTACTTTTTTATCTTGACTTTTATAAATCGTGAAAAAAATTGTGTTTTTCCCCTTTTAGGGGGTTATTTGTCGAAATCCAAAAATCACTCCTGTCCAAATTTGCATTGATTTTTTTCACCTTATTTATCAATACATTTTCCCAAAAATTTCTTGTGCTAGAAAAAACTTGATAAAACCATGAAAAAATCTGAATCTGATTTTACGTAAGAATACCCTGACTTTATTGGATTTAACTTCTAAAAGCTGTGACTTTTTTGGATTTGATGCCCGAATACTATGACTTTTTTGGAAACCCAGCGCAGATCAGGATCTCAGTGGGACATCTCCCATTGACTTCTACATGAAATCAGCAGGTCAGAGTTGGACGACTGTTAATACCATTTGGGTGTAATAAGTTATGAAAAATTTGAGTCTTTTTCTATGAAAAAATTGCATTTTTCCCCTTTTAGGCGGTTATTTATCGTAATACAAAAAATACTCCAGACCAAATCCACACAGATTTTTCCCCTTATTTATCAATACATTTTCTTGAAAACTTGCTAAAACCATGAAAAAATCGGAATCTGATTTGACACCGAATACCCGACTTTGACCTATTGGATATAACTCCCAAAAGCCTTGACTATTTTTGCATTTGACTTCTGAATACTGTGACTTTTTCGGAAACCTAGCACAGATAAGGATCTCAATGAGACATCTCCCATTTACTTTTACATGAACTCGGCATGGACTGAGTAGGAGGACGTTTTTCTTTGGACTTTTAACACCATCTGGGTTTAATAAATCATGAAAAATCTGAAGTTTTTTCTCTATGAAAAAATTGCTTTTCTGAAAAATACTGTGGATCAAATCTGCCCAGATTTTTCCCCCCTTATTTATCAATGCGGGAAAAAACTTGATAAAACCTGATTTGATGCCTAAATACCATGACATTATTGGATTAAAACCACAAAAACTGTGACTTGTTTGTATTTGACACCCAAATACTGTAACTTTTTCAGAAACCAGGTGCGGATCAGGATCTCAATGGGACATTTGCCATTGCTAATTTTTAACTTGGACTTTTAACACCCTCTGGGTTTAATAAATCACAAAAACTTTGTTTTTTTCACAAAAAAATAGTTTTTCCTCTTTAAAAGGCCAATAAGACAAAATCAAACTTTAATAAACAACACTCTAAGTGTAAAAACCAGAAACCTCTAATGCAAAAATTTGCCATGTAAAAGTTATTGAGGTCCTACAGAAGTCAGTAGGAGCTGCACTGATCCTATTGGACTGTGTTTCATCAATTCCCACTTTTAAAAGTTTTTAGTATTTTTTTTTAAATAAAAAAGAGGGCTAAGAGGTAGTCATTTTTTTTGCTATTGTTTATTTGTTTTCATGTTTTTTAAATTAGAATTTCATAATATAACTTTCATGACATTTGTCATTTTAGAAAAAGTGAGTTTAGTCGTGGTTTTCCAAAACCCCTTAAACCACTAAATTCAGACCAGTAAAAATGACTTCCACTCTTCACTGGTGTAGCGAATGATGAATGTTTGGAAAGCTCTTAGTACCAGAAAGTAACATGACTTTGCTACGTGAATAAATAATAATAATAATGAGTATATATATAACTGTATTTGTATAGAGCTACTGGAAGTAGCATGGGAAAGTTCTCTCTAATGATGCTATTGTAGCAGATCAATAGGGAAATACATACATTCTGTCATAATCTTTGCTAAGAGCCCTACTTGGCTGTTAGTGCCGCAGATAATGTGATTACAAAAAAGTGAGTTTGAGGTTTAGCAGAAGAGTTGTGATGGGTTGTGAATGGAAAACAGACATTGCTTGTCAATAAGTCATCAGCAAGAAGTTTAATGTAATATAAGATTTTTTATATTTTCTCACTTGCAGGTGAAGGTTTTTTTTACCATTTTTATTTGACCCTGCCTTGAGATATCCTTTCTGTGGCATTTCAACCTTCAGTTCCGGATTGATACTGAAATGTCCTGGCGTCTTCTTCAATCTGCTGCACTAAACAGCCAGAAAATGATAAAAAGTTTCTAAAACGTAATTGGCTTTTGGCAGAGAGCCCAGAATATGAGGCAGCTGCACTTAGATACATTTGTAACAATTTAAGATAAGCAAACAAACAATAGTATCAATTTAAGATATGCAGGTCTCTTGGGGAAATTGCAGCTTAAAGGAGAAAGAAACCCTTTTTGTGCAAAGCTCCCCCCATAGCCCCCTCCTTCCTCCCCCCAGGCAAATGCCCCTAACTTGCTACTTACCCCCCTGTCCATGGAGTTCAGAGGCGCCATCTTCATTGGTGCGGTCTTCTTCCTGGACCCATTAGCATTTGGCAGTGCATGCACAGTAGAAGCATTCACCGGTTCAGTTTTCCGATTTCAACTTCATGACTTTCGGCACATGCGCAGTAGAGCTGAACTGGCGAATGCTCCTACTGCGCATGCCCCACTAAACTAGGGTTGCCACCTTTCCGGATGGCTGAGACCGGGCAGGGGGGCGGGCCAGTGACAACAGTGGGTGGACCCGTGGCATCAGTGGGCTGGCCCTCAACATTAGTGGGCGGAGCTATGATGCCGCTATCGGCGATTAACCGATCGCCGTGTCAATCACAAGAATCCTGCCCGGTTTTCCTTATTTGGAAAACCGTGCAGGAAGTTTTGACCCAGGTAGCCATTCAAAATACCGGGCTGTCAATGTCAAAACCGGACAGGTGGCTTTAATAAGCTGTAGATGAAAAATATCTTAACTTTAGTGATGGGCGAATTCCCGCGATTCGTTTAGCTAATTTTTCGCCAATTCGCAAATTTCTCTGGAAATTCACAAATTTTTCGGCAAAGCGAAACTGGGGAGATTCGCCCATCACTACTTAACTTAATAATGTTTTCTGATCATTTTCTGTTCAACAGAAGTCTGTATGAATTAGTTATCCCCATTAGAATGCCATCAAGGAATTAACATCCATAGACAAATAATGAAATCATGAATGACGGATGCTCAATGTTATTTAGTACCCCTAGAACAGGGGTGCCCAGGACGTTGATCGAGGTCTACCAGTAGATTGCATTAATGTTCCTGGTACCCCGCATCACTGACTTGAAGAGAAGAGTAGCGAAGGAGATGAGCAGTGCAGCACAGAGGGAGGGGCAAGAGCGGCACGAAGGGAAGGAAGACGAGCAACACAAAGGGAAGGGAAGAGAGGGGAAAGATAGGGGAGACAAGCGACTCGAGGGGAAGTGAAGATAGGGGACACGAGCGGCACAAAGAGAGGGGAGATGGGCTGCATGAATGGAAGATAGGGGAGACAAGTGACACAAAGGGAAGAGAGGGGAGACAAACGGCACAAAGAGAATGGAAGAGAGAGGAGATGAGCAGCACGAAAGGAAAGATAGGGGAGACAAGCGGCTCAAGGGGAAGTGAAGATAGGGGAGACGAGCAGCACAAAGAGAAGGGAAGAGAGGGGAGATGAGTGGCATGAAGGGAAGATAGGGGAGACGAGCAGCACAAAGAGAAGGGAAGAGAGGGGAGATGAGTGGCATGAAGGGAAGAGAGGGGAGATGAGCAGCACAAGGGGAAGATAGGGGAGACGAGCGGCACAAAGGGAAGAGAGGGGAGATGAGTGGCACAAAAGGGAAGGAAGAGGAGTAACAATTTTCAGGAAAACGCTGCGCCGTGTGTGAATAGGCGCAGGTGACTTTTCATTTTAGCGGGCGCGAGGTAAGCAATTCAGGGAGATTAGTTGCCCAAAAGAAACGGCGATTAGGCGCCAGGTGACATCTCTCTGAATCTTCCCGTGTGGACTAAAGCTCTATTTTCATTGTGCCCTGTTCAAGTAAACAATATTCATTTTCAGGGTTTCCTTGTCCTTTAATGGAAACTGGCTGCTCCCATCATTGCAATTGATTTCCAGCCACAAAAGGAACGTTGGAGTGTTTTTGGGCCTTAAATGATCTTTCACAGCAATAACAGACAGTTTCCATTAAACTCAGTGACAGGCATCAAGGAGCTGTTGCAGGCAGGCGTGATATTAGCCTTATAGGTTTAGCTTGAGTGGTTATAGGCTGGGGGTGAAACTGTAGGCTAATAAATGATAATGATATAACTTTGAATTAATGGAAACAGACTCTTGAATGGAGACTGTGGAAATGACTGGAAGCAACAAAATAATAACATCATTCAGCGATGGGACCTGCTATCCAGAATGTTCGAGACCTGGGTTTTCAGAATAAGGGATCTCTCTGTAATTTGGATCTTCATACCTTAACTCTGCTAAAACATCAATGAAACATCAATTAAACCAAAAAGGATTGTTTTGCATCCAATAAGGATAAATGATATCTTTGTTGGGAAGAAGTACAAGGTACTGTTTTATTACTCCAAGGAAAAATCATTATTTGAAATCTAAATTAGTTGATTATAACGGAGTCTATGGGAGATGGCCTTTCTGGATAACGTATTTTCGGATAATGGATGCTATACCTACCGAAGACCAAAGGTCATGGAACTCCGAGGTGACTTCTAATATCCTCATATTTTGTAACTGGGTCATGTGACAGAAATGCCATCACTACTCACCGTTTATAACCGATGACATCAGTACTCACCATTTATAAGGATATAATTTACAATATTTTCATGGCTTTTGTGTATTTTATATATATATATATATAGCCCATCAATAAAGTCGGCACTCACGACACATAGGGGCAGATTTAATATTGGTGGAATTAAAAATTCGAAATTTGATTATCAAAATTTTTGGGGGGGCTTTTTCGTTCGAAAATTGAACTATTTTGATCAGATAGGCTTCTTATCAATCGAATTTGAATTGATCGATCGTATTGTTCGAATCGAACAATTTAAAAAAATTTTTTGATTTTCCAGGACATAGAAACATTTCCAGGAAAGTTTCCAGGAGGTCCCACATAGGCTGCAATGGCAATTTGGCATCTTTAGGGAATTTTTTTTTTTTATTCAAATCGAATTTGGGGCTATTCGATAGTTGAAGTAGCCCAAAATTTCTTTGACATTCGAATTTCAAAAATTAAAATTCACTTCAACCCTTAGTAAATGTGCCCCATAGTTTGAGATTCCGGGTGCAGGATCATCAATTTAAATCTCTAGTATGCAAGTAAGATTTGCACTCACAGGGCTTATGAAAAGTTTGAGCATTTTATTTTAAAATGAGAGTCTAACGTTTCGGCCTTTGAAAAAGACCTCGGAGGAGACCAAAACGTTAGACTCTAATTTTAAAATAAAATGCTCAAAACTTTTTATACGACCTGTGAGTGCGGTTCTTACTTGCATACTATAATATTTATATATATATATATATATATATATATATATATATACAGACCTGTTAACCAGAATTCTTGGGTTTTCCTGAATAATTAATCTTTCTGTAATTTGGATCTTCATACCTTAAGTCTACTAGAAAATCATGCAAACACTAAATAAACCCAATAGGCTGGTTTTGCTTCCAATAAGGATGAATTGTATCTTAGTTGGGATCAACTACAAGATACTGTTTTATTATTACAAATTTAAAGGAAATAATTTTTAAAAATCTGGATTATTTGGATAAAATGTAGTCTATGGGAGACAGCCTTTCAGTAATTCAGAACTTTCTGAATAACAACAATGTTTATCAATGAAGCTAATGCATAATAATGGTCAGGAGTGGAAACCAACACCTCTGGGATAATAGTATTTGTCACTAGCAAATGGTAAATGAAGTGTGACCCACCAGAATAAAAAAAATAAACCAAAACGAGGAAATGGAATTGAAACCACAGAGGTCAGAGCCTCACTTTGCACCACAAGCAAATTGAGTTATTTGAGTTTGTTATTTATTTTAGGTAGTGGCAGTGCCCTGAACATATCCTGAAAACCCCAAAACCAACAATATGCAAAATAATTAATCACACATTTTTTTTTTCTTTTTTATTAAATGACCACTCATGCAACATCCAGAAATGCTTTTCCAGTTCAGCCAAGGGCATCTCCAGGTATCCGTATTGTGGAAGAGCTCTCCTTTAATGGATGGCACAGATATCCGATGGGAGCTGTGTAATTCTAACTAATGTGTCAGCACTTTCCCCTTATCTCTGCAGTACAGAACATTCTCCAGTTCTGCATTCTGGGGCTGCATTTTTCATGTCTGACAGTCAATTGTCATGTCCACTGTTCACACACATGCAGGCAAAAGGAGGATTTTTTATTTTGCGGCACTGACCGTCATGGTTTTATTGTATGCCGGAATACTGCAGGATAAGCACTACTGGAATCACAGCACTTAAAGTGACACTATTATCACACACACACACATATATTTATTTATTTAGCTTCTGCTGCACTCCATAAGCCCAACTGAAACAAACCCGGGTGCTAGTTGAGGATTATAAACAGAGTAATAGAAGATAACAGCACTCCAGGGATTCATATCCAGGCAAAAAGGTTTAAATAAATGGTGGGTTTATTGTGTCCGACGTTTCAGTTCCTATTGGAACAGGGAAAGAAAGATATATATATAGCATTCAAGAAGACCAGCAACACTGGGATTTTGGTGCAATCATTAAAAAATTTGTATTTTTCAGTGCATATACAGCCATATATATATAGATATATATATATTGTATCTATACCTATTTATCCATGTGTTTGTGAACAATGGGTGATGTTTCATACAGCTGGCAAATTTTGTAAATATATTTTTAAAAATGTTTTGGGTTTAAACACAATAATGTATTTTCTGAACTCCTAGGGCTCAGGTACAAATGGGGGCAATGTGTAAAGAACAAGAAAAGGAGCACAGATATTGGCAAATGAGCCCATGTCTCTTCTCTCTGAAAGCAGCAGCCTTGTCATACTTTATAACTGAGGTTCAAGCCATTTTCAGAATTGACTATTTGCTCTTAGTGCTATTAAATCCCATCTGAAACCAATGGTTTATATTACTTTCTGGTTAACAAAAAGCAGATATAATTCAATAACATGCAGGTCCCCAACTTTTTTTTTAACCATGAACCACATTCAAATGTCAAGGAGCAACACAAGCATGAAAAAAGTTCCTGGGTGTGCCAAGTAAGAGCTGCGATTGGCTATTTTGTAGCCCCTATGTGGACTGACAGCCTACAGGAGGCTCTGTTTGGCAATACACATGGCAATACACATTTTCTTGCCTCCAAGCTGAGTATTTAAAAATAAGCACCTGCTTTGAAACCACTAGGAGCAACATCCAAGGTTTTGGTGAGCAACATTTTGCTCACAAGCCACTGGTTGGGGATCACTGCTATAATATTTTGGCAAACGTACTAGAGTGGTAAAAGGAGCAAAATAAAGCCTTTTAGGGCCCATTCATGGGGCATTACTACATGTATCTTTGGCAGGTGTGTGTTTTCTTTCCAGGGGATCATATTAAGGCATTCAAACTCTATGTCAGGGGCCTGTCCGGACCAAGGAGGTAGCTTCAGGACAAAGTTCAAATTTACAGTAATCAAAAAAAGGGATCAGGTATAATCATAGTCAATTCCAGGCAGAAAAGGATTGTGGAAACAAGTTCAGGCAAGAGTCAGTCCATAAAGGCAATAAGGAACAGTTTAGGAACACCCAGAAATGAAGCAAAGGGTGCAAAGTAAATTGACCTCTGTATGAGAAAGACCTGCAGAAAAGTAATTACGTTTTTCCAACACCCCAGCTACATATGGGAGGACCAAGTTCTTTCTCCTGTCCTGTTTTCCACCTTCACTGGTAGTCTTGTTCTACAGGTTTTCACCTTCTCTGAGATGTTCCACCTCTTTCAGTTTAGCCTCTGTGCTGGTGGGGATCTTGTCTGCTCTGTGATGTCGAGTTTTGATGACCCCCAGTTTGTGATCTAGTGGTAGGTGGGAGTCAAACATTGTCTACCACATACAATGCTGTTTAAGGACCTCATAGCTCCAATTTTGCTAATACAATCAACGCCTAATTTAATGATATCATTGCGGATTATGATAAAAAGATTATGCTGATTGGAGCAACATTCCAGAAGATATATTCTCAAAGGAAGATTGGAAAGGAAGTTTTTTTGAATCGAGAAAGCCAGTTGGTTGAAACGTCTTTAAAGAAAAAACACAACAAGTCCAGTTGATTTGACTTATTTCTACAGATATACCATGACCTGGTTGAATGCGACTCTTCAACAACCAATTTGTTAGTAAGGTAGAAGGCTTCTTATGTTATTGATCGGGTGAAGAGATGGGCGAATCCGACCCTTTCTCTTCACCAAAAAATTCACAGAACGTCGAAAATTCTATGAAATGCATTGGTCTATGGGCAAAATTTTTTTTGACCCTTAACAATTTTATTTTACCTATCACAGTCTATGAGTGAAAATGTTTCATTCATCACTAGAAAGGTTTTGGGAGTAGATGACTAGTGGTTGAGCATTCTGTGTATCAATTTTCCTAAATTTCTGTTTAAGACTAGTTATGAACAAAACTGCCCGATGTTGCTGAAAACTTGCAGAACCTCTGAAAATATAGAAGAAAATTTTGCCAAACGAGTTGAAATCAATGGCCGTTTTCTCTAATTTTAATTGAAGAAAAAAATGCATGTTTTTCCCTAAGCAATAGAAAACATTGCTTTGCCAAAATAAATACACTGGGGAACTTCTAGTGAAGATTTTCACTACTGAAACCTGAAACCATACGAATTTCACTGCAAAACTGTCAGGCGAAAAAAATGAAATAATCCCTATTTAAGACTAATTTACAGTATGTGTCTGAATATAAGAGCCACTGATTCTGGTCTTTATTAGGGCTAGGCCAGACGGGGAGATTCAGGGGCATTTTATCGCCTGGCGACTTCTCGCCGCGACTTGTAGCCCCTGAACCTCCCCGAATAGCCACTTCACTAAGCGCACCGGCGTTGCTTGAAAACGCCTGGCGAGGCAATTTGGAGCAATTTTAAAAAGCGCGCCGCTCCGTGTGGATACGCGCCGGCGTTTTCAAGCAACGCCGGTGCGCTTAGTGAAGTGGCTATTCGGGGAGGTTCGGGGGCTACAAGTCGCGGCGAGAAGTCGCCAGGCGATAAAATGCCCCCGAATCTCCCCGTCTGGCCTTAGCCTAAATGAGAGACAGATTATCAGGTACAAGACTGCGTGTGCCATAATAACTGTAAAACTGTTTGAATAAAGCAAAGGGGCTCTTTCTCTGCAAAGTGCATGAAGACTACAACATATCATATAGCCTAATATACGAGTGGTTGTCAGATTCTGCATTGCAGTAGCACTGAGTAAGAATTTGTTGTTGATATAAGGCATTCCCCTGTGTTTGGGGATTTCAGGAGCTATTTATACACAGACAATCTAAAAAGACTGAATCAACTCTGTCAAAATGAATAGAGAGATATGTCAGTTTGCTTCTGCTCTCTTGCCACGAAACTCATTTTTTTTAGTTCAACCAACAGAGACTTGTTTGCCCTTCATGTGTAGTCAAGTTATAACGAAATTTGTGATTATCTTAGTGCTGATTCTGAGACTCAGAGACTCAGTTACTGTACATGGTGTTTCTGTCCTGACTTATATATAACATTTTGCAATGCTGATATTGACTTAGTTTCACACTTTTTACATGAGGATGTCAACACGATCACCAGTTTTTGGCACAGCAGCTGTTGTTAAACTACAACTTACAACTTACGGGGCTGTTGATGGATGCTGGGATGTAAGGGTGGACATCATCTATCTTTAGGGTTGCAGTTTAAAGAAAGTACTATTTTGTAATATCTGTTCAGCTTTAAGGCTGTGATTGAGAGCACCATGCCATTTAATGAAGTAGATCATTGCACCATTTAATGCTGGGAGTCACTGCCTCTGATGCAGGTGGGTCACTGTGCCGTTTAATGCTGGTGAATCACCATGTTATTTAATGCTGAAAGTTGTTGTGCCATTCAGTGCTATGGTCACAGTGCCATTTAATGTCAAGTGCTACTCAGGCCCGGATTTGTGGAGAGACCACCTAGGCCTGGGCCTAGGGTGGCAAGATTTTAGGGGGCGGCATGCTGCCCAACCACACCCACATTGGTTCAGAAATGTAAATTTCAATGTGCCAATTCCAATTGCTGATGAAGAAAATTTGAGCAAATAAAAGGGAGGGGACTAGGGTTGCCACCTGGCTGGTATTTTACCAGCCTGACCAGTATTTTTGATGGTTGATCCCAATGTTATGAATAAGACAAAAAGATAAATATATAGGAAGGCCGGTATTTTTTTCAAGAAAAGGTGGCAACCCTAGAGGGGACAGGTGTAACAAATGACAGTTGGCCTAGGGGCGCCTACTATGTAAATCAGGCCCTGGAACTAGGGTGCCATTCAATGCTGCGGCCACTGGGCCATTTAATGTCAAGAGCTAGGGTGCCATTCAATGATGGGGGTCACAATGCCATTCAATATCAAAAGATAGCGTGCCATTTAATAGGGATGCACCGAATCCAGGATTCGGTTCGGCATTCGGCCATTTTCAATAGGATTCTGATTCGGTCGAATCGTTGTGCCTGGCTGAACCGAATTCAGAATCCTTAAAATCATGTGATTTTTCATCACAAAACAAGGTAGAAAAAAATGTTTTAGCCGCAAATATGCAAATTAGGGTTTGGATTCAGTTTGGTATTTGGCCAAATCTTTCACAATGGATTTGGGGGTTTGGCCGAATCCAAAATAGTGGGTTCGGTGCATCCTTAACATTTAATGATGGGGTCACAGTGCCATTTACTTTCAAGAGATAGGGTGCCATTCAATGCTGGGGCCACAGTGCCATTTACTTTCAAGAGATAGGGTGCCATTCAATGCTGGGGGTCAAGGTGCATTTAATGTCAAGAGCTAGGGTGCCATTCAATGCTGGGGTCACAGGACCATTTAATATCAAGAGCTAGGGTACTATTCAATGCTGTGGCCACTGGGCTATTTAATGGCAAGAGATAGGGTGCCATTCAATGAAGGGGTCATAGTGCAATTTAATGTCAAGAACTAGGGTGCCATTCAATGCTGGGGGTCACGGTGCATTTAATGTCAAGAGCTAGGGTGCTATTAAATTTTGGTTTCAATGTGCCAATTTAATGCTATGGATATGTACCTATGTATATACATATGTATGTTTTTATTCATATAATTTAACAGGCATTTTTGTAAAACATTTAGCTGACAGTAGCTGAAACTTTACTGTTTCTTATTCAAATGAAATTGTGGCCTTATTCTTATGGAAATGTGTAGAACACTAGTTTACGGTAACTGAATAACATATGAATGCTATGAAAATATCTCATTGTATTACTTAGCAAGAGAACACATATAGTGAAATTGTGAATCAAGGACCCCCATAGTCATGGCCTCCACCGTAAAAGCAACTCTTTATCAAAGTGCAGCAGGTCTGTACATGCAACTGAAAATGCAAATCCATTCACATTTCTGGGATGTGGCATTTGCCAGGCTGTGTAGAATCCAGTGCTGTCCTTTATGAGCAATGCTTCATAATTAAATGAATACATACTCCATATCAAGAAGATTTCCTATGTGTCTGTTTTAAAGGATATCATCTGGCACCCCTACAATACGTATTCTGAACATGATAATGTTCCCTTTTACCCTTGGTGTAACTAGAGTGGAAGTCAGTTTCCTCTATAGCATTGAAATACCCGCTCTTTTTCTTCAAATGTTTGCATTCGTGCCTGTGCGCCCATGGGGGGGGGGGGAGTTGGTGCAAGCTGGGGCAGCAATGCATACCAGGACATAACTTGCTTTCATTACACCACTGGACTGATCCTATTAATCTGGTGTAGCCCTATTGTTATGGACTATATTCCATGGTAATTAGGTTATATCGGTTATATTAGAGTCCCCTATAAACTGTTAAAATTGCAGGGATGGACTTGGCTAGTGTGATGGGGGGTTGCTGATGGGGCAACGGTAGGGTAGACTACACCCTCTTAGTTCCTAGTTGCACCTTCTTCTTTTCCTTGTGATCCATGCCACTCTCATATTCCTCCATGACCAACAAATCTTAAATATCTGCTGTGTATATTATGGTTTCAGGGAGCATCATATGTCCACCTCATTGCTGCTGTGCTGTTGCCTAGCAACAACAACTTGTCTCCTGTAGGTGCACACTTGAAATTACTTTTACAGATGAACAACAGAGCAGCATATTTACTGGTTTGTTTTAACTACTCTTTATTGCATTTGGTGTCATATTGAGATTGGCTTGATGTGGTTGAAAGACTTGTATACCGCACTCATATTATGTATGATAATCAACCCAACCTCTATGAAGAGTTATGAGTAAGGCCTAGCATACCTTATGTTAATCCCTATCCTAAAGTCATCTAGTATATTTACCACTCACCTCTGGACTTACTGGTACAATAGAATAAAGCCAAATTGTGTTTTTGATAAGGGAATTGCTTTGCTTTTGATCAGTAGTAAAAAGTGCCTAGAGGTCACCACCAGGATCTGTTGCTGTTTTCCTACAGGGCCATAGATCTAATGCAATCTGAACTCCACCTTTGTGTTCCTAAAGTACTCATTTTACAGTTTAGGCAGTATTTTTGCACTAACTGGGCACAGTATTACAGAGGAGCCCTGATGGGCTACCTCAGCCTCATTCTATTTTCTTTATATCCCAACAGGGAGCCAAGGCATCAGGCTGTGGATGAAGGTCCTTAGGGATTGCATATTCCATAGAAGAATCAGCAAATTAGTGCATAAATAGAGACATAATTGATAGGGAAGTAACAAACCATAAATAGAACACATTACAGGGGGCTGTTAACAGCTCTCTGTACACCATTAACTTTGCTATGATGCTGAAATATCTTCTTCGTGCCTACACCATGTGCAGCATAGACATTTTCCCACATATTATTATACTGAGCATTCATGGCAGACAAAGTAATAAACTGTAAAGTGTAAAAGCAGACACAAGTGATAGCAGCAGGTGCAAAGATTTCATGTCCTCAATATTCTTCTTGTGATCTTCCTTGGAACAAGGAACTTCATCCCTATGATATGTAGACCATTCCTTCTCTTCCCCAGACTGTGTATGTTCAGTGTCACTCTGTTTATCTTTCAGCTCCAAACATCACAAATTTAGCACCAAATCTAACTATACATATATTCTATGCTGAAACAGCACACCAGCCATCTGCAAGGAAATTAGTTATCGTTATTTCAGCCAGGGTTCCCCAACAGTGGGGCTGAACCGGCCCTAGATAAGCTTGGAGCAGATACTGGGGGTTTATCATGAAAGCCAGTTACATCTGCTAGATACTTCTGGAACCCTTGCTGAAACATTTGTTAGGGTGTGCTTGCAAGTAAAGTTGCTGTACCGTTACCGCCAGTAAACATGTTATGGTTGGTTTATGGTTGTATTACAGGGTGAGCTTGAGCATCTAAAGTATTGGCTGTACTAGATATTCCATAATATATGGCCATTATAGCAGTGTTTTCATGTACTAGTAAGTTTGCTAGTAGCATTGGAGGCCCCTGACCAAATATCAAACCTGGGTCAAAAAAGTTTAAAAGATTTTGTTTTTATAAAACACATGCACTGATACACTGATCCCTGTAATTTTTGTAATTAACCAATTATTTTGGCTCACAATCTCCTCTGAAGAAGCTTTATTCATTAAATCATAGTTTGACAAGTGAGATCTCTTGGTTGCTCTGAGGGAATGAAAGAGGAATTTTCATTAGTAACTTGTTTGTGGAAACCTAATGAGTTTCTGGAGAGGCATTTAAATTACAAAGACTTTGAAATATTGTAAAAAGCACAATAACAAATATTCTGGTATAATAACATAATGCCTTGCAGAAATGTTCCACAGTTGTTAAGGTTTCTTTAACTTTTCCTCTCATGGGATCAAAAAACCAGGAAATCAACTTCACTACCCAAAAATTGGTTTATAACTATTAAGTGCCTTGATTTAATTGTTTTATTGAGATCAATTTTTTTGGTTCCATTACACAGTAAAAAGCCATCAAAGATATCAACAGATGACTGAGATGCAGAAATTAGAGGGTCAACGTGAGCCCATTTAACAGGTACTATCAGGAGAGTATCTGGGTCTGCTACCAGCTGAGTTAAAAAGCTACCTCAATGGAAAAATCATCTCTTTTAGGGGGTTATTTATTAAAGTCCGAATGGCGACAAGTCGGAATAAAAAAGGAGTTTTTCAGAATTTTTTAAAATCTGAGGTTGTTAAAAGTTCGAATAAAAAAGTACTCCAACTCAGACCTAATGAGTTCATGTAGAAGTCAATGGGAGAAGTCCTGAAGATATCCTGATCTGCTCTAGGTTTAGTGCAATAATCTGAAGATTTTGTCGTTTTCGGGGCATCAAATCCGAAAAATTTGTGCGATTCAAATCTTTCATGTTTTTTTACAGTTTTTGCATGTACAGGAATTTTTTTAGAAAAATGTATTGATTAAAAAAAAAAAAGCCTGTGTGGATTTGGTTGGAGTAACTTTCATAAAATAATGAGATCTTTTCAGATTTTATAACCCCCTTAGTGTGGACAACTGCAGTCTTCTATTCCAGGGTGTGAGCATTCATTACTCATTCATTCATTAGTGTGACACTAATAAATCATCAGTGAAGACTTTAATTCTAGGGAATAACTTGTCTCTAATGCTTACCTCAATCATTTTCCTTCCACGGATAAAAAAAACCTTGGAGATACATTTTTTGGTACCATCACAAGGTACAAAGTCATCAAAGATATAAAGAGGTGATTGCATAGATGCAGTTTTGTATTTGAGGGTCAACATGAGCCCAGTTAATAGGTACTGTCAGAGCCTATCTGAGTGTGCTACCACCACCTGGTAACCTACAAAAAACCCACCTGAAAAATCATCTTTTTTTAATGTGGACAACTCATCTGCAGTCATCAACTCCAGGGTGTTAGTGTGCTTTGTTCAGTAAAAACTTTAATTCTAGGGAACAAATAGTCTCTAATACTGCTCATTACAATTATTTTCCTTCCAAAAAAATCAAGCAAAAGTTTAATTTAAGTCAAATCATGATACAGTGAAGGCTGCAGAAAGACTAGACAGTACTACAACTCTTCAGTGCCATTAATAATGTATCTGTCTGTCACATAACTAGATTAGTACCTTCCATAAGATAGACATGGTAATTTCACATTTCATTTTCCATTCCTTTTAATAGACTTCACATTTTAAAGATTTATATTTGGCTTAGAAAGTGACTATTGGCGGGGGCGGTCCTTGGCCATGGTCGAGAGCAGACGTGTTTGCTAGGAGCTCCGTCCGTCTG
>CM044440.1:123909643-123941951 GCA_024363595.1 Xenopus borealis | reverse complement strand
ATTGTGAAATTTGTCTATAAAAAACCTGCAAATAAAACATAAGTTACAAAAAAAAAAAGAAAGTGACTATTGGCAACTTCATTTATACAAGGCAAATACCTGGAAATAGCGTGGATGATTTTTATTCAGTCCTAAAATGCAATTACTGCGCTTCCAATAATTCAGTTTTTCTCTTGCTGATTTCAACTGGCTAATTGCTAATGTGATGCCACTTTTCAAAAAGAATCCCATTCTCAGCCTCAAAACTATGGCCCAGTTAGTCTGATGTCAGTGATAGAAAAGCTTTTTGAAGGGATATCAAGGAATAAGATACATGACTTAATTTGGATTCAAATTACTATGAGTTTGTGCCAACATGGTTGCATATGTAACAGATCTTTCCAGACTAATTTAATTGCCTTTTATGAGGAGATAAGCAGAAACCATGACTCTGAAATGGCAGTGGATATAATATACATAGACTTTGGTAAAGCATTTAATAAAGTGCCACACACAAGTTTGATGGTTAAATGAAGGAATATTGGCCTGTAACATAGTATATGAATTTACATAGAGAACTGACAAAAGATAGATCCAAAGAGTGATTTATCTAAGTTGGGAAACTTGGCAGCAAACTGGAGAATGAGGTTCAATGTTGCAAGGCTATGCGCTTTGGCAAAAATAATATAAATGCAAATTATACACTTAATGGCAAAGTGTTGGGAGTTTCCTTAAGTGAGAAGGATCTAGGGGTTTTTGTAGAAAACAAGTTGTCTAATTCTGGGCAGTGTCATTCTGTGGCTACTAAAGCAAATAAAGTTCTGTCCTGCATAAAAAAGGGCATAAACTCAAGGGATGAAAACATAATTATACCTCTTTATAGATCCCTAGTAAGGCCTACCTGGAGTATGCAGTGCAGTTTTGGACTCCTTAAGAGAGATATAAATGAGCTGTAGAGAGTGCAGAGACTAAGTGCAACTAAACTGGTTAGAGGGATGGAAGACTTAAATTATGAGGGTAGACTGTCCAGTTTGGGGTTGCTTTCTCTGGAAAAAATGCGCTTGTAAAGGAAACATTATTACCCTTTACATTACATTACAAGTACATTAGAGGACATTTTAGACAAATAGCAAGGGCCCTTTTTACCTATAAAGAGGATCACTGCACCAAAGGCCACCCCGTCAGATTAGAAGAAAATAACTCATTTGAAGCAACATAGATGGTTCTTCACAGTGAGGACAATGAAGTTGGGGAATACACTGGCAGGTGATGTCATGATGGAGGATTCTGTTGATGCCTGTTGATTAGTGGCTTGGATGAAACATATTATCAAAGGCTATTGTGATACTAAATTCTATAGTTAGTATAGATCTGGGGATTGTTGTAGATAACAAGTTCTCTAATTCCAGGCAGTGTCATTATGTGGCTGCTAAAGCAAGTAAAGATCTGTCTTGCATAAAAAAGGGCATCAACTCAAGGGATGAAAACACTCTTTTGCCTCTTTATAGGTCCCTGGTTAGGCCCCACCTTAAGTATACAGTGCAGTTTTGGGCTCCAGTCCTTAAGAAGGATATAATGAGCTGGAGAGAGTGCAGAGATGTGCAACTAGGCTAGTTATAGGGATGAAAAAGGGTACATTGTCAAGGTTGTGATTCTTCTCAATGGAAAAAAGACAATTACGAGGGGACATGATTACTCTTTACAAGTACATTAGAGGGCATTATAGACAGATAGTGGGGGAATGTTTTTTTTTCTGTGTCAATGCACCAGAGGACACTCCTTCAGAGGACACTCCTAGAGGGACAGGTCTTTAATTTGTGGTAAAAGTGGTTCTTCACAATGATGGCGGTTAGATTGTGGAATGCCCTGCTGGGTGAAGTTGTAGGTTCTACAAGAGTAACTTTCTTCGACAAGCATCACAAGCTATTAATGTCACGGTCGGCACCCAATACCAGAGCAAACGCCAAGCACCCTGGTCTCGGCTCGTGCTTCACCAGTAGTGTGACCACCTTTGGCTTCGGGAGGAGCCCTCAGCTACTCAGATGCCACCTGGACTTAAACGAGAGGTGCAGAGCAGGCGTTCTGGTTGGCAATGGGGCACGACTGTAATAGAGTCAAATAAAGACTGAAAGGTCTTAGTACAAACGGGATTGGACGTAAACACGCCAGCGCGCATGCGCTATAAAAAATGGAAGTGTGCACCGGCGCGCACTTAGGAGGAAGAAATGTGGCGCGACGGGCATCCCCGACGCACCACTAGACCACCAGGGTGAGTATTCGTAACAATTAATATTTGAAAAGAATTTAACATTATTTAAAAATTAAAGATGGAGATTGCCCCTGCTCTGCTCTTGCTTTGCCTGTCTGTGCCCTGCTCAGCCTGTGGAACATAAGCCTGGTATTTGCTCTGGGGGTTTGTTAGCATTTGAAAATAAATTATGTGTAAGGTGTTTAATATGTGCTGGGGTTGCTGTGTTATTCACAGGGGAAGAGGAGGCATATGGATTTAATGATATGCCTTAATATGACATTTTTTTCACATATGAGTAAAAGTGATATCTCTACAGTGAGCACCAACCATTCATTTTTTTTGGTGTGCTACTACAATTAATGTGGACATGGTCTTGTGGTAACATGGGTGTGGTTTAAAGTGTGTGTGGTTTAAAAACAGGGAAAATCGGCCCTGCACTATGTAGGCCAGAAAACTATTGGCCCTCGGTACCAGCGCTGGATAGCGCTGCCCTATTCTATTGACAGCTGAAAGTGAGTCAAGAGCAAGAAAATGCAATATGCTGCATCTTAACAAACACACCAAAACACAAATGGAAACACACTGACTCACAACACTCATGACTACAGCCAGGCTTAATATTATGGAATCGGCTCTCAAACAAGCATTTTACACGCATTAGATGCATAAAATACGCAGGAAAATAATGCCCTAAACCTACATGTTCATTAATAATGCAAAGAGTATTATTATTAACAAACATTTAGAAAGTGCCAACATATTCTTATGTATAACTTTATTTAGTGTAGAACAAACTGTTTTGTCGTGACATAAAATGTTGTTTCTGTCTTTTTATTCTATTGTATCTGAAGTAGTGATGGGCGAATTTATTCGCCAGGGGCGAATTCGCGGCAAATTCCCGCGATTCGCCGTTGGCGAATAAATTCGCGAAACTGGCAAAAAAATTCGCCAAAAAAAATTCGCCGCGCAAAAACGAGCCGCGCGTCGTTTTTGCCGCGACGCGCCGAAAATGACGCGACGCGTCGGAAACGACGGGACACACGTCAAAAACGATGCGACGCGTTTGACGCGACGCGCATCAAAAACGACGCGCAACTCGTTTCGCGAATCGGCGAAAAATTCGCGAATTTCTCGGGAAATTTGCGAATTTTTCGGCGAAGCGAAACGCGGCCGTTTCGCCCATCACTAATCTGAAGAACAGTTTCTGTGCCTCGGGATATACGGTGCATAAATGCTAGATGTATCATCTGCCCATTAATTGGAAATGAATGTATTCAGCGTGATAGTTTGTTTCTTTCCATCAGATACTGGTACCACAGACCGGCCATTGACGTTAATGAATTAATCCCCGCAGTGATTAATATTCTTCTTCTTAGCGTTTATTATTTGATTGGATACAAACCCAATATTTATCTCGGCTAAATCAATCAGAATTAAAAGTGCAGCAGAGGAATGGAAGGAGGAGAGCTAAATATTAGTGGCAGCTGCACGGCCAGATGTCACAATTTATTTCTATCTTTTACTTGTCTGCAAAATATTTTGCACGGTACATTGAAAATATGCCTTCTGGTTAGGGCCCTTTTAGATGTCTTGAGTCCTGTAAGACTGGGTTATTTACATTTTGCTTTCAAAAAGCAAGTTTATAATAAACATCAATTTATTCCACAGTATTTACAGAGATTATATATCATTCACATCAGCCCTTGGCCTATTGGAGCTTAAGGTGGCCATAGATGCAGAGATCTACTCGTTTGGTGATGTCGCCAAATGACCGGATCTCCCCGGTATGCCCACATTGCCCTAGGGCCCAACGATCGGATCATAGCGCATGCAAAATGGGCAGTTGGATCGAAGACCTGCATACACGCACAGATGCGGCCGACTGGATTTTTTAACCTGTCCGATCGAGATCTGGCAGACTTTCAGTCAGATATCAATCCAGTGGGGTAACTACCAGGGGTGCAAAGGGTGCCCAGGGTGCTACCAGGGTCCCCACCCCCTTGGGGCCCGTCTAAGCCACGATAATGGTTATGGCAGGCGGTTATCTAGGGGGAGATTTTAAAGCACAAATGCCATCAACACTCCAGCATCTGATTCATAGATATAAGGGCCCAACAGGGGAGCCCAGGTGCCCATCCTGTACTGGGGCCCACCAGGGAGTAGTTACACCACTGAATTGATCGGGGAAGCCAGTCGGATGGCCCCGCACACGGGCTAATAAGCTGTCGACTCTGTCTATCGGCCTGTGTATGGGGGCCTTTATACTCTAAGGTGCCTATCACTTTTATCAGGAGCCAGTTAACCTTCCTGTGTATTTTTGGAGCATGGGAGGAAACCAAAGTACCTAGTGGAAAGAGATGGGGAGAACAGACGAACTCCTTCTGATGCACTGGCTGGAAACTGGTCTGGATTTGTGTTGGCATATATGGAATGTTTGTGCAGCTTCCTGACTAGGTTTTTCTGTTAAAAGCCAAAGAAACCTGAACTTCCTGGGGATGCCAACATGTCAAGTATCTCACAGTGAATTTAATGGCTAAGTTGATTTGTTGGGTCACAGGGAATTTTTAAAGGAGCACCACGCCTACTTTCAAAGTGTCCCTTTTGCAGACTTAGGGGCACATTTACTAATAGTGGCCCATTGAAAATTCACCAGCGAATTAGCTAGAGTAGTGCAACTTCACTTTGGCAAAGGGGAATAATTTAGCAAATTCTCTAAGTTTTTTTTCTTATGAATGTTACCCCTTTCGTAGAGTAGAGTAGGAGTTTGAAAAAATAAAGTTGAAAAGTAAGTCCCAAAAAAAAACGCTGGTGTGTTTTACTTTTTAGAGGGTGATAGGTTCCCCCCTACATTTGATAACATATGGCACCTTAACTACACTGTGGGCACATGCGTAGGGCATTAGACCACCCCTATATACTTTTATTAACTTTCCCTGGGCTTGTGTAGTGTTATGTGCGCTGCAGCATACATGCCCATACATTTTTAAATTTGGTACTTATGCAAATTGCCCTTCGCTAGGGAACTTCACTTTGCCTGGTGAATTTTCGCTAGAGCAACTTCTCTACCTTTCACATTTTGTGAATTTGCGGAGTGCTGGCAAAAATTCGCCAGGCGAAGTGCGGAAAAATGCGGGGAAGGCTGCGCTAGTGTATCTTAATCGGGTGGTTCACCTTTAAGTTAACTTTTAGTATGTTATACAATGGCCCATTCTAAGCAACTTTTGAAATGTTCTTCATTTTGTATAGTTTAAAAATTATTTGCCTTCAGCTTTCAAATGTAGGTCATTGACCCCCTCGAAAAGCAAATGCCCTGCACATTTATTGCTACTGCTGTTTTTGTTGCTTATTTTTCTTTTCCAGTCTCTCCTATTCATATTCCAGACTCTTATTCAAATCAACCAATGGTTGCTAGGGGAATTTGGTAAATTGCACAATGGATGACTTCTGAGTAAAATGCTAAATAACTCAAAAACCACAAATCATAAAAAATTAAAATCAATTGCAAATTGTCTCAGGATATCACTCCCTATATCCAGGGCCAGGCCACACCACACTAGCGCTCTAGGCAAGCCAGCCTGCTCCCGCTCCTGCCCATGTGCAAATTGGCACTTGCGAGCAAATAAAAATAGAAAGCGCAGATCATCACCCAGAAAGCAGACTGGACTGGGGTTACGCAACAGAGGAGGTACGTGCCTTAGAGTCCTACAGCGGATCAGGTAACCGCAGGTTAACTGCAAAGACCTGCGGTACCCTATGGGTTGCGGATAGAAGTTCCGGGTGTGGTATAGACGCGGGTCGTCAGTTCTGATGGTTTGCGGGTCGAAGGTCGGGTCGCAGGTCTTCTCAGTAGCGATACTTACTCCTTATTTCTAGTCACGTCTACTTCCAATGATGTCACTTCTGGTTTACAATGTCAGCACTTCCTGATTCTTGGTCAGCGGCTAGCGGGTTGTGGATAAGGTACTTGCGGGTCGGCCAGTGGGTCGAAGCGAGTAAGAATGTGGGTTGCAGATTGCAGGTTGCGGGTAAGGGTTGGGTACAGGTCCCAAAAAATGGACCTGGAGCCCCCCAGCTTTGCTCCCTAGACACGTGCCTACTCTGCCTACCCCTTGGCCCGGCCCTGCCTACATCATACTAATAGTGAACTCAAATGTGGAAAAAGCCCATTAGGAGCTCCTTTACTACACAGAAGGTATAAAATTAAGTGCAAAAACAGGTGTAATCTGCCTTCCATCTACAGATGGATACTGTCGCTGGAAAACAAGTTTTTCAACACACCAGTTAATAGTGCTGCTCCAGCAGAATTCTGCATGAAATCCTTATTTAAAGGAGCAAACATATTTTTTTATATTTAATTTTGAAATTTGACATGGGGCTAGACATGTTGTTAGTTTCCCAGGAGCCCTTAGTCCGTGTGATTTGTGCTAAGGTAAACTTCAGTCCCTCTACTGCTCTACTGCAAGTTGGAGTGATATCATCCCCTCCCTCAGCCCATCAGCAGCCTAACAACAGAACAATGGGCTGCTAACCAGATAGCAGATATCTGACTCCTCTTCTGAAGGTTTTGTTTGAATTTTTAAAATTCTCCCTAGTCCCTCCTAGTGGTAGACATGAGAATTGCACCAAAGTGGAAAACACCTGCTTTGTTCCTGCTTGGGTGCTATTCTCATGTCTACCACAAGGAGCTCCTACCACAACTGGCACAGAGATGGCTGCCTCCACAACTATATTACAGCTAAAATAAATAGATGTTGGTTCAATAATAAAATTTTAAGTAGTATTTGCAATGTAAGCAGTATAATTTATAAATAAAAAGTAAGCCATAAAAAAACTTTGCTGGTTTATGTATTCTATCAGTTTTATTCAACAGAATATTAAGTAGAGAAGAGGCTTGGCAAGAGGTGTCTATACTGATCTTGTGTTGATAATGTTAATTAATGATAGGGGATTGAATAAGAACTGTCAGCTGTCAATAGAAGCCAGTTAGCAATTGGCTGTGATCAATCTACTGACACAATGGAAACAAATGTCCAACTGGTTGCTGTAGATTATTGCACTGAATCATATTTACACCAATATTTGTGATGAGCCCTTTCACAAATGAATCAAATGAAAACATCTCCAAGTGAGCAGATCTCCCTGTGTATGGCCAGCTTAACTGTAACAGGAAGAAGTGTGGAAGCAAATGACACAACTCATTGCTAATTGGCTCATGTGACCTAACATGTATGGTTTGTGTGCACCGTGAATCGTAGGATCCCAGGGGGCGGCCCTTATTTTTTAAAATGGCAGTTTTCTGTTTGTGATTACCCAATGGCACATGCTACTAAAAAAGTATATTATTATGAAAATGGTTTATTTACACGAAGCAGGTTTTTACATAAGAGATAATTTATTCAATATATTTTTTATAGAGACTTACATTGTTCAGGGGGGGTAACGTTTACCTTTAAAAAGGAGAGTAGGAATAGGTAGCTGACAGTGTAAAGCATATAGGGGAAATGTAATAAAATTCCAATATATATACGAAAAAAAATTCACATCGCAATGTAATATTCTTCGTTAGGCTTTTATTGCATTTCGAATCTTAATTGCTCTTTGCAAACCTTTCACAACTGCACTGGAATTTCGTTGAATATTTTGTTGCAAGAATGGTTTATAGATTGTGAATTTTTATTACATCCACTGCGAACGTTCGAAAAAGCAATTTGCTTTAAAAGATTGTGAAGAAGATTGTAAAGTCCTTCAAAAACGGCTCAAACAAGGTCGCTAACTTCGGAAGCATCTTTGCGACCATTTTTTTTTGCGATTGTGAAACTTATTATATCCCCCCCCCATACAGTCCGTGAGTTAATTGAGGCCATACAGGTGTTTTTTTTTTTTTTTCATTTGTAATGTTGAATATAGACATTAGAGATATTCCAGATATTCTTTTTGCCTTGCAGAGAAGGTCAAAGGCAGTAAAGCAGCATAAACAATGCCATCATGTGGCCATAGACTCCAAGCACTGACGTCGGTCCCCTGAATTGAATATCATTTTATGCTAATTCTGAACTTAACTTGCACCATTAAGCAGCAGGAGGTCAATATTTTCTGCTAAGAGAGGCCCATTATCCAGCGCAGCAATATCAGCGGCATCTGCTGCTCTCACACATTGAGTGGAGGCCCCTGTCATATAGATAAAAAGAGGGTAAAAACATAAATAGAAAGCGCAAAGAAAACCAAGCTGGATTGACTGCTTATAGAGCGTTTTGTAATTCACTTTGCAGTTAACACAAGTGAAAGTACAGATATTGGATCCCTCATCCAGAAACCCATTATCCAGAAAGCTCCGAATTACAGAAAGGCTATCTCCCTTGGACTGAATTATAATCAAATAATCCAAGAATGATTTCCTTTTTCCTCTGTAATAATAAAACATTCTACTTGATCCCAACTGAGATAAAATGAATCATTACTGAAAGCAGAACCAGTCTATTGGGTTTATTTAATGTTTACAGGATTTTCTGGAAGACTTCAGATCCAAATTATGGAAAGATCCATTATCCGGAAAACTTCAGGTCCCATGTCTGTAGAGTCGTGTCCAGAGACAGGGAATGACAAACTGTAGCCCTGAATATCACAGGCCTATCACAGTTATTCCCATCTGATTCTCATCCAGAACATTAACCAAAGCACAGTAGGAGAAGGCCAAATATAAACTGTTTTGCTGTGTTTGATCGATCCAGAGCAGTTGCACTTGACATATACCCGGTGAAAGAAAGAGACGACCTATTTATAAGAAGGTCTTACAGGAAGATTTATGGAAACGTCTTTGTATGTGAAGAACATCCTTTATCTGCATCATTGTCCTTACAAAAATGAGTGGCATCTGTCCTACAATTTGACCTACAATTTTCCTACTACAGGTATGGGACATATTGACCAGTATGCTCAGGACCTGGGGTTTTCAAAATGCATCAGCTAATAGTGCTTTTCCAGCAGAATTTTTCACGAAAAAAAGCAAACCGATTTTTTTTCTAAAAATTAATTTAAACATTAATCAACCCCAATAGGATTGTTTTGCCACAATAAGGATTCATTAGGGGGAATGTAATATATTTTGCAATATTTAGCATGAAAAGTTGTATCTGTGCTATAAACCAGTGGTTCTGGATGCATAGTTAGCCAAAGGGACATAAAGTGATTTGCATGTCTCCGCCCATGATGCTTTATGGGAGAACTAGAACTCTCATTTTTGGTATCAAGGCAGTGCTGTGTATGGCATAAGACAAAAAAAAATCTTCTGATTTCAGAAGTAGTGATGGGGGAATCTCCCGAGATTCGCTTCGCTGAAAAATTTGCGAATTTCCAGAGAAATTTGCGAATTGGCGAAAAATTTGTGAAACGAGTGGCGGGATGCTTTTGACGCACTTTGCGGCAACTTTGGCGCGTTGCGTCGTTTCCGACGCGCGTCGCGTCGTTTCCGACACGTCGCGTCGTTTCCGACGCACGACTCGTTTTTCTGGCGAATTTTCGCAAAGCAAAATTTTGCTGGCGATTCGCGAATTTATTCGCCAGCGGCAAATCGCGGGAAATCGACGCAAATTCACCCCTGGCGAATAAATTCGCCCATCACTATTCAGAAGGCTTCACTTTGCATGTAATTGCTTGTGAGGAGCTTTTTGGCTCCTTTCAGTCCTTCTCACCCTAACCAGATTCTGTTTCCCATTTCCCTACTCTCCAAGTCCTACCCTCAGAAGCCATGTTTCAATATCTTGCACTGATGAGATGTAACAAGATGAAAACAGGCTGTCAGGATATATGGTTCTGAACCATTAGGCTGTATCTGTGCTATAAACCAGTGGTCAAAGGGACATAGGAGTGATTTGCACGTCTCCGCCCATGATGTCTTCTGGGAGAATTAAAACTCTCTGATTTCAGAAGGTTTCCCATTGCATGTAATTGCTTGTGAAGGGTTTTTTGGCTCCTTTCAGTCTTTCTCACCCTGACCAGAGTCGGTTTTTCCGCAACATTTAACGAAACTCCAGAGCAGAGGTTAACACAAAACCTTAGTGAAAATGCGCAATCTAATCTTCACCAGAGACTGATTTTACATTGCAAGCAATGCTATACATTCGCAAATATGCCATTTTAAATCAAGATTGCGATTTTTTATTAAATTCTCCCCATTATAGCTTAGTTGGGTTTATTACCGATAAAAAGGACATCGGTTTAAAAATGTTGAATTATTTGAGTAAAATGGAGTCTATGGGGGAACTACCTGATTGTAATTTTGAGTTTCCTGGATAGCGGGTTTCTGTATAACCAATTCATACCTGTGGTTATAGCTCAGGAAGCACATGTTTGAGGCATTGAATCATATTATGGTAGAAGGCATTTGCTTGAAATTGCATGGCAGGGCCAAGTGACCAGGTGCTCTAGGCAACCAGGCCGGCTAATGCCACCACCCCATATGTAAAAGCAAAATCAAATGAGGGCGGTAAACAAGAACTAGAAGTAGGCAGAATGCTTCAACAGGTACCTGCCCAGCTCCCTCTATTATTGTGCCCTAGGCCTCTTCTGTTTACCCTTAGTTCCTGTTTTGGGACATGGAGAATGACACTTGGTCCTACCAAACACACAGTAAGCAATCAATCCAAACTGCTCCACTACAGTTAGGTCAATAAAAGCAAGTATTTGACTGGTTGCTAAGGGTTACTGCAATGATGGAAACTGTTTTCTCCAATACACTGTGCAATAATAACAATGACTTATTGCAACAGCCATATGCTGGCCTTTGATTCTTCATTTAAAGTGCAGCCTGAGGCTCTCCAGTAGATAGTCAGCACTTTGTACTGCTTCTCCTGTTACTAAAAGGGAACATTCATTTCTGTTCTCCCACCCAGCTGGGCATTTCTCCAGGGGCTCTCCCTGACACTTAATTACGACACCAAAGATGGAAAGAGTGGTTGAAACAGTCAGATAACAGAGATTTATCGAATAGAGGTGAGATTTATCGAAAAGAGCTCGAGCCACAAAAAGCATCAGGGCTACTCATATCCAAATGAAATAGACACACAAGGATGACAAGGGGTTATTGCAATGTTTTATGTACAGTGGAAAGATCTGACCTATATTCTGAGCATTTTACACAAATCATCACTCATGGATGTCCTTTCTCTCAAAAGGATCTCTGCTGACTGCCAAGAAAGTACAACCCTGTCTGGTTTTCTAATGCTTGACTGTGCTTGACTAGGGCCACAGACAGTCTGGGACATGACATTCCCCTCATGTGTGCTCTCCTTCGGTCTTATTTTGCTTTTCTCATATCACATTGGGAATATCCTCAAAGGATATCCTCAAAGACCCAAGGACACATAACTTTTACATAAAAGTACACAGTTGCTTTATTTAACAGTAGGTCTTTCTGGCTGAAGCAAGGCCACCCATTCCGATTAGAAGAAAAGAAAAATGAAAAAATGTAAGTCGGGGACACGTCTGGGCAATTCATGGTGTCCTCATGCATAATTGATTCATTAGGAGCAGAGACGTAGCTCTGTAAGGCTATTATAACGTAACTCCTCTCCCCTTCCTTTGAATTTGCCCAGTTGGTAATTCAAGGGATTCTGACATTTTACTTTACACTATAGCTGTTTGCAAGTTGACAATATCATGTGCTGTAAGCATTTTTATTTTCAGCTTCTGTAAATTCTTTTATACACATTAGGTAATCTCAGGGAACTTTGAGTATTCTTATATTGGGGGGCTGGATTATTTCTTATGCTACATAAGTTGTTCCACTTGAAGTGATAGGTTCTGGGGCTTGATGTTCCTCTACTTTATATAGGGGGTTGTGCACAGGTTCTTCTAGGACAAGGATAGAAATGAGGTTCCTCTTGCATGGTGATACTATCCTAAAGCTACCAAAGCCGCCTGATATCTTGGGTTGCCACCTTTTCTTGAAAAAAATACCAGCCTTCCTATATACTTATATTTTTTTCCTATTAACAACATTGGGATCAGCCACTAAAACAACCGGCCACGCCGCTATAATACTGGCCAGGTGGCAACCCGACGCGTATCCACACCTTAAAATATTGTAATATGAAACTTCATGCAGCTTTTTTCCAGTCCTGATGAGCTGATTAATACACCAAGAGTATCCCAGAGCACATTGAGCATGTGCAGTTCACTGATTATAGATGAAGAACTGGCCAAAATGATATATATCTAGAATAAAGAGAAAGGGAAACCAGCTCTATGCCTGGCGATTCTCTGCATTGATGAGTCAGACAGATCTTATAACAGAACAAGGAATGTATCTCTTTGTACAGCTGTAAGTAGGCCATTGTTCAATTCCAATAGACATTTTTGTTTTGTCATATACAGTGTATTACAGTAATTTGGCTCTGTATGAAGCTTTCTGCGCATATTTTATTTAGCAGCATGGCCCCTGTACATTCTGATTTAAATATTTAAAGGGATCCTGTCATGGGAAATTTTTTTATCAAAATCTATCAGTTAATAGTGCTGTTCCAGAAGAATTCTGCATTGAAATCCATTTCTCAAAAGAACAAACAGATTTTTTTTATATTTCATTTTAAAATCTGACATGGGGCTAGACATATTGTCAATTTCCCAGCTGCCCCAAGTCATGTGACTTGTGCTCTGATAAACTTCAATCAGTCTTTACTGCTGTACTGCAAGTTGGAGTGAAAACACCCCCTCCCTTTCCTCCACCCAGCAGCCTAACAAAAGAACAATGGGAAGGTAAACAGATAACAGCTCCCTAACACAAGATAACAGCTGCCTGGTAGATCTAAGAACAGCACTCAATAGTAAAACCCATGTCCCACTGCGTACTATTCAGTTACATTGAGAAAGAAAAACAACAGCCTGCCAGAAAGCAGTTCCCTCCTGAAGTGCTGGCAAAAGTCAGATGACTGGGGCAGCTGGGAAATTGACAAAATGGCTAGCCCCATGTCAGATTTCAAAACTGAATATAAAAAAATCTGTTTGCTCTTTTGAGAAATGGATTTCAGTGCAGAAGTCTATTGGAGCAGCACTAAACTGATGCATTTTTAAAAAAATATGTTTTCCCATGACAGTTTCCCTTTAAAGTATTCACTTATCTATTCTATTCCTAGTTGTGTAACAAAATTGGTTTATTCAGATTTTTTTTCTTTTGTTCTTAAGAATAATGCAATAGATATATATTCATCCAACAACATATTATATTGTTCATTCCTTGTGCAGTCCTTTTCAGCACACAACCCACTAACATAGCAGTGTTGCTGAGCCCCCACCCATTTTTTTAGGTATACTCTATTCTATGGGGTGCCGTTTGTCCCAAATACATTCTGTATACAAAACTAGCCCTGAAACACAGAGCGAATGTCTATGGTATATTACTATTTGTGACCATATACACAGATAAAAAATATACAAAAAACTTATTTCTATTAAAGAATGAGAACAAAATATGGTTAGTGCACAAAAGGATGTCATTATATTACAAACTCCATTCTGTACATTTTAACAATCATTTTGTCTCACAAATATAAAACCTCCATGTAACAGACTTATATGCAGAGTTACTTACAAAAGGAATTATGTAAAAAAAAAAACTTTGACATAAGATATAATAGTGTAAATAACTAGTGCATGCCAAGTGAGATTTGAATGACAAAATAGATATTTGTGACAGAAAGCAAGATTTTATAGTACATGATTCATTTTTTCAACAAAATTTAAGTTTTGTTTGACAAAACAGATAAAATAACCATTCTGTGAATCAATACTGTCAGGTACTTTACTGAACCAATAAGAACAAAGCTTACCGGAACAGGAATATGAATCATAAGACAATGGCAAAACAGCAGGAATGCCCTTAACCAAAATGTCCACACAAGTAGGCTGGTAAGCTTTGTTCTTATCCTATATAATAAAGTTCAAGTGTCTCTGCGTCCAGTCCCTGTGTCTGTGGAATTGAGCTACTGCGCATGTGCCCCATGGACAGCCAGCGCGAAGTGTCTAACGCTAGTGCAAATTCGCCAACACCGACTCTGGCGAATTTACGCTAGCGAAGTAGATAGAATAGAAGTCCCAAAAAACGCTGTGGCGTGTTTTACCATTGTGGGTGATAGTCTGAAAAAGAAGTGTATGTTACAGCCACTACACAGACCCAGGACACCTTTAATCAAAAAAAATAAAGTTGTCCTATTGCCCTACATGTGCCCCCTATATAGTAGTGTTGCCATATGTCAGGAAATGTAGGGGGGAAGGAGGGTAACACCCCCCAAAAAAAACAATGTTTTTCAGGCGAAAATTCGCCTGGCGAAGTGCGGTGAACGCTTGCGAAACCTGCGCTAGCGATTTTTCGGATCTTAGTGAATGTCCCACTTGGAGCGCAGAGACTTCCGTTAGTGGTTTATAATCTGCTGCCTTCAATCTATGGAAAGACCGGTGCTACATAACGGTGTGCCGCTCCTCACCGCTACACCGCCAGCTGTACACATGCCCAAGCACCATGTGACAGAGGAGCAGCTCGAGCTGTGGGATGTGTGACCCGGGGAGTCCGCGGCGCAGTCAGTAAAGGTAAATGGGGGGTCGGGGTAGAGAGAGACTTCCACCAGCTCCTCACAGAGCGTCTTGCCTCTTTATTTATTGCCTAAAAGCCCTGCCCTCACGGGAGAGCCGCAGCCAATCCCAGTGCGCTCCCCCACCCCTCTTTGTTGTGCTGCCCAATGGCAGAGGGATACTTGCATACAAGTGCGTCTGCTACATGGAGGTTATATATTTGTGAACAGATTGATTGTTAAACTGTACAGAATGGAGTTTGTAATATAAGACATCCTTTTGTGCACTAACCATATTTTGTTCTCATTCTTTAATAGAAATAAGTCTTATGTATATTTTTTATCTGTGTATATGGTCACAAATAGTAATATAATATGAGAGACATTCGTTCTGTCTATCAGGGATAGTTTTGTATACAGAATGTATCTGGGACAAACGGCACCCCATACTATTCAGATGTATGGCATTTGCAATATACAGCATTGCAATATATCCTTTTTTGTGGATAGTTTTTCATCATCATCGTCATCCTCATCATTATCCATCAATTGTCATACATCAGTTATTGTCAATCATTTCCATCAACCATCATAATCATCCATCATCATCAATTTTAATTATTAATTAATCATCATCCATCAATCATCATCATCCAGCAAATAGGGGACCTTTTTACAAATATTAGGGGACCTTTTTACCTATAAAGAGGAACACCACACCAGGGGCCACCCCTTCAGACTAGAAGAAAAGGACTTTCATTTGAAGCAGTGTAGGTGGTTCTTCACAGTGAGTACAATGTGGTTGTGGAATGCACTGCCGGGTGATGCTGATTCTGTTGATGCTTTTTAGAGGGGCTTGGATGATTTTTTGGACAGACATAATATCAAAGGCTACTGTGATACTAAACTCTACAGTTAGTATAGCTATGGGCATATATGGTTTGTGTGAAAGTGTGGAGGGGTGTGTGTATGCTGGGTTTTAATTTGGAGGGATTGAACTTGACTTTGTCTTTTTTCAACCCAATTTAACTATGTAACTATGTAACTATCATCAACTACACATATCAATTCATCCCCACCCATCAATCCTCATCCATCAAGAATCATCAACTATACTTATACATTAATCATTTTCCATCAATCGTCATTATCAATCATCATAGTCCATGAATCATAATGATCAATCATTATCATTAATTTCATAGAGCTCCCCTGCTCTATACAGTTAATATTATAGTATATATACAAGTTTTGTTCTTGTGAATTAGCCCCTAAAAATGCCAACCCGATCAATTTATATTGGAAACCAGTAAAAGGGCCATGTAACAACAATCCGAAATACCCTGTATATGATTTGATAATATACTAACACATAATAGTCAACTAGGTCAACCCAAACATCTTTGAGACTTCATGTGGATCATTCTACCCACTTCTCCAAATGCTAAATGGACATTTTTATTTCTACTAGACATTCTAGAACTACTAATGCTTGGGCTACTAGACCAAACCTCTTTTGTTTTCTTGTAAGGGGCTTATCAGATTGATGAAACATGTGGAGGTTGATAAGGCAGATTGTTGGAAGAAGAAAGAGACAATCGCTGCAAAGTCACACCTAGAAGCAGAGCCAGACTAGGGGCATCAGAAAATGTTATTTGTATCAATCTAGGGCAAATCTTGTATTGCCTACCAAGGCCTACCAAAGTAACTATGATCATGTTTTAGCAGGGATACTATAAAAAAACTTAATAATGTCCTTAAGGAAAATAGACCCTAATGTTACCATCCAAAATTTTGATTTGGCTTACAGTGGGTTTCTGGGAGATTTACTTCAATCACATCTTGATGGCAACAGGCTGCCCAAACCCAAAGCACGAGTCTTAGGAGGTGGTAAAAAAAAGTTAATTGCTGGCTGTCCAAAAGCAGAAAACCAATTGGTATCTCTCACTCTTAATCGATTTCTTTCTTTTTGTTACTTTTAATCTCCTGATCTTGTGTAATTACATTGCAACTGAACAATTTCTGAGGGCATCAGCAAATTATCAATATGCCATTAATGTTTTATGCATTTTCCTACTGCCAAAGTCTAGTCATTTTTTCCAAGTCAATGTACTATCTTCAGCCTCTGCAGCAGTTGTTACTATTATGCACCATCTCAGTTATGTTTAGCTGATACAAATAAAGGGCCTGCACAACCAACTTTATGTTTAGCTGATACAAATAAAGGGCCTGCATAAAGAATGCTTAAACCTGAAAATCTGATAACGGCCTGCAGTCCTAGTAAGCCTTGTTTGCCCATTTATTAAAATGGCACTAGGGGAGTTAGACACATCTTTTTTATTCTGCAAGTCAATAATTGTCATAATAAAAAACTGCCAATATTTTGTATCCCTATGTCTTCAAAATGTATATTAATTTAATCTAATGTACACGGCCTTCCTTTGTCTGAATAAATCTCAACACTATTGCTTTACAGCCATTCTCCCTTGTTATAACTATGAATCAAGTTTGGCTTGTCCCTTTATTGATCAAAAGTCATTAAAATGAATTTATCGAGGGGCTTAAGAGTAATTTGCAATGTGCCATGTGTTTTCTAGCTACAGTTTCTCATTTTTATCATAGCTTGCCAAGCTGGCATCCATACATGCCATGGTGAAAAAAGTATTTTGTAAGGATGGGCACACCGTGAACTGGGTCAGTGTTGTAAATTTGGAGAATTGTAGGGTAGACTGGGCAGTAACTGAAACCTCACCTGCCTATTCTTTTATTTAACATAGTGCACTTTTTATTAGTATTATATAGAGCCAATGGACCTTTAGTTTGGATCACCTGTACTTCCTCTTCTCCCCCTGTAATAATGATAGCTTAAAAATGATCAACAATGATCTCTGTATAAGCAAATCCCTCCCTTCTCCCAGCAGCACCCATTTTTCAGAAGGAGCTCATAATAAAGAAGACTTGTCTGTAAACTCATTAGCTGCTTTCTCCTCCTCCTCAATATGCCTGGAAGAGGTTGTATGTTAAACAGCTTTGAATTTTAGTCTTTGCCCTGTTTAGTGCAAAAGATAATAAAACATAAAGATTCCTTACATAAAACAGTAGCTAAATAGTATATTGCAAAATCTCCTATAACAGGCCACAAACCCTCTACATTATCTAATAAGTTGGATAGAACTTGAACAGGACATTGGGAAGGTGATGCCAAGTACAAAGATGAGGACAGGGAGTAAGTTAAAAGTCTTTCTGTTTCCTTGTTTTTATAGCAATGATTTCCATCCCCCAGACATATAATATGCAGAAGGCAATTTTGCCAGTAAATGAGGCCAACTTATGATTGTCACTAGAAAATGCCTCGTATTTGTCAAATGGAAGTCTGGATGTAAATCACAATACAGTGCTCTGTATTCATTGAAGTGCCATTCTGCAATTTCATATTTATGGCACTTTGAGTTCATTGAGTAAAATTAAGTGTTGCAGTTAAATGAAGCCGTTTAAGCAATAGTCTTACCACCCTACACGGAAATTCTGCAAAAATAAATCCATCATTTTAATTATCTGCCATTTCTTTATTCCTGGGCTACATGGAAGTGCATTTTTCAGGCTACATTAAAATGTAGATAAAGTAAGAGTGAATGGTTATAGTGGGATATTTTTATTAGGCACCTTTGATATGCTCTAAATACCTGTGGCTATTGTGTTTGTGCAGGGTGTATTTGCTTGATGTTCTGGTTCCCTCAATGGTGCAGAACCTACACCACATTCCATCATTAGCTGCAGAATTCTAAAAAAAACACTGGCTCACCAATGAATATCAAGCCCAAATCATGGCATCCTCTGCTACATTGCTGCTCACTCCCTTTATAAATGCAATGTTCTGTTATGGGAATTTTTGACCTTGTACAACCCAATAATTTATGAGGACGTTTTCCAGCAAGTCATGGGCCTTTTCACTACATAAAATTTATTGTCTCTTTATGTATATAATGGAAAATCTGAAAGAGGTTAAGGTCCTTCTACTCCGTGTTGGCTTTCTGTCATAAATACTTCATAAGAGTGTAAATTGAGAAAGTTATTAGTAGAGGAAGAATATAGCTGAGGATGGAAAAATACAATTGCTTTAATCTGCTTAACTCTTTGTCAAAATGCACCTGTAGAGTAGTCCGTATGAACCAGTCGGACATCTCCATTCATCTTCATAACTGTGTCATAAAAACACAGTTATCAGTGCTAAAATAAGCATCCTGGGGCCTCCGCAGATACCTACAAGACCTTCTACTTGTGCTACACCAGACTCTTCTAGGAGCCTCATGAGTTCTTTCAAGCATACCACATACAAGTCAGCAATCTCAGGAAGCCATGTGTTACAGTAATATCACCAACATATACTAGTTGAAATGGATCATTATATGGCAGCTCTAAAATTGGTGCAGGATTTAATAATCAGCCCTGTAGCATCAGCTTCTAGTCTCATTTTCTGCTTGATGATTTGTGATGACGCCCTAAGCTTAGCTTCTCAGCAGCAGCCCAGGGCATACTGAACATGTGCAGTGCTACTAACACAATAAAATTCAAGATGGTGCTCCCCTGTGCTCAGTTTTGAAGGCCTGGATTATTACTGTTAGAGAGATGCTGAACCTTTCGACTGCCACGCTAAGCTCATGATATAAAATTTTTTATCCATATTTGTTTTTAAGATTTACAATCAATCGACTTTTTATTTGCTTGGAGACTAGAGGTCAGTAGGCAAAAATGTGCATGCAGAGTATCGAAGCCTTACTCAAACTATTTATACCTGACTTGATTTACTCATCAATGTGATATTTTAGAATAGTGTCTATCATGTTTGTAGCATGGTTGGGTGGGACAAACCATGTCATCAGTATACATCCTGTTTTTTATGGAAACTCTGCATTGAATTTGATTAAATTCCTTATGTTTTATATGTGAATTTAAAATAGTGCATGGGTATTAAATGAGCACATAGAAGAAATATTGTTTTTTACAATTGTTTTTGTTTTTCATTGAAAGCTAAAACTTGGGCAAACAAAAAACCTGCATAAGGGAAAAAAAGGAGCAAGACAATGCAAGATAAACTATAAAGTTCTCGTGTGCTTCAGCCAACCTTGAAACACCCTTTCGGGCAGAGTGCAGTGCAGTATGAAGCCCTTGCCAGAGGCAGAAATCATACAATCACAGAAAAATACTGCAGCACCTCTTAATTGCAAAAAGTAAAAACTTGCCTTTATTAGGTCAGAAATGCAACGTTTCGGGCCAGTCCTTGCTTGAGAAAGGGCAAGGACTGGCCCGAAACGTTGCATTTCTGACCTAATAAAGGCAAGTTTTCACTTTTTGCAATTAAGAGGTGCTGCAGTATTTTTCTGTGATTGAATGCAAGATAAACTAAACTTTTTTACAGTGTTTACCACAAACTTGAACATCAAGGAATGATAAATCTGTCCCAACTTTAAAAATAATTCACTGATAATGGCTCTTCCTTAGTGATGGACGATTCTGGGCATTTGAAATGCACTGAAGTCAACGGGTGTTGAAATAATTTTGATGCTTTTCAATTTTGACACAAGCGACAATTTTTACTCGTGCAATTATTTGGACCAAATGCATTAAAGTCAATGGGCGTCCGAATAATTTTGTTGTGTGGCAATATTGATATTGACAATTCTGATGTGCACCAATTTTTTATTTTTTTGCTGCAAATTGCGAATGTAGACATTTACCGCAAATTTGCGTCTGGAAAATGTATTCGCCCATCACTACTCTTTGTGCTTTCCTTAGTCATATAGACTAAGTACTAAAGGAAGCACAAAATGCATCAGGTAATCAATAGACTATTTACTTATTTTCACAAGCCTAATGTGAAGCAGCTAATAGCTAATCTTCGCACTTAACTGAAGGCATTGCACTTTAACCCTCCATCTACTTTGGTTTGAGTTTCAGCTGGTTCCATACCCTGTTCTGAGTGACCTGCATGGCAAACTTTCAGGCTGATGGTGGTCTTACAAATATACACAGCCAGGTGGTATTATTATGCCCAGTATCATGCTGAGGGATTTTGGGCCCACTGGGGTATTCAAGGGCCCCAACCACTACCACAGTTGTAAACTACACAGTGCCACAAACTCTGCCCCTCATTGCAACAAACCATGTATCTCCCACCCCTACCCAAACCTCATTCCCACCTCAACCTTGTACCTTTGGCCCTCTTGTGGCCACTCCAATAATCAGGTTTGGGACCTTGCAGAGCACATTCGTGTCACGGTCCACAGAGATTTGTTCCGAGTGCCCAGTCCAAGTTATGCCAGGCATTCCGTTTTAACTTTAAAGGAAAGTAACACCAAAAAATTGAAGTGTTTCAAAATATTTAAAATATAATGTAATTGCCCTGCACTGGTAAAACTGGTGTGTTTCCTTCAGAAACTCTACTATAATATATATAATTAAGCTGCTGTGTGGCCATGGGAGAAGCCATTCAAATTGAAATAAGGAGAAAGGGCACAGGTTACAGATAAACTGTCTAAAATGTCATTGTTTTCTTGTTGTCTGCTACTTAATCTGTGCCTTTTCTCCTTTTTTAATTTTTAACCGATACCCCCATGACTATACAGCAGCTTGTTTATATAAACTACAGTAGTAGTTTTGGAGCAAACAAAACACACTTTACCAATGTGAGACACCAGTATATTATATCTCAATTAATTTAAAACACTTTTGGGGGAAAGTAATAAAAGTTAGTAATAGAAAAGCTATTCGCAATGTGAAAATTTAAGCCTTTGCGCAAATAAATTAGCTTTGTGCAAATTTAATATAACCTTTGCGAACCCAGAAACTGTTTAGCGACCACTTCCGACAGTGGTAGAAGGTTTGTGAATTTTTTATCAATGTATTGAAAAAGTTGTTATGTTTGCTCCAAAAGATTACGGCAGTTTCAAGCAATTCTTGAGACTGCGCAATTAAAAGTCGCAGTGTGCAATTAAAATATGCAGTGTGCAATTAAAATTCGCATTGTGCAATTAAAATTTGCAGTGTGCAATTAAAATGCACAGTGTGCAATTAAAATTCGCAGTGTGCAATTAAAATTCGCAGTGTGCAATTAAAATTTGCAGTCTGCAATTAAAATATGTAGTGTGCAATTAAAATTTGCAGTGCATAATTAAAATTCACAGTGTGCAATTAAAATTCGCATTGTGCAATTAAAATTTGCAGTGCACAATTAAAATTCGCAAGGCAATAGCAGATTACTGAACAATATTACATTGCGAGATGTGGATTTTTAACCTTATTGATTCTCATTCTTTTGCTCTTTGCGACTTTAATTACATTTCCCCCTTTCAGTATTCGTTGCTACTGTTCCTTTAATTTGTAATTACTTGTTATAAGAACTGAGGTTATTGCATCAATAGATAAATGATAACTCAATTCTTCTAATTAGTGAGCAGTTACTAAGGATCGTTATTTTACAACTCTATTTATGTAGCCATAGCTAAGATTTTTTTTGACCCCCCCCCCTCATCTTATTCCCCAACAAGCTTTAGACATCCAGCAAGTTCAATTACTTTAATATAACAAACACAGTAGAATTTATTAGATAGGGCATGACTCCCTAGAGGACACATGAGCAGAGTGCAAATTGCAGGATTTCACCCTTGCAGAGTCATTTCCCTGACTTGGCAGAAGCCATATTAATCTTTTGAAAAAAAAATAAAAAAATAAAAAAGATTGTCCTCACGGTAGAGTGCCTTTTAATTACCTGGGAAAAAACAGAGATAACCTCTTGGGGTTCAGCTAAAAATGACCTCTCAGATTTCAATTTTTATAGGTCAGACACAATGAGAGGAGAGAGAAAACTGTTAGGAACATCCAGCACAAAATCTGTGTATCCTGTCCCACCGCATAGCACCAGATGGGAAATCTTTATTTCCTTTTTTTTTTTTTATTTCTTTTTTAAGGCTTTTTTTTTTGCCTTCTCTCAAGGCATCTTCTATCTCAAAAAGGTCATGGTGGGGGAAGCGCCCAGTTTCTGTGCTGCAGTCACGACCGTCTCTCCGTTTAGTGCTGCGCTGAAAGTTGAAACAGAATACTGCATTGCAGCAGAGCAAATTCCAAGAGCTACAGAGTGAAGTTGGGGAGTGAGAAGAAATCATGTATTGCAGATCCATTACAAAGCATTCGATGGAGCCGCTGACTCGATTTCTATTTCACTGCTATTTTAGGTGTTTTTCCCCCTTCTTTTTTTCTTTTTCTATTGACATGAAAACACTAGAAGGGGGGGACAAGTACAAAGCAGCTTTATTTGAGCTGCAGTTAAAAAAAAAAAATCAGTTTTCTCTTTGAGTAAAAGCATTTTCAAATGATTCGATTTTATTAATTGATTAAAAACTTAATTGATGATTAAAACAATGTACATTCATTGGCTGTAATACTAATATCTATAGTCTTTAGGTTGATTAATAGAATGATACATTTTAATTTATTTAAAAAATATTCTAAATCATTAATTGTATATGCATAGTTTTTCTATATATAGAATTATATTATTATTATATATTATAAACAGGTTATTGCTTCCAACACAATATTCACTGACTTTTAAAGGGCAGGCAATACTCGTGAAATGAAAATGCCTTGTATTGTGGTGTGAGGTGTCATACTGGTGATTTTGCAGGAATTTTGCCAAAACAAAAGCTGCATTTTCTTCCTAATGTCTAAATGCATTTGATTCAATGGTCTTTTTTTATCACATCGTTTACCTGGAATAAAAATGTTGTTGGAATTTTTTCTGGCACAAAAGACAGCATTTTTTCCATGGAAAATCTCTTATTGGAGGTGTAGGGGCCTATAGGTTTTACAAATTCCTATAGAGTTAAATCCCCTACCCTCCTTTATACCTTAGTTACTATGCAGATGCGTATGTATCTAATTTACTGTTACACCACAAGTTATTGGCCAAAGGGTGTAATGACCACTTCCTGCTACACGTCTTTATAGTGTTGGACAGGGAGTGGCCACTTCCTCTTTGGCTCCTGGTGTCCTTGCAGCTAGGTGTTTCCATTGAGCCTGGGAGTCGGGGACCAGGAAAACCCTGTGAACGAGGTTAACTATCACAGGATAGTTCTTTAATAGACTCTCTAGGAGAGTAAGATAGTCAGCTTTATATAGCATGAGCAGCTGTCTGCTCCATCAAGGATTAAGTAGCATGGAGTAGCTTCCCACAAGTCTTCCCCATATGTCTTTAGTGAAGGGACTACAGCAGATAGGGCTTAGCTTTGTCTCCCTAACCACTCCACTGGACGGGATCCGGACCACTTGAAGGTGTATTGCCTTGGGAATTAATGTACACTTGACTACTTTGCCTTATGGGAGTACCAGTCTTCATTTTGCTGTATCTGCCTCATCTATCCATTTTGTTGTACAGTTGCCTGTGTATTATAGTTCAACTACAATACACAATCCACTTGGCGAAGGCCCTGCTCTGGTGTGTAGGTGGCAGTGTAACCCATGCTCATATCACTAGCTGGACACTTTAACTAGCCCAAAAATGCATTACAGAGAGTTTTCTCATGTTTTTTACCCAGCAAAATTGCAGTTTGGAAGTTTCAAGTAGAAAGCTGTTTTTACTCATTACACAACTATTAGAAGGTGCACTTTTGAAAAATATATGGCTTTCAGGGGTCTTTATAGAGTTATAATAAGCAGACAGGGGGCTTTGTTTGCATAAGGTGAGTTGTTAGCCATGACTATTCATATGCACAATTTTATTTTTAGGGTCCCTTTTTACTTGTGTAAATCTATGCACGGTGACTGGTGTAAGGGTGTGAAGTTGCGCTAGTCTATCTACTTCGCTAGCGAATTTTTGCCAGGGACACTTTTAGTAAATTGGCGAAGTTGTGAAATAACATCACGCTAGCTTCGCACTTTAGTGAATTTTCCCCTTAAAGAACAAGTAAACCTTTTTTTTTTCTATCTGTAAATTTGCTCTAAACAGCTCCCCAGATTAATGTACCTTAGTCCCTGCTGCAAGTCTGCTCTGGTTTCTGTGTTATCAGCAGCTTGTTTCCTCTTCTTCCTGGTGCAGAGTGAAGCCCTGCCCCTTAGCTTTCTGAGCTGACCTTATCTCTCAGACTAGTCTTGGAGATCATTTGCATAATGTGACATAGCAGAGACCAGTGTGTTTAGCAGCTTTTGCTTGGGGAAACTAGCTTACTAATGCACACACTGGCTCCCTCTTCCTCTCTATTGTGGAACAGCAGCAAATGGACTGCTCAGTAAACTAAGGGGCTGGGCTTCACTCTGCACCAGGAAGAAGGGGAAACAAGCTGCTGATAACACAGAAACCAGAGCAGACTTGCAGCAGGGACTAAGGTACATTAATCTGGGGAGCTGTTTAGAGCAAATTTACAGAAAGAAAAAGAAAAACATTTACTTTTCCTTTAAGGAGAATGCTTATTTGCTGTTCTAGACTCACCTGTGAAAACCTCAGGGTGAGGTTTGGGGAAAATGCCGATTTGCTTGGTAGGGTGAGATGTGGGGATAAACTTCTAGATACATTTAAATGCCCAACTCAACTGATTTGCTGTCCTTGATTCTGATTTTTTTTTCAACAAATTCTTCAGCATATTTTTCTAATCGATAATTCTAATAGGAACACTTTGAGTTCTTATTTATTTTAAAATGTCCCCTGCAGGCACTGTCAGCTTTCCCCTTTGGGCTGCAATTCAATAGGATTGATTTCTTTCAATAAAGAATAATGAAAACCTAAGCCTGAAATGTCACAATCGCATGATGGACTACCAAATAAACTATTATTGCTGGCGGGACTTTCTTGGCCTCGATAAGCTTGCCTTGAATGTGTGTGACTCAGGGACCAAGGGACAGGGGGAAAGCTAATGATCACATATTCCTAAATGATACAGCTATACAGTTTGAGCCTTGTATAAGGCCATGACAACTTTGACTTTATGGGGGTTGTTTGCAGAGAACCCAGATGCAAGAGCACTAAGCGACACAAAAACACACCCCTCATTCAAAGAGCACTTATGCCTGGGGTCTAGTTGTTCTCTTTACTTCACACCAAAATAAAAAGCAAGCTTAAGGTGCAGAGAGTAACATCAATAGGTGAAAGGCATGGTTACATAGTTAAATTGGGTTGAAAAAAGACAAAGTCCATCAAGTTCAACCCCTCGAAATTAAAAGCCAGCATATACACACACACACACACACACACACACACCCCTTCACTCTTTCACACAAAACATATATGCCAATAGCTATACTAACTGTAGAGTTTAGTATCACAATAGCCTTTGATATTATGTCTGTCCAAAAAATCATCCAAGCCCCTCTTAAAAGAATCAACAGAATCAGCATCACAACATCACCCGGCAGAGCATTCCACAACCTCACTGTCCTCACTGTGAAGAACCACCTACACTGCTTCAAATGAAAGTCCTTTTCTTCTAGTCTGAAGGGGTGGCCTCTGGTGATCCTCTTTATGGGTAAAAAGGTCCCCTGATATTTGTTTATAACATCCTATAATGTATTTGTAAAGTGCAATCATGTCCCCTCGCAAGCACCTTTTTTCCAGAGAAAACAACCCCAACCTGGACAGTCTCCCAGTCTCATAATTGAAGTCTTCCCTCATCCCTCTAACCAGTTTAGTTGCACTTAGTCTCTGCACTCTCTCCAGCTCATTTATATCCCTCCTAAGGACTGGAGTCCAAAACTGCACTGCATATTCCAGATGAGGTCTTAGTAGGGATCTATAAAGAGGCCTGACTGCTCCTAAATTAGGGGATCAATGGGTGGATGTCTCAATACCTCCCCTCTCTACCTGCCTCTTATGAATATAGTCCTGCTAAACACAGGCAGTTCTGTATTCATCGGGGAACCCAGGTCACTGTGCTCCATTTTTCAGAGAGCAGAGAGTAGTGATGGGCATTTTATTTGCTTGGGTCGAATTTCACGCTATTTTCCACAGGCAAATAAATTCACCTGCGAAAATTCATTGGCTTCAGACAAACAAGATGCACACTTCCAAAACAACATGTGTGGCGCTCAGTTTTCGACGTCTCCACCCATTTTTTTTGGACACCAGTGCGAATGTACGCCAGAGTCCAAAATGAGATGCATGCATCCAAAATGAGACATGCGCGTCCAAAACGAGACACCAGCGGTGTTTCATGAATTCTTCACCAATCACTAGCAGAGAGCTGCAGCAACTTTTAAAAGAGCCATGACCATATTTTGCACCCTGAACTGCACTTCATATTTGACCCCTTATATTTTTCATCCTACTTACTCACTGCCTTAACCATACCATGCTGTGCAATGTGTTATTGCCTATGTAACTAGAGTAATTTGGTCAGTTACTTTTCTTGTCTTAAAACATTTGTGTTATGCATGTTATCTCCATATCCTTGGGGTTTGCATATCTAGTTGCCACCCCCTTTAGATACAATGTAAAACAACAATTATTTCGCTATAATTGACCATGCAGATCAAAGTTCCAAGAATAATATAATATGGTATCATTTAGAGCAGGGATTCCCAACCTTTTGAACCTGTGAGCAACATTCAGATGTAAAAGGAGTTGGGGAGCAGCACAAGAATGAAAAACGTTCCTGGGGTGCCAAATAAGGGATGTGATTGCCATTTAGTAGCTCCTATGTGGATTGTCAGCCTACATTGAGGCTGTGTTTGGCATTACACCTGGTGTTTATACAACCAAAACTTGCCTCCAAAGTCTGGGATTCAAAAATAAGCACCTGCTTTGAGGCCACTGGGAGCAACATCCAAGGGGTTGAAGAGTAACATGTTGCTCACAAGCTACTGGTTGGGGATCACTGATTTAGAGGCTTGAGAAAGGAAGCACTGTTAGCGCATTCGTTTTAGATAACAAATAGATAACAAATAGTATATACAACTCATGATGTAAGGTTGATTGATAATATGGAAGAATTGAGCCTTTGTCATGTCTGCGATTACACAAATATCAATCGAGGGGGTCGGTTCATGGGTACAATACCCTATATGCTTGCTGAAATCAACTGATATAAATGAAAGCAGTATATATGGATGGTGTTCAACACACAAACTTCTAGCATATTTGTCTGACTAATATCGCACAAAGGAAAGACTTTTCCAGTTTTGTCCACGCAGTGCTATCATTTCTTTATGTCACCAACAGTATTGCAGATATTGCAGCCTAATAACGCAAAGCTCAAACCCGAGATGTCAGATAATTCTGGAGTCCATAGCTGAACGGTGACAGATGACTCCTTATCATTATCAAGAGAGCAGAGACTCTGACATGTCTGGTTATTATTGTATTCGCTGACACCTCTTAAAAAATTCTCCTCTCTGTGCCTGTCATAAATGCAATTGTATAGGTAGAAACATGAGAATGTGTACATTTCCTCTGGGGAATAGGTTTCCTGTTAAAAACATCAGAAGTGAACATTTTATTCTGTGCAATAAGGAAAACATTTTAAATAACCATACATTCAAAATATATTAAATGTTATAGAAATGAAATTATGAATAATAATATGTTTGTTTTTTTACATTTTTAGTACAAAGGGTAATGTAGACTGGGATAAACATTCTGCCAGTTATATAGCGTTTGCTATTCTAGTAACAGTTGTGGCCCAAAGAGGATATTAGGAAGAAGCTAGAAGCAGGACAGATTAGTCCTAGGACATTATGGAGCAGGATGGAGTGGGCATAGAATAAGACATATTAGAGCAAGGCAAGACAGAACTAGAAAATATATCAGAGTTTGGAAGTCACATTTCCTTGCCTAGTCAATAATTTCACAGCTTCTTAGGCAAGGCAAAGCTAGACATTGGCTTTATTGGACCTAAATAGCCTACAGCAGTGCTGTCTTCTGTGGTACCAAAGGCCAGACTTTTTCTGGCCTACATGGTGGTGGGCTGATAATGGAAGCCAGTGTTGATTACTCAAGTTACCACAAGTCCATGTCCACATTAATTATGGTTGCACACCAAAAAAAACAAATGGTTGGTGCTCACTGCATGGATATCCCTTATCATTCACATTTGAAAAAAGTTAAGTCATATTAAGATATACCTTTAAATCCTTATACCTCCTCCTACCCTGTAGATAACACAGCATCTCACCCCTCAGCACATAATTAAACACCTTAGGGGCTGTTGATATTTCTATGGGAACGGTCTATGTCCTTTGATGGGTGAATGGCTAGTGTCAGAGTGTAATCAGAGTGTCATAACAATATAGGATTTATATCTATCATCTGAGTCCCCCATATGCTCTGGTGCCGCAATGACAAAGGCCTAAGGAAGAATAAACTATAAGGCATATGGTCATCTGTGGACAGTGGTCATCCATAGGAATGATACTAGGCCATAGTGCTAAACAGCCCACTGTTAAATGTATAACCCTTCTTTATCACCCCATGTATCAAAAGTGGTATATAAACTTGTGTCATGGGAGGGAACTTTGGAGAGACACTCGTGTAGCATCCATGTGATACACTGACCATTTTTCCCAGGCAAAACCTATTGTCTTGTTTTGGACTCAATAAATGACTTCTCTTGGTTTTGCTTTACATACAAGGTCATAGAGGTAGAAATAAACCAACAGGGCCCCTAACAACAATTTTTGAATGCTTGCAAACCAAAGAACAAATACCATCAGAACAAATACCAGACTTATGAGTAGGGCACATACAGGCAGAGTATGGTACACATAAGGAACATAAGGAAGGCACAGTATGGTACATACAGGCAGATGATGTCCCATCCAGGGAGCATAGAGCAGGCAGAGTACAGCACACCCACATAGCATAGAGCAAGCAGAGTATGGCACACACAGGGAAAATAGGGCAGGCAGAGCATGGCACACACAGGGAGCATAGGGAAGGCAGAGTATGGCATACACAGGGAGCATTAGGCAGGCAGAGTACAGCACACACAGGGAGCATAGGGTAGGCAAAGTATGGCACACACAAGGAGTATAGTATGGAATGTGTGAACAATGCAGGCGTTTATAATGTGAATTTGAGGTGTAAACAATGCAGGGACCAGTTCCTCTCTGTAGTGATACCTTTTAAAGCTTACATATGGTAGGCAGACATAGCAGACAGACTTTCATGTGGGGGGGGTCAAACAGGGGGGTCTCGGGTCTTCAGTTGGACTGCACAGGCCTATAAGTTTGTCTGAATTTGTAACACCCATCAGGGAAGGCAAAGCTCAAATGCATTAGTAACCTCTTGGTTGCCTTTCCGAGCTGGTAGTTAGGCAATGGCAGAGATTAGACAGGAGGCCCCTGGTTCAGATCATAGCATGACCTTACAGCTGCTTAGGTAAAGTGGATTGAATTTTCTGTGTTCCTCCCTTGTTTTATGTGGCAACATGGGTAGAGTTTGTCCTTGTTCATTAACTTACAGCAGGAAGCTTATACTGGTTACTTGTGTTAGATTAAAAAAAGAAAAAGAAAAACAAGCATCTAATATGTTCCTATCTATGGTTTTCCATGTTACTATGTTAGTTTGTGGTCCTTATTGGTTCCACTATTTGTGGTGTGAAAATAGTGACATGGAGTGCTAGCTTATCAGTGATACTGAGTAGAATCAAATGTCATGTTCATTCATTTTGTCCTGGATTTACAATCCTAAAAGAGGAGGCTTTAAACATGACAGCCTGGTACAAAACCCAACAGTTGACAACCTTAATTGATCTGCTTGTGCTGCCATAAACTCATACTCATTCCCATTGGGGTGATCAGCTCATTGATTTGGTCCTTACTCTGATGGCCTTCAGGTGTGCCCATCAAGGAAGGATCTGATCATTTGGCAACCTCACCAAAAAAGCAGATCTTTAAATATATGGCCACCATTATCCTACTAAAGTTGTGTAGATTCCGGTGAGACACTTACCTTATGCCATTGTACTACTGAATTCAGACAGAAAGATGAGTGCCTTTTTTCCTAAATCAATGACGAAAAACAAAATAAAGTTTATAATCTGTATTTTTTCCTTACAATATGCTCCCCAGCAGGGGTAAGATGCACAGTTATTTTCCTGCCGCTATTACATTCCCTGGTGTGATTCTTTTTTCTTCCAAGAATAATAATAACAATAACTGTAATTCGGTGAAACAAATATGTGCAATGATCTTACATGAAATTGTAATTGTGATGCAAGAGAAAGAGCTTCTCGTTTATTTGTGTTATGTAATTGTATTCAGGCATGTGTTTATTTTGAGATTAAATAAAGGCAGCGTGCAGGGGGAAAATTCACTGAACACCGTATTGCTCCTTAACTGTAAATCAATGCAAATGATATCAAACATGGGTATGATTGGAAGGTTAAGATACATTTGTCGCTGATTATTAGATAAAACACATGGAATTGCATTGTATTTCTGTGTTATGATATATGGCATTGACACTTGATCTTCATGGAACTTTTTTTCTTTAAGGATATTCCCAGGGTGAGAAGGGCAATTTATTAGCACTGACCTGACATCACAACTAATCCATCAATGAAACCATTAGTGATCATGTTCCATGGCAGGGGGAATATGGAGAATTTACCAGTGATGGTTTCTGTGCAATGAGGACGTATCCACCAATGAATCCCCTAGTGCTCATGCATTGTGACATGGAAAAACAGGAAATTTATTAGCGTAAATTGATTCTCTATAATCCCTTAACCAGCAATCAACCAATGAAATCCCTTGTTGCTTGTGCAACGTGACAGAAGAATGGAGGAAATGTATCAGTACAGGTTGATCTGCAATAATTACTTACCCACCAATGACCAGATTAATGCTTTTTGATGTTGACAAAGAGATGATGTGAATCAGAGGGTTTCCCAAACAGTGTGGCAGCCCCCCTCCTAGGGTGACCAGAAACTTGTCTAGGGGACCTCAAACTAAAGGCCATTTTCGAGAAGTTTAGGTTTAATTCTCTAAGACACTCCCACCCAAATAAGATGAAGGGTGAAGACATTGTTGGAATTATGGCTGAATGGATGATACAGTGGTGGCTACACATATGTTTAACCTGAGCCTAATCCCATAAAGTCCTAAAACCACTGCATTACAAGGTTTGATGGGTCAAGTTTTAGCTAAAAAACACTTGAGCAACAATTTATGAAATACTCACATAAGCACTAGTTTTTTTTCGGTGGAGGAGGTCTGCTTTTTGATTGTTGAATTATTGGCTTTTCAAGTCAACTTAGCTTTAGACAGGGCTTTCCAAAGGGAGATCCATTAGCCAGGTGTGGCACTCCCAGCTTATGTTATCTGCATCTACACTCTTGCTTTTATTCTCGCACTGAAATGTTTTCTGGTTATATATTTAGACATGGTACCTGTTATCCAGAATGCTCGGGACATGGGGTTTTCCAGATAACAGATCTTTCCTTAAAGGGAAACTGTCATGGGAAAACATGTTTTCTATTTAAATGTATCAGTTAATAGTGCTGCTCCAGTAGACTTCTGCACTGAAATCCATTTC
>CM044440.1:123845838-123898066 GCA_024363595.1 Xenopus borealis | reverse complement strand
CAACTTTTTATCTATAAAAAACCCAAGATCCTTCTCACTTAAGGAAACTCCCAACACACTTTTAGTGCATAACCTTGCATTTATATTATTTTTGCCAAAGTACATAACCTTGCATGTATCAACATTGAACCTCATTTTCCAGTTTGCTGCCCAGTTTCCCAACTTAGACAAATCACTCTGCAAAGTGGCAGCATCCTGCATGGAACCTATAGTTCTGCACAATTTAGTGAGTCAATTATGTGAGTTTGTAAACTTCAGGCTCATGTAGTAGAGGCACCAATGCACTTCTCTGGGGGGAAGTTTGGCTAGGTCAATAGTCAGTAACTTGGGCATGGTCTGACCATGATAGTGTCAGAAGATCTGTTTTAAATTGTAAGCGGGTGTGATATCAGAATGGGTGACATGGGTGTGATATGAGAAAATAGTCTATACAGTGGGCCTTGTTCACTGGGGAATCAAAGGTGTACTGCCTACCTTTAGGATGTGTGATGCACCATGCATCAAATAAAGAATCAGCATATTTACCCAGTAGCATCAAATAAGGCCCCTTCTGATCTGTAAAGATCTGGTCAAGCCCATACTTACCAACAGGTAAGTATGTATGGGCACACCTATCTTTTTAATGTTCATCTAGTTCATCTACTATAACCAATATGGCTATTGCATGTTCATTTGTTAATAAAGTTCCACATAAGACAATGACCAATAGAAAAGCTCTTACCCTACAGACCTGTTTGTTCATATGATCCCAGAACACTTTGATGACTTTTAATATCCTTATTGTTCACATCAGGGTTTATCCACTGTTTAATTTGCTTTTAATTTGTGTATAATTTGCCAATTATCCCTGTTGTATATTTATAAATTCCTTTACAAATGACTTTTATTTTGAGCATGGAAAAGTGAAGTCCTATTTGAAAGTCATTTTGTTTTGACTGATCCGGTGAATGCCTATCTGGTGCATTTCATGCCTCTCTAGGGGGTAACTCATGAGAAAGATGTCAAATAACATTTCTGACTGCTCTCAAGGGGCCCATATCCTGCATGTGAGCTGTGTGGAATTACTGTATTAGCTGCAGAATCACTGCTTAATGAATATATCTGAGGTCGTATTGGATGTAAAAACATGTTTATTTCACGAGAATGAGGAGTGCAAGTCGATTTGCAATATTGTATGAGATCATTTGACCAAAGCACCCGCTTTTGAAACTTGATCCGGCAAGAGTGCTCACACTGCACATATATATATATATATATATATATATATATATATATATATATATATATACACACACACATAATTGTCCCACAGTGCCTGCACTCACCCTCAATTTAAAGCCAGAGGTGCGCAATCAATCATGGAGTTTGTATAGAAGAAGCAAGATAAGCACTCTCTGTAATATGTGATTATTCTGTGATTTATTTAAAAAAAATTGGCATCACAAACAACGTTTTGGTCTCACTTCTTGGAGACCTTTCTCAAGCAAAATGTTGGATGAGATGAGATGCCAATTTTTTTAAATAAAACACAGAATAATCACATCTCTCTCTCTCTCCCAATATTACATCCCCCCATCTGTGCAGTAAGCTATTAAAATGCCCTTCCATGGAATGGCCAGATCAGGGATGACTTTGACTATAGCCCTAGGGCCCTAAATGCAATGGTTTTGTGAGAGCCATGTAGATACCATCATGTGCTATCAATCATGGTGTTATATAACTGTTCATTATCTTGATTTTTATAGTTGGTTCCACAGTGCCCATATGGTCTACCCTTTATCTGTCTCAAAATTTATCATGCCTTCTTGATTAAATATTATACAGCCATCCCCAATTGGTCCTCAACCTTATCTATTGCATATATCTCCATGGGTGCTATAAAGTGTAACCAATGCAAAATAAAAAATAGAAAGCAATCCAGACAATAAACAAGCCAATAGCAAGGGCGTTTGTCCTTTTTTGAGTGTTCCAAGTGAGGCCATTAGAGAGGATTTAGCTTTTATTAGAGAAGCCACCACACCACTTGCGATTGGCCTCTCTAATGACGGCCACAGAATTTAAGACCTCTCCGGAGAGAAGGGAAATAATTGCCACGGTTGAGGCATTTCCCAGATGTTATTCCATTTAATTATTTGTTACGAGGAGTGTAATGTAAAATCAATTAAGAGCTTGAGGTGCAGGACGCCTAACGTAATATCCATTAAGCATTTGCCCATACTGCTAGGAGCATTACTTACTACTCACTAAATGTCACTCGCAGCGTTATTGTGAAATGCAATGGCGGATATTCGTAGTCACCGACTGCTTTTAGCTTTAGTCACTAGTATACCTGGTGCCTGGGCATGAGAAGATGGAACAATATGGAACAAGACTTGTTATAATTACACTGACAGATGTGATACAGATACATGTCATGGGGCCTATTTATAAAGCTGCAATGTCTCACTGGCCCACTGGGTACCAGGAAAAGTCCTGGTGGGCCCGGATGTCTGTTTGCCCTCATGCTGCTAAACACTTGGCCTATTTTGTGGCCATTCCTTATTTCTATGAGAACAAAGAGACTAAATTGATGGAATAATAGATTATAGTATGTGAAGAAAAAAGACTAGGAGAATACAGGTTGAATGAGGACTAGAAAGAATAATAGTACTGAAAGTGGGCGCCTGGTCTAAGGTTTTTAGGTGGGCCACTGGTCTATTTTTTGGTGGGTGCCTGGTCTAAGGTTTTTTAGTGGACGCAAGGTCTAAAGTTTTTGGATGGGCCCCTGGTGTCCTAGTCCACTGTAAAGCTGTGCAGAAAATGGCATAAATAAACAACACATATAACTAGTTCTACCAGGTTGGAGGTAAAATGAATAAAAGGAGAATGCTTTTATTAGAAGAATATACATATCAGGGGTGATTTATTATGTTTGTGGCTGGGGTGGGGGTCCAGGGGGTTGCAGGCCTCTGAGGCAGCCACAGTACCCACAGAACGATGCTGTTTCCAGGTGCTAGTACAGGATACAGGGCTCTCCCCCATCATGTGGCTCCGACTGCTCTAGAACCTGTGTATTTTCATAAGGGAGGAGGAACATCATTGTGCCTTTCCTTGCCTGCCCCTCATCAGCACTGATTTTGGCTACAGTATATAAAGCCTTTGTCAATGAACCCTGCATATGGATTGCATTAACTACAGAGACATGTCTAAGATGTACAGGGTGGAAGTATAAGTAGTAGAAGATGGTTTTGTTGGGTGGTGGTGGAGGGGACTGAAAAAACAGAAGGTGAAAAAGGCTTCACCAACTTTATTTAACCAGATATAGATTGTGAAGTATAGGCTGATTGCTCATGGAAGCTGTAGATCCATGAGATAGTTACATGTCTTTGTGTGCAAGCATATCATATACACTGACAATGGAGCCAAGCACAGTATATACAGAGAGAGGTTGTGAGTAGCAATGAGTTAATTTTTTGCCTCGAAATTGATCCCGGTAGATGTTAATAGTTGAAAACATTTGTCGTGATTGAAAAATTGGCCCATCACTAACTGTAGTGACACCCCAAGAACATTACATACAGTGAGAGACTTTGGCCACTGACTACCCAAGTATTATACAGTAAAAGTGTGGGCACTGGCACACCAATAACACTATATACGTTGAGAGGTTGTGAGTACTGGCACCCCAAGCACATTTAAAGACAAAGAAATAATCAGGCTATAAATGCTGTATTTTGTATACTAAGCATAAACATGAACTTGCTGCACCACAAGCCTAATCAAACAAATGATTTATGCTTTCAAAGTTGGCCACAGGGGGCTGTCATCTTGTAACTTTGTTATACATCTTTGCAAGACTAAGACTGTGCACATGCTCAGTGTGATCTGGGCTGATTAGGGATCGTCATAAATTATCAAAACAGCACAAGTCAAACAATATCTGCCAGAAGCTGATTAATAATCAGAATATACAGATTGCACTGGGTCCTATGTTGTCATGTAATCTAATATGGATTTTATAGGTTTTGTATTGTTTAATGCAAACGTTCTCCAACTCTGCAGAACTAGTGGCTGCAGCAAAATAATCCTAAAAATAGAATTCCAGTTTATCTGTTTAAATCTGGGTCTTTGCACCCGAAGCTGGAGTTGGAAACATTAAAGGGGATGGAAAGGTAAAAATAAAATCCAATACAAATCCCTGCTTTACAGGGAAACAAAGGTGCTTGAGTTCTGAAAGGCTGGGAAGTAAGGAGGGGGCTCCCCCTGCTGTTCATAAGTATGATTGTTTATCTGCACAGCAGTTAGGGACCATCTGACATTTCCTATCCAAAGCAGTAAATGAAGGGAGAATTTCACTGCAATGCACCCTGGCATTCTAAACCAAAAGAAAAAGATGAAAGATTTTACCCCCTCCCAAGGAATTTTTGGTGTAAGCACTCAAACTACTCCATCATATAACTGTGGCTAACTAACATCCCAAGTTGTTGGCTAATTAGCTATGGTGCAGCCTTAAAATTCAGAACCATAGGAGAAAAGTTTAATCTGTCACCAGGCCCCTAAATGCCAAGCAGTGTACTGTCTATTTTGGGGACATTGGGATAACCTAGGAAGCTTTTTGTATATCAGTAAGAATAGCTCTGTTATTGTAGAGTTTTAAACATATGAGTTTTGGAAGAGAATCACACAACACCACATTTGTCGCAGGTGGGGATCTTGCCCCTTTTATTGTCACCACATTTGCATCAATGTTTCAGGGGGTTGGAGTCACCCTTCCTTAATCAGGATAAAACATGAGTGCTACCAAGGCATTTAAAGCACAGCTTATCGCACCCAATTACCAATATTTCCCAAAGTCCTTTGTGAATCCATAGTGAGGGTTGACTCTCAATTCCATCTTGTTATGATTTCATTTTCCCTATGCGGTTCTCTTATGTTCAAAAAATAAGTTCATTTAAACAAATTGTATTTGTACTTGTTCAAGGTGTAGCCAAATATATTAAGATTTGTTGTGTAAGTTGACAGTAGAATATTGTTACTTACAGCCAGCAGGGTTTATTATCATTGATTCTATCATTCTTTATCCCTCTGGCCAGATTATCTGTGGAAAAAATAAAGTAAATAAAGTCACAGCAAAAAGTTACTTTAAAGAAAACAATTTACACTGAAATGCTTGTAAAGGCCTTTAGGATTTACAGTTTCCAGCTTGGAGATTGGAGAGTTGCGAACAATAAAAATACCACCAACAAAAAAATGATATTGGTTCCACAAGCTACTCATTGGGGTAGCAGGAGCCTATAGAGAAAACAGGCAGATATTTTGCATACTACTAAATCTAAATGAATGTTGCCACTATATTGAAACCCACCAATTTTCAAGTTAATAGATAATTTTTAATATGTAGGGACCCATAGGTTTTATAATTCACCTATGACTTTAAACCCAGCCTTCCTTTATTTCCCTAGTTACTAGGCAGATGCCTAGGTATCTAATTAACATTTTACACCACTAATTATTGGCCAAGAGGTGTAATCACTTACTACCACATGTCTTTATAGTGTTGGACAGGGAGTGGCCTGTTTGGCTGCTGGTGTCCTAGAAGCTGGTTGTTCCATTGAGCCTAGTAAAGCCACTGCCCCAATGGGACCTGTACCCTTGGAGATTAAGTTGAGGACCAGGAAACCCAGTGAACAAGGTTAGCTATCACAGGGCAGCTCTTTAATAGATTCTCTAGGAGAGTGAGATAGTCAGTTTTATATAGCATGAACAGCTGTGAGCTCCATCTAGGATAGTAGAAGGGAGTAGCTTCCCAAAGGCGTCTTTGTTTGCCTTTAGTGCAGGGATTCAGTGGATAGGGTGTTAAGCTTTAGACTTTGTCTTCCTAACTACTCCATTGGTGATCCCAATCCCCACAAAGGTATATCGGTCTGTGGAAATTGATGTACACTTGACTACTATGCCTCATAGGAGTGACAGTCTTCATTGTGCTGTATCATCCTTTGCTCTCCTCCTTCATCTGTGATTTGCTGCATCTGCCTCATATCTCATACGTGAGTAAACCCGTGGTCAATGCTTTTTGCTAATAAACACCTGTTCTGTTTTCACCATAAGGACCTTCTGGTTTTATACATATCTATTTTTATGTACAGTGCCTGTGTATTATTTATACTACCTCTTAAAGGGAAAGCTTCCACTTGGCGAAGGCCCTACCCTGCTGTGTAGGTCATAGTGTAACCCATGCTCATATCACTAGCTGGACACTTTAACTATTTGTGCTTTGCCTAGCCCAAAAAAGCTTTATATATATATATATATATATATATATATATACACATATACATATATATAGTGAATAAAGTACCCCCTCTTGTAAAATATAAGGATATTAGAAGCTACCGAGGGGTTTCATGACCTTATAAAAACACGAGGCCGAAGGCCAAGTGTTTTTATACAGGTCATGGAACTCCAAGGTAACTTCTAATATCCTCATATTTTGCAACTGGGGGTAATTTATTTATTATAATACACAAGTTTCAGTGAGTCATGTGACAGAAATGACACATCAGAACTCACCGTTTATAAGGATATAATTTACAAGATATTCACTGCTTTTTTGTGTATTATTTATATATATATATATATATATATATGACCATCTTCTTACAGACCCCTAGCATTCTAATTTCCATTCATGGTCAAGGCTGCACCTCTCTGCTCATATTTACAGTATATACTGTAGGAGAGAAATAGTTCCCCCCCCCAAGGATAATTTACATTTTAAGTGCTTTCCTGCGGTAATGTATCTTGTGTTAGCTTGGTATGTTTGGGAACATTATAGAGAGTTAATATTGCTAATGCCATTTTTATTAATACCCATTGTTTAGCAATGATATGCAGGTGTCTGGATGTTTTTGTCTATAAAGTGTGCCAGTTTAGCCTATGCATTTCTCAGCCTGGTTTCAGCACAATAACAACCCTTTAAATGAAACATACAGAATGGGGTTTGCAGAGATGGAAATGGAGGAACGTGATTGGCCTGCACAGATCCCTGACCTCAACCCAATGGAACCCCTACAGAATGAACTTGAATTGCTGTGTGTCAAGTATAATCACCATAAAATCAACCTTGCTGAATAGAGGCAAATCCCACGAATTATCTCGCAATATTTCATGGGAACATACTCAGAAGAGTAGAGTCTGTTATCAGATATCAGCAATGACCAACTGAAAAGTACAAACTTCATATTAATACCCTTGGTTTGGGAATGAGGTGTTTCCCAGGAAGGTGTCCAGTATCCTAGTATCCAAAAATAACTGGGTAATGTATGCAAAGTGACTGCTTAGCCAGACAATGACATTCCCTTATTTTTACTTAGCTTTTTGCAATTTGTTCTACTCTTGCTGATCCTCTGAATATTTTTACATTGAATAAAAACCCAAATTAACACCATTGTAAAGCCTTGAGTGTATTGAGCCTTATACGTTGGCAAGATCTCTGATTCAAGAGGAATTGATGTGCTATAAAGTGACAGTATCTGAAAATAGATATTAACCCTGCTGTGCAAACAGAATACTGCTAACATCTATAATCTTGCAATCTAATAATTTTGTTAAAAAAAAAAAAGCTCTTCTAAATGTCAAGTTAAATTAGATTCGGCTTTGATCTCTATGGTTCTGCCTTCCAGAGTTTCCCAAAGAATAAATCATTGTGTCTGACACAGCCGGCAATCAAGGGAATGAGTGTGAAGAATGGCATCTGTTGCTTCTGTAATAGGACTTTATTCATATTTTCTCCATAAACATAAATCTATTGTATTTGGACATGTACAGCCAGTGGTGTTGGCCATTATGAAGCTACTTTCCATAGAAAATAGACATAAATAATGTTTCATTGAAACCAACTATTTCTACTGCTCTATACTAGTGATGGGCGAATCTACCCAGTTTTGCTTCGCCGAAAAAATTTGCGAATTTCCAGTGAAATGGGCGAATTGGCGAAAAAACGAGTCGCGGCGGGTTTTTGACGCGTTGCGTCATTTTCGACGCGCGTCACTTTCGTTGCGTCGCAAATTTTCGCCAGGCGAATTTTCTCTGGCGTTTCGCGAATTTATTCGCCAGCGGCGAATCACGGGAATTCACTGCGAATTCGTCCCTGGTGAATAAATTCGCCCATCACTACTCTACACTTGAGAGTCAGAGCTGGGCAAGTTTTGGCACCCAAGGCATTGGTGGCACATTGAACCTTCCCCACAGAGTTCCACAATTACGCTCTTCCTAGGAAGGTAAGCACCAGATGCCATACACACACCAGCCAATGAGAAGAGATACAGTCATATAGTGCTACTGATGTGATAACTGGCATCACTCACCATGCCCAGCTGCCTTTCACTATTTTCTTTTTATATTGGTAGTTGTTGGGAATCAGATAATAAAACAGCAATAAACTGAATTAACGTTTTGCAATTAACGGATCGCATCCCAGGGCTACCCATTGTCAGGGCCATATTTAACATATAAGCAGTCGAGAGACTGTGCCTTGGATGACAGCTTTAAGGTGGCAGCCCTTGGAAGCCTATATTGTAAATACACTTTTTGTTGCAAAAATAACAAAATGCTTTTTTCCATACTGCCGTTTATATTTCTATGAAATCTGGGAGGCAGAGTTGTGGTGTATTTGGTCTCTGTGGAAGTGACGCCACAAACATGCATGGTGCATTGTGACGTCACTTTTGATTAAAGTGGACCTGTCGCCCAGACAGGTCAACTCCACTTTCTATTTTTTATTAAAGCATTCATAGCTGTTGTAAGATCATTTAAAAATCTCAGCTGTCAATCAAATATTGTCTGCCCCTCCTCTATGGCGGGGGCAGACAATTACTTTCACTTTCCATTCAGCACTTCCTAGATGTCGATAGCAACAAAGGGAAAGGAAAAGAGGAGTGTTTGGCGTCGCACCATCCCTCAGGATAGAGTAACTTGATTGTGTGTAAAGAATTAATTAATTAATGTGACCAATTCATTATGTGATTAAAAGTGAATTATTTCAACTGTTGTCGTTATTAATTCATTATTCTATAAGTTGAATAAATTATTCAATAAATAAAGTGAAATTCATGTGTAATTCATTGTGACACGAGTAAATAAAAAACGTGACTTGAATAGCCAGAGGAACATGATTGAATCAGGATTAGTGAACCTACCAAAAATGAAAAAGTTAAAACATAACTTTTAATATACTCCTAAAAATTCATTCCATTGGGAAAATACTTAAAAAAGGCTAAAATCATTTAAGAAAAAATGGGTATCAGATCTCCTGAAATAAGTATGGTGTATCAGCGTAATTAATTATAAGCGCTGGTTACTTGGAGACCTTTCTCATCCAAATTGTCCTTACAGAATGAGAGGGGTTTGGGGAGGGGAGCGGGTGTGGCCCGGAGTCTTGTGGATTAGGGAGATAATGAATGAAACTTACGGTCTGGAGCGGTCTCGTGTGGGTTAACAGACCACCTAATAAATTAAATCACTGTTGCGCCTGGTTTGGCAAAAGATCTCTTACAGATATGGTTTTAAGTGCGTTCTGATGAGCAGGCCCAATGATTGGTATACGGTGAGCGTATGTGAAACTAACGCTATGTCCTCTCAGAGGCACCTAGGTGATGTGGCCTATTCCCTCAACGTTAGTACGCAACACCAGTATGACACTCAAAGGACATGGGCTCAAACGCGGCGCAACGGTAATCTGCTCAGAATAAAGAATTCCCCCTGTTTTTTAAATAATCACTCCGGCCACCCAGTCAGGCGGTTCCCCTTGACCCCTTCTCCCCAATCGCTATCTCGGTAGTAAGGAGCTGCAGTGCCTGACGCACGTTTCGCCAAGTTTAGGCTTTGACAAACTTTTGATTGAGCCCATGTCCTTTGAGTGTCATACTGGTGTTGCGTACTAGCGTTGAGGGAATAGGCCACATCACCTAGGTGCCTCTGAGAGGACATAGCGTTAGTTTCACATACGCTCACCGTATACCAATCATTGGGCCTGCTCATCAGAACGCACTTAAAACCATATCTGTAAGAGATCTTTTGCCAAACCAGGCGCAACAGTGATTTAATTTATTAGGTGGTCTGTTAACCCACACGAGACCGCTCCAGACCGTAAGTTTCATTCATTATCTCCCTAATCCACAAGACTCCGGGCCACACCCGCTCCCCTCCCCAAACCCCTCTCATTCTGTAAGGACAATTTGGATGAGAAAGGTCTCCAAGTAACCAGCGCTTATAATTAATTACGCTGATACACCATACTTATTTCAGGAGATCTGATACCCATTTTTTCTTAAATGATTTTAGCCTTTTTTAAGTATTTTCCCAATGGAATGAATTTTTAGGAGTATATTAAAAGTTATGTTTTAACTTTTTCATTTTTGGTAGGTTCACTAATCCTGATTCAATCATGTTCCTCTGGCTATTCAAGTCACGTTTTTTATTTACTCGTGTCACAATGAATTACACATGAATTTCACTTTATTTATTGAATAATTTATTCAACTTATAGAATAATGAATTAATAACGACAACAGTTGAAATAATTCACTTTTAATCACATAATGAATTGGTCACATTAATTAATTAATTCTTTACACACAATCAAGTTACTCTATCCTGAGGGATGGTGCGACGCCAAACACTCCTCTTTTCCTTTCCCTTTGTTGCTATTCACTGATTTTTCAATCATAGGAGTTGTCTGCACATCCTGACAGATAAGTCTTTTTGGCCTGTGGCCAAGGGAATTCCATTTTGGGTGATTCATAATCAGATGGTGCGGTAAACAATTTTTTTCTTTCTCACTTCCTAGATGTCACTGCTCTCCACACATTCCCCCATTCTTTTTACTGTTTAATTGTGTAGCCAGGATATGGGGATAGACATTGGGTCCCTCATTCTGGTGCACAAACAAGATTCTAAGATGATATAATGCTTGAATTCATAACAGTGTCCACAAAATGGCTCCTGTCTGCTTGCTATAATTTTGAATTCCAAGACTGTAGGAAACAAGAATCATATAATTTACATATTGTAAATAAAGTTCATTTTGCTTGACAAGATAGGATTTTTAATATTTCTTTTGGGTGACAGGTCCACTTTAAGTCATGGACCAGCCCACACACATCACTGGGTGGCACCCTTGTCACCTCCGCAGAGACCAAATACACCCCTGCCTGTTGGATTTCATGGAAATATATCCTAAAGTAGGGAAAAAATGCAGCATCAAGTCTTCAGGTTGCAGGTGAGTTTGAGTTTAGCAGGTCCTTCTGCTCTCCCTACCCACTTCTGGCTCCTCCTCACCTGGGGTGAACTGGAAAACTCACCACTAAGCTTTAGTACACTCAATATACTTAGTTTCTTCTGAACTTAATAAAAGGGCACCAACCTGATTTTTAAGAATGACTACAATGATCTACAATTGTATGTGGGCCCCAATGGTTTAACATGTCAAGACAAATTCCTTGTTGAGCGTTAGTGGTTTATGAGATTGAGATTAGTGGTTTATGTCCTAGACTTCTGCAGTAATACTAATGCCTTGGATAGGCCCAATAGGCTTTGTGAAATATGATTTGATTGTCTTCTTTGAATGTAGAAAATCCTGTATTGTATAAATTCTATGAAACTAATTCTATTCTAATGCTGTTATTTCTTTACATTGTAAATGTTTAAGATTCTGCTGTTTTTATATGTGAAAGCCTCAGATTGTTTTGGCTGTCAGGTGGCGCCACCAAAGAGCTTTCAATTTATAAAGGGTATTATTAAATAGGTTAGGGACACTGCTATTCCCTCAAGCAGTCTTGGCATTTATGTATGACTTAATATTGAAAAGAAATTTCTGAGCCGTTGTTCAGACTAGTATCACTAATGGTCATGTGTTGACACTGACACCCCTTGAATGGTCTTGTCTGTATACTATTACGTGGCAGGATCAAAGGTCCAGCCATGGACTCTTACTATTAGCTTATGCAGCACTAATTGTAAAACTGCACTGAAATTTGTGTACTTGAACACAAACTACATGTTTGCACCTACTGTATGTTTTTTATGTGCCCCATAATGGGCCAGATTTAATTCAGTGAGAAAAAGTTATCTCATGGTTAATCAGAGTTTTCACGTGATAAACCATGAGATATTTTCTTCTGGATTCAGTAGAATTTCAAATTGAATCTCGTCCATGAGTTTACATGTGATAAACCCTTTTCTCACTGAATTGAATCTGGTCCAATGTGAGAAAAGTGCAAGGTTCAGAGTGCAGAAATGCAAGAGAATCTCTACATCACACTGGCTATTGACCAGCAGTCAACATTGCTCATGTTCACCCACTTGTGATGCAAAATTGTTCACACTTGGTGGCCCCTTATGATAATAGACTACTTGTGTGACTTCCAGGATAGCCAGAGTGAAACTTACATATAGCCTGAATTGTTGCACCCATATTGCCACAGAAGGGCATATTCACAAGTTTGCACCAGTCCATACTACATTTAATTTATTTTTTTCAGCCTTGCACTTATGCACACCCCATGTTATTAAATAAAACCCCTTGTCTGCTGTCAGGTGAGCATAATTGGTTGGTTGACTCTTTTCTGTTCCAGTTCCAACCATGTAAAGAACTCGCTCCAACCTTTTACAAGCATCGACATTTGGTCTAGACATTTACCACTGAGAATGGCTACACTCATTACAAGGCCCTCATTACCAGAACTAGGGTGGCAGGATTTTAGGGGGTGGAATGCTGTCCAACTAAACCCACAAGCCACTTATACCCTTAATGGGACTGCACTAGGCAAACCCATTATGGAAAAGGACCTTGGAGTCCTTGTAGATGATAAACTTGGCTGTAGCAAGCAATGCCAGTCAGCAGCATCAAGGGCCAATAAGGTCTTGAGCTGTAGTAAAAGGGGCATAGAGTCACGGGAGGAGGGGGTCATTCTTCCACTTTATAGAGCACTTGTAAGGCCACATCTAGAATATGCCGTACAGTTTTGGTCTCCCTCACTCAAACAGGACATTATTGTATTAGAGAGGGTACAGAGAAGGGCAACTAAGCTGGTAAAGGGAAAATCTTAGCTATGAGGAAAGACTGGCCAAATTGGGGATGTTCACTCTGGAGAAGAGGCGCTTAAGGGGTGATATGATAACTATGTATAAATATATAAGGGGGTCATATAATAATCTCTCTAATGCTTTATTCACCAGTAGGTCTTTCCAGCTGACACAAGGTCACACATTCCAATTAGAAGAAAAGAGGTTCCAGCTAAATATTCGGAAGGGGTTTTTTACAGTGAGAGCTGTGAAGATGTGGAATTCTCTCCCTGAATCAGTGGTACAGGCTGATACATTAGATAGGTATAAGAAGGGGTAGGATGGTGTTTAGCAAGTGAGGGAATACAGGGTTATAGAAGATAGCTCATTATACAAGTTGATCCAGGGACTAGTCCGATTGCCTTTTGGGAGTCAGGAAGGCATTTTTCCCCCTCTGAGGCAAATTGGAGAGGCTTAGGATGGGTTTTTTTTGCCTTCCTCTGGATCAACTAGCAGTTAGGCAGTTAAAATTAAAAAAAAAAAAAAAAGTTTGAACTTGATGGACGCGAGTCTTTTTTCAGCCTAACTTACTATGTTACTATGTTACATTGGTTCAGAAACACTGGGGATGTGCAGGAGATACAATAGCTTTTTAAATTTCCTGTGCACCTATCCCCATTGCTCTGGTCACGATGACATAAATTTCCAAGAATAAAGAGGAGGGCGACGAAAAGCAATGGGCGTAGGGGTGCCCGCTTTGTAAATCCGGCCCTGCTTGTTACCCCCCCATTATGATCTGCAGAATAGGGTCCTGCCTCTATCGTAATATTTGCTTCCTAGTGCTCTTTCTACAAAACTTTAAAATCTGGCTCTCATTACCATATTCTGACAGTTTTCCCAACTGGAAGTTACAGACTGTATATGTACATAACCTCCAATCTCAACAATATTTTGCATTCCATGGAGCAAAGAGGAATCTGTTGAATCTACTGTATGTGGCTGGAAACAAATTGCAAAGGCAATTTTCTCTATATTATATAAATGCTGAATGTGCTGAATCTCTTTGCACCAACATAAAGAAGCAGTAGAAGGAGTAGATTGAATCCATCATGCCAGATATAACGGAGCAGGCACATCCATATCCGTTCAGTCCCAGTCAGATCTCTGGGAAGCGCAGTGCTGTCCCATTTCTAGCACAAGTAATTTAAGACGACTGCAGTACTGACTACGGAACTTTGAGCCTGTTGGGGAACTTATGGTCGGCCTGATATACTCTTCCTGATAATGAATCTTCCGTGTTCGGATCTAAAGCCTCATTACTCATCTCACAGTGGGGAGGTTTGTTATGTTCAGTTGGCAGAAAGGTAAGTACGGACAAAGGTAAATTTCTAGGCTCATTCCCCTGTCATTAGTCAGATGATAAGAAGCATAAGCATTCATTCACACTGAATTCCCTGGGGGTGCAATGCAGATTAGTCAAACACCTGCAATGCACCCCTGCTAAATAGCACTGCGCTCCAGCCACATCTTCTAACATGGAATGCACACAACATAAAGCTGTCTGTGCACAAAAACCCAATTAAATGTAAAGTTGGAATAAAAACATTTTTATGTGATCCCAGTTACAAATGACTACATATTAAAACACTCATAAATATTCAACATAAGCCACTTAAAGGAGTGGATTTGTAGATTCATATTACAGGGAATTGATCTGTTATCCAGGAAACCTGTTATCCAGAAGGCTCCAAATAAGGGAAAGGATGTCTCCCATAGACTCCGTTTTATCCAAATATTTTTAAAAATGATTACCTTTTTTCTCTGTGGTACCTTGTACTTGATCCAAACTAACATATAATTCATTCTTATTATTGGAAGCAGAAACAGCCCGTTGTTTTTTTAACGGTTACATGATTTTCTAATAGACTTACTGTATGAAGATCCAAATTACATAAACATCCATTATCCAGAAAGCCCCAAGTCTCAGGCATTCTGGATAACAGGTCCCATACCTGTATTTTAATTTTACTGTTGTTCACACTTGTAAAAAGAAAAGTGATACAGTAGGTTCAGATTTAGTAGAGACATGAAAATGGACTATATTGATTCAGTGATTCCTCCATTTAACTTCAGTCCTAATGAATGTATGTAGGGGAATCTGTAAGGTTAACTCTCAGTGACTTATACCCTGTGGGACGGGCTGTTGCCTCAATTCCTGTTCTCTCTAGTATAAAAGGGATTGCATGGATTTAGTCTCTATCTGGTCTCCATCATAGAAGGTGGTGGATCTGCTCGAAGGCCTGAAGTGGGGTAGGCCTCAGTACACTAGTCCAATACAAATCCCAAAGTTGTAGGGATCCCATGAATAAGGCTTAGCAAGTAATAGATTTATCTTATGTGATGGTACCCCCCAGGGGTGTAAAACAGTCATGGCTAGTGGGAAAGAAAAGTCCTGTGACCACCAAGAAGAACTGATGTGGGTATAGTAATCCCCAGACGGCAACAGCCTTGTTATTTGTTTTTGGTTTTTTTATCTCTAAGAGGCTCCCATTGGAGCAGATCCATCTCATTGTGGTGTCCACCCTGTTGAGGAGACTACACCTTCATTCTATTTCATCTCCAAAGCCAACTTGGGTTGGGACTACTTAATATTGCCTGATTTTGGTTTGCAACAACCTTCAAAGTCACCAAGGGAGTAGCTGTTCTGTTCAATACATTGATATCTGGTTACTTGCGGTTTTTTTAAGATGATATGAGGAAAAGCCTCTCTGGCACCTCCATCAATGGAACACAATCGGAGGGTAGCGTTGTGGCAGAAGTGATGTGACAATATGGTGGACACTTCCAATGAAATATCAAAGACATGAGATGAATGATGCATGTGAGCACCAGGGACAATGCCGGGCATCTGTGAATGAGCTTCAAAGAGGGAATTGTCTTTGCGCCTTGTAATTGGACTCATAGTTAAGAACCATGGGAGCCCATTTGTCACATTCTTTAAACTGCAACAGGATCTAAAGTTACAGTTTATCAACAATACCTTGCCTCCAGGCACTTCCAGTGCAAGCTTAGTGGAAAGAGAGGGCCACAACGCAACATTTTTTTACTGTTCAGCAGTTGTGGTCTTCAAGGGAAATAATTGAATTCCCCCTTAAATATACATCCCCAGAGAAAAAGGGATATCAAACGGTATAATGGGTTGGAGGCACATTTCATTTCAAGTTACAAGGCTGAAATTAGGTTACAGAGGATGACATGCTCCCTGTCATGGTCGGCACCCAAACCAGAACAGATGCCAAGCACCCTGGTCTCAGCTCGTGCTTCACCAGTAGTGTGACCGCCTTTGGCCTCAGGAGGAGCCCTCAGTTACTCAGATGCCACCTGGACTTAACGAGAGGTGCAAGGCGAAAGTTCTGTCTAGCAAGGAGCACGACAGTTAAGCAAAGTCTTAGGCAGAAGGTCACAGGACAGGACGGAGCAGATAACGTATTCAAATCAGGCCGGGTCAGGACAGGCGGAACACAAACGGAGACAGACAGGCCAAGATCAAAACCAGGAAGACTAGCAGTGGGATAAGGCAGGATTGGAAGTCAGATAACATGCAAGGGCCAAAGCAGGTGATCAAATCAGAATGGTCAGACAGGCAGGGTTGGAATACAGAGTGTAGAATAGTCAGGTCACAAGCTGAGGTCGGGATCACAGAAGTCAGGAGAAGTCAGTAGCCAGGCAGGGTCAAACACGGGAATCAGACAAACTAGAAGCTTTACAGCACAAGGCAAAGGCACCAAGAGCAAATCCTATAACGGCAGTGAATTTACAGGAAAAGTCCCTTTAAATACATTTGAATTTCGTGCCAATGCACCTGCGCCTTTAAGGGAACCTGTAAGTGTGCCACAAGGAGATGCTGGCACAAGAAGAAGAGGTGACAGGCATCTCCGCCGAGGGGGTGTCCCAGCCGTCCCCCCACTAGACCACCAGGGTAGGCCCCTTACACTCCCCTAGCACACTAGTATGCCAGTTTGGTAATCAACAGGTATAGGATCCGATAACCCAGAAACCCATTATCGGGAAAGCTCAGAATTAGGGAAAGGCCATCTCCCATAGACTCCATTATAATCAAATGATCCAAATTTAATAAAACGGCACCTTGTATCTTATCCAACCTAAGATATAATTAATCCTTATTGAAATCAAAACCAGCCTATTGGGTTTATATAATGTTTACATGATTTTTAAGTAGACTTACTTTATGTAGATCCAAATTATGGAAAGATTCATTATACAGAAACCCCCAGGTCCCAAGCATTCTGGATGACAGGCCCCATACCTCTACTAAAGGTTTGAGATGAATATTGTTGACATTTTCATATATCTCTACAGTTTTTCCATCTCAAATGAGTTCAGCAGGAAATATAGGGTTTAGTAATGGGTTTAATACACTTTTCAGAAAAGCTGTTTTTTGGGCTGACTTTGTATTGAAAAGTGACAGCGGTTAATGAAAAGAAAGTAGAACGGGAGATCCAGGCTCGAAACAATAAATGCAATGATTACAGACATGACAAAACCCTGATGCCATGGATATGGAAAGGTGACATGCCTCAGCACAATGGAACATGTGTAGGTGTAAGGCATAATATCAAACCATATCTATATATATATAGAGAGAGAGAGAGAGAGAGAGAGAGAGAGAGAGAGAGAGAGAGAGAGAGAGAGACAAGGAAGCAGAGCACATTGAATGAGGGGGAAGAAATTACTGGGGAATATAATATTATATATTATATCAGTCTAGTGTACGATGCAATTAAGTCCAGCTTCAAATGGTTTTAATCTATTCCCTTTAAAATTTGATAGAAAATATAATACTTGACTTTTTTAGCATTGACTTTTGGCTGGAAATTCCTTCCCTATAATCCTGTGGTGACTTTCCATGAACTATATATATATATATATATATATATATATATATATATATATATATAGTCTATAATATAGACCTGAAAGTGATCAGTACAACACTATTAAATAGCAGCATTTAATGGAGTTATTTACTTTCAAATTATTTTTTAATATGATGTAAACATTGATATTCTGAGACGATTTGCAATTGGTCCTCATTTTTTTATGTTTTTTTTTCCAGTTATTTAGTTTTTGCTGAGCAGCTCTTCTATTTGGTATTTCAGCAGCTATCTGGTTGATTATTTTTTGAACTAGCAATCAGGCAGTAGGTTAAACGAGACTGGAAAATGAGAGGGCCTGAATAGGAATGAGAAAGAAAAATGTTACAATAAAATTGTAGCCTCAGAGGTTTTTTTTTTTGACTACCAGGGTCAGTAACCCCCATTTTCAAGCTGGAAAGATACAAAAAGAAAAACAAAAGAAAATAAATAATGGAAATCAACTGCCAAGTTGCTAAGAACAAGCAGACTATAACTCAAAGAGACTTTTATGTTGTACAGGTATGGGACCTATTATCTAGAATGTTCGGGACCAGGGGCTTTTCCGCATAATGGATTTTACTGTAATATCGATCTTCATACCTTACATCTACTATAAAATCATGAAAACATCAAATAAAGCCAATGGGGCTGTTCTGCTTTCAATATGGATTAATTATATCTTAGTTTGTACCCTGTACTTGGTACTGTTTTGTTATTACTGTGAAAAAGGAAATAATTTTAAAAAATTTGGATTATTTGGATAAAATGGAGTCTATGGGAGACGGCCTTTCCATAATTCGGAACTTTCGGTATAACAGATACTATACTGATTCACTCTACAATATAAAATGTTATTCCTGAACCAACAAGTGTATTTGTGTAATAGTGTAATATTGGTGTATAGGCAGTCATCTCACGTCATTGTGCCTGATCATGTCCTTTTAGAAACAGCTAGCATTTCACAATTGGAACTGCTTTCAGATAGACTGTTGTTTCTCCAGCTCAATGTAACTGAAGGATATTAATTTGTACTATTTAATACTATTTTTATATCTACCAGGGAGCTGTTATTTGGTTATCTTTCAATTTGTCTGTTGATTGGCTGCTGGGGGTGATATCACTCCAGTTTGCAGTGCAGAGCGACCGAAGTTTATCAGAGCATAAGTCACATGATTGAGTGCACCTAGGAAACATGTCCAGCTCCATGTCAGATTTAAAAATTAAATTAAAAAAAAACTTTTCCCAATTTTGGAAAATGGATTCCAGCACAGAATTCCACTGGAGCACAGCATACTTTGAATTGAAGTCCAATTCCTGCCCTTACTTCTGCTTGACCTGCTGGTTACAGTAGTAATCATGTCAAATATAATTTAGGAACCTTTTAACATTTTAAGGAGTATACATTTGCCATGCTTTAAGAGGATATGCAGGCTTTGAAACTTGTTTTAGGCACAATCCTACTTCCTATCATCTCTGCAAATCCTTTGCATAATATGTTCTGCATGAAAGGAGAAAGGATTTGCTGCCCACCTCTTTAAAAGATGTTTTATTTGTTTTGAAAAGTAAGTAGATAAATGAAATATTTAAAATGTCAAGAACATTTACACCTAATTATCAAAGACAGATGGAGAATATACAAATTTTAGCAAACATGAACATTGCATTGGAAAATATTGGTGTGTTACAATTAGAGAAGCCGTACTTGGGGACTCCCAACAGAAGAACGTGTCAGCAGAATTCAACAGTATAAATAATTATTATTCAAACAAATGCAACATCTTTGTGGAAATAGCCTGCTTACTAATACCTTGCACCTTACTTGGTCTTAACCAGACTTACTTTGACCAGTTGCAACTCCCTGCAGCTTCCAGAAGATCACATATTTCCTGTGACATGTTATGGTGGGCCCTCCACAGTGCTGGTGGAGGAAGGGTTAATGAAACTGTATCACACACACACAGAGTTTTATCTCTCAAATAACTTGGTTGGCATTGGTTCTCAAAACAAAATAATAACTCTTAATTTACTAGACATACAATCTTTTGTCAGGTGCTATTAGATGGTTCAAGTAACAAATTAATTCAGTCCTTCAGATACTTTCATCCATTATTTGGTATTTGTTGTGATGGGCAAATCGGCTGCGTTTTAGTTTGCCAAATTCTTTTTTTCTCTTGAAATTCGCAAAACGGCCGAAAAATTTGCGAAGCACCACCGCTTCTCCTTTTTGACGTGGGTGTCCGTTTTTGATGCCGGTGCCCATTGCCAACATCCAAAAAACGACGCCAGTGTCAAAAATGAGACGTCGGTGAACTTTCGCCATTGTTTCGCGAATCGTAGGAATTTCCTGCAAATCCGCCGCAGGCGAATAAATTCACCCATCACTAGGTATTTGCACAGGTACAGCTTTAGTGTTCACCACATCCCCATGGTAGTACTCCCTGATTGGTGAACTAGTTCTCAGCACTACTCACAGTGGTCTATTACTCCATGAGTCCCCTATTCCGGAGATTGAGGGCCTGAGTCCCTATACTGGTGGCACTGACAAAGCAGGGTACAAACCCAAAACCTTCCTGGCCTCCTTGTTGGAGCCTCTGGCTGCTTTACTAAGTGCCCTGATCCTGCCTTTCATGTGTAGAGTGAACTATTACACACCTATCCTTGCAATTACCTCTCCTACTGAGGCCTACCTCCTCCACTTCAGGCCCTTCAGCACACCACCTCCTCCAACTAGTGGGAACAATAAAGGTAGAATATGTGTTGAATGTCCTTTAAAAGACAAAGGAATAATTAATCCCCCTGGCCAAGTACTGAACTGCCAAAATGATACTTTGACCTGAAAAAAAGGAAGCAACCCCCGCCACCAACTGTAAAATAGGACAAGCTCTTTCCTGACCAAATCTAAAACAATATTGGACTGCCTGAATAAAGGTTTGTAACACTGCTCAGAAAACATTGCCTCTGTATAGAGTTCTCTAAATTATCTTATGGTAAGTGGATTTATTCAGCATTGTGTTACATATGTAAAACCTTTAAGAACACGGAACACCAAATGGTTGTCCCTGGGATAATTTTCCATGCAGTGATACATTTTTATAAAAAAAATCACCTGGCCTGTTAGTGTTGTGGGATCCAGTCACAATGCCATGTTAGAAAGTCCTGTACTGATCCAAATGACTACAAAAGGACTGCTAATTAATTATTTTTAATATTTTCTGATATAGAAGCACAAGTTACAGATTGACATTTGTCATGTATCTTCCACAGAACATCAGATTATACTGGACTCATGTGTAAGAAGAACCAAGGCATTAGATGTTATATTGATATGGGGATGAGGAACACCTCCCTATCTGAAAAACAGAAAGGATTTCAGAAACTTGAGTTTAAGCGAAAGCACATTATGTTCATTGGTGCGTCTACTTTGCAATATGTTCATATTGTTCCATTCACAAGTGTATTGGCTTTTGGGGATGAGTGCATTCCACCATAAATAAAAAAAGAAATATGTAAAATAGTTTGAATACATGAAAGCATTATATGAATATACAGAACTAGAGCATGTCCTTTAATATTAAAAGGCTGTTCACTGATTCATGTTCAAATCATTTATATTAAACCATAATAAGAACAGATACGGATAGAATTACTTTTAATTGGAAGCAAGTCAGTCGACTTAAAACATTCGCTGAAAAATAAATTAAATGTGTTTTAATATGGCCAAGTACATTTGAAACATTTGCTTTTAATTTTTACAGTAAATCACTTATATTTTAAATAGGCACCACAATCACACAAGGATCCTAGCTTTAAAATATATTTGACTCTCTTTAATTTGGAAGGTATAAGGATAGGAAATGCCAGTTCACTTGGGTGAACTAAGTCTCTCCTATGGATTCCTGGGAATTGTAGGTGTAGGGGTGGTGATGCACTTTCATTTTACTGACCCTGCACCCTGTCACATAAATTTTCTATCTCTTGTGTTGGTCCTCATCATGCCTTCCCTTTAGTCTAACCTGGTTTCTGTCTTTGGTCTTTAATGTTTGGCCTTTAATGTTGTTCGCTGGTGTAGGTGCACATAGAGTTGATATTGAGAAGTTACAAATCCTGAGATTGTTGTCTAAATGGAGGTGTTGAATTTCTCCCCCACCAATCAAGAGCACCCTCCACTGACTCATAAGGTATAATAGGAGACTTGGAGGCAAGGCCATGCAATGTTGGTAACGTGTACTTCAGAGACTTCTGAAAGTCTCCCCTAGGACTGAATAATTTGAAAACAAGTATTAAATTTTACCTCCAGGATATCTACTTTTTCAAAATTGATGTTCATTCACCCAAAGGGAAACAAGTAAAATACACAATTAAATCATAATTAATCATTGAACAAAGATAGTATTAATTAAAGTCAATGGCCAGATTAGAACTATGAGGCCAAGGAAGTCCCTGAAAGGTCTTCTTTAACTGATAAGAAGAAGATCCCTGAAAGGTCTTCTTTAACTGATAAGAAGAAGATCCCTGAAAGGTCTTCTTTAACTGATAAGAAGAAGATCCCTGAAAGGTCTTCTTTAACTGATAAGAAGAAGATCCCTGAAAGGTCTTCTTTAACTGATAAGAAGAAGATCCCTGAAAGGTCTTCTTTGATAAAAAGCAGCACCAGGTTCGTAACCTTATTTTATTTAGCAATTAGCAAAAGATATGGGTAATGCATTTATAGTAGTTAATGAATCCCAGAAAGCATTACATGGCTGTATAACCAACAGGAGCAAGGCAATGAAGCACTGCAGAATCTTTAGTAGGGTCCATATCAAAGCCCAATTTCTCTATTTTGACATAATGACAATTCTTTCTCAGATGCTGAAGGAAATGTTATTTTCTTCATCAGGAGGAGAATAAACAAAATGTCAACCAGGTAGAGAAAGACGAATGAACTGAGAATAGTTTGAAGGACATTTTAAATTAAATCTTGAAACACTATAGGATGTTGCAAACGTCAAAGGGTATAAATGTATGCTCTCAAGAATTGAAGGAAACCTTTCACTCAACCAGTCAACAATAACACGTTGGCTCTTCTTAATATTTATTATATGGAGATTGCAATAGGAAATAAATGGATGAAAGAAGACATCATTTTTAGAACAAAAAAAAAATAGGGTTGAATTTCCTGATTATTGCTTTTGAAACATTTTCTAAAATATTTTCTTTCATGGCTTGTGAATATCTCCTACTTCAAGGCATTTCTGGGTAGAGGCTTGATGGCACAATTAAAGGGCCTACAGTATGAGGAGGAAGGAACTCTTCAAAAACAACAACTAAGACATACTAGCAAGATTTAAAAAGTTGGCATTAATTGATTCCAAAGACTGGTATAAAAGCAAGAGACAATAAGAAATTTCAGGATGAACTTACAGCTAATATTTGTAAAAAGTAAAATTGTGTTGATGAAGCCAAGAACTACTGAAGTGGGTGAATCCTTACATAGTTACAGGTTAAAAAAAAACAAAATCAATCAAGTTTCACTCCTCCAAATGAAACCCAGCATCAATACCTAACATTTGGCACCCCCAAGTGCAGAAAGCTTTTCCTTTGTCTTTCAATAGTCTTTTGCTTCTGTTTTTTATGCTTTCAGGCCTTTTGTACCTCAATGAATAGTTGGGCTTGTGCCAGATGAATATTTCATGTCTCAAGTGACTCTGGTCACTAGTGATGGCTTTAATTTTGTTCTTACACCTGGCCATGTCTAAATTGGACAGTGTTGGAAGTGTGGTTGAGATGATTTGTTCAGCAATATTTAACACCCTCTGGAGAGATTTTTTGTGCTTTGTGATTCTACCATTTCACACTGCTGCCTGTTAGAATGATTTCATTTGTGGCTCTATAAAAGGTCATGTACGCAGCCCTGTTGACTCCATTTTCCATGTTATGTCCTTGGTTGTGTGTGTCCATTTTAAAGAATTAGCAATGTATAGACCTGGAAATTTGATGTTTTTAATCTACTTTATTTTAACATTTTCATAAGGCTTTGTGTTGATATGGAAGTTTTCGGAAATCTATGATCATCTCTTTTGTTTTTGCAATGTTAAGAACCAGGTCATTCTCTCTGCCATATTCAATAATGTCATGCACTAGCTGTCTGTATCCGGTTTCATGATTGTTTTGGATAAGGCTGAGCACTGTTGTGTCATCTGCAAAATTGTAGACTTTGCAGTTGTTTATAGAAGATGAGAAGCCAATGGTGTATAGGGAGAAAAGCTTGGGACTAAGACAACATCATTGTGGTGTACTTGTGCTGGTGAAGATTTTAGTAGACATGCAATTCCCAGTCTTAACAAATCATAAATCCAGTTACAGAAGTGCTGAAGCAAAGTTAGCAAGTTGTGAGTTTGTTTATGAGTTTGTGAAGGTTTATAATATTGAAAGCGGAACTGTAGTCTAGGAACAGCATGTGTATATAAAGCAGAGTGCAGAGCAAGGGCAACTGTATCTTTTTTAGATCTGTTCGGGCAATATGCAAATTGGAGTGGGTACAGAGAGTTGGGAATAATGGAGCTGATACCTTAAGACAGAGCTCCACTGGACTGGTGCTGGTAATCACTAGTAGACTTCAGCAGAGAGAGTGGTTATCCCAAAATGTAGATAAGACCCAGCACAATATCAGGACTGATGGCAAGATTCAGCGTTCGCAATTCAGACCAAAACATGCAGGAAAAGCTGCAAGAGCAGGCAGGAGCCAGCTTGGGCAAATAATACTGGTATGGGACCTGTTATTCAGATTTCATGGGGGGTTTCTGGATAAAGAATCTTCATACCTTAAAGGGGTTGTTCACCTTTTGGACAATAAAGCTAGTTTAAAAGCCCATGTCATAAAAACATTTTTGTCATTTATCTTTATTACCTAAAATGTTTGCTTTCAGAGATACATACCATAGAAGCTATAGATCATCTCTGCCAAATGTCTCTCAGTTCTCTTCTGTGTTTTGGGATCGCTGACACTCATAAGGAAGTTGACTCTGTACACAGCATGCTATCTCTCTCTCCTTCTTCATTTGCATATCTTCAATTCCATTGGCTGGCAAGATTAACAATATGCAAATGAAGCAGGAGAGAGAGATAGCATGCTCTGTGCAGGTTCCATCCTCAACTTCCTTATATGGCAACCTGTCGTCTTTACATAGAGCCTGTCCCACAATCTCGGATTCATAGGAGAGAGAACTGATAGATTTTACAGAGATGATCAGCTTCTATGGTATGAAATCAATCATTTTATGTAATAAAGATACATTACAAAAAGTTTTTTATGATATGAGCTTTTAAACTAGCTTTATTGTCACAAAGGTGAACAACCTCTTTAAGACTACTAGAAAATCATGTAAACATTAAATAAACCCAATAGACGGGATTTGCTTCCAATAAGAATTCATTATATCTTAGTTTGGATCACGCACAAGGTACTGTTTTATTATAACAACAAAAAAGAAATCATCTGTAAGTATTTGGATTATTTGGATAAAATGGAGACCATGGGAGAAGGCCTATTCCATAATTCTCAGCTTTATGGATAACAAGTTTCCTGATAACAGATAGCATACCTGTATGCCACAAAGTAATTTTTGATGTTTTGTGTATGTTACACAATGCTGACAACTAACTGATAGTTAAAAAATATTTGAACATGCAATTTTTTTGCCCTTTACAGATTTGTGGTTCCTGGAGGGAAGCTTAACGCTTTTGCAAGATTAATAAATGCAGATATAAGTTTTAACGGCAGCAAATATTGGCAAGAAACATATGTGCCAGACTTATCTGGAGATTACAATATTGGCAGCTTGATGCATGGTCACCTCAGGGTTCCGTAATGTATTTTGCCCATTAAAATGGATCTTTTCAAGGTAATTACATTTCTTCTGCCCACTGATGTGGCTTAAGTGGATTTATATTTATGTATTTATTAGCATTTATATAACAAAGGATTATTATTATACTTAATATAATATTTTTGATAAAAAAGACATAGTCTAAAACTGGTGTTACCTTTTCATTGAATATAGTGTATTACCTGAAACATCTCTTGGTCAGATGGGTTAATGGAATAAATGCAATAGAACACAATGGAATTGATTTTAGTCTATGATGGGTGGTAAGGTCAGTGCAGAAGCAGCCGATGAGTGAGAATTAATATGAGTTTGGTGGTAAAAGTGGATACATTTGAGGGAAACCTTTGAGGCCAAATGAAGTTAACAATGACATTAGCCAAGAGGAGGATTTAGGAATTACCTCTCATGGTTTGCAGAAACATATTTATAATGGGTTGACACACAATGGAATGTAGGTCCTCCTCTCCTTCTCTATAGCCATCCCCCATGAACGTCAAAGCAAGAAAAGGGCCACCTTGTGCCCACCAGAGCTGCATGCTGCACCTGGAATGCAAGGGCTTGTTAAAGGAGAATTAAGAAATATGATTCACTTCTATTTGTCTCCCTTAGGGTCAGTCCACACAAGCAGATTCGGGGAGATTTAGTTGCTTCCCCCTGTCTTGTGCCGGCTATAATGAAAAGTCCCCTGCGGCATGACACACGCGGAGCTTCGTTTTCTGAAGTCGCTCAAAGTTTCCTTGTGACATAGGCCTATAGGTCAGCAAAAAATAATTGCTTAGATAAACTTATGTGAGTGCTACACAGTCACCAGTTGATATGGTCTACATCCCTTGTCCATTCTATCCCATGTTGGGCCCTTAATATAATGAATTAGCAATTCATCTGAGATAAAAAACCTTACAAGGAAACTTCACAACAGGACAGTTGTAAACATTTATAAGAGAAAACTGCAAAAGTAGTTTTCAGTGTATAGATAACTGTTTTTTAGGTTTTAAAGAACAACCCCCATGGCTACACATCAGCTTGTTTATATAAACTATAGTAGAGTTTCTGAAGCAAACAAACCAGTTGTAGCAGTGCAGGGCAACAGTACATTATTTTTAATTACTTAAAAACACACAGGGCTTTGATTGTTTCATATAAATTGCTGTTTGCTGTCCGACCTCCATGGCACATCATAGTAACTTGTACTCTTGCACTAGTTCTTGTATTACAAGGAGCATTGTGCTGATTTTACTGGAATCTTGGATATAAATATGAGCTTCAATGAAAGCACTGGCTTGATTCATACTGTTCTGGAATACATCTCAATAAATCAATTGGAAGGGTTGAACTTGATGGACTCTTTTTTCAACTCACTTATAAGCCTTAAAGGGAAAAATCTACCACCTCCATTTTTTACATGAGCTCATTCAGTTGGGCTTAAGTCGAAAAAGTCTGATCTTACAAAAATGAATATAAATGTATACAGTACCTGGTTCCACAGATAGAATGGAAACCATGATACACTGATTAACCATTTCCCAGCAGCTCTTAGTAAACTTTAAATTTTTTGATTTCTAGGGAATCTGTGTACCTTCCACTAGGGAAAGCAGAATCCATCAGTCCACAATGGAACAACGTGAGGTAGGGTTTGCATTACACTGTGATCCAACAGGAAGTTGGGAAAGGATCCCTGCAAGCAGACACACTATAATGGCTTCCTTTCAGTCTATGGAAAAAGGTACATCTGTGTCAAAATAATATACATTTATATCTATTTGTGGAATTTCAGATAGTGTTTATGTCCAATGGAATGCGCTCATGTCAAAAACAGGGACATATTTCCCCTTTAATTCTAATAACTGACATGTTCTAGTGAACTTTCAGCTAATTTTATTTGTTACTGTTGCCTGTATTTTTGTCTTTTTCACATATATCAATAGTGTTTAAAAATAGAGAGGACATGAAGGTATGCCAAGCCAGACTGATTTCCTGATGACAGATGGTGCACTGTGAACTGGTTTCGGTTGTCACAACTGCTCATTGGCTTTATTCTGTCCTAATTAGTTTCTAGACACAGTTGGGAAATTGAAGGGGCCAGTTAAGCTCGATGCAAAAAATTAGAAAATTATTTTTGGGCACTACAATTAACCTTTCTGATTTAGACAAATAACATTGATTTGCATAATTTCAACAGAGAAATGAAACCAACTGGAAAATATATCTGCAACGTCAAAAGGGCATTATTTGGCAGCAGGACAAAACTTTGTATTTTGTTTGTCCAGTAATCTTAATCCATTGTCTATCCTTTTGCCAACCATTGTATTTGTTGATGTAGCTTTAATGAGGTTTATTTTTAAATGATTGTTTGCATTTCAAAGAGGAAGAGAGAAAAGGTGTTACCATCTGTTATTACTACAGTTCTACTGTTATCTGTCCATCATGTGATATTGGGCATAATGCTGAGATGGAGTAGGATAAACATTCTACATTCAAGTGTTTGGAGGGGAAGGTTGCCCATGGAAAGGTCTTTTTGTATCCTGTGGGTAAACCCTTGGGGTAATAGCAATTGTTGGGGATAAGTAAGTACTTTTTTCCAAATATTGGCCGATGTCAAAATACTTGAGTCCTACTTCAGTTACATTATTGCATCATTCTTCTGCCATTGTCTTTTATTTGTAGGTGGAACCAACCAATACCTGTAGGCATGTATTGAGATTGTAGGCATGGACTATTGACATTTCTATGGTGTGGAAAGAGACAGAGAAGGAAATGTTACAAAACTGAGCAACAGAAAAAGTTTCCTTAGCACTAAAAGAAATAGATAATGATAGACCAGTTTAAAAGCTGGGGTGTTTGTATGTTGAGGGAATGTCTGACATAATTAAAAAAATTGTGTTTTGGGTTAATTTATTGATAATTTCTTCAAAAACCCCTAAAAGCCCCACCCATCTGTTCCACTTCCTGCTGCATTCTTTCCCAGGCTGTGCAGGGGAGTTGACAGCACTCACTATACTTCACTGCAGGTTAGGAACCAAGAAGCCAGGCTGACCTGACAGGGAACTGAAGCCTGTTTTTGCTAGTGTGGCTGCATGGCTGTGATTGGTTATCTACCTCCTGGTGTGCTTCTGGAAGGAACTGCTAGGACATGCCCAAACCTCATTTGAATCATGGATTTTTTTTTAGCCCAAAGTAAAAACAGCACCATATATCATTCATTATTGACTACAATATTGGGGGGAGTAGGTTAATTTACCCTATATATCTCAGTTTAGAACCTGGGTGATTGCAGCACAAAATAAGAAAAACTATTAAAAAATTTGGAGCATTAAATTACATCAATACATTGTGCCTTTTTTATACAGTACTCACAAGCTACAAACGATAGATGCTATTTTGAATGAGTTGCTATAGCTTCCTCGGAAAGGTAGACAAAGGTCAGTTACAGAACATGCCAGGAAATCATTTATCTTTTACAAATCAATGAATTTACTCCCGTGGATCTGTGACTGATTTCTCTGTCTTGGTTTGCATGAGCTGACTTCTTGTTTTTATTACTCTGTAGTATTAAACCAGTATTAGACCCTACTCCCAGGTGACTGACAGACAGATTTCATACAAAGGCAGATCGAACACTTTTAAATCCCTCTAAAGAATTTAGGTGAATCATTGCAAGATACTTGGACTGCCAATACATCTTTTATTCTTCATCAAACAGAATTCAGGCTCAATAAACTCCCAGATTCACTCTTTTATACTTATCAATTACCTCTCAGGCAACAAAAAGGGACAGAAACTCTTACGGTTATATGGCTGTTCATATAGTAAAACCTGAAGTTTAATGAGCTGTATGACAGCTTTAAAAAACAGAAACAACTCTAAAATATTTTTTTACTATTAACTAAGTAAAGTTGAAGTTCAATTTAGGGATTTATTTATTACATTTTAATATCCTGTTTTTTGCAACGTGTGACTACAAAATACTAAATCATCTTTCAAACTCAAAATTTTGAGATTCATTATTCAACAAAATTGATGGGAGATTGAAGGTATATTTTCCACACTGAAGCTATTTTATATTGTTGATGTTTTATAGTCCACATTGTAAAAATTAACAGAACAATGTAGACAGTTTTTTTATGTTAAATAATACAATCAGGTGTTTTTTTATTTGAAATAAAATCCTGATGTGGGAAAAATCAATCCAATTTAAAAATTAATAAATCTGCTACCCATATATTATAGGTGAACCCATTCTAAAGTGCTTTTCAATTGGTTTCCATTATTTATTTTGCTTGGTTTTAGAATAACTAATTTTTTGGCTTTTTTTACAGCCTGCATGACACTGGGTCCTATTGGCTCACAGCAGGGAGTAGTCAGGACCAAGGTACAAGGTACAAAGAGGGTTCAGGCAATATTGTAATCAAAGTCCAGGCTAAGGCCCAAAGGTAAGCAGAATAATATCAGAATCAAAGTTTAGGCAGGGTCAATAGTCCAGAAGTCAATAAGCAATAAATAATCAAACATCCAGGAACTCTAGAAACAGAACATATACTTGGACATTGAACCGGTGTCCTGGGCGTCCTTTTATTTATATTTGGCGCCGGCTAGTGATGTCATTACACCGGTGTTCGCCAGTGTCCCTGCACCAGCTCCACACGTGGAGCTGTATGGCTCCACCATTTTGAATTCATTGCGACTTCCGGGAAAGTAAGGCGCACCACCGGGCGCTCCAGGCGGTCCTGACACTGCAATACAAAAAAGTAAAGAATAAATAAACTAGAATGAATACAGTCCAGCTTCAATAAAAATAGTACACAATTTCAATATAAAAAAAATAACCACAGACCAGTTTCAATGCAAATAATAAAAACAATGCTTTTAATGTAAATAATAAAAGAAGCACAAATAATAAACACAAACCAATTTTATGAAAGCTCAAATGGATACAATTTAGCGGAGATTAAAAAAAAAAAAAAAAAAAGGGACAAAAAGCAATAAAAAATTTTGAACCTGACACAGCCTTGTCAAAACAAAACTGTTATGGACATTTGGTCCCTGTGAGATGTCTTAGGGTACCCAAACTAGATGAAGCCTATCATAGAGTTTGCTTACCTGAACATCTGGCAACCAGTTTCAGATAATCAAAATAGGAAACATTACTAATTAGTTCATTATATGTAGACACTTTGCTCTCAGATGTGTTTATTTGTTACAGTTATTTTAGTTTGAACATCTTGTACTGTTTTCTCTAGCCATAACAAGCTCTTATTTTATAATTCTGATTCATTTCCTATTTTCATTACACAAGAACAAGATGAATATTGCCAAAAAGTAAGTAATTAAAAATAGGAAGGATGCTCCTTTGGAAGATGTTTAATTCATGTACGTAGATATAATCAAACTGGACCCTATTAATATATGTTTCATCATGTGGAAATAAGGAACTTTCTAAATATAAGTAATGACAAATTCTATAACATTTCTAAAATAATCAAGTTACTTGCCATAATTCCCCTCTGATGTATATCTGGTAATGTTAGAGTCAAATTTATATTGACAGGTATGTCAAATATATCAGTGTAGGATCCATTTCAGTAGACAACCTTTTCATGCTAACTGTCCTTCAATATAAGTGACTTCGACACAAAGCCTACATAAAGAGAGACAGTTTGCATAGTGTAGAGTAACTTAGTTATTTCAGAAATGGTGCAGATTTTTGAACTGATTATATTTACAAAATAACTTCATTGGTTGCTTTTGCCCTTGAAAGATTGATGGGAAATGGAATTTGGCAGAGGAGTTGGGTTTTTATATTTCTTTTATTGCTTTTATCTTGTTTTGAATCTATTCATTTAATCTCTGATGATGGTTCTGTTCCACCTCAACCAAGATAGAACATTCCTGTAGAATGAGAGAAGGCACCAGATTACATTTATGAAATGAATAGATTCTTAACAACTAGCATGGCTGACATTGATCTTCAAAAACTGAACAGCTTGCTGTTCAAGTCTTATGTCAGAAACCCGTGAATAGATGTCTCTTTAAAGTTTCCAATGTCATTGGCGTAGTTGTTACTAGCATAACCTTGATTTTCCAAAAGGATTTAGCATGCGTTACTGGGTATTTTCCACATTGCTACTGACATAGTCTAAAGCTGGCCATTGGCGCAAAGATCTGCTCATTTAGTAACATCGCCAAACTAACAGATCTTTCTACGATATGCCACTAACGGTAGGGCTATATCGGGGGTGATCCAAACGGGCCAAATGATAGGATAACGTCAAGGGCAATGGGGGGTTGGTTGGGAGAATATCAAACCTTCCCGATTGATATTGTTACCAGATATCAATCGGGAAGACCCGTCGGAAGCCCCCATACATGGTCAGATCATTTGTCATATTGGTCTAAATAACTGTTATCTGCAGTTTTATCTGACTGTGTTTGACCACCTTTATGCATAAAATGGCTGTGTCTTGAAATGCAAGCTATATCTTAGCTCCAAAAACTTTCCAAATGGGTTTGAAATATAAAAGCTTTGGGTACATAAATGCACAAGCAAATGATTTTAAGGGAAGAAACCAAGGGGAGTTCTATTAGATGTATATATAAATATTACAATGCTTTACCTTCATGTTTCCTTCCAGAAGAATCAATAATATTGGCCATACATGAATTTCCATTAGCTGTACCACTTGACCACTCCAAATCAAGTTGGCAGCCTATTGGCCCATATATGGAGTCAAAACAGTCACTGAAATATCTTTTGGGTTTAAAAATCCCCCAAGACCAAGGATCAGCTCATAAATGATGCCTGTGTTGATGCATTGGGAGATTACACATAAAAGTGTTCATTTGAGAAGTCTGCATAGTCCCCTGTTATTATACATATACATTCAATCAATCATTATGATTTTGCTAATTACCTGGACAAAGTGGCTGAACAAGCATTTATGGTCAGGGTAAGTATTTTCACTAAATTTAGACTTTATAGGTTGCTAGTTTGGGCCTCCAGCCCACATGATAAAACCACTGATCTAGGGAAACATAACTTTCTTTTATAAATTTGACCATTAGTGTCTTTTACTTTATTGGTTCATACAAAGTTTAATAGCACTTACTGTACATAAAAATATTCTAAAGGGTGACTGAATCTTGCTGAGAAAACCTACTGCATTAGCGTATACTGTATTCCATATGTTGTGTGGTGCTAAGGCTGAAGCAAATTACAGACGCTGGTGGATTCTAGAAACAAAATGAATCCTTGCAAGCATGCCTAATGCAGGTTATTTAAACAGAACACAACACTTGATCTTCATTATATAACTATATGTGCTTATGTCTTCTGAATAAAAGGTAAATGAATCACAACAAGGGCACAAATGCTTCAGTAATGTCACCCTATCAATTACTTGTAAGGAAATCAATAAAGACAGTCTATAATGCAGGTATTAAATCCTAGCAGTGGTATTTATTTTCCTCTAAGTGTCCAGTTTTTTTTTTACTAATACCTTGCATTCTTTATTTATAATGCCCTCAATGAGGTTACCTCAAAGGGATATTATCAAAGGTAGGGCTTGGTAAAAAAAAACATCCATGTGATTCTTAACCTCTGGGTGAAAAGCACAGAGAATTTGGCTCCTCCTTGTGCCTTTTTGGAATACAGCCACATCAGTTGAGATGATCTATAGGAATTGTTGCCGGGAGTGGGGGCTGGGAATTGTATGCTTATGTCTACATCACCACCCACATGCCAGAGCTGGAGAAAGCTTTTCTTATTGAGGGTGATCTACAAATTCCATTGAAGTGCTAATTGCCATATTTCTATCCATAATGTAGTGAGTTCCCCTGTTATTCAAGCAGGAGTTTGGCTCTGCATTTGACAGAATTGCACACAGAAGGGGCAGAAGGAGGTACCAAGATAGGAGATCTTACCCATCATTCAGAATACACAACCTTGGGGCAAGGTGATAAGTGAAATATTATGGTGTTTTACTTTTTGTAATTATAAATGGGGCCTATTTGGGAATATAATAAAATCATGATTAAAACAATACAATGAAAAGTAATTCAAGAACAAATTAAAAGGAATTGCAGTAAAGTCACTGTCACTTATGTATTAGCAATATGTTATTTATTGGCAGTTTCGTATTGGCTGTAATATAGGCACTCAAAGAGCAATCCTTCAGGCAGTAATAGTAAACAACAGGTCTTTATTGAAGTACAAATGTGGATTATAGCCTTATGCATTTCGTGTTCTCACAACACTTAATCATAGGTACTGTACATTCTACTGTCCTTGGTTAAAAATGGAATGACTTTTGCATCATTAGTATTTGATTCTTTCATCCTTTTGTGCCTCCTGATTTGATTTCTTGGTTTCAGTAGAGCAGATAAGCAAGTATTTTAAAATATTGGATTGGATCATTGTAGATTTTCTGTATTCAGAGTTCTAGCATCTTCCTTCTTTTAGCTAATCTTTCTGGCCTGCAGGCTGCAAATGGAACCAATTTCTAGGGATGCTTGGTGGTGTAATCCCACATATAAGAGAAGTGGCACAGGCTGCCAACTCTTCAACACCACAGGCATGGAACAGTTTAGTGCAAATTTTAAATAAATGTTGTCTATGTGTCCCAGTGTACTGGAGCACACATAGGAGCCCAGAGCTCTCTAAAAATCTCTCCATTTAAGATGCTGAATAATATTGAAAGACAATGGAAAGCCAAAGGGATTGCCTGGATGTACATTTGATTTACTTTTATATTCTTTAAAAACATCATCAAAAATAGTGTCTTTGTTATTGACCATAGTAACCCAATAAAAGTAGAACTATAACCTTGCTAGCAATTTATGATTATCCCCCGGTGTGGGTGGCTTTTGTTGGGGCACATGCATGCGCATAGGGAGTGAGTGTAACAGATTGTTTTGTGTCACGTGCATAATGAGCAAACAAGAAGACTTGCAACAGGGAAACTACACAAACATGGTCGCCCACATCAGGGCGACAAGGAAGGCACCTTTTTGGGGAGAAAATATAGTTTTCCCCCAATCAAAATGTGTGCTTTGTTAGTGTGCTTTTCCTGTGAGGGAAGAAATTTTTATGATTTCGGTTTTGGCTGGAATTTTTTGGGGGTTTGGAATTGTTTCAGTTTTGTTGCATAATAAATCCTGGAAAAGTTGTGTTTTTTCTGCAACTTTTTGAAGGTTTTTTGCAACATATAGCTTCACCCAAAAAAAGTGTGGTTTAATAAATCGGCCCCTTAGACTGCCCCAACACCAGACTGGCCAAAGTGGGTACGATCCACTTGTTTGGAGACCAAAGCCATCAAACTGGCATGGGCAGCATTACTAATGAGTCAGCTTAGTTGTATAATATCTCTCTACACTGACTCTTATTTCTCATGTTTTCCAGTCAACACACACACACACTCTAAAGACTAAGCAGCTGCCCCAGGTATGACTATGATAAATTATCTGGTGATGTAACTCCTTCTGAATTATTCATTTATGCCTGAAGGCTCCAATTATGATCTTGCAGTGAATGCTAATCCCTAACCTTTGGCAGAAGAACATTGTGGGAGGGAAAGCTATGGATTTTTCAATGACGTTCCTTTTCTACATGGAATAGGCTCAAAAGGAATTCTAAATGATGCTTTATTTTCAATGTTCAGTATTTGGTAAATACAGGTACTATGAATACGTACATTTCCAGTGCTTTTGTTTCTCTTTGCCTGTGCATTTATAATTGAAATCTAATTTAATATCCTTGATACATCATCAAATATATTCAGGTTTTAGCTTCCTACCACTCCGTGTCTACTCCCTCACTTGAGCCTATTGCCATGTCATGTTGATGTACGTGACAGATAATATCTGGAATAAGCACCCCGCATTGATGCCAGGGAAATTGTTTCCTTAGCAACAAGATAAATGCACAGGACCTCGCAAAAAAAAAAAATCATTGTGATATTCTTCTACCTGTTTCCATGGCTTTATTCTCGCCTGTTTATGCACAGTAGAATCATTTGCCATGTTCTCCATGAAATCCCAGTGCATTCATAATAAGCCAAGTTTATTTATAACTCTGCTATTAATTTAGTTCACCATAAACAAATGGATCTTATTCCACTTGGGGTAATAAAAGGAAGGTTCATTAGGACGATGTCAAGTTAGAAAAATGGATATCCCTCAAATATAGTTTTTAAAAGGAAAAGGAAGATGTACTTTGTCTCTTTATTTCAATCCACCATAGCATGGGGTAGATATGCTGGAAAGCTTGAGGTGGAGGCAGTATCAGTATCAAAGGAGAAGAAGTTAGATCCTACGGTAACCATTAGTTAGTGAAAGACTGCCATTCGATCATAGTGGGAATACCGATGCATGCATGCGCAGAAGGGCAAATGCATGGGGGGAGATGTGACTGGACATGGGGTAGGAGAGTGTTCCTGGCGCCCCCCTAGCTTTGTGCCGTACTCTGCCATTCCCTTGGCCAGGCCCTGAAGAGAGGACCTTTCTATTCAATTAACTGTTGTTTCATGGTTAAGAACCACTGGTGACCTTTAATTGTACTGTTCCATTATCTAATAATTCAACAAAATGCCCTTTTCGCTAGATCATTTCAGCAAGGGTCCAGCAGGGCTGACTGTTGCCACAGAAGAATGCAGCCTCTTGAAGTGAAGTCATGATTCCAAGTGTTCAATTTTCTTTTGATGAAATGTATTCTTTTTCTGTTTAATTCAAGAATATTGTCATTATTATATTTTAAATGGAGATTTAGCATTCCCTTCAGCGGGTGATCTAAGGTCTCATTTACACATGCTATAGAATTGCTAGCATCATGCAGATAGTGCCTTGCCTAGGTTCAAGCCAGCTACACAAACAAAAAAGTTGTTTTCATTAAAAAGGAGAATCTAGTCAGGGTGGGAATTATAAGGATATAATTAACTGATCCTAGGTAATTTGGGTGTTAATAGAACAGATAGGGTAACTGTCAAAATAACTGGGAAATCATAAGAATTTGTTATCAACATGAGGTAAAACTGATGTTGACTTGGTGGGCTCCTGCCTTTGTTGGCCCTGGTGACCCAGCCCACTTCCCCCATATGGAATTAATCCTCTCCCCCCACCTGAACCCAGTAGCAGCAAAGGAGTTGGATGTTAGCAGTGCCTGCTAAGTTGGACACCGAGTATTTGGAAGAGGGCTCTTCGGTTCAGTTGTTATCCAGAATGCTTGGGATCTGGGGCTTTCCCGATAATTTTTTTCATACCTTAATGGACAAGGAACATTAAACTAAAGAAGTAGGCTATACATGTTGTACATGATGTTTTGTGCTTGTGTACCAGCCCTTTAGCAGTAAAGATCTGTGTCTCCCCAGTAGATGCCCCAGTAGCTCCCCATCTTCTTTTCTGATTCACTGATTCACATGCTCTGTGCTGCTGTCACTTACTGAGCTTAGGGACCCACCACAATATACAGTACACACAGGGGCATATTTGCTAAATTCACATGAAGGATTCGAAGTTCGATCGAATTTTCAAAAACATACGAATTTTCGACTGTTTTTGAAGACCATTTCGACCAGTTAGTCTTTTAAATTTGATCGAATTGTATGATTCGAATAAAATTTCATTTGAATATTCGACCATTCGACTGTCAAAGTAATTCCCCTTTAAATTTTTTTTTGACCACCTAGTTCGCCAGATCAAATCAATTCCAGATTCAAATCTAGATCGATTCAAACGATTTATCGATCAATCAAACTTTTCCCATTCAATCGTTCGACCAATCGAATTGCGGTAAAATCGTTTGAATTCATATTCGAATTTGAAGGTATTTACTGCAATTCGAATAAAATAAAATGGATTGAACAATTAAATAGTTGGATCAAACTATTCGAACAATTTTAACCATTCGATCGAATTTTTTTTATTTGATCTAAAAAAGTTTTAAAAACCTTATGGGAGCTTCCCATAGGGTTTAATAGCAATTAGGTAGGTTTAATCTGGCAAACTAGGCAGTTGAATAAAGGTCAAGCAATTCGACTGACAAATATTCGAATATTATAATAGAATTTTATTATATTATATATATAATATTCAAATTATTGGAATCATTCAATTCAATAACATTTTCAAAATTCGATGGTCAAAGTGTCCTTCAAAAATATTCGAAATTTCGAATTCAAATCTTTTGAAAATTCAATCAAATTTCGAATCATTCACATGAATTTAGTAAATCTGCCCCTATGTAACTATAGAAATTAATATTCCTTAACTCTCTTTCTCTGTCTGGCCAGAGGCAGGTCACCAAACACTGATGTTTAGTGTGTATGGGACAAGTAGGAAAAACCATGACCAATGAATATAATATCATTTCACTACTATGTTCCCATAAGGAGTTAAGGTGGCCATACACTGACATTATTTGCTGCTTATTTATTATATATAGTATATGCTTATTTGGTAAAGTCAACTATTTGGCCTTTGCATTTAAAAGTAATTCATGGACTAGACATCATTTTACATTAGTACATCTTTGATGCTGTTATACTTGTCTAACCTACATGTAAGGTAGGTGAAAGACTGAGCGTATGACCCTTATAGCCACTCCTAAAGTCATTGCCTGTCTTGTCCTGTACCTGAATGTAGACTACAATCCTGCTTGGTCACTGTAATGCAGGGTATCCCAAACTCAGAACTAACTCCAAGAACCTGTTCTCCACTACTCAGATGCTGACAGGTCTTAATGTAAGAGGACCAGGGAGAGATTCCTGAGCAAGCTTGGGAACCAAGTCAATTGCCAGGCCAGGTTGGAAACAGTCAGGCAAAGCGTTACAAAATCAGAGAGGCAAGAGAGTAGTCAGAGTCACAGGCCAGGTCAAACACACCAATATAGCGGGACAGAAACAGGTTCCAGGAGAATAGTCAGATAACAGGCAAAGATCAGGACAGGCAGCTTAACTGGACAAGATAAGGGAAAAGCAAGGTCGAGAACACATAAGACACGCTAGAAATTGCACCCATGAACTACCGAAAACAGACTTACGTTGGGCAGTGTGTTATTGCTCATGGCCAAATACAAGAGGTATGCTGCACTCAACCCATTATCAATATATTAAAGGGATACTGTCATGGGAAAAAATTTTTTTCAAAATGCATCAGTTAATAGTGCTGTTCCAGCAGAATTCTGCATTGAAATCCATTTCTCATAATAGCAAACAGATTTTTTTATATTTCATTTTGAAATCTGACATGGGGCTAGACATATTGTCAATTTCCCAGCTGCCTCAAGTCATGTGACTTGTGCTCTGATAAACCTCAATCACTCTTTACTGTTGTACTGTAAGTTGGAGTGATATCACTCCCTCCCTTTCCCCCACCCAGCAGCCTAACAAAAGAACAATGAGAAGGTAACCAGCTCCCTAACACAAGATAACAGCTGCCTGGTAGATCTAAGAACAACACTCAATAGTAAAACCCATGTCCCACTGCGTATTATTCAGTTACATTGTAAAGGAAAAACAACAGCCTGCCAGAAAGCAGTTCCCTCCTAAAGTGCTGGCACAAGTCACATGACCAGGGGCAGCTGGGAAATTGACAAAAGGGCTAGCCCCATGTCAGATTTCTAAACTGAATATAAAAAAATCTGTTTGCTCTTTTGAGAAATGGATTTCAGTGTAGAAGTCTACTGGAGCAGCACTATTAACTGATGCATTTTAAAAAAACATGTTTTCCCATGACAGTTTCCCTTTAAGGACATTGAAACAGTGTGTGTCTTAAGCTACTAAAAATGCCTTAACCTTTAAACAAAACAGATTGTTTGTCCATATATTGCAATATATTTAAGATGGCCAACTACATCAAACTCATCCCATATCTGGCCAGTCCTACTCTCAACTTTCATCTGATTCATTAAGAATTCAATTGCTTCATTATACATTTTACAAAGGGACTAAGTTTCAATGTTCTTAATATATTGATAATGTCACAACCTCATTGAACCCCCGGTTAATGTTTTTAAAAATTAGTGTTGAGCACAACTTTCCCTTGTTTTTTACAGCTCGTGGCCACTTTAAATATTTGAATTTCACGCTAATGTGTGATGATGTCAGACTCGGCTCATCCAATAAAGCCAGAGATAGCCATCAAGAAGAACGCCTGTTGCCTGTTTCGCTCTGCAAGCTTCCTCCTTGGTTCTTTATATACACGACTTGCAGCCCTGACACTAATCAACAATATTACATTACAAAATAAAATGTTTTTTTATTTAAGATTTTTTTTTTGTTTTATGGCTTTCATTAGTCATCATCTATCCAATTTCCCATAAAGGTTCCACCCGCTTCCAACCCACACACTCCGTTTATTGCTTGGTATGTTTTTTTGGCTGTTAAGACAGGCATCTATGAAAACTTGAATTCTACTGTCATTATGATTATGATGGGCGAATCTACCCAGTTTCGCTTCGCCGAAAAATTTGCGAATTTCCAGCGAAATTCATGAACTGGCGGAAAAAATAGCAAAACGAGTTGCGGCACATTTTTGACCCGTGTCGCGTCAACTTCATTTTTGACGCGCGTCACGTCGTTTTCATTGCGTCGCGTCAAGAACGACGCACAACTCGTTTTTTTCAGTGAATTTTCTCCAGGCAAAATTTTGCTGGCGTTTCGCGAATTTATTCGCCAGCATCAAATCGTGGGAATTCGCCCCTGGCGAATAAATTCACCCATCACTAATTATGATGCCACAATTATATTCTCCTTCATTTTTATCATAGGGTCACCTTATTATTCTTTCACTTGAGCCACTCTTCCGGCATTTCATCCTGACCTTTTAGATTACATTCATTACATTTTCATTTATCTTTTTATAATTCAAGTTTAGGCAGTAACAGGTCAGCAAGCTTCTCTGAGTATCTCTTCCCTGTACTAAAATGAGATTGTTAAAGTGCTGGCCCTTGCCAAAATACCATTATGCATGTGAAGGACCTATATAGCTTTAAAAGAGTCGTACTATTTTCAAATAAAATGATTTTTTTAAAAAGTTATATATTTGTTTTTTATTATAGATTTGCAGTTCTTTTAAAGTAAAATTTTTTCTCCGTATTTTGCACCCAAGCCTTATGTGAATAGCTCATGCAGCCAGAATGTAGGTAGAGGAACATGCTATTTAAAGCTTTATTTTGTTCCATTTAATACAAACTGACTATGACACAACTAGGCTGTGATAAGTAATGTTAGAGCCTTTCATATTACAAATGAAGACATCCATTGTGTGTCTCCGCTTGTCTGCCAAATGTCCCTGAAGGAGATAAGTGGTTGTGAACTGGGAGAACCTCTTTACCCAACCTTGACTGACTATATATTTAAAGACATCCTTACATACAATATATTATTTGCTAACATTTAAAGGTAATGCATGTGCTAGATATAGTTTAATGTTTTCTAGCTCTACTGACTATGAGAAAATTTATAGGCGGGGTGTCTGTCCTCTTTCCTCTTCATGTAGGCATTTCAATGATAATTATTATTAATCATCCCTCTAGTGTAGGTCATGCCCCCATATAATCAGATCATATCCCTGTTGAGAATATAAATGTTTTTGGGAAGACCTAGGAAGATTATGGATTTGTCTTTTCCCTGTCATGGGAAAAAATGTTGCATCAGTTAATAGTGCTGCACCAGCAGAATTCTGCACTGAAATCCATTCCTCAAAAGAGCAAACAGATTTTTTTATATTTCATTTTGAAATTTGAAACAGGGCTAGACATATTGCCAATCTCCCAGCTGCCCTCAGTCATGTGACTTGTGCTCTGATAAACTTCAGTCACTCTTTACTGCTGTACTGCAAGAACCCCCCCCCAGCAGCCTAACAACAGAACAATGGGAAGGTAACCAGATAACAGCTCCCTAACACAAGATAACAGCTGCCTGGTAGATCTAAGAACAACACTCAATAGTAAAAATCCAGGTCCCACTGTGACACATTCAGTTACATTGAGAAGGAGAAACAACAGCCTGCCAGAAAGCAGTTCCATCCTAAAGTGCTGGCTCTTTCTGAAAGCACATGACCAGGCAAAATGACCTGAGATGCACCTACACACCAATATTACAACTAAAAAATACACTTTCAGGAATTAAATTTAATATCGTAGAATGAATTATGTGCAGTGTAAATTAGAAATAAAAAATACATCATAAAAATCATGACAGAATCCCTATTAATTAGCATTTACCTATCCCACTAAATCTATTAATTAAGAACAGTTAAAGGGTCTGCGACCGCCCCCTCCCAGAGCTGCTTTAGAAAGCTCTATTCTTCAATATTTGAAAAACGGTCACAAATAGAAAAAAGAAAGTAATTGGGAAAAGTCTTTATTTCTGGTGAATCAACTGAACTGAAAATAATTTTTTGAAGGTGAACCACCCCTTTAATTATGGTTTTCTAAAAGTTTCTTGACAATACAAAGAGTTCTCATAACATCATCTATAGTGATGGGCGAATTTATTTGCATGGGATGAATTTACGAAAAATCTCCATGTTTCGCTGCCGGTTTGACATCGTAAAAATGAATGCCGGCATCAGAACAATTTTATACCGGAATTAGTAAATGGTCACCCGTGTCAAAATACTTTGCGAAATTCGCGGCAAATCGAAATGTGAGAGATTCACCCACCACTACTTATCTACTATTATTACTATGGAGGTGTTGCATACTTAATTTGGGTTGAAAAAAGACAACTATCGATCAAGTTCAACACCTCCAAATGATTTACATGTATTTACATGTATAAAGTTTCTTCCCCCGTCCAGCAGTATTCTTAAGCCATATTTCTAACAAAGTAATCGGGAAAAAAACTATTTTAGTTGGTCATTCTGGGCTGAAGGCTGGAGTATGTACAGTATATCCACCATTGAAACTCCTGTGGGTACTGAAGTCAAGGAATGTAGATTTATAACATGATGGGCTGGAATTTTGTAGAATAAGAACATTGTAGACCAGTGATCCCCAACCAGTGGCTCGCGAGCAACAAGTCTCCAACCCTTTGGATGTTGCTCCCGGTAGCCTCAAAGCAGGTGCTTGTTTTTGAATCCCAGGCAAGTATACTGCCAAGCAGAGCCTCCTGTAGGCTGCCAGTCCACATAGCAGCTACCAAATAGCCAATCACAACCCTTCTTTGGCACCCACCCCAAGGAAAGTTTTCGTGCTTGTGTGGCTCCCCAACTCTTTTTACATTTGAGTGTGGCTCACTGGTAAAAAAGGTTTTTACCTTGCTATTAATGATAGGACCATGTTAAACAACTTTAATAAAATACTTCCCTATTGGTAGATGCCATTAATGTGATATTAAAGGAACAGTAACACCAAAAAATTTTAAAGTAATGAAAAAATCATGACAACTATCGATCTACTGTTGACATGCACTGGTAAAACTGGTCAGTTTGCTTCAGAAACACTACTATAGTTCAAATAAACACGCTGCTGTGTAACTTGATCCTTTTCTCCTTTGAATGGCTGCCCCCATTGCTACCTAGCAGCTTATTTATATAAACAATAGTAGTGTTTCTGAAGCAAACACAGCAGTTTTACCAGTGCAGGACAACACTGCATTATATTTTTATTTCTTTAAAACACTTTTATTTTTTGATGTTACTGTTCCTTCAAAGGACAAGGAACGTCTAAAGTAGAATAAGGCTAGAAATTTTGTATACTAAACATAAACATGAACTTACTGCATCACAAGCCTAATCAAACAAATGATTTATACTTTCAAAGTTGGCCACAGGGGGCTGTCATCTTGTAACTTTGTTATACATCTTTGCAAGACCAAGACTGTGCACATGCTCAGTGTGATCTGGGCTAAGCTTAGGGATCATTATAAATTATCAAAACAGCACAAGTCAAATAATATCTGCCAGAAGCCGATACAGCAAGACTGATTAATAATCAGAATATACAGACTGCACTGGGTCCTGTGTTGTCAAACTTTCTCCAACTCTGCAGAACCAGTGGCTGCAGCAAAATAATCCTCCAAATAGAATCCCAGCGTATCTGTTTAAATCTGGCTCCATGATCTTTGTCCCTGCAACTGGAGATGAAAACAGTAAAGGGAATGTAAAGGCAAAAATAAACTCCAATACACAGCCGCTGACTACAAGCTGCTGGAGTTCTGCATGGCTGGGAAGTAAGACGGCACTCCCCCTGCTATTCATAAGTATGAGTGTTTCCCTGCCCAGCAGTTAGGGACTGTCTGCCAATTGCTATAAAATGCAGTAAATGAAGGGAGAATTTCACTGAATACAATAAGGTTTCTTATGAAAACGGTACACCTTTTTTAATTAAAGTATATTAGATAGATTTCTTTTTTATTAAAGAAAGTAAAAATGGGATTTCATTTTTTTGCCTTTCCTTGTCCTTTAAGTTCAAAGTTTGCTAAGGACCTAGTTGTCCACAGTAACCCATAAGCAGGAAGCATGTTCTAATTAAGAATTTGAAAAGGTTCTTCCTAACTGTAACAATAAAAGGCACTACGCTTTCCCGGAAGCAGTAAACCATAGCAACCAATCAGCAAGTAGGGCACCTTTTACTGGGCACCTGTTGAAGACGTTTATTGGTTGCTATGGGTTACTGCACCTGGGCAAACCTAGTGCCATTTATTACATACTGTGTTAGCTTTTTTTACATTTGGTCCTTTTTATTACATTACCCCATTAGTGATGGGCAAATTTATTCGCCAGGGGTGAATTCACAGTGAATGTCTGTGTTTCCGTGCCGGAGAATAAATTCACAAATCACTTTTGGTGCTAACACCAAAGTTTTGTCACCGGTGGCAAAAGTTTAGTCACCAAAGTCGAAACTTCTGAAGCCTGCATTGAAAATTGTTGCCAGCATCACTGCATTCACTGTTTCACGAATTCCGCAGGAAATTGGTGACGTTTTTCACTTTTATTCGCTTGTGTAACTGACAAGGTCAAAAAAGAAAAGAAATGCAGATACAAAGTGGAGGAAGCGATAAGACATTCACCTTTATATTTCCAACTAATTGGCAGGAAATATAATAAATATAACTGGTCTTTAACTTCATTTCCAGGATAAATTCCTTATACAGACTTTACACAGACAGAATCAGCCAGTTTGATGTGGGTTACATAAAACAGGTAGGATTTTTTGGATGCACCACTTTCATTCATTTATTTTGTTCCTATAAATCATTGAAACAGATTCCTAATTCAATATACAATTAAAATACGTCAAAATCTGCAAAGCCACTCAGCATTTTCATCGTCTTCTATTTGTTCTGTTTATACACACTGATCCCAAATTCAGCAAGACGCATTTGGTGAACTTTGTTTTGAGAATGGTGTCATCAGACAAATCAATACATTCTCAACCCCAGCAAAAAAGATCAACTTTCAGTGTCTCACATAACTTATCCATAGGCCACTGGGACTGTTCAGTTTACAGCTTGGGAATGTAGCTCTCGAAGAGAGAGAGATGATTGATGATAAAGGTATTCTCTTCCCAGCTCATACATGCTTATCTCCACTTGCATTAAAATGTCCTTAGTTCCACCTGCTACTTTTTTGAAGAATGTTATTGTCATGGCCATGTAGTGAGATATTGAGAGTGTTGAGCTCCTCCAAGTACATCACATGGATAAGACAATTTCATCATGAAATCTTTGTCAGTATAATATTGTCTCTGTAAAACAGTTGTACAAGTTTTGCTCAGTTCCAAGACCTCTGTTAAGATATTGCTCATGGGGCAGCATTATGTATTAGCTTTGAAAAGAAGTTTGCTCTACCATGATTATGAATCAGAACCATCATGAAACCTTTTCAGTCCTGATCCTCCTCAGCAGCCACCTTGTCTGCATGCACATAATATTACACTCACCACACGATAGAAGATAGGAGAGAATTATACATATCAGGGATTATAATGTTATGGTGACTGATAAAGGGGGTTCCATTAAAAATTTTCTAGTTTTAGAGGTCCACTGCAGTCACCCAAAAATTGTGTGAAGTTTATTTGGTCCTTTGCTTGTTTCTTCATAAAAAAGCAAATTGTTAGCTATATTACCAAAAGTATCAGGACAACTGCCCCTCTAAAATCTCATTCGGAAACCAAGAAGATAAATGCAAAGTTGGTCCTTTTTATTCTATAACAGCCTTAACTCTCCTAGGAAGCATTCTCCATAGACGTTGCAACATTGTTGGTGGGATTTGCCTTAATTCTGTCACATGAGTAGAACTGAGGTTGGGCACTGAAGTTGCAGTAATGAGGCCTTGTTCATAGTCAGTGTTTTGATTCTTGTCACAGGTGTTTATTTGTCTCTGTGTAGACCTGTCATGTTCATCCGCTCCCACCATAGCAAACAAATTCTGTAGGAACCTTGCTCTCTGCATAAGGGCAATGTTGCGCTAAAAAGGAAAAAGTGTTCCTCAAAGTAAGAAACTGTTGTTCAAAGTAAGAATCTCACAATTCTTATTGTTATTCTTTCCTACATATTGCAGCACTTTACAGAGATTATACCCCATTCATAATAACACAGTAATGTAGTAAGATTGAAAATGGGCACATGTCCATCAAGTGCAACCTTTTCTGTCAATGTAAACCCAGCAAAACTGCTAGTTAATCCAGAGGAAGCGATAAAAAAAAGACAGATCAGTGCCTGGATCAACTTTGTACTAAGAACTAATTCTAATGACCCTGTATTCCCTCAATTGCTAGAAAGCCATCCAACCCTTTCTTAAAGCTGTTTAATCAGCCAATATGACTGATTCGGGGAAAGAATTCCAAATCTTCACGGCTCTCTCTGTAAAAAAACCCTTCCGAATATTAAGATGGAACTTTTTTTCTCTAATCAGAATGGGTGCCTTCTGAAAGGACCTTCTGATGAATAAAATATTAGAAGATTATTATATGATGCCTTATATATTTATACAGGTACATAGTTATCAAATACACCCTTAAGTGTCTCTTTCCAAAGGTAAATAATACCTTAAACTTGAATTTCAATAACTGTATTATATAAAAATGTGAAAAAATCTGGAACACGATGAAATCACATTTTACCCATCATTTTCAATGAGTCTTGAAAATGCTAATTGAAATATAGCTTGAATTGTGCTGGTATGAATCCCATTGACTTCTACATGAACTCAACAATTTTTAGATGTTATATTTGAGTTTTGTAAATAAATCTAAAGAATCTGCATTTCATAAACTCCAATTTGCAATATTTGTGGCAAAAAAAAACTAATTCAAATGTAGATTAATTGACCCTCATGTGGTGCAATAAACTCAATAACACAAATGGAAAATTGTAGCATTCAAAAGCCGGCCAGTTCATGTAGAAGTTAATGGAAGTTGTATTTCAAAATTCAAGCTATTGATCAATTCAAGTTTTCAACTCACTGAAAATGCCAGGTAGAATTTGTTTCACTTCTTTTGAGTCGCTCTTTTTTCAGATTTTAAATGGAATTAGTGTATGTTTTTCAAGTTTTTTCACACATAAATGCCTATTGCAATCTTTTAGTTTGTATGTTTCTTCAAATTCTTGAATTTTGTAAAATTCTCATTTTGACAAATCTGCCTCTATATGTCAGTGTGAAACACACCATGTTCAGATCAGCTAATGCAAGACTATTGACAATAAATAGTGATGGGCGAATCTACCCAGTTTCGCTTCGCCGAAAAATTTCGATGGAAATTCGCGAATTGGCGAAAAAATTAGCGAAACAAGTCGCGGCACGTTTTTGACGAACGTCGCATCGTTTTCGACGCGCACCGCGTCATTTTCGTTGCTTTGCGTCAAAAATGATGCACGACTTGTTTTTTTAGTGAATTTTTCGCCAGGCGAATTTTCGTTGGGGTTTCGCCAGCCACGAATCGCGGGAATTCGCCCCATGCGAATAAATTTGCCCATCACTAACAATAAATAATATTACTTGCATATCAGAAGCCAATACAGAGCGTTTACACACATAGAAGCTTCTTTCTGCCCAACATACTTATATTCTAACACGTGTGATTTTTCTCAAATCAACTAATTTTATGTTGAGGCTATAACATTTTCATTCTTTGTTGGATGTGTATGTGAAATTGTTTAATTATAGATATTTTTGGAATAAATATGTATGAGTTTCAATATAGAAATAAAATTCCATTTGCTGAAAGCAAATTGCAAATGAAAGCATCAATGATTACATTACATGCGCCCAAGATATTGTTGAAGTATAGTAATCCTACAGGAATTTAAGAACCTGGTTCCATTTCCCAAAACAAATAAAAGGCTAGCAACAAATTTATACGAATTAAATTGCAAAATACATCAGAAAGATATTGTGCAGAGTAAAATATTTCAGGGAATTAGGATTCTGCCTTTATAGCTATGTGTTTCGCATTGCTAATTTAAAATCTGAACATATCTTTGGAAACAAAAAATCCAGCAACAGCATTTCTTGCAAAGGGGTCATTCAACTCCTAGTTTTTCTAAGCAGTGAAATTAAACATTCACTGGGGGATATTTTATTTCATTTAACAAGCCTTTAATTGTATCTTAATCAAACAGGTTAAACATTGGTTGATTCTTGATAGACTGAATAGTAAAAAGGTAAGTTGGAAACGTGGCACAAACCATAGACCTCCCATTGCTCTAAAATAACACCATTTTCAAATAGGTATATTGGACCGATGAGCATAGTTTGACATTACAGGGGGGTTTTGGCACACAATATTCTTATTTAGAATCAACAAGAATTATGGATAAGTAATCAGAGATAGCAGGAGAAAACTATCTAGGCCATAGGACATGAAAAAATGTTTGGCCATGTTCCTTTCTTCATCTATGTGTAATGTGGGTGTTGGCTTTTAGTTCTCTTAGCCTTGTAAAACCTAGCCTATAGTGTTGGATGAATTATTTTGCAATACATGGATTCATGGCAAAATTATGCATTTTACCAAATTTTGCAGGGAAAAAAACTCAAGAAAAAATGCCTATTCACTTCAATTTATTTGGAGTGTGAAAATAAGCGCCTCTTGGCTTTGGAGTGAGAAAAAAGTAGCCCATAGACTCTAGTATTTTTTGCTACAAAAAAGTCTGTGCAACAAAAAAAGTCAGCCATATACTCTAATATAGGTTGTTACAAAACAATTATTGTGACAAAAAATTACCCATACACATAGAATGAGTTTTGAAGATTTTTTCTGTTCACAAATTTTTCAACGAAGTGAAACGGAGCATATTCGATCATCACTACCTACTAAACGAAGCTTCCTTATACCTTGACTTCATGCTTGGCCCATAGTTCTGTTCTGCTACTCCAATTTACTTTTGACACATCATTATGTCTACATTTCAACAATCAGCTTCTCTGCGAGGCACATTTATCAAGGGTCGAATTTCAAATTCATGTGAGTTTTTTCAAAACTCCCTTAAAATTCAAAATTTAACTTGGGGAAATGTATTAATAAAATAGAATTTTAAAAACTTGGATGAAATCAAAAGACCCAAAAACTCAAATTCAATCAAACTCGTTTCGATTTTTTCCTCGAAAAAAAACTTGGATGTCAGGAGACCTACAAACAACTCCAAATTGGTCACTGTACCTCTCTCCTTGACTTTGGCAGTAATTTGGCAGGTTTTAGGTGGTGAACAGTCAAATTTGAATTTGAAGGAGAAGCTTATGATAAATCACAAAAATCGAATTTGAATTTTTTAAAAACTCAAAAAATTGAGTTTGGATAATTCCCTAGCTGAATTTTATACAGTTTTAACCATATAAAAAATTGAAATTTCAATTAGACCCTTAATAAATCTGCCCCTTTTTTGTATATTTGGATCCCTTGTTCCCCCTCTGATTATATACATGTGATGTGCAGGTTGCCCTTTTGTGTAACACACTGATCTTAGGCCAGAATCAGTGTGTCAGAACCTTCCTGAGAATGAAATGAAAGCTTTAGTGTTTGCTGTGGTAGCAAGCAGAGTGTTCAGAAAAGGACAATGTTCTACAAATGAATAGGTAGGAAGAGTTGTGATCCAGGCGGTTCTATCATTTAGCCATTTCTTGATTTGAAAGCAGTTGAATGCGCTTGAGCAGCTGGTGACTCAGCAGGACTAGGCTATTCTTCTTCTCATCCTCCATTAAAGGGGAACAATTGCCATGACTTGTAATGGTTCAGTCTCTTTGCCTTGTAAGCATTTCTGAGAGTTTTCTTTTGGCTTATTTCTAAAGGGACTAATGTTTTCTTCTAATGATCACATGTACAAACTGATGCAGAGGGAGATATATAAAAAGCCATTGGTGTATCCCAGGCCAATTGCTTCTTTTATTTTTTTTATTAAATTCAGTGAATGTATTTATGGTGCAGCAAATGTGCCCGCTATAAAAAGTCAGGTTTAAAGGATTAGTAGCACCAAAAAAATGAAACCAATTGCTATAGTTTATATAAACAAGCCGCTGTGTAGCCATGGGGGCAGCCATTCAAGCACAGGATACACAGTAGATAACAGATACGTACTACTATAGTTTATATAAACAAGCTGTTGTGTAGCCATGGGGGCAGCCATTCAAGCACAGGATACACAGTAGATAACAGATACGTACTACTATAGTTTATATAAACAAGCTGCTGTGTAGTCTTTGGGGCAGCCATTCAAAACTGAAAAAGTAGAAAAGGCACAGAACACACAGCAAATAACAGATAAGCTTTGTATTATACAATGGGATTCTTCAGAACTTATCTGTTATCTACCTTGGATCTTGTACTTGCATGGCTGCCCCCATGGCTACACAGCAGCTTGCTTATATGAACAATAGTTGTGTTTCTGAAGCAAACACACCAGTTTTACCAGTGCAGGGCAACACTACATTATATTGTCATTCTTTTAAACACTCTTTTGTGTTACTGTTCCTATGTGACAGCTTATTAAAAAAAAAACATACCCCAGTACACTATTTTTTACAAATGATTTTCTACATTGCACTTATGTATTTGTTAATAATCGCGATGGAGGAATCTGTCCCATTTCGCCGCAAAATTCACATAATAGCGAAAAAATTTGCAAAGTGACCAAAAAAATGTGCGAAAATTAATTGAAGTCAATGGAAGTCAAAATAATTTTGATGCACGGCAATTGAGGGACAATTTTTATGCGCACAACTATTTTGTCTAAATGAATTGAAGTCAATGGGCATCTGAAAAATTTTGATGTGCGACAATTTATATGCGGGACAATTTTTTTTATGGCTGAGAATTTTGGGCCAGCAGGTGTCGAAATGCAGAAATTCACCACAAATCCATGAGTGGCGAATTTATTCACCCATCACTAGTCAATAAGGCCTAGAATGTAAAGGGGTTCCTGCCACGTAAAAAACACAAGCCTATTTCATCCCCAACATTTGAATTCACAGAGAATACTCATTTTTGTTCAGAGCACGCCCCCTCTTTATTATTCCCAGCAAATGTCTTCTTTGTCTAGAATCTCTACGGACATAGGCACCCTTTTTTATTCCATAAAACTCTGCACCAACAGATTGCTGTTATGGGTAGTGATGGGTGAATAAATTCGCCTGGCACAAATTCACAGTGAATTTCTACGTTTTGCTGCTGTCGGATTATTCACAAATCCCACCCGACAATTCGCAGGCATCAAATTTTTTTTGACGTGCGTCCAAAAAGTTGCTTGTGTCAAAATCGGACGGCCGTTAACTTTAACGCCAGCGTCAGCTTGGACGCAGGCTTCAATTACAGATTTTCTAAATTTTTTGTGAAAATGTCCACAAATTTTTCGTGAGATTTCGATTTTCACAAATTTTTCTTGAAAATATCGGATTTCACATTTCTTGCACTAATTTTTCGCCGTTTCGCGAAAAGGGGAGAAATTCAGCCATCACTAGTTATGGGTTGTTAGTAACTGCTGATATGTTTGTATGTGGGAGGTGGAATTATTTCTGTTAAGAATAGGTGTTTGGAGTGAAGTTATTATTATTCAGTGACTTCTAATAGTCACAAAGCCCCTTATGATTAGCGATTTTTCTAGCCTACAAATGGCCAGGCCTGCTGCCTTGTTGCTCAAAGGGGATCTATCTCAAAAATAAACATTTAATATAAACTTCATCACACTGAAATAAGAAACTTTCTAAATATAAATTCCAAATTCTGTATAGTTTATGAAATAATCAAGTTACTCTTCAGTATCTCCCTCTCAGCAATCTGTCAGTCCTCATGCTTTCTTCAAGCAGAGGTCTGGATCAGTTTTTGATTGACAGGTAGATCTAATAAATCTTTAAACCCCCCCAGGCGCTAACTCCCTCCCTCTCTCCACCCCGATTTCGTGAAGTTCACAAAGTCTTCCGATTTCACGAAGTGAAACTCCGAAGTTCACAAAGTCTTCC
>CM044440.1:123827786-123845600 GCA_024363595.1 Xenopus borealis | reverse complement strand
GGGGGGATGGAGTTAGCACCTGGGGGTTTCATTGCCCTTTAAGGGGGCTCCTTTTCCTAGTGGATATTTTAGAATTCAAATAAACAACTCTAGCATAAACAAAAGCGAATGAAATAAATGACTCCAGCACACATCAGGATTTCCACCAGAGCTGGTTATTTTAAAAGAGTGAGCTCTATTGCATCTTCTAGGAAAAGGGTCCCCCCCCCCAAAGGATGTATTAAATTTAACTGTCAATCAAAAACTGACTCCACCTACTTCATGAAGATAAAAGAAAGATGTTTTTTTCTGAATGGCGGACAGTGATGAGTAACTTGGTTATTTATATTATACATAACTGAAAATATTTAGAAAGTTTATTATTTCAGTGAGAGGAAGCTTATACAGGTATAGGATCCATTATCCAGAAACTGATTATCCAGAAAGCTCTGAATCACAGAAAAAAGCCCTCTCCTGGGCTTAAATTATTTTCTTTTTCTCAGTAGTAGTAAAACAGTAGCTTGTACTTGATCCCAACTAAGATATAATTAATCCTTATTGGAAGCAAAACCAACCTATTGGCTTTATTTAATGTTTACATGATTTTCTAGTAGACATAAGGTATGGAAATTCAAATAATGGAAAGATCTGTTATCTGTAATGCCCCAGGTCCCGAGCATTCTGGATAACAGATCCCATACTTTTACATTTTTTATTTTTGCAATAGATCCATATGACAAGAAAACATCAAACACACTCAATCCATAATGTTAAAAAATACAAATGGGAGCAGAGGTTGAAATCTCAGTTTCTACCAGATCCGTATTGTGCTGCTATTCCTATGGGAGATTACTGAGAGAAAAACATAAGCCGACATCCCTTTTGGGATCACAGCACGTGCATGGGTAAATATATAACAATTGTAATTAGCCAGCTTTTGTACATTCGTTTTAAATGCATCTATATTTAGTCTCTGTTAGCCCTTCTTACACAAAGCAATTTACTGAACACTTCACTGCTGACAGATCATTTTAAGCTTAGTAAAATGAAAGCAGGCGTCACACTCAGCAATGGCACGGCCAACACGCCTGTGACTGATGGAACAGAAAGGGACTCAATGCAAATTGTTTAAAAGCGAGCGTTGAAAGAGGAGCTGACTCGGCAGCAATGAGCTTTGTTTGTGTAGGAGACATAATTATATTCTGTGCGTTCTCCAATCCTATGAGATGTTGGACATGATCAATTGTAAATAGTGATGGGCGAATTTATTCGCCAGGGGCAAATTCGCGGCGAATTCCCGCGATTCGCCGCTGGCGAATAAATTTGCGAAACGCCTGCAAAAATTCGGAGCCGAAAAATTCGCCCAAAAAACGAAAACGATGCGACGCGACTCAAAAACGATGCGCGACTCGTTTCGCAAATTTTTTCGCCAATTCGCGAATTTCTCTGGAAATTCGAGAATTTTTCGGCGAACCGAAACGCGTGAGATTCGCCCATCACTAATTGCAAACTGTGGCACTTTTTAAAAAAAGGTATTTAAATTTTAATTAGGAGCTATGGATAAGATACAGTGGAACAAGGTAGCGGGTTGAGGGCAAGAAAGAGCCGTGTGCTTTGGGGACACTTGATAGAATTGCGGCTATTTACCGTACACAGATGGAAATTGATGCTTCCCTTAGTGGAGAATAGAGAAATGATATTCCTGTGAAAGACATTGTTTATAGATTTATGAATGGAGTGTGGATTTGTTGGTATTGATATGTGACCACAATGGATCCTATTTCTTCTTCTTTGGGCGATTATTATGATTAGGGAATTTGCTTTGGTGAAGACACAAGAGCATTAATGAAGTTGGGCACTGACAATCGTAATCAGGCCTGGCTTGTAGTTGGTGTTCCTATTAGGGTTGCCGCCTTTTTTGGAAAATAAATACCGGCCTTTCTATACATTTATGTTTTTTCCCTATTAATAACATCGGAGTCAACCATCATTGTTACCGGCCAAGTGGCAACCATAGTTCCTATTCCTCTTAAAACTGTTCACTAGGGTTAAAGTGATGGTTCTGTGCAGACCAGTCATGTTCTTGCATTTCTGCCTTTCTTCAAGACATTTCTGTAGAAAATATTCAATGTGACAGGGTCATTATCATGAAGAAACATGAATGAATTTTCACCAAACTGCTGCCACAAAGTAGGAAGCAGAAAATGTCACTTCGTGCTGTAGTATTACGTTTTGCATTCTCTGGAGGGGTCCTAGCCTAAAACATGACAAACAGCCCTATACCATTATTCCTCCTCCTCTGAATTTGACAATAGACATTACACAACCAGGCATAGAGCATTCTCTTGAAGTACCATCTATCACTCTAGACAACACATTTCTGCTGCTTCAGAGTCCAGTGTCGATGATCCTTGCAATGCAACAGCCCACATTTGGCATTCAGCATTGTGTTGTGAGGCCCGCATACAGCTGCTTGCCTGTGGAACCACATCTTGTTAAACCAGGGACTAATAGTTGTTGTTGCATCCAAAGTTTGAAACATGGCAGTGCATGTTGTGAGTGAGGACACATGATTCATTGCTCTGCATACGTCAACAGTGTCTTTCAGTGGGTTTGTGTGGTCCTCTATTGAACTGATGTTGCTCCTAGACATTCTCACTTTATAATCCTTACTTCTGTTGGTTGTAGAAGGCATAAATATGAACTTGTTAGATGTTAGATTTCACTGCATTTGGTATCCATATCCAGCACCACTGGGATGACATTGCAGTTTAGATTCCAGGCTACATAAGCCTTGTATATCATATCAGTTCTATATACCTTAGGAAATGGAAGTGGAGCTCCATCATGTGCATTGGAAGTAATGCCCTAAGTCTGAAAATACATCATCACTATTTTGTGTATAAGTAGTCACCAGACATAGGTGGTACAAATACATGTTTTACTAAAGACATACGGAAGCATATCACAACATATTGTATGATCTTTTATGTAAATTCTACTGGGGCACCATTCATTAAGTATGTGGTGTACTGTAAATAAGAGGGTTTTGTGTGTGCTTCCCTGTTAGATGTCTCTTTATTGTTGGATAGGTGGCATGCAATGTTGATGCACCTTTGAAGTCCACTGGGCTCTTCAGTATGACCACATTTACCCCTCAGTGATTCTTGCTGGAGAGTACATGGTTTTGTGCTTGGAGTCAACTGCACTAATTATAAGGGAGAGTCCAGATACTGTACCTATGGCCTTACAGTGTATGTTGACATTGCAAAGCACTGTGTTGATACTGAAACCAATTTGTTAAACCAACCATGAAGAAAAATATTAACATTACTTTACTTAAAAGTAGAATCCCTAGATTCCTTCTTTCAATTATGCTTTTAGTTCCAATAATTATCACAATGTCAGGCAGGTTGTGCAAAACAAATCTGTGTTCAGACTAGAGTAATTAATGTTTACAGTAATTCCAAAGATCAGCTATATGAATAGCCTACACGCAACTCTTACAGTTAATTAATTAAGTAGCATATGAAGATCCAGCATTTCTATGGAAACAATTGTGTAGAGGCAATATAAAGATTTTACATATTTTTAGTCATTTCGCTAGTTTTTCGTTGAAGTGAAATGGGACAGATTCGCCCATCACTAGTCCAAGAAGGAGTCCAGTTGGATTAGTACTCTGTGGTGTCAGTACCATAATTATAATAACTCAAGCAGTTATGCTCAGGAATAGAGCAAATCCTGGAGTAATATTCCACTAGCGATTGTTACCATAAGGCAGCACTCTGGGGTGTTGTGAACGCTACAGCTAAAAGTGTGTAAATAACAACTGATGTGAGAGAGTACTTGAAGCATTTATTGATTTGTGATCTTGTACCATCTGAATCAGCACAATCAATCGAGATTGTGTAACATTTGTTGAATTAAGAGCCTCATCTCGTTTTAAAAACCCGTGGTATCCAAGTTATTTGACAGATCTGTTTTGTGCTGGGATACAGTGTGGTTAAACTTTCCTACAACAGTAAAGTGAGGGTCCACCTGAGAAAAGACTTGCAGCGTACCCTACTGGAGGTTTCCATGGATCTAAGGTATGCCATCTGAGATTACTTGAGAAACCCATTTGATAAATTTGTGGGATCTGTTTCAACTTGGAGCCCAAATTAGGGTTCAGCTTAGGACCCAGAAATAATTGCCCTCCTTGTCAAAAACTAAAACATACCCAGTAAAACAAATCAATACAAATAAAATGCTGGATCCATTTCTGGAAGCACTTGACTGCTGGTAAATAAAGTGATAAGGATGATATAGATTTGATAAAGTGGAAGTTGAAATAAGAAGTCTTTGACAGCAAGAAGAGAGTACATTAAAAGAGCTGAACAGTATGTGTCCAAACAAGATCTTTTAGCTTGAAAACGAGCCGTGTGAGTCTGCTGTGTAGGTCTGGAGAGAATCAAATGTGGCACAAACACTTGTACTGCAAAGTAATAACACAGGAAATCTCTTCCTTAGACCGTTCAGCAATCAAGTGTGTTTTGGAGGATATTTCTTGAAGAGCTGTGGAAGCCCAAGTGTGGCATGAAGATGTGCACCACAGGAGGTAACTGCTTTCTGTTTAGCACTGTGTATGGCCGCAAGGACAATTGCTATAGAGATGGAGGCAATACATGTGTGGAAGTTTAGTAACAGGATAAGATCCACAAGAGATTCCCCTGATTAACAAAGGAAATGTTTTTTGAAAAATTTTAAAGAAATAAACGCTAGGTAATAGATATTCTGTGAAAAAAAATGTTTCTAATATAATTGGTTGGCCAAAAATGTAAGTTATAAAGGCTGGAGTGACTGGATGTCTAACATAACAGAACAGAAGACTACTTTCCGGGGCCATGGGTCATAACTGCTTTTGAATCTGAGCTGAATGCTGAGGTTCAATTGCAAACTCACTGAATAGTTATGTCCCATGAGGCCCCCCTTATAGCCACTGACTAACTCAGAGTTAGAGAGCTGAAAAGCAGGAAGTAGTGTTCTGTTAGACATCCACTCACTTCAGTCTTTATAGATTACCTTTTTGGCTAACTAACTATATTAGAAAAATTATTATTTTGTACAGCTTACCTATTTACCCCATTTTTTAAAGACTGAACTGTTCCTTTAAGTGGGATACAATTAGGTCTATTTTTCGTATTTGGCCAAATACTGAATCCACCACAAAAGATAAAGACACATTTGCATATAGAAAATCTAATTTGAGCAACATAAAAAAATTGTTTTTAAGTGAACTACTGTACACTGTATCTATCTCAGTTAGATAATTCACTCTTATTTTTTGACTTTGTACTAGCCATGCCAAAGGAACTAGTGGTCATAATTATTTCTGTTATTTGGTAGAATCCTGACTTCAACCAAGCCAACATCTGTGGCAGAGTCCTGCAAAATACCAAGTTTTTAAACCCAGACCTGTGACCAGCAACTCGGACCTGGACTGGCAATGCAAATTTTTACTCACTTAAACCAGCTACCCGATCTACCAATCTGATCTGCAGCTGACTTACTGTGTCTGAAACCCAATCCACAACAAACTGACCACTAGTGATGGGTGAATAAATTTGGCAGGCATGAATTTGTGGTGAATTTCCCGTGTTTTGCCGCCAACGAATAAATTCCCGAAACTGAAGCAAAAATTCACAGGTGAAAGGAAAATAAATTTGTTGCGCGTCAAAATTATTCGGATATCCATTAACTTTAAAGGAGAAATAAACCCTAAAGTAAAAAAATACCCTACCCCCTACAGCAGCCATCTTCTTCTCTTTGAAAGGCTTTGGGTCTTCTTTCAGCATTTCGGCAATTTCAGTGGCTTTTGGCACATGCGCAGTTGTCTCAAACCAGAAGATTGTTCTAACTACGCATGTGCCAATACACCGCTCTCATTCCAAAGAGAAGAAGATGACTGCTGTGAACTCTGATGTCCTGAATCTGCCCAGAGGGAAAAGTAAAGATTTAGGGGCATTTGCCCGGGGTAGCAGCTAGGTTGGGGGGGTCTATATAAGGTATTGGGTAGGGTTTTCTTTTACATTAGGGTTTGTTTCTCCTTTAATGCAAAATTGGCGATCTCGTCCAAATTGTTGTGCGTCAAAATTATATTGACGTCCATTGAATTCAATAGATTTCACAAATTTTGGCCGTTCTGCCCACATTCGCCCATCACTACAGACCAACGTTAAACAGGAAGTGCTGTTGCTGCAAACAGGAAGTGACATCACTAGACATGGACAGGGGCAGAAAAAAGATTTTTAAAAATGTATAGATTCTAAAGATAATATAAGAACTATACATAAGACCCATAACCCACAGACAAACGTTTATACCAGCGCCGAAAAACCTGCAACCCGTAGGGTGATACCTGCAAATTCTGTGGATAACCTGCTGCAGGACTCTAATTTGTGGTATGAATTGAAATGATAAGAGTCTGGCCTGATGCTCAATATCAATTATACTGGTGAGCGAATCTGAACATTTTTGCACAACTACAAAAAAAAATTGCAAAATGCAAAAAGGTGTTTTTGTGGCAAAAATTTGCAGTGGTTTCACAAAAATGTTTTCTAATGGTGAAATACTGGTAAATTTTCTTCAATACTTACAGTTACTGCAACCAACCTCAAATCAGTCTCAACAATAGTGTTACTAGTGAAAATTTATCCCAAAAGAGTAGATGTAAAAAGCTGTTTTCACAGCAAATTGAGGACCAACTTTATATTAATAGCTTTGGTTTTGGTTTGAGATACTGGGCAGGTAGGATTCCAAATATTTTTAGTGCACATAGTCATGAGCCTTTTGTTGTTAATTTGTGGTTTTTGATGCAAATTTATATTTTTTATCAACAGATATCAAAATAGTCAAGTTGTACTTAGCTGTTCATTTTGTGTGTTTGTGTTTACTGCATGTGTAACCTTGAAGAGAATAATAAAGCCTCAATTATGGAAAACGTGTCCAGCCTTCAGGAGAGCAATCAATACAGTGAGTTTTGCTCTCCACTATGTACTGTCATAATATAAAGAAAAAAATTATTTCAGCTTCTCTTGCAAATCATTCGGGCTTCCCACAATGCAAAATCAATCACTCCCAGGATGTCTTGTATGTCATATATATTTTCTGCAAATATTGATCTCTTAATCTTATTTTCCCTGCCTACTGTCACTTCCTAAGCAACAAGAATATTTGCAGAAACATTTATATTGCTGATGTGTCTGCTGAAAACAGTTTCACTCCTCTGCATCCATGAGTTTCTCTCCAGTGACAAATAAGCTCCACGTATGTTAACTTGTGGTACATACTTTTGTGTAGCACTGCAAGAAGATAAATCTCATTCCCAGCATTTGATAATCAAATATTTAAAGAAATGGCGGTTAGCTCAACATGACATGGAATACCGATCGTACAAATTTTTCGTGAAATTGTATATTCAAATTTGGCCTCTTCGATCATCGAATATCGAATAGATCGAATGATCGGATATTCGATCATTCGATGATCGAAGAAATCAAGATTTGAAAGTTATTCGACTGCCTACTTCACCAGAATGAACCTACTGAATTGCAATAGAAGCATATGTGAAGCTCCCAATAGGCTTCTGAGACTAAGTCCTGCTCGAATACCATTCGTACAATCGGATCGTTCGATCGTTCGAATCGTACAAATTTTTCAGACGCTCAAAGGAAATTTCATGATGTTTTCGTGAAACCGAACAATCGGTATACTCATTGAGAAATCGGATATCAAGCAAAATGATAGCCTAAAACAATTGATAAGCATTTGATGGTCGAATGCTTATCGAATTTCGAATTTGGTCAAGCTAATTTGGGGGAATAATAGTAAATTTGCCCCTAGGTCTTCCTTGATAAAGTTACCGGGTGCTCCTAAATTTCAATTTTGACTTCCTTTAGTTTCTGACCTCCTGTGTTGATTCTGACTTAGTTATTCATTGCCATGCCCTGATTTATTTGCCTGGATACAACCACAAACATTTTTAGGCCTTTGATACTGCAAATTTTGACTTTTCTCTTTGGTCCTGATTTCAACCTACTAGAAGTGCTAGGCACTGAACTAATAACAAAGGTCCTGTACAGGCAGTCAATAAACAGTGGAACCTTACACAAGTCTGAAACTGCCTGTTTTATTCCTAGGAGAAATAGACCCTAAAGTAAAAAATACCTTACCCCCCATGGCAGCCATCTTCTTCTCTTCGAAAGGCTTTGGGTCATCTTTCAGTGTTTCAGCAACTTCAGTGGCTTTTGGCACATGCGCAGTTGTCTCAAACAGGAAGATTGCTCTAACTGCACATGCCCCAATACACTGCTCTCATTCTGAAGATTACCGAACAGAAGAAGATGACTGCTGTGAACTCTGATGCCCTGATTCTGCACTGAAGGGAAAGTAAAGACTTAGGGGCATTTGCCTGGAGTAGCAGCTAGGCTGGGGGGGAGGGTCTATATAGGGTAGGGTTTTTTTTACATTAGGGTTTGTTTCTCCTGTAATGCAAAATTGGCAATCACGTCCAAATTGTTGTGCATCAAAATTATATTTGACGTCCATTGAATTCAATAGGTTTCACAGATTTTTTGGCGTTTTGCCCATATTTTGCCCATGACTAATGACCAACATTAAACAGGAAGTGCTGTTGCCGCAAACAGGGGCAGAAAAAAGATTTTTTTTAAATGTATAGATTGTAAAGATAATAAAAGAACTATACATAACCAAAATTAACCAAAAATTGATAGCGAGCGAGTTGAGGCAATTATTAATATAATATGGGGTATTATCTCAGTGGAGTGCCCACTTACTCACTGGATTGTACTCCACTTGAATGTACTCCATCCTAATGTGTTAATCATAAATATTCCAACAATTTTTTGTAAAAAGCTATTTTTACTCACAACCATGCCTTAAACGAGTTTGAATACTTAATCACACCACCCGATTTTTTTAATCAGAGGAGTGACAAGTATGTAGTACATATAAATTGGACAGCAATTATACTGTTGTATCCTATAAGACTGGTCTGTCTGTAGAATGTACAGCCTATGCATGCATGCATATATATATATATATATATATATATATATTCCACAATATTCGTATCCAATGTTATTTAACCATCAACTGAAGTCTTAATAGAAAGGACTAAAAGGTATCCTGTGACAGAAAGTGAAATGGTGGACTCAGAGACTGGGACTAATATAGATATCCAAATGCTTTGTGCTGCATCCCAGAAGAAGACGAAAAACAAGAGGAAACCTAAAATATATATTTTATCCAACACCAGTATTTCTAGCTGATTTTTACCCCTTCATAGTTGCCTGACAATACGTATCAGAGAGAGGACAGAGTTGAATTAAGGTAAGTTAAAAGAGCTTGGATGGATGGAGAATTTCCAGGCTGCAATAAGCCATGGCACTTCCCAGAGCAGCATTAACAAACCCAGGGGAAATTGCTTCAATCTATTTAAGTTACGGCAGTTTCTCCTATTTTACAAAGGGAAGCAGAAGCTTGACTGCTGTGACCACAGTAAAAGAGTAATGAGTAGCCGTCTGTCTCTTTTGTGATAAGCAACATAAAACAAAGACCCTGGAGCCCCTGCCACCTGTGCTAATACTACAACCTCGCATGCACTGAGCAAGGATCTTGCCTATTTCTCCAGATAATGCCATTAGCATGCAGAACTGATATCAGTATGCAGAGCGAGCTGCAGCACCGAGCTGTGGAGGAAGGGTGAAAGTAATAAAATGCAGATCATCTAAGACATTTCTAAAGAGGTAGCTAAAAAGAAAACACACAGGCTTCTGCAAGTACAGCATGACAATGGCTTCATATCCATAGCCCTCTATTGATACAAATACATATTAGCACCTCACTTATCCTTAACCGGTGAACTGGTAAATAATTCAGAGTGAATTCATGGAATATGAAGTAGCAATGATAATATTACCGGCAATGCATGTAATTATTTTGCTTTCCTTGGACCAGTAGCCCATAACAACCAACAAGCAGTTATCTTTCACTGATCTGTAGCAGTTAGAAAAATTAAAGGAAACATCCTATTGGTTACTATAGGTTACTGGTCTGGAGTAAAACTTGTCCCTGTTAATACTGTATATTTAATAAGAGACTTAAGGTGCCTATATAGGTGGTGGTGGAAACTCTTGCTTTTGCAATTTTTTTTCTGAAATGTTTTAATACGTTTAATGGATTGGTCAAACGATCTAATAGTGAAAGTTGATCAAACGATAAAATCAATCGAATCGAACGATTTTAACCATTCGATCAAATTTTTTTATTTGATCTAAATTCACTAAAACCACTTCGGTAGGCTGAATCGAAGTATTCGACTGTCGAATAGTCAAATATTCGAATAGATTTTTATTAGAATTATTCAAATCATTTGATTGAATTTTCAAAATTCACCGGTTGAATTCAAATCTTTTTGAAAATTCGATCGAATTTCGAATCCTTCATGTGAATTTAGTAAATCTGCCCTTAAATAAAATAGACTGCTTTTGCTTCCAATAAGGATTAATTACATCTTAGTTTGGCTCAATTACAAGCTACTGTTTTATTATTATACAGAAAAAGGATTTTTTTAAAAAAAATTAATATTTGGAGTCTAAAGTAGACAGCCTTTCCATAACTTGGAGCTTTCTGTTTAACAGGTTTCTGGATAATGGACCCCATGTCTTATGAATAAAACTTTTTTAATGATTATATCCATGGGAGTTCTGTATAGTAGGCACTATTTTCAGCATCTATGACCAAAACATTTTGGAGCCATGCACTCAGTCGCTAAATATATTTAACATATAACCCACACAAAACAACACATAGATTAAGCTAATTTTTGATAATTTAAAGTATAAATAAAACTATTATTCACATTTCATTCTATACTCATTCAGATCCGCCCACCTTATTCTAAGCTTGCCAAACTGTTTTCCTGAGAAGTTTTTTTTGTTCTAGAGTAACAGATAGTTTTGCTCTTAGTTGATTTTTAACTGCTTCAGTGAGGTTTACTTACCCCAAGCTCTTCAGCCCCCCTGTGAACCTTCTCTTGTGTGTCCTTTTTGAATACCTAGGCTTAGCCCTTTTGCCACATAAATGTTGTGTATTCGTACACTGTTCGATCCCTCCACTGAGTAACCAAACAATGTACAGTAAGCTGTAGACAATTCAGCTCCATACATTGTATGCCACACTGGATAGATTTGTGGTTTTTGTGGTGCTAAGCCTGGAGACCATAACACATGGGGTCCTGGGAAGTTCTTGCCCAAAAACTGCATAGATAGGCTGATGGGTGGTAATCTATTGATCAGATTTTCTACTTACACTGAATGGATATCAATCAAGAAATTGTATTTTTAAAGGATAGCTCTACTAGCTTGAAGTGTTGGGGTCTGATATTTGATTCCAATCACAAGGAGGTTGACCATTCACCCCTTGCGTTGGTTTACTTCCACATCCCAAATATGTGCATTCAGGTCAATTGGCTCCTGATAATATTGACCAAAGAACATGATGGGCACCTAAGGGTCATTTCACAGGAGCAGATTCTGGAAGCTTCCTAAGGCACATTCCGGAGACTTCAGAAAACGAAGCAATGTGTGTGGTTTGCCACAGGCAATTTTCATTTTAGCTGGCAGAGGGCAGGGAGAAGGCAGTTTGGGGAGATTGTCACCCCAAAGAAGAGGCGAATAATCTCCCTGAATCTGCTTCTGTGGACTGACCCTAAGACTGTTATATATACAATTTTGGGTTCATAGGACCTTAACAAACAACAGCAAAAATCTAAGAATTTGAGTCAAGTCACACTTTATCCCAACAGTCTAGCTGCCTAGTTCTTCTTCCTACCTCTACCTCTCAAGAAGGTATGGTCAATACTTGAGCTCAGCAGGAGTAAGGTGTTGACACAGCTGAAGAAAATGCAGTTTGGTCTTCTGCTGTAACAGCTTAATATTCTGTTTAATACAGGACTGTTGACTTTTGATAATGCATGTACTCTATGGGAGCAGTTATTTGGCACCACTGCTTGAGTGTCAGCCTCATGCAATGATATAGGACCATGATGCCAGCTGTATATCTTATTATATAAATTAAACCTTGAAAATTAGGAACAGCGAGCAATTCATCTGAAAACCAATGTTATTTTACATTGAGAAATATGCTTTCACCGTCAGTATTCTCTTCTTTCCATATCTAAACCTGCCCTCACTGGTATTATTACCAGCATTGGGCTGTTTATTGAATGTTTAGCTTGTCTTACGTTTTAATTTGAAAGCTTTTGAAGACCAGTTAGTCTATGTATATGCTCAAATGAATCCTGGGGGTAAATGTTAATATAAAGAGCAACTGCAGAAAAAGGATTATGGTAAATAAAAGGATACCCCAAGCATGTCAAGTATTTCCATAGTAAGAGTAAGCCAAAGGTCTTGAAACCAAGTGCAAAGAGAAAACTCACTTGTGTGCATTAAAGTACTATTCACAAACGTGCTCAAAAAAGCACAAACAAAGGGAACCCAAAAGACACAGACATAAATACAAAAAGCAAAATCAAAAGGGAACATTGGCATTATAGATGCATTCAGTAGGGTTCCCTTTGCCTACCAAAAAACCTAATACTCATCCAAATGGCTTGCTTGCTCAGATTTTCCCAAGATTCACATTTTCTGCAGGAAAATAACACAACCGCTGCTCTTTTCGAATTTAAGTTTTCCGAACTCATTAATCAAAAGAAGACTTCAAAACTCACACAAAAAAGCTAAAAATTGTTGCATTTCTTTAGTCAATGGGAAGCGCATTCGCCAAATTCTAAATAATTTAAAATTCAGGTTTTTACCATAAGTTTTACGTTTTGCAGACTCATTGAAAATAAAGAGTAGAATGGGATTTTAGAGTGATCAAGCTTATTTCTATGATATTAAGCGATTGTATTTCTCATAAAGTAGCAGGCTACTGAGATTTTTCAATTTTATTTCAAATTTAGAAGTTCAAAGATGAATAGACTTGCTTCTAATTAGCATCACTGTAAATCCCCTGCAAATTTTAGCACTCGCTATTTTGCAGGTGCCCAGTATCATGCTGGAATGCTGGCTACAAAAAGACTCCATTGTAGCTGAAATCAGGGTGGTTGAGATTGTACGTTAGCACTTGTAAATAAGCTCCCTAGTGTCTCACTGATAGAAAGCAATAGTAATGAATCCAAGAAAATGTAGAGCACCTAAAGGGATATTCTAATCCCATAATATGGCTTTTTGTAGCATCCCATTTTCTTTTATATCCTCGCTAAATAAACTCAGTGCAGTTTTATGAAATTCCAAATGTTGAAACATCTGTGGTATGTTTTGTTGCTCAGAAATGAAGTGTCTAATGGTAGACTCTACAGAAGATACATTCTACAGAATAAATCAAATAGCATACATGGGGGCAGTTTAAAGGGGTTGTTCACCTTTGAGATAACTTTTAGTATGATGTAGAGAGTGATATTCTGTGACAATTTGCAATTGGTTTTCATTTTTTATTATTCTTGGTTTTTGAGTTATTTAGCTTTTTATTCAGCAGCTCTTCAATTTGAATTTTAAGCAATCTGGTAACTAGGGCCCAAATTACCCTAGCAACCATGCATTAATTTTAATAAGAGACTGGAATATGAAGAGGAGAGAGTCTAAATAGAAGGATCAGCAATAAAAAATAGCAATAACAATAAATTTGTAGCCTTAGAGAGCATTTGTTTTTTTAGAAGGGGACGGCGACGCCCATTTGAAAGCTGCAAAGAACTAGAAGAAAAAGACAAATAACTATAAAACTATAAATAATAAATAATGAAAACCAATTGAAACATTTCTTAGAATTGGTAGTTGTATAACATAATAAAAGTTACCTTAAAGGTGAACCACCCCTTTAATGCACAGGTCCCCTAGGCTATATCCCAGTGTGATCAGGGACGAACTAGCTTTTTTCAATTATAGGTATGGGACCTGTTTTCCAGAATGCTCAGGAATTGGGGCTTTCTGGACAATGGATCTTTCCATAATTTGGATACCATAAGTCTACTAGAAAATCATGTAAACATAAAATAAACCCAATAGGCTGCAATAAGGATTAATTATATCTTAGTTGGGATCAAGTACAAGCTACTGTTTTATTATTACAGAACAAAAAGTTAATCATTCTTAAAAATTTGGATAACATGGAGCCTATGGGAGATGGACGTAGTTTGGGGCTTTCTGTATAAAGGGTTTCCAGATAATGGATCCCATACCTGTATTTCTTTTTTTTCTTTTACTATTTACTTTTATCTGCTCTGTTGGGTCCAATTGGGTGTATTTGCTGGGAGGTGAAGTTAGATAAGGTGCATGCCTTATCTGCCCAGATGTGATCCAATCCAGTGACTCCATTGGTGTGTCAAAACTGACCCAGACCCATGCATCCAGACCAAGCATCTAACTAGCAGAGATGGGGGGTTGTGGATGTAGCCTAGGGGCCTCACATATTATTAATCCTGATAATACACACCCCTGTGCAATTGCAGGTATGGGGGAAGTTGGTTAATTCAGGCTGAATTGCGTCAGACTAGTCCACCTGGAGAATTCCCAGTGGGACTCTTTGTCTTGGATACCAGCTTAGGAGTTGCATTGGGTGTGTAATTTGGGAAGGTTTGCAAGGATGTGCTGAACATCATGAGCCCATGGTGGGGATAGGCAGAGTTGCTAATGTTGTTGTCAGGCAGGCAAGTCAGTGGGGGCTCTTGAGCTCAGGTTCTCCAGTGTGTCCAAGGGGCCCTTATTCGACACTGTGCATTTATCTAAGATTTGAAACTGCAGTGTGTTAAGAAATAAGGATCATGATTATTAAATGGGCTATAAAGCCAAACACACATTTTTTTCATAAAGAAGGCAAATGTAATTTCAATTAACAGTATATATACAATATATATAAATTACACGTCTTGAGATTCCATTCATTAACACGCCTGAATGTACCCTTGACAGACACAACACTGCAATAGTGAGTTTGCCTTTTCTATATCTATGGTAGTTGCTGTTGTTACATTTTTGGAAACATTCGCTTTTTGAGTCTTTCAAAAAAGTCCCACCAGTCGGCTAAAAACATTGGAAATTAGCTGTTATGATACATTTATTTATTTTATAATTATTTGCCTTTCAGTTGTGACTTTCAACAGGCTAAACATTAAAACATTACTTGCTTTCAGGGGTCACTGACCCTGGGAACCAGAAAGCAGATGATTCCCTAGGCTGGATTTGTACTGCTATTAGTATCTTCTACCAGCGTCGGGCTGGCCCACCAGGATACCAGGAAAACTCCCAGTGGGCCCCTTGCTGCTAATCATAGACCCCTGGTCTAAGGTTTTTGGGCCCCTTGTCCAAGGTTTTTGGGTGGGCCCCTGGTCTAAGTTGTTGGGTGGGCCCCTGGTGTCCCAGTCCGACAATGTCTTCTACCATATATTTCTCTGTTCAGATGCTTTACTTTTCATCTGCCAGTCTTCCATTTATAACCACTGCTTTCTAGAGTTGCTTTGCACCCCTGGGCAGCGATGCCCTCCATCAGAAGCCAATTAACCTACTTATTGCAGTACTTTATTTTGCACTGTGAAAGGGAACCATGGGAAAATCCACAGAAACAAAAGAAGAACATACACATTTCATACTCCAGTTGGAATCAAAAGCAGGATGACAAGAGGTAAAATGGGCATCTTAGTAAATTACCGTAGTTACATCCCTTCGTCAGTGCGCAACTTCGCCTGGCATAAGGGTGCGTAGTCTATCTACTGCACTAGCAAATTTTCGCCAGGGTCAATATTAGTAAATTGGCAAAGTTGCGAAATAATGTCACACTGGCGAATAAGCGCTAGCAATATATGAAGAATAGGCTGCCTGGGTTTAACACAAAGATGAATTTCCTGTAGGGGAAAAAATATTGCCACAAGTGAATCAGAAAACTCTAAATTTCCAAACATGCAATATTCTCTTTTAATATTCTGTATATTTTGAACTTTCCCTTCAGATGGTCACAGAGAAAAATAAAATATCTCGGAGTCCAGATTACAACTCACCCTTTAGCTCTCTGTCAAGCAAACTTGATAAATTGGCTGTTGACAACTGGAAAACACTAGGGCTTTCTTGGTTTGGTAGGATCCAGACAATCAAAATGACATTAATGCCCCAATTTTGGACTATTTACAAACTATACCTATTAAACTACCCAAAGTGTTTTTTTCCAAGGTGGCATCCCTATTTAAAGACTTTGTATTGGAAAGTAAAAATCCTAGATGGAAGTTTGATAGATTAACCCTGCCCAAAGAAAAAGGAGGTCTAGCCCCCATCCCACAATTTCTGCTATGTTGGCATTTTGGCACAAACACAGATTTCCCTATAACCTAATGTCTGCTCTTCTAATAACGCAGCCTCTATTTCAGAACCCAGACTTCCCCCCTAGTTTGACCCAAGGCTTTTACAAGAAGGGGACAATTGAGAGGGAGATACACTAGATTGGCTGACTCCATTAGCAAGGGAAAAATGATCCATCTTGCTGCAATACAAAAACCTCTGGGGCTCTCACCCAAGGGATCCGTGGTACTATTATCAACTCTACAACTATGTAAATTCCCTTCATCTCAACCAAACTGAGATCTACCGACAGGGTGGGAAAACATATTAGAGCTTAAGAAACCACTGATTAGACCTATCTCACTAACCTATAAACTCTTATTGTCACAGAAAACCTTGTTTCACCTGAACTTTTTTGAACCATGGGAAACATTATTGGGGATAATCCTACCCCCTATGATAAGAAGGAAAATAATTACTAATGTTCACAAAACACCCAGAGCCTTGCCGGTAAGGGAAATGCTATACAAAATCACAACTAGGTGGTACTACACACCTGAAAAGCTACACAAAATATTCCCATCAGCATCAGAGCGTTGCTGGCAATGTAAATCAGAGGTTGGATCATTTAGGCATATCTGGTTTACATGCCCTGCTATCATACCCTTTTGGAGAAAAGTATGTAAGAGAATAAATCAGATAACAGGCTCTGGGATACATTATTCTGACATTAGTACTGATCCTATTTCAATATGATGTGAGGCATAACAGCATGATAACAGATAGACTAACTCTACATCTGCTACATGCTGCTATCGCTATTATACCCAAAAAATGGAAACAGACAGCTCTCCCTTTAGAAATCGAGTGATGTAACCTAGTAGTAGACACTAGGAAATTAGACGAAGTTAGAAGTATCCTACATAATAATACAGATACATGAAAAATGACAGGCCGATCTACCCGAGTCTGCCATTTACCTTCACTAAGATTGGCGATACATATCTGGAGAAATTTTTGAAGATGTTGCCCATAGCAACCAATCAGATCTTTGCTAACTTATAGGTGCCTGTTGAAATCTAATTGCTGATTGGTTGCTATGGGCAACATCTCCAACCCCTGAGGGGTATGTTTACTAAGATTGGAGATAAATATCTGGAGAGATTTCTGGAGATGTTGCCCATAGCAACCAATCAGCAATTAGATTTCAACAGCCACCTATAAGTTAGCAAAGATCTGATTGGTTGCTATGGTCAACATCTCCAAAAATTTCTCCAGATATGTATTTCCAATCTTAGTAAACATGGCCCTAAGCTAAATAACTCTCTTGGTAATGGATGGATGTCTTAGAATTGTATAAACTTATACTTTTGATAGGTAGTATTGACTCATTGTTTACCTGTTCAAGCACTGATTTGTTCCGGATGTATTACATGCCCCCCCCCCCCCC
>CM044440.1:123776030-123827632 GCA_024363595.1 Xenopus borealis | reverse complement strand
CCCCCCCCCCCACCGTTTTCCATTCTGTACCTCCCCTTATTTTATTTTTTTCACTCGTAAAATCAATAAAGAAAGATTTGATAAAAAATATTCTGTATGTTTTATACTTCTATACCGATTTGTAATATCTAGTCAGTTATTCAACATTTCTCCCTAAAAATGCTTTCAAATTAATTAAATCTAGGGAAAACTAGATATTTAAACTGAGATGTATTTATTTCCAAGGAATCTACTCTTTACAGTTCATTGTATAATAAATAGCAGAAGCATAAAGGTTTGCTATCCTGAGCCATTACATTGTAGAATGATGTATTTCTGTTCCCCAGAGCAAGAGCACTCATGATTTTTTTCCCCTTAAAATTGGTACCAGCCAACAATGTCTAAAGGTTATCACTGTCCTGCTGAGATAGAAGAGAGAAAGCCTAGGGCGAGTGTAAGCTTGAGCGTTCGTTGGCATGTGATATTGTACATTCCGCATTAAGAAAATTGAGCCTTTGGGTAAACTTAGAATTCTATTCCCCGGCTCTCTCTATCGCTTGTGATTATGTTTGGTGAAGTTTATTAATAAAGCAATGACATGTTTACGGTGTCGCTGCAGAAAACGTTCAGGGGAATAATATGGAGAATGCAATAAATAGAACAGTCTATGATGACGGCACATGGAGGAGATGAGTGAGGAAATGTAGTGAGGAGCAGAGGAGTGAAGATATTTGAATGTTAGCAGTTTTTGTATGTTATTCTTTTCATAAGAGGCAGCCATGATTTTACTTGGGCTGAGCTGGTTTCCACTTAGGAGAGAGCAGCAGAGTTTAAGATTGATTGCAGGAGAGTGGGGTGGGAGTGCATATTACATACAAAGTGTCCAATAAAAAACATTTAGAGGACTATTTAATAAAACTTTTTCTCTTTCTATTAAAAAAAATTCAACCAAACTCCCAAACCTGTATTCCCTTAATTTACCAATAATTATTCTCGCAAGAATTAAAATGGTGTGACTTTTTCAATTTGACAAACAAATCATACAACTTTTTGAATTTGTCGCCCAAAAAACTCGAATCTATCGGCTCATCAAACGAAAACCACACGAACCTTTAGAGAACCATGAAGGCTAAAAACATATTCCAATTGTTAAAGGGGCCATCTGCTATTGACTTTTACATGACTTTGACAGGGTTTTAGCTGGAGTATTTTCTGAATATAATTTTTAGCAGCTTTGAAGCATAATAAACCTCTAAAAATTCAAGTTTTTTTCATACTGTGCTCCAGTGCATTAAAGGGGACCTGTCACCCAGACATAAAAATGTATAATTCTGTATAATAAACCTCCTTTTGAAATAAACATGAAAAACAAATTCCTTTTTGTATTAACTCATCCACACCCATTACAAAGGTGCTTAAAAATCTATATTGCCTGCCCCACCTCTATGCCTTAAGTTTGCCATAGACACACAGATAATATCGTACGAAACGAATTTTCGTACGATATTCGGTGCGTGTATGGTGGGAAATGAGCCGACCGACATCGTCAGAGGATTAAGATATCGGTCGGCTGGTTGATCGGACTGGATGGAAAATTTTGATCGGATGCCTTTGAAAGCTCCCTGAACATCGGCCATTGTTAGTGCTGAATCGTCAGATACAAGTAGAATTCTATTGTTTCTACCTGTATATCTGACGATTCAGCTCTACACGTGTGTGTTGAAACGAACGATCTTTCTTGGAAAGATCTTTCCCGAAAAAGATCGTAATTGTTACGTCTATGGCCAGCTTTAGGCCAGTGATTCCCAACCAATATCTCGTGAGCAACATGTTGCTCTCCAACCCTTTGGATGTTGCTCCCAGTGGCCCCAAAGCAGGTGCTTATTTTTGAATTCCAGGCTTGGAGGCAAGTTTTAATTGTATGAAAACCAGGTGTACTACCACACAGAGCCTGAATGTAGGTTGTCAATCCATATAGATGCTATCAAATACCCAATCACAGCACTTATTTGGCACTCCAAGAACATTTATCATGCTAGTGTTGCTCCCCAACTCGTTTTACTTCTGAATGTTGCTCACGCGTTCAAAAGGTTGGGGATCCTTGCCTTAGGCATTCAGCACTTCCTAGATGTCTCTGCACTCCTCACATTCCTCCTTCCCCAACACTGTCTAAGTGTGTAGCCGTTGCATGCGAATGGGAATTAGGGCCCCATTCTGGGGCATAAACAAGATTATGGAATGATGCAAAGGTTGCCTTAATAACAGTGTCAAAAAATGGTGCCTGTCTGCTTACTGTGACTGTGAATTCCAAGACTGAAGGATACAAGATACTGTAATTTATACAAGTAGAGTTTATTTTGCTTGACAAACGCAGTAGAAAAGAACATGGAATTATGTCTTAGTAAAACACATCAGTATTCCGTGTCTTAAAACACACAACCTTGCAGAAGAGGGGATGGCAAGCCTATTTAGAATAGTGGTAGATGTGGTAGATGTGAAGCTTATCCTATGCAAGTGACCAGCTGCAGAGTAATTGTAGCATCCCGTTTCTCTTTTGCCGAAGAATTCGCGAAACTGAGAATAAATTTGCAAAACAATAGCTAAGTCGATAGGCTTCAAAAAATTTTTTTCATGCGTGACAACTTTTTATGATTACTTATTCCTCACTCCAAATGCATTAAAGTTAATTGGTATTTTTTCTTATGGCGTCTTTTTTTGTCTTGGTGACTCTTCTTTTGTCTTGGTGACTCATCTCAGCAATTTTTTTGTCCAAATTCATTAAAGTCGATGGGCATTTTTTCTTATGGCCCCTTTTTTGTCTTGTTGGCAATTTTGTTGTGGTGGAATTTTTGCCACAGCTTCGTGAAAAAATTTGCAGATGGTAAAGTTTGTTATTTTACAGTGCATCATGCCTGCCAAAAAATATGCTCACCACTAGTGATTAGTAAATTCATGTTGGGTTTCATTAAAGATTTTGTTGAAATATACAATACAATACAACAATACAATTTTAATGATGTCCAGATGATAACTGGCTCAATTGCACTAGTATTTGGACACAAATTATACACAGTTGGGCTGATATTTTTCCATGTCCAGGGTGCCATTACTTTAGGAACAAGCTTGCTATATCCATTGATGCAGGTACTTGGATTTTTGTCATATAAAAAATAAATTATCCATAAAATAAGCAAATATGTGTAGTGTTTTTGAATGTTTTAAATAATGAAAAACAATAATTTCTTAGTGACAGACCTTATAGTGCCCCCCCCCAAATATGTGTTTATATTTTCTATTGACTTGAAATATTCCTCCATTCTAGGCAGGGCCCATTGTACAGCCGTTTCACAGAAAGTTCAGTCATAAACACAAACCGGATTTCATCCCTCTCATATTTCCCATTATAACTTAATCTTCCAGCCCAGCCTTGCAGAACAGCAGAAAGTGCATTATAGTGCCTAGGAATTCACAGTACAGTAGGTATCATGTCCAATAATGAAATATAAAATGACTCGTTACAAATCACAGAGGTACATAGTCAATGCGCTGCTGAAGCATCTTAAAGGGAGATGGAACCTTTTCATTTTGCTTTGTTTTACGGGAATGTTAAAGGAAAACTCAAGCCCCCCCAGAGCACTTATTTATTCTTCCATTGTGATGAGTAAAATATGTCGCTTTTCTGGAAAATTTGCCAAAGTGGGTAAAAAATTAAAAAATGGAGAAACCTCCCCCAAACGTTGACAAATGCAGTTGGATGTTTTCGTCCAAGTATTATTTCTTGCTTCAAATGCAATGGAACAATTCTTTCTGTGTGTGTTTTCTGACAACAAAGACATTAGAGTCTGTGAGCTTTTTTTTTTCTTGAGCCAAATGCATTGGAGTCAATGGGTTTAAGCCATGAGCTGCGGTGCTTTCCAGATAAAGGTAAAGCAACCTGGCACATTTAGGGGGTCCATGGTGATGTGTTTTTTTTGGGGATGGGGAAGGGCTCTGGAAGGGGGACAATGGGTAATACCAGGGATCCCTTTGACTAAAGGTGGCCATACACGGGCCTATAAAAGCTGCCCACAGACCAATTCGGCAGCTTATTGGCCTGTGTATGGAGCCCTCCGATGGGTTTCCCCAATCGATATCTGGCCGAAAGATGGCCAGATGTTGATTGGATGGGACTAAAAATCCCATCGGATTGCGGCCACATCTGTGCAACCACCCGTTTACCCCCTAGGGCACACAATCGGATCAGCTCGATACCGCCCAACTCAAGGTGGGCATATCGGGGAGGGATCTGCTTGTTTGGCAGATCTCTCCATGTATGGCCACCCTTTTATTTGGCTACTATAGGATTCAGTCAAATCCCAAATCTATCGTGAAAGATACAGAATCCAACCCCTAATTTGCATATGTAAATTAGGGAAATGAGGGGTGAAAGACAAACTATCCTTGTTTTTTTTTAAAGTGCAGGACATTTTTTTGTAGCTTAAAGGACCAGCAAAAATGTTCTAAAAAAAAGTGGAAAAAAAAGAGAAATGGAAAATATCAGTGTTCACTAAAATTATCCGTCCATGCAAAATTGTTTGGATGGCAGAAGATGGCTGAGATGAAGAGCAGATTTTATGGGAAGTCAATTTCAGTTGACCAAACGTTCCTTAAAGATATGGCCCTGCTACCTATAATTTCCCTATGTATTCTACTACAAATTATCCAGAAACTTGTTATCCAGATAGCTCTGAATTATGGAAAGGCCATCTCCCATAGACTCCATGTAATCCAAATAATCCAAATTTTTTAAAATTATTTCCTTTTTCTGTGTAATAATAAAACAGTAGCTTGTACTTAATCCCAACTACGATATAATTAATCTTTACTGGAGCCAAAACAAGCCTATTGGGTTTATTTCATGTTTGCATGGTTTTCTAGTAGACTAAGGGGCTGATTTACTATGGGTTGAATTTCGAATTGGAAAATACTTTGAAATTTGACCATCACATTTTTTTAGGGGGTCATTTTCAATCAAATATGGCGATTTTCAAATCGAAAAATGGCCGTATTTGATTGAATGACAATCGTTCGAATCATTCGATTCGTTCGAACAATTCAAACAATTTTCACCAAAATCCTTCGATTTATCAGAATTTATATATGCCCATAGACTAAAATGGCAATTTGGGAGCTTTAAGATGGGGAATAGTCGAATTCGAAGCATTTTTAAAGGGCCAGTACTTCTAATTTTAACAATTCAAATAAAATTTTGGGCTATTCTATAGTCAAAGTAGCCCAAAATTACTTTGAAATTTAAATTTTTGAAATACTAATTTTATTCAAATTTTCACTAAGTAAATCAGCCCCTAAAAGTATGAAGATCCAAATTATGGAAAGAGCCATTATCTGGAAAACCCCAGGTCCTGAGCATTCTGGATAACAGGTCCCATACTATGTACTTGTGTAAGGCTATAGTCAAATGGAGCATCACCATTACTCATAATGATAACTTTACCTCAATAAAGCTCCAGATGAGACCTATATTCCTCAGGGGATGAGTCCTCACAACAGTGGGAAATGCAGGGTGTTGTGCAACTATTGTATGAAACGTACAATAAATAGGCACCAGTTGTTCTTGCAGCCTAACCATAGAACTTATTTATTAAAAACACAATCCACATAGGAGTTCAATCAGAGATAAGCATGAGCATGAACAGCAACAATGATCAGTATACATCCTCACAGGGATGATAGCATCCACAAAGGTACATCCAGCTTTGAGCCTTCCCTAAATGGAGCAAACTCTAATGCTTGGTCCCTACTCTGGACAATTAGTACACAAGAACATAATCCCACTCTCACTCCTTGGTGGAGCCTCAGCTGCTCGTATCCAGTCACTTATTAAATCATGTCACTACCACCTAAGGAACATATACAAAATGCGATCATTCATCACCCAAGATGCAGCCTTTTGACTGCAAAAATAAAAAAAAGATGCAGGAAAAAGTGCAACTTTCCCAGGACTTAGTATTCAATAAAACTGCAACAATTCCAAATGAGAAAATACTCCAGCAAACCTGCCAAAATAATATAGAAGTCAATGGCAGATTTCTCTTTTACAACTGAGAGATCTTTCTTTGATTCCTTTGATTGGTGGTTTTAGAGGTGTTTGGGTGTTTTTGGCAGTGACTTCTGTTTGACAATGTAAAAAAGTCTTGGATATTAGGCAACAAGTTGAAAATGTCACTTTTCTGTGACTTTCCCCATTTGTGCTTTTTGACTTTGGATGTTTTAATACAGACTGATGGCAGTCTCATATTTTGTTCTCCGTTACAAATCTGATATGATTGAAGTGAAAGCATCTGACACTTTTCATAAATATTAACATATCAACAAAAAAACAATTTAACTCTCATTTTAATAAATATGCCACAGTGAATAGTTGATCATACCCATGAATTTTATGAGACATGAATGTTAGTTCCCATGCTGAAATTATACAGACAAGACGTGCAAAAAATGGTTGGAGTACAGTATCAATAACAAACTGTGAAATCTGTGAAATCAAAGAATCTTCCAAGAAAATCCAACTGTACATTTTTTACGACTGGGGACCTGGTGTTTTTATGCACCTATGGCTATGCTTTATAACTGCAAGTAGACTTGGCTTGTTTCACCTGTTTCCAATCTGGCCACAGGTGATCAGTGTAAGCCATTAGACTGCCTATAAACCCCCCTACACTGCATTGACTCATTGCCCAACATAGGTCTATTTCCTGGGTGTGATTCTTGTCTGATTTTCTGTTCCTGACCTTTATCTGGTTTGACCCTGCTGTATCACTGCCTGAATCAACCCTTGCCTGTTTGACCACTCTTCTGGATCCTGACTGTACCATGTTACCGATTGGTTTGACCCTGGCCTGTTTATCCTGACTATGCTCCTTGATCCTGATTCTGTACTGTGCTGTCTGACTGGTACTGATCTGGCCTTTTTACCCTGACTACATTCCTGGCTTCTGATTCTGTATTGTCTGGTTGGTACTGTCACAGCCTGTTTCATAACTTCACTCTCTGTTCCCCGTTCCTCCTGTATTCATTATGGTTCCCTTGCCTGCCCAGAACTTTCTCCCTGGTCCTCTCACTTTAAGACCTGGAGGCATCCGAGTAGCGGAGATCCTCACAAAACCAATGGCGGCTGCATAGCCTAAATAATGGGGATATACTATATACATCCCCTCCAACTTGTACAATAAATATATTTCATGGCTGAAATAGAGGCAACTTTCTATCTTGATTGGCATGACCTCTACAGCCTTACTGGCAATCCCCACATTATGTCTCCCTCTCAAATTAAGACTGCAAGCTCCTATAGTCTCTTGACAATTGTTTTGTAACAATGTGCATCTAATCTGGTGAAATATTACCATCCTTGTATTTCTCTCTCCTTACTCTGTATAGTGCTGCGGGTGATGAAGGTCCTATATAAATAATAAAAGTGTCAGTTTTGTGCCAAATATATGGCTATATACTATATCTGAGGTTTAAGGCACTCATTTTATCTCTCATTATTTATAAAGATGTCCCAGTGGTGGAATCATTTACTGTCATAACTGAATTGGCAGCTTCTTACTCACTATTTTTATGAATAGCTTGGATTTAACCCAGATTTCATTTTTATCAAGATTCCAGTTGAATTTGTTGCCTTCAGATGGCACCAAGTCAAGGCTGTGACAAATATTGCAAGAAGATCTCGAGCAGTAAGTGCCCAGTACAAGTTTATTCACTGAGCTAATTAACACTCCCTCAGCTCACTTGCTTCATAATTACTTGGCATTCCTTTAAACAATCTATTTCAGTCTCTCTAAACATCAGTTTGAATCAGCAGAAAGGTAACATTGCTGTGCTAACAATATCATTTCACTGGATTTGGTTGATCTCTAAAGAGCTTGCATACTAAGGCAAGATAATATTGGCAGCCTCAAAAAAAAATCTTGCAGATGATGGTTCTCATTGGTCCATCATTTCCCAAAGACAGTCCCCTTTTCAGGTCCTTGGTCCCCAAAAAAAACTGTCCGTGAGGAAACAATAATATAAAGTCCCCATACAGGGAAGGGAAATTAGAATTTCCAAAATTTTATGTCCAGGTACAATAGGTACAAAACATATTCATAGCAGGTAAAACATGGAAAAAAGTTCTTAAAAGGGGGAAACAATGGGAGAATTATATTTCCTCACTGAGAAGAATTGCAATTTAAGTACTAGTCTGATTCATGTTTTAACATCATTAACACAGATTCTCGGGAAAGAAGACAATTTTAAGACCCAGAATCAATCACAATGGAATAAGGTAAGAGAAGGGTTAAATGAAAATGTGAGCCTAAATAGGGTGTGGAAATGTTGGTTTACTTTCAATCTTTGGAATCAGGTATGTCTGTGTAATAAAATAAATAAATTTATGTTGATTTTTGGAAGATCAGAGAGTCTGTGCACCTTTTCTTCATAACCCCAACACTCAAACTCTGGAGGACACTGAGGTCATTGGTTCAATATTTTCATACTAAGTATGACATCAAGTCACCTTAAGTCACTCTGTAGCTTTTAAATGGGAACTGCATTGTAAGCAGTATTCATTTTCTTCCAGTTATTTACATACATGTATATCCCTCTGTCTTTTTCTCTCTAATATATATATATATATATATATATATATATATATATATATATATATATATATATACTGTATATATCAATATTCTCCTTTGTATCCAAACAAAGCAAAATACCTATGGCACAACCTTGTACAATTATATATATCTGATGGCATCTGACGCCACGCCATCCTGGAAACCATATACTTTTGTGGCATATTTGCAATGTCGGACTGGGTTGGAGGGACACCGGGAAAAAACCTGGTGAGTCCTGGCCTTCATGGGTCCCAGCAACCCAGTCTGTACCCCCATCCAGAACGTAGCACATTAAAGTGGAGGTAAGTGGTGTGGGGGGCTAGGTGGAATGCCAGGTGCCGGGAAGTGAGACTTCAGTTTCAGCCCGGTCCGACTCTGTATACTAGACAAAGATCCTGTGCATACTTACATAGTTATATCAATGGTGGATGCAGGCTGCACACCTGGAATAGAGACAACTACCTGGGTGCTCTGGTCGAGGAAATCGAATAGACACAGTGCATAGAACCGGCACTCACAGGATTTGCAGTAAGAGAAGTCAGACGGTCAGTATGGTGAAAACAATCAATTCAGGTTTATTCAATCCGACGTTTCGGCTCCATACTGGAGCCTTTTTCAAGGACAAAAACCGTCTGACTTCTCTTACTGCAAATCCTGTGAGTGCCGGTTCTATGCACTGTGTCTACATAGTTATATCTATATTCGGACATCCAGTATATATCTATATAAAACGAGTAAGTACACACTGGATCTTTGTCAACATATGCCAAAAAAAGTGGTTCAACTGTACAGAGAGAATGGCAAATTTTTGATGTCCGAGTAGAAAGGCTTGTTGTGGGAATGACTTGTGCTTCACCTGCTAAATCAGGGCTTTATTGTCCCGGTAAAAGAATCTTCATGCATCCAATATATTTTTCATCATTGCATTGTTTTACAAAAAAAATATTAAACGTAGTTCAGCATCGTCAAGGCAATCCAGGACATAATTTAGAATAATTAATTGCGTGACTTACATTTTCTATGCCTTATATTAATTCCAAGATACATTATACTGTACCACCAAGCAGAATTCCCACTCACAGCTGAGCCACATTAAATCATAGCAAATTTGATGATGTAAAACGGGATGATTATACAAACTAATTACAAATGTGATTCCTGCTGCTGAAGGTGCGTGTGGGTGTCCGATGGGGCTTACCAATTATAGTGTTGTTAGGCCTAAGTTTAGCAGGGGCACGTGAAACTATCATAGGACTGGAATGGGAGTAGGTCTTGGCTGCCACATAACAATTTGTATATACTATTAATCTCACAGAAAGGTACGCAAAAAATTTTTTTTAAACAATTAGCTAAAAAACTAATTACATACCAGAAATTGCAAGAATTTTAACATAAACATTAAACAATGCAATACAATAAACGTAAAAGATCTAAAAACGCCTACAAGAAATGAACACCATGGCACTTGGCCAAACATCAACAGCTAAAAATCCCCAAACAGTCAAAGCTTTGAAACACATTGAATACAACAGTGGACAATCACCCATCTCATCCCTCCCCGAGTCCACAAAACCCCCTCCCTCCCAGTTCTCTACGTACCTTTACTTAATTCCTTCTTCTCTTCTCTTTACTTAATTCCTTCTTCTCTTCTATCCTAAGATCTGACATGAACCTTGAAAAATCAATTACATTACAATTTATAAAAAAAAAAAAAAGAATTTGCATATACTATGCTCAAAATGAGGAACCAAAACAGATTATTTGTATAGAATTATATTGGCCCACAACAACCCCAAAAAGAAAATAATAGGGGGCGCATATATCAACTTTCAAGAGGGTGTTTTTCCAAGATTCATTGAATGAAAAAAGCTTGAATTAAAAAAAAAAAGTAAAAGGTGGTCAGTTTTAGTAGAATCTAATGGAAAGTGAATTTTCAAATGCAAGTTATTCTAAAAACAATTGAAGTCTTGGAGATACAATTTAAAATTTGCAGGCTCATAAGAAATTAAGGGGATTATTTATTAAAGTCCTATTTTTTTCTGTATGTACTTTTAAAGGAAAAAAATATAATTCTTTCGGAGAAAATAAAAAAAAAATATTTTTTTTGTGATTTATTAAACTCTGATGGTGTTAAAGTCCAAATAAAAACGTACTCCAACTCAGACGTGCCGAGCTCATGTGAAAGTCAATGGCAGATGTTTCTTTGACATTTTGAAGATATCCTGATCCGCACTGGGTTTCCTACAATAATCCAAAGATTTTGTGGTTTTCTGTGATAATTCGAAAAATTTTCAGGCATCAGATCCAAAAAAATCATAGGATTCAGATTTTTCCAGATTTTATTGTTTCTTTCCCTGCACAATGATTTTTCATGAAATTGTATTGATAAATTTTATTTATACAGAAGTTTTCTTTTCTTTTTTCCCCCATTATTGCAGGGCAAGGGAAAGGAACCAGCATGAAGGGAGGGGAGAGGAAAACCAACAGGGCAGAGAGGGGGTTAAAATTTTTTACTACTTTATTTAAACTGAAGGTTAGTGGCAGGTCGGGAAATGGGGACTTCCGATCATTCGTCCGATATTGCAGGTAGATCTTTGCGTCTATGGCCAGCTTTAGTTACAGAGCAGCAGCCACTGAGGGAGGAGTAGGCAAGTCTGTGATGTCACACTCAGTCCTTCCCTGCAGACCTCTGTTAACCCTTACTGCTTGTTTTCCCTTCCATTTATTGCTCCTTTCTGTCCCTCTCTGACCTGTTCCTTTCCCCCCCTCCCCTCCCTGCAGTGTTTGTTTCTCTCCCTCTCTGCCCTGTTCCTTTTAACCCCTCTCTGCCCTGTTCATTTAATGCCTCCCTGCAAAGTTTGTTTTCTCTCCCTCTCAGTCTTGTTCATTTAACCCCTCTCTGCCCTGTTCATTTAACCCCTCTTTGCCCTGTTCATTTAACCCCTCTCTAACCTTTTCATTTAATCCCACTCTGTCCTGGTCATTTAACCCCACTCTGTCCTGGTCATTTAACCCATCCCTGTCCTGTTCATTTAACCCATCTCTGTCCTGTTCATTTAACCCATCCTTGGCCTGTTCATTTAACCCCACTCTGTCCTGTTCATTTAAACCCTCCCTGCCCTGTTCATTTAACTCTTCTCTGCTCTGTTCCTGTAACCCCTCCCTGCGGTGTTTGTTTCTCTCCCTCTCAGCCCTGTTTATTTAACCCCCTCTCTGCCCTGTTTGTTTTCCTCTCTCCTCCCTTGCTTGTTCATTTCCCTTGCCCTACAATAATTGGTCAGTTTCTACACTTTTTTTCTTTATGTTCAACATTTAAGGTATGTTATAAGTGAATGATCAGGCATAAGTTATGTGCAGGCTGGAAACACACAGGACAGAGGGTGGGAGGGGAGGGGTTGCTCTGCAGACTTCAGCCTGTCAGTCAGTGCTATGACCACTTCCTGTGGGAGATTGAAGAGACACTCTTCGTTTCAGTCTAGCTTCTGACCTGTAAAGATCTCTTTGCAGCTATGATATATTATATTTTAGGAGGTAAAATGCTTTCAAAATGTTTTGCTTTCTGCATCATTACATGTTTTGAGGAAGGATGAGTAATGTTTCTAAATATGAAGTTTATATAAAATGTCTCTTTTAACACACCTAAAGTATGTGTTTCAAATTATGGATAGACCCCTTATCCAGAAAACCCCAGGTCCGGAGTATTCTAAAAGCTCAAAACAAATTGCACTTCTATACTTTTTTTTTTGTTTTCAAGAAATTAGCAGTTGCTACACTGCTAATATAGTTATTCTAAAACAGCAACACCAATAGCGGTTCATTACTGGTGAATGGACACAGTCAGCTAAAATTACACTCAGTGAGAAAAGTCTTGGAAAAGATAAAGACATTTTCATATCTGCCCCCAGGGTTTTGTACTGCATTCCAGGAGTTTGTTTGGATCATATCAGGATAAATGACAAGAAGGGGTGAGATGTGGGGGCCAGTAGAGACACTCATTGTCTAGACCAGGGAACCTTTTGAGGCCGTGAGCAACATTCAGAAGAAAAAGGAGTTGGGGAGCAACACTAGCATGAAAAATGTTCTCGGGGTGCCAAATAAGTGCTGTGATTGGCTATTTGGTAGCCCCTATATGGATTGGCAACCTGTATTGAGGCTCTGTTTAGTAGTACACCTGGTTCTTATACAACCAAAACCTTCCTCCAAGCCTGGAATTCAAAAATAAGCTCCTGCATTGAGGCCACTGAGAGCAACATCCAAGGGGTTGGAGAGCAACATGTTGCTCACGAGCTACTGGTTGGGGATCACTGGTATAGACAAAAAAAGGTGCATCAACAGTGAGACAAAAAGGTAAAACATTAGAACATCATCAGTATGACTTGGGACAGAAAGTACTACAGAAAGAAAGTAATTCAAGATGGAAGAATGAAGGAATTTCTTTAAAAGAAAATTAGGCTCTTTATATAATTGCTCCAAACATAATAAATATGCACAGGGGTTTTTAATTTCTTGCTGTTACTTGACATTTAAAATAGTCTAATTTTACTCTAATGTTATAAAGAGGAGCCCAATGTTGAGCACAACTTTATTATCTGTTTGAATGAAAAGCCATTTTCAATTTCTATTTTCGCACGCTTTGCTGATCAGTGTCTGCAGGTTATGAAGCTAAAATGTCTCACTCAATTTTAGGCATATTTTATTGGAAGTGTTGCAGCATCTCATACTTTGTTGAAGCAGTGGGAACATCTGACAGATTACGGAGCAAAGATGCCGAGTCGAGCACTTCCAGACTGTTCAGTGGGATTACTGTGCAACACTCTCCATCTTTGATGATTTAACAAAAATTTTCATGAAGTCTGTCATTTATCAATGGGAAGTATCTTGTCTTCTGTCAAGGTGCTTCCCTTAGAATGACATCATTCATCATGTCAGCCGAATGCAAAATGTATAGGTGCCCTTTAATTATTTGCCTTTTCCCCCACCCCAAAATCTTGGGCAAATTTCTGTGTTTGATTGTCTGTGCAAATAAATTTGCAAGACTACAGCGTAAATTCACCACGACAAAAGATTTTACTGCTGGCAACAATTTTAACTCTGACGAGAATGTAACACGTGCCCATTGATTAATGCAATTGGACAAAAGAGGCGCAAGTCAACTTGTGGCCCGCATCAAAATTGTCGCTGGTGTCAATTTGATGCCTGAGAATTTACGCTAGCATCAAAATTTGTGCTTTGCAAATATTTTGCTGTTTCACAAATTTCGCAGGAAATTCGTGAAGCTTTTGGCAAAACGGGATAAATTCGCCCATCACCACTAGTGGGGTTTTGCTCCTCTTCATTTAGCTCTGCCCTTCGCAGTTCCCACACCACTAAAACACCACTCTATGGGGCAAACTCACTAAGATCAGAAAATTCACCAGTGTTGGCTTCGTTAGCGTTCGCCGCACTTCGCCAGGTGAATTTTCGCCAACGCTACACAAATTCACGAATTTACGCTAAGGTCAGTGAATGGTAGTGTAGTTGCGCTAGTGTTACTTCGCTAGGAAGAGCGCAGTTACGCTAGCGAAGCCTAATTTGCATACGGCGGGAACTTTAACTTATAATAGAAGTATATGTTACAGCCACTACCTTCAACTACACAAGCCCAGGAAATTAAATAAAGTTGTCCTATTGCCCTAAATATGTGCCCCCTGTATAGTTGTGTTGCCATATGTTAGGAAATGTAGGGGGGGAAGGAGGGTAACCCCCCCAAAAGTTGCGCAAGTCTATCTACTTCGCTAGCGAAAATTCGCCGGAGCCGGTGTTAGTGAATTTCTGAAGTTCGGAATTGACGTCACGCTGGCGCGTTAGTGAATTTGCCCCCATGGCTCTAAGACATGTGACTGCTGTTATTAAACTAGAACTAAGATGTCATCAAGCCTCACCTCCAATCAGTTTTATCCTTTCATTGGTTCATTCTTAATAGGGAAAATACACAAAGATGGGTGGAAAAAAAAGTGTTTTGATGTTATGTTGGACTTTTCATATTCAGCACACTATGTAAACTATTAGAAAATTGGTTAAGACAAACTCCTAAAATAAAATATAACAGATATAAACCATCTGTTGGCTAAGTATTTATTTTGGGGGTGCAGTTTTCTGTTAGTTGGTTAAGAAGCAAAGCACCTTATATCGATATTACTTACTTTTTCCTGGTGCCCCTATCAAAGATTTACACTCAAGCATGCACTTTGAAGTAAAATTTGAAAACTATACTCCATTGAGCATGTGTAAGTCTACATCTGAAGTGTAACACTTGACAAACATACAGTAAGTCAAAGTGTGTCACTTTTTTTGTGCCACAATTTTTCTTGATGTAGGCTTCAGTGGGAAATCAGGAGCGAGTGACATCTTTAACGCTGAGACCTGTGAGGGTCTGTTATTGCAGAACTGGGTGTAACCTGAACTTGATTATCCCCAACAAGCATTCTTCTCTCTAACCCAGTAGACCTGACACACCTACGGCATAATCAGGTTCTCAACTAGCTGCAGGGCTCTATTTCAAGGTGAAGGTAGTTGCAGGGTTCACAGAGTTAACAGGTGTATTTTGAGCTTGACTTGGAACTTGAGATGGGAATGACTGATTGGCACCAAGCACAGTTATAAGGAATGGCTTTGGATGCAAGTACCTTCAATGAGTGGCTTCACACAACAATTGCTCCTTTTTTCCCTCAAATTCAGTTGCAGTCATAAATGAGCCCTATTGTCTGAGCACCTCCATACTTCTTTCCCTAATCATATATTCCCTGTCCAGCCTCTGTCCTTTCCATACACTTCAGCTGGAGGTTCCTCAGAGAACTACAGTATGGGAGTATCTTTGTATACTTAACTCCTTGGTGCCAAGTACAAGCTACTGTTTTATTATTACAGAGAAAAAGGGAATCATTTTAAAAACATTTTATTATTTGGATAAAACGGAGTCTATGGGAGGTGGTCTTTCCGTAATACGAAGCTTTCTGGATAATGGGTTTCATACCAAAGTGGACCCACACTCCAGCAGTTTTTCATCCTTGATAAAGGCCCCAATGTGGGTCGATATAAATAAAAATAATTTGATCTAAATAACTGCTGGAGTGCGGGTCCACTTTGAAGGTTGCATTTGACATTTTGACCCCAGCACCCACTGTTAACTTTTGAAGGAAGAGTGCGGGTACTATCAGAACGATTATATATATATATATATATCTATATATATATATATATATCTATATATATATATCTATATATATATATATATATATATATATATATCTATATATATATATGTGGTCTTGATAAAGGTCTTTAAGGTCTTTTAAAATGTTGACTTGTTTTTATCATGTAATAAATAAAATGTGGATATTTTAGTTTTTTGAAAAGGTTCCCAGTGTGCATTTCTTTTTTGGAATTTTATATATACAGTATATATATAGATATATCTAAAGCACGCGTCACAGAATAAGCCCGAAGGGATATGCGTAATTCTATTTTTGGCTCCTTCATAACAGCTAACTCCTGATGTTTCCCTAATACAATGGGAAGTAATGCATTAAACATGCTACACTTACAATAAGGCAATGCTCCTATACGTTGTGCTGGCACTTGCTTTCCACTATTCCCTCCAGTGACTCTGAAGAAGCAATTATTATTGACGTTTTCTGCACTGGCGTTATTTTTTTTTTTTTCTCAACCTGAAGGCGAAACCAAGGTTATGTGCCTGTAACTGTCATGACATTGCAGAACAGCAAAGCCTTTTATAGCGCAATATATATCAGATATTTACACGTGAAGAACTAAAGAGCTGATTTTTTTCTCAGATATTTTATCTTCGTTACATGTAACATTTAAAAGCCACCATCATTATCCTAACATGATTTGTTTTTATCTACAACATCCATATTTATGCTGATTTGACTAGGCTGACATTTGGATGCTGCAGAGTGGCCCTTCATGCAAAATTTATGGAAATGACTAGCGTTTATTTCTGCTGTTCAGCTGGAAACACTGGTTTGGAAAATAGACATTATATAAAATAAATCCTTAAGAATACAGGAAAAATCATTACAGTGTTGTTATTGGCGTTGGGGCTTGCTATAAGTACTCATCGCCCTCTTCTGGCTCTTTTTTAAAATTACAAATGCTTGCGCTAATAAACCGTCAGGTATAGGGATCATTGAAGGGTCTGGGTCTCGATTAGACAACAAAGCATCAAATAAAACTCAGATGAAGGTTATGTAGAGCTTATGGCATGTTTTGGCTTTTCATCACAATATAATGCTGCATGGGACCCGCTATGTCTGGTTCCCAGGAATGATGCCATTGTCTGAAAGACAGTGTTGCCTTGTATCACTGGTGGCATTTTAATCATACACCATAGACCTTTTTTGTAACCTGTGAGCCACATTTAAATGTAAGAAGAGTTGGGGAGCAACACAAGCATGAAAAAAGTTCCTTGGGATGCCAAATATGGGCTGTTATTGGCAGACTACAGGAGGCTCTGTTTTGGCAGTTTTCTATGCGACTAAAACTTGCATAAAACAAGCCTGGAATTCAAAAATAAGCACCTGCTTTGAGGCTCCTGCTACTGGGAGCAACATCCAAGGAATCGGAAAGAGCAACATGTTTCTCACAAGCCACTGGTTGGGGATCACTGTTATAAACTATAGAAGTATTTCTGAAGCAAACACGCCAGTTTTACCAGTGCAGAACAACAGTATATTATATTTTCATTAGTTTAAGACACATTCATTGTTTGGTGTTACCATTCCTTTAAAAATAACTTTTTTCAGTAAAGCATATCCCAGCTCCTTTCTTTATGGCAACATTTCTTAACCTTTTTCTTCAAAAGATTCTAAAATCAAGGAGTCAGTTTTGGTACCCAATGCTACATTGAAATAGAGCATACAGACCCATACCCCATCACAGGGACCCATGGATTTTGGTCTTCACCTATAGGTTAAATGTCACTGATTTATGGACATCTCTGGCAAATCCAGATTTAAACATTAAGAGGCAGTAAAAAGTGTCTCTCCTGATTTTATGGTTAAGTGAATACTGTGCTTGATATTATTATTTTTTCTTTTTTTAAATACAATAAATCCCCATTTTGAAATGGAGAAAAAAAAGAAAACCTTTCATGGACTATAATTACTTTTGTAATTTTATTTTCCCCAACATATTTGTATAGCAATAGCAAAATATAGAATGACAATAGAAATTCTAATTTGAAACATGTCATGTAATCTTTCTGTCCTGAAGAAATTGCTGAAACAATTTAGATGCATCTTGCTTCAGAAGGTGCTTGGAACGTGTCAAGGGAGACCTCTGTGTTCTTGAAATGATTGGCAATTTAATTATGTGCCCATTTGCATTTATAAGGAACTGAAAATATTAGAAGATTCCAAAAAAAATTGAAGGGGTAAGAAAAATTATGTACAATCTAGATCCAAACAAGCCTAATGAAAACATATGTAGGGACTCATAGGTTTCTACTTGGCACCTATGGAGTTAAGTCCCTGGTCTCTGTCACTAAGCAAAAGACTATGTTACAATTTGTGTTTATCCAATAGTTATAGCCAAGAGTGTAATGACCACTTCCTGCCACACGGCTTTATAGTGCTGGAAAGGAGTGGCCACTTCCTCTTTGGCTGCTGGGATCCTTACCATCTGGATGTGCTCCATTGAGCCTGGGATCACCAAGGGCCAGTAAGTCCACATGCCCTAAACGGACTTGTATCTTTAGAGATTGAGTCTGGGACCAGGGAACCCTGTGAATGAGGTTAGCAAGCACAGGATAGTATCATTCAATTTACTCTCTAGGAGAGTAACATGGCCTGTAAGTTGTAGTTACACTACCTCATCGGATTGGAATCTTCCATTTGGTGAAGGCCCTGATCCTGAAGTGTGAGTCCAATGTAACCCATGTTCATACCCTTAGCTGGACCTTAACTAATTTGGGCGGCCTAGCCCAGAAAAACGTTACACATATTATTCCTATTGACTCTTAAACACTTCCTCCATATGAGCTGAGGACTCTCTCTAGTAGGGAGTAGTTAGGGATGTGACCACCATCAGGCTGGCATTTTGAAGCTCTTTGTAATCAAAAAAATAGGAGCACAATCCTACACTCCAACCAAGATCATGTGGCTTTCAGGGGTCACTCAGTCAGTCTCTCACCCACCATGTACACAGGTTCCCATTGCTTGATGATGGTCTCCTTGGTCTGCCTTCTTTACCAAAATAAAAGAAAGAAAAACAAGAAGGGAAGGGAAACTGTTTGCAAGTATGTCAATAAAAAATAACATGCACTAAGTTTGTCTTTGAAGACTGTATACTCCTTGCAAGATGTTTGCACATCGGGTGCATGAATATTCTTGGATTATAGTGGCTTTACAAGAAGTCCACCCTGTTCCCCAAACACCTGCTTTCTCTATAGTTAAACCACTGCCTGGACCAACAGCCATGGGAACGGACAACTCATAATCACAAAAAGTAAACGTGATAATTTCCATCAATTAAGATAAAATTTAGAAATGAATGTCTTGTTGGCTTCTTCCAGTGTATTAAAATGTGTAGGTCTACCATTTCTGGGAGATGTCTTAGTCAAGAGCTAAAGTCTAATGGGTCTCCTGTCCTGTTTAACCCTAGGCAAATGCTCCTTTTTGGGTGTTTATTAAAACAGACATTGGAGCTACAGTATGTGAAGAGTTGTGACTGTATGTTGGAGCTACCAGCATGCCGCTACACTTATAGCTTCTAAATTTGTATTTTCTCAGATGAGTAGAAAACAATTCAGGATGCTTAACTGCTTGTAATGGCTATGGATCAAGTCAATATCTGAGATAAAATGGACGGCTGAATATATCACTGGATATCCTGTGGGGGATTAAGATGACATTTGGAAAGAACAGCTAAGCCATGCATACTGAACTTATAGGAGTAGAAGGATATTGTGTTTACCACATTTTAGCCTTCTTCAATAAAAAAAAATAGATAAGGATATTGATTGTGAGCACTTTGGCCTTACAGCATATGAGTCTGAGACAAAAAAAACTTGATCTTTACTCTGACAGCTAATTTTTTATTTCATTCCTAGGTTTAATTGCCTTACTTTTATTTAATTCTATAAAGGGGAACCAAACCTGTAATCGAAAAAACTCTCCCCCGTAATTTTTTACTTACTACTCCTTCAGGTTCTGGCCACAGGTGTTCACAGCAGCCATCTTCTTTCTTCTGTTTTTTTTTTTTTGTAAGTAGACCGGCGTTTTTGCCGCTTTTGTAAATTTTCGTCCATGCTCAGTGGTTCTGAACCGGAAATTTCCTCCAATTGCGCATGCCACAAAACTTGCGAGAAAGACAGAAGAAACAAGATGGCTGCCATGAACTCATGTGGCAAGAATCTGCAGGAGGGGTAAATAAAAAAATTAGGGGCATTTGCCCTGGGGGGAGGGGGGCAGGTAGGTTTGGGGGGGAAGGGTCTACCCAAGGTAGGAGGGAGGAATTTTCTATTACAGGTTGAATTCTCCTTAAAGTTCTTGGCATTTTGATCTTGCTGAGTTACGTTACCAGTCAACACCCAGCATAGCCTAGATCCGAAGTGCAACTGAGAAACAGAGAATTTACATCCCGGAGATAATTGTATTTTATATTGAAGCAATGGATTTTAAGATGGGTGGCACCTCAATAGCAAATTCGTCTTTGGAATTTGCTTTTGGGCACAAAAAATCAACTTTTTGAACTTCCAGAGTGGAGCAATAGGTGCACTCGTGTAAAGGCTGCTTATTTATTAAAATACGTGTTTGTGGGCTGGATGTTAGTTATATTTACATAAGGGGTCTTTTTGGATGTTAGAGGCAGGGCCAAGAAAGGGGAACCGTGGTGTAGTGTCTCCTAGACGTATAGCAAGATAGTGTGTGCAATGTCTGTCTTTTGTTCTACTAGACATTCTGAGACCTATAGTAGGGTTACTCTCACTCTTTTACTCTTTGCTTTTAACAGTGAGTGCACTGCCCTCCTTTCCAGAGAACAGGTTCGCTTATATCCTTAAAACATATATATATATTGTACCAATATACCTCAGTAATGACACATATAACTAAAAGAGAGAGAGTTGAACGGTGCTCCTTTCAAACTTTCAATGCTTCATATATATATAAAAATTACTCATTGGATGTTAAATGTTCCCAAAGTGCTCTCTACGGGTTTTAGGGGTTTTTTTGTGTCAGATTTTATGTTATTACAGTTTTGTTAATGAAGGTGAATTGCCCTTTAAAGGAAAACTAAATCTTTAAATTAATATGGCTAAAAATGCCATATTTTATATACTGAACTTATCTTTGTGTTTTGCAGACAGCACCAATCAAGGATTTTTTTCAATAAAATGCCTTTATTGAGACATGGGCTCTGACCCACTACACTGGCAACATTGGCCATTGATCCTTTCTCAAGCCACCCAAACAACACCTGTGCCCAATTATTTATACATAGTATCATGGTGACACCTAGTGGTATACTTGCAAAAATACAATGTTTCACATTTACCCGATGTTACATTGTTTACATTATAAAACTATTTGTTCTATATATTTCCTGTGTAGCAAATCGCTTATACAAATAAGAGTGATTCTGTATATCATAGTGCATAAATGTACAGAATTTTCCTTGTGAAGAAAACACACCTGTGAGAAAAATGTCAGAAAAAGCTTCAATTAAAATCACAACAATAAAATTCCCATCATTTTAAATTAGGGATAAAATATTCTTTTAGATCTGTTTAAAACAATTCAGCGATAGATTTTAATTAAGTCATATTCTCTGTTGAGGCCATGGGGATCCAACGTTTCTAGCTTCCTAATCAATTTTGCTTCTTTTTTTTAGGAGCATTTTAGCTCAATCTCTTGCTCTCCGAATTTTTAGAACGCTTTTATCTGATACTTAAGTTGTTGTACCCCATGGCCAACAGCAAGGAAATGACCTGCCACCGCTTGATCACTTTTGTTAGTGTTTATATCGGACTTGTGTTCCCTTATGATTTCTCTAGCACTTCTTATGGTTTGTCCAACATAAGCTAACCCACACGGGCACTTAATTACATAAACAACATAAGTACTTTCACATGTGTAAAAACCATTAATTTTAATGGGTGTCCCTTTTCTAGGGTGATACTATATCTCTCCTTTTAAACAGATAGAACAACAGTTGCAACCCAGACATGGATATGTTCCATTTTTTTTGGGCCGCAACAGTCGCTCCTGTTTGTGAATCCCTCCTACATCTGCCCGTATGGCCATGGATCCAATGGTCTTAGATTTTTTGTATGAGATAATTGGAAAGTTTTTAAAACCATGAATTTCTGGTAATCCATCTTTAAGCAATGGCCAATGTTTTCTGATTACTTTCTCCTCATGCATACTCATTGAATTATATCGGGCACAAATGGAATTCTTTGGTTTTGATTTGTTACAATTTTTTTACTATTATTATTTTCTTGTTGAATCACAGTTCGTTGTTTTTTCATTAGGCCTCTTGGGTATCCCCTCTCTTCAGATTTCCTCTGCATCTGATCCAGCCGGGTTTCCAACACACTATTGCTTTAACTCTGCTAAATTGTGATTTAGGCACTGACTTCTTTACGTGTGGTGGATGAAATGAATTATAATGTAGCAGAGTATTTTTGTCCGTAGGTTTTATATACAAGTCCGAGGACAATGTGTCTCCCTTCCGACGGATCAGAGAATCTAAAAAGGAAACCTGCAATGGATCACTATGCAGCGTAAATTTTAAGTTCGTTCTGGTACATTTTATTTGGTTATGAAATTCTTCTAGGGTCCCCTGTGGCCCCGTCCATATAACAAAGATATCGTCAATAAATCTGTACCAGCTCAAACAATATGTCTTGAACAGCTCATTGGTGTATACAAAATGTTCATCAAAAGCATTCATGTAAATATTTGCATATGACGGGGCCACATAGGACCCCATTTCTGTACCCCTTATTTGTAAATAGTATTGGTCCTTAAAAAGTTATTATAAAGGACTAATTTCAAGCATGATGAAACAAAATCCCTTTGGGATCTAAAGATTCATCATGGCTCAGTTCGATGCAGATCATGTAGGATGGAGGTGTATAGGCTTTCCACGTCAAACGTGGCCAGGATGACAGTCTCTGGTAGATTTGTTTGTTGTTTTATCTTAGTAAAAAAATCTCCTGTATCCTTTATGTATGAATTATGTTTTAATACCTAAGGATTAATAATCTTATCTACAAAGATTGAAAGTGGAGACAAAATAGATTCCATGCAAAAAATAATGGGGCGCCCTGGTGGGTTCTTTAAGCATGTATTTTAGGTAAAACATAAAAAACTTGTGTAATCGGATTTTCAATCTGTAAGAACTCCCCCAGGGGCCCATCTATTATGCCTGAATCTCTGGCGTTCCCAATAAACATTGCTAGCTGCATTTTGATCCTCGGTAGGGGGTTGGTGGCCAATTTTGATATGTCATTTCATCAGAAAGTTGACGCTCAATCTCTTGGATATAAAATTTTGGATCCATGACCACCAGCCTGTTTGATTGTTAACCTCTCATCCTTTACTGGCCCTTGTAAAGCTTTAAATTCTTCATCTGATAGATTTTTAGGAGTAGTATGTAAGTTCTCCTTTCTATATTCCTCTTCCATAATTTTTATATCTCTAGTGACATTTTTAATAAATGCCTCAACAAAAACATTTTCTCCCCCATGGTATATACTGACTTCGTTTTTTCAATTGCAAAGCATTTGCTTTAAACATGCCAAAACAATCAGTTATCTTATGATCATCTCTATTGTGAAATTCCACTTTCAGTTTTATGTTGCGAAAGAATCTATATAACTCACAATCCAGATTCCCTAAACTTTTATACCCATTACAGATGTTGCCCTATTATATTAAACCAACTGATCAAAAACGATTAAACCTAATATTTAGATCCTTCATATGGAATAAAAAACGCTCAAGAATCAGTCTCTTTAAACCCAAAACATTAGGTGGCCTCAACTTTCCCAACATAAAAGCCTATAACGAAGCAGCCCTTCTCCGATACGCAGGAGACTGGATCCTCAATAGGGATCTTTATACGATACCCTCCTTAGATCAATATCAATCGGAAAATTGCTCTCTCAATTATCTACTGCATACACCACTTCACAACATTCCACCACGAATAAAAGATAACCCATTATTTTTAGATACTTATAAAGATTGGCACTCATTCAGGAAAAAACATAATATCTCACCATATAAATCCCCTTATATATCATAGATAGATAACAAGAACTTCCCCCCAGGCATACGAAATCCTATTCTCTACCAATGGAGTGCAAATGGTTTAAATAACATACATGACATACTAGACAATACAAACACTAATAAACTAATAGAAAAATTTCCATTTACAAACACCCATATTTATCTAAGTATGCAAATCATCCACTTTGCAAATGCATCAATAAGGTCTTTGTCAAACAATGAAAAAAGTAACATATTCAACCAACTCTGGAAAAACAAAAATAAGAAACTAACAACTTCAAATATTTATCAAACTATCAGACCATTAATAGACATAGACAATGAAGACAAACCTAACGTTAAGTGGATAACAGACATACCTAACATCAAAGAATCTGACATTCTAAACAACACAGTAAAATTATGACACTACTCCCAGCAAGCAGATATCAAGAAATGTCACTACAAATTCTGCATAACTCATACCTCAACCCAAATAAATGATTTAAAATGGGTAATCTTTCCTCCGATAAATGTTTGAAATGCCATACTCCTAAAGCAAACTTATTACATACAATATGGACATGCCCTTTGAAGTAACCTTACTGGAAAGAAGTCATTTCGTATGGTGCACAGATGATAGGGAAACCTCTCCAAATAAATATAGAATGGGCCTTATTCAGCAATACTACATCATTTACACAAATCACGAAACATGACAAACATTTATTGGGAAGACTGGCAGCAGCAGCCAGGAAAACTATTTTACAACAGTGGCTACATACTGAAACCCCATCATTGACGTTAGTAAAACAAAAACTACACCATCTCTTTCACATGGACTGGTTGGAAACCATAACCAGGAAAAAACACAACACTTCAAAATGTTTCAACATCTGGTTAGCTTACATAGCACATCTTCCACAACACATCAGACACCTCACAATCTATACCTTCAGACATACAACATGGTACAATACAGAATCTCTGAGAAATCACCCTTTGATCATGGAATCATCCCAATATTTAACAACTATGCAACAAAACCAATCAAACCTCAATACTACACCTCCCAGAAGTCATCAGATTAATAGATTGCTGACATCTTACCTAAATCCCCCCCATAGGATCTATATTTTATGATAATGAAAATAATTGAACTGAATAATTTAAAAAAAAAAAAAATTTTGTTCATATGTTTTATATTTGATGTAATAATCACCGAACCTTACATATTATGGAAAATGTACGCAAATTTCTCCTGTGATTATACTTATTATTTACAATAAAAACAAATTATAAAAAAAAAAGCCTTTATTTCAGTTTTGGGCATCAAGCATGAAAAAAGGCCTGAAACATTGCGGTGATGCCCAAAGCTGAAATAAAGGCTCTTTAAACAGTAAAGTTTCACAGTTTGGTGCTGTTCTACATGCAAAGACTGTTGTGATATCAGTGGAAAGTGGCCACTGAGGAACGTGCACCAAGTCTCTACAGGAGAGAAAATCGTTGTGCTGACTATTTTTCCAAGAGATGACAGATGATTTACAGATGACAGACAAATTATAGATGGCAGACAGATGACAGATGAATGACAGATGACTGACAGATTATAGATAACTGACAGATGACAGACAGATGACTGACACTTGACAGATGAATGACAAATGACAGACAGATGACTGACAGATGACTGACAGATGACAAACAGATGACAGACAGATGACAGATGACTGACAGATGACAGATGACTGAAAGATGACTGACATATGACAAACAGATGACAGACAGATGACAGATGACTGACAGATGACAAACAGATTACTGACAGATGACAGATGAAAGATGACAGACAACAGATGACTGACAGATGACAGATGATTGACAAATGAGAGATGACTGACATATGAATGACAGATGACAGAAAGATGACAGATGACTGACAGATGAAAGATGACAGACAGATGACTGACAGATGACAGATGACTGAAAGATGACAGAAAACAGATGGCAGACAGATGACTGATGATTGACAGATGAAAGCCAGATGACGGAGAGATGACAGATGACAGACATATGACTGACAAATGACGGATGAATGACAGATAACAGATGACAGACAGATGACAGATGACTGACAGATGAAAGACAGATGACAGATGACTGACAGATGATTGACAATTGAAAGACAGATAACTAAAGCTGGCCATAGACGTAACAATTACGATCTTTCTCGGAAAAGATCTTTCCAAGAAAGATCGTTCGTTTCAACACACACGTGTAGAGCTGAATCGTTAGATAAACGGGTAGAAACAATAGAATTCTACTTGTATCTGACGATTCAGCAATAACAATGGCCGATGTTCAGGGTACTTTCAAAGGCATCCGATCAAAATTTTCCGTCCAGTCCGATCAACCAGACAACCGATATCTTAATCCTCTGACAATGTCGGTCGGCTCATTTCCCACCATACACGCACCGAATATCGTACGAAAATTCGTTTTGTACGATATTATCTGTGCGTCTATGGCCACCTTAAGAGATTACAGATGATTGACAGATGACAGACAGATGGCAAATGACTGTCAGATGAATGACTGATGACTCACTGATGACAGATGACTGTCAGATGAAAGATGACTGACAGATGACTGAGGGATGACAGATGACAGACAGGTGACAGATGACAGACAGCTGATTGACAGATGACTGACAGATGACAGAGATATGACAGATGACTGACAGATGACATATGACTGACAGATGACAGACAGATGAAAGATGACAGACAGATGACAAATGACTGACTGATGACAGATGACATATGACTGACAGATGACAGCTGACTGACAGGTGACAGACAGATGACAGATGACAGACAGGTGACAGATGACAGACATATGACATATGACTGACAGATGACTGACAGATGACTGAGAGATGACTGATGACAAATGAATGACTAATGACAGATGACATATGACTGATAGATGACAGCTGACTGACAGATGAAAGATGACAGGTGACAGACAGGTGACAGATGACAAATGACTGACAGATGACAGACATGACTGACAGATGATAGAGGACTGACATATGACTGACAGATGACTGACAAATGACTGAGAGATGACTGATGACTGAGAGATGACAGACAGATGACTAACAGAAAACAGACAGATGACAGACAGATGATTGACAGATGACAAATGACTGACAGATGATTGACAGATGACTGATGATTGACAGATGAAAGCCAGATGACGGAGAGATGACAGATGACTGACAGATGACTGACAAATGACGGATGAATGACAGATAACAGATGAAAGCCAGATGACGGAGAGATGACAGATGATTGACAGATGACAGACAGATGGCAGATGACTGTAAGATGAATGACTGATGACTCACTGATGACACATGACTGTCAGATGACAGATGACTGACAGATGACTGAGGGATGACAGATGACAGACAGATGACATATAACTGACAGCTGATTGACAGATGACTGACAGATGACAGAGATATGACAGATGACTGACAGATGACATATGACTGACAGATGACATATGACTGACTGATGACAGATGACATATGACTGACAGATGACAGCTGACTGACAGATGACAGGTGACAGACAGATGACAGGTGACAGACAGATGACAGACATGTGACAGATGACAGACATATGACAGATGACTGTCAGATGACAGATGACATGACAGATAGATGACAGATGACTAAAATATGACAGATGCCTGACAGATGACTGGCAGATGAAAGATGAGAGGTGACAGACAGATGACAGAGGACAGACAGATGACAGATAAAAAAATTACTGACAGATGACATATGACTGACAGATGACTGATGATTGACAGATGAAAGCCAGATGACGGAGAGATGACAGATGACAGACAGATGACTGACACATGACGGATGAATGACAGATAACAGATGACAGACAGATGACAGTTGACAGACAGATGACAGATAACTGACAGATGAAAGACAGATGACAGATGACTGACAGATGAAAGACAGATGAAAGACAGATGACTAAGAGATTACAGATGATTGACAGATGACAGATGGCAGATGACTATCAGATGAATGACTGAAGACTCACTGATGACTGATGACTCACTCAGGACAGATGACTGTCAGATGACAGATGACTGAGGGATGACAGATGACTGACAGATGACAGATAACTGATTGACAGATGACTGACAGATGAAAGAGATATGACAGATGACTGACAGATGACATATGACTGACAGATGACAGACAGATGAAAGATGACAGGTAGATGACAGATAGATGACAAATTACTGACTGATGACAGATAACATATGACTGACAGATGACAGGTGACAGACAGATGACAGATGACAGACAGGTGACAGATGACAGACATATGACAGATGACTGACAGATAACAGACAGATGAAAGATGACTGACAGATGAAAGAGATATGACAGATGACTGACAGATGACATATGACTGACAGATGACAGACAGATGAAAGATGACAGGTAGATAACAGACAGATGACAAATTACTGACTGATGACAGATAACATATGACTGACAGATGACAGCTGACTGACAGATGACAGCTGACTGACAGATGACAGACAGGTGACAGATGACAGACATATGACAGATGATTGACAGATAACAGACAGATGACTAAAATATGACAGATAGATGACAGATGACTGGCAGATGAAAGATGACAGGTGACAGACAGATGACAGAGGACAGAAAGATGACAGATAAAAAATGACTGACAGATGACATATGACTGACAGAAGAATGACTGATGACACACTGATGACTGATGACTGGCAGATGACTGACAGATGATAGTTGACAGAAAGATGACTGAGAGATGACAGATGACTGAGAGATGACAGATGACTGAGAGATGACAGATAACTGACAGATGACAGATAACTGACATATGAATGACAGATGACTGACAGATGACAGTTGACATACAGTTGACTGACATATGAAAAATGAAAGATGACAGGTGACAGAAAGATGACAGACAGATGACAGATGACAAATGACTGACTAATGACAGATGACATATGACTGATAGATGACAGCTGACTGACAGATGACTGACAAATGAAAGATGACAGGTGACAGACAGATAACAGACAGGTGACAGATGACAAATGACTGACAGATGACTGACAGATGATAGAGAACTGACATATGACTGACAGATGACAGATGACTGACAGATGACTGAGAGATGACTGATGACTGAGAGATGACAGACAGATGACTTACAGATAACAGTCAGATGACAGACAACAGATGACTGACAGATGACAGACAGATGATTGACAGACAGATGACAAATGACTGACAGATGATTGACAGATGACAGACAGATGACTGATGATTGACAGATGAAAGCCAGATGACGGTGAGATGACAGATGACTGACAGATGACTGACAAATGACGGATGAATGACAGATAACAGATGACAGTTGACAGACAGATGACAGATGACTGACAGATGAAAGACAGATGACTGACAGATGATTGACAGATGAAAGACAGATGACTAAGAGATTACAGATGATTGACAGATGACAGACAGATGGCAGATGACTGTCAGATGAATGACTGATGACTCACTGATGACAGATAACTGTCAGATGACAGATGACTGAGGGATGACAGATGACTGACAGATGACAGATAACTGACAGCTGATTGACAGATGACTGACATATGACAGAGATATGACAGATGACTGACAGATGACATATGACTGACTGATGACAGATGACATATGACTGACAGATGACAGACAGATGACAGACAGATTACAGATGACTGACAGATGACATGACAGATAGATGACAGATGACTAAAATATGACAGATGTCTGACAGATGACTGGCAGATGAAAGATGACAGGTGACAGATGACAGAGGACAGACAGATGACAGATAAAACATGACTGACAGATGACATATGACTGACAGATGACTGACAGATGAATGACTGATTACTCACTGATGACTGATGACTCACTGATGACAGATGACTGACAGATTACAGATGACTGACAGATGATAGATGACAGATAACTGACAGATGACTGACAGATGACTGAAAGATGACAGATGACTGACAGATGAAAGATGACAGGTGACAGACAGATGACTGATGACTGACAGATGACAGATAAAAAATGACTGACAGATGACATATGACTGACAGAAGAATGAATGATGACACACTGATGACTGATGACTTACAGATGACTGACAGATGATAGTTGACAGAAAGATGACTGAGAGATGACAGATGACTGAGAGATGACAGATAACTGACAGATGACAGATAACTGACAGATGACTGACAGATGACAGTAGACATACAGTTGACTGACATATGAAAGATGACAGGTGACAGACAGATAACAGACAGGTGACAGATGACAAATGACTGACAGATGACTGACAGATGACAGATAACGGACAGATGACAGATGACTGAGAGAAGATAGATGACGGATGACAGACAGATGCCTGACAGATGACTGACAGATGACTGACAGATGACTGACAGATGACAGATGACTGACAGATGACAGACAGATGACAGACAGATGACAGAAAGATGAGAGATGACTGACAGATGACAGTTGACAGACAGATAACAGATAACTGACAGAAGACTGACAGATGACTGAAAGATGACAGACAGACGACAGACAGACGACTAGCAGATGACTGACAGATGACTGACAGATGACAGATAACGGACAGATAACAGATGACTGAGAGAAGATAGATGACGGATGACAGACAGATGCCTGACAGATGACAGACAGATGACTGACAGATGACTGACAGATGGCAGACAGATGACAGACAGATGACTGAGAGATGACAGACAGATGACTGAGAGATGGCAGATGATAGATGACTGACAGATGACAGGCAGATGACTGACAGATGGCAGACAGATGACTGACAGATGACAGACAGATGACAGATGACTGACAAATGACAGATGACTGACAGATGACAGATGACTGACAGATAGTAAATATTAGATCGAACGATAATATTTTTTTATTCAATCAAAAATAGTTAAAACCAGTTCGGTAGGTTTAATCTGGTGAACTAGGCAGTCGAATAAAAATTTAAAGGGCAAGTAATTCGACTGACAAATATTCTAATAGAACTGTATTTGAATTGTTCGAATCATTCGACTGACAGATGACAGATGACTGACAGATGACGGACAGATGACAGTTGATAGACAGATAACAGATGACAGATGGCTGACAGATGACAGATGACTGACAGATGGCAGATGACTGAAAGATGATAGATGACTGACAGATGGCAGACAGATGACAGACAGATGACTGAGAGATGACAGACAGATGACTGAGAGATGACAGACAGATGATAGATGACTGACAGATGACAGGCAGATGACTGACAGACGGCAGAGAGATGACTGACAGATGACAGATGACAGATGACTGACAGATAGTAAATATTCGATCGAACGATAATATTTTTCTATTCGATGAAAAATAGTTAAAACCAGTTCGGTAGGTTTAATCTGGCGAACTAGGCAATCGAATAAAAAATTAAAGGGTAAGTAATTCTACAAATATTTTAATAGAACTGTATTTGAATTATTCGAATCATTCAATTCGATCGAATTTTCAAAATTTGAAGGTCGAAGTGGCCTTCAAAAATATTATAAAATTTTAATCTTTTTGAAAATTCAATCGAATTTTGAATCATTCATTTTATACCTTACACTATTGTGGCTAATCTATTGGCAATAAACTTCTTTCCTTCTCCTTTAAATTTACAACCTGCCCAGTGTCTGAATAAACTCTCACCCCATACTGACTAGGAAGGTCAGTGTAGGTGCATACAGTACCTCCTAACATTTTGGAAGCAGAACGAGGAATAAAAAGATTTGCCACGCTTAGTGCACCTAATATTTGTGACCATGCCTATTTTTGTGGCCACTCCCCTAATGACTATGTTCATTTTACAAAATTTAGCTACAGTAGTTATGAAATTTTGAACGCATTTCTGTAGTTTTTATGTGTTATTACAGTTTTGCTAATGAAGATGAATTGCCCTTTAAGCTGCAAGTCACAGTTTCCCTAAGAGACCTGCTTATCTTAAATTGTAACAATTTCTTTTTTGCTTATCTAACATTGTTACAAAAGTATCAAACTGCTGCGTGTTCCGGGCCAAAAGCCAAATAAGTTAGAAAAGTTGTATCTTTTTTCTGGCTGTTCAGTGCAGGAGATCAAAGAGAAAGTTGGGATATTTCAGTAACAATCCAGGGACTGTAGGTTTGTTGTCAGCACTGTCACATGAAAAACAGGACAGTTGGGAGGTATGCAGGTGTCAGTAGGCTGCTGACTTACCAGTGGGTAACTCGGCAGGCCATGCCTCTCTCTGTATGGGCAGACTGATCACACTCAGACACAATAAGGTGCCATCATCCACTATTTATTGCCATAAAAGTTACTAAACTACCAATGCCTTACCAAATACCAAACCACCAATCCCTTACCAAATACCAGACTACCAATACCTTACCAAATACCAAACTGCCAATACCTTACCAAATACCAAACTACCAATACCTTACCACATACCAAACTACCAATGCCTTACAAAATACCAAACAACCAATTTCTTACCAAATACCAGACTACCAATACCTTACCACATACCAAACTACCAATGCCTTACAAAATACCAAACAACCAATTTCTTACCAAATACCAGACTACCAATACCTTACCACATACCAAACTACCAATACCTTACCACATACCAAACTACCAATACCTTACCAAATACCAAACTTACAATATCTTACCAAATACCAAAATACCAAACTACCTTATAGTAAATATCCAGAAGAAGGTGAAAGAAGCCTCCAAAGCAGATCTTTGCTGCAATTAAATTTATTCAGTTTGTGCCACAAAGATATGCTTTGGAGGCTTCCTTCACCTTCTTCTAGTTATTTACTTTATGGTTTGTTTGGGACGACAGGAACATGTGGTGGAACCAGCCAAAGACTTTTTTAAGCCAAAATTGTAACAATGGATAATTTTGCTTTGCAAACTACCTTATAGTCATGCATTCTTCGTGGGTTGAGCTTTGCCCTAAGACAAATACAAAAAAGAATGGAAGTGCTACTGAGGGAAAAAATTGATAGATTGATCAATGCACATTTCCTGGTCCCCTGTCATATAAGTAATCTATGCAGTTGCATGTGTACAAAGACAGGGTTTTTTTAGTTACAAAATAATGATCATAAGATTGATAAGCCACCACACCACATCAAGATAAAACCCATATGGTGGTCCCTAACTATTTACCTCCGGTCATAATATCAAATGCTAAAGCTTCCCGGCATAAGAGCATTACCTGAAATAAAGGTCTCTCGACCTGGGCATTGGTTTCACCCATAGGGCTTAGTCCTCCCCTGCCATTAGCTTTCACGGGTGAGAGATAACCTACACCCCAGCTTTGGTTCCATAAGATTAATCCTCCCCCGTTTGTGACTTTTAGGGCTAGTCCAGACGGGGAGATTCGGGGGCGATCCGTCGCCGGGCGACTTTTCGCCGCGACGGATCGCCCCCGAATCTCCCCGAATAGGTAGGCATTGGCGCTGCTTCAAAGCGCCGGCGCGTGTTCACACGCGGCGGCGCGATTTTCAAAAGCGCTCCAAATTGCCTGGCGAGGCAATTTGGAGCGCTTTTAAAAATCGCGCCGCCGCGTGTGAACACGCGCCGGCGCTTTGAAGCAGCGCCAATGCCTACCTATTCGGGGAGATTCGGGGGCGATCCGTCGCGGCTAAAAGTCGCCCGGCGACGGATCGCCCCCGAATCTCCCCGTCTGGACTTAGCCTTAAGAGAGAGAGACTACCCAGACCCACACCCATTTCCAAAGGCATTGTTACACCATTTAAAGGGACAGGTGTGGGGGTGCTACAACCACATGGAAGCCTGGCCTGCAGCATAGCTGCTAAACTTCCGAACAGAATAGATCTGCTACAATACAGAATGCAAAAAAGAAAGGTTGTGGGAGCACTCCGTAGCTTAATAAAAATGTACTAACATACAATGGAAGTGCTAATAATCTAAGACAAATAACAAACTACTTTATAGTCATGCATTTTCCATGGGTTGAGCTTGGCACTAAGAACTCTCTACACTGAATATAATGCAGAGGCATCTGGTAGATATTGCAGCCATGCTACAAGCCATGCTGCTGTTCTTTTGAAATATTTATGTTCCATCTAAACCAAATCAGTTCTACTGCAGATGCAGCTAAAAATTGTTCCAGGCAGCTGGTGTCATTCTTTGTGACTTTGGTATATCCCCCAGCATTGGATTGTTATTATGCATGATTTATGAATGATGTTTCAACTAATGGTACATGCCATTACTCCTTACTCTAAAATGATCTTTCTAGATCTACATTTTTTATTTTTATCACAGCCGCAGCCTTACAAAAATAGTATCAGAGAGCAGCATTTTGTAGGAATGCCTAATAGGCAGGGTAGGACCAACTCTACAGCTTGCTCGGTCACATCTTCTGCAGGCATGGGACGTGGCATACAAATCTACCCGGTTACCATGGTGACGACTCTATATAACCGATATCTTTCTATCTCTGTTGTTTACAGTTCCAAGACAGATGAGCAAATGTGGTTATTACTAAGCAGAGCCTGTAGAACCAAGAGGTATTGTTAAACCTGCAATTTAGCAGCAGGATATGTAACAAAACAGAAAAATGTGCAAAACAGACTATTCTGGACATCATGAGATATATGGCAGACCTGCAGAAGATAAGTTTAAGATAAACGCCTCCAGAGGTTTCATATTCACCAAATGAATGGAAAGATAAGAGACTTTTACTCTGCATAAAGAGGAGTCACAGCCAGTGAGCTGCGCTTCTTTCATGGGGTTGTTAGAAAGGATTAAAACCCTTGTTTACAGAGGACTATGAAAGAAATCCGGCTAATATTGGACAGTGCTGGTTTTGTTGTTTGGCCTCAAGTGGACTGAATAGGCCTACTTTAGACACTGAGAAAACCAAAGGACATTCACAAGCTGAAGTAAGCTGTGTGCTATATTTTTAATTTACTTTCTGTTGAGGAAAAGCTACTTTGTGTTAATTTTCTAAATAAATTCACAGTTCTCCAAGAAACGGTGTGACTGCGATTCCTCCTCAATATTAAACACCTAGGGGCAAATTTACTTTACTATTATTCCCCATAATTAGCTCGATCAAATTCGCAATTCGATAAGTATTCGACCATCGAATGCTTATCGAATTCTTTTGGGCTATCATTTTGCTTAATATCCGATTTCTCAATGAATTCGTACGATCGGATACCGATCGTTCGATTTCACGAAAAAATTGTGAAATGTCATTTGAGTGTCTGAAAAATTTGTACGATTCGAACGATCGAACGCTCCGATCGTACGGATGGTATTCGGGCAGGACTTAGTCTCTGAAGCCTATGGGGAGCTTCCCTTAGGCTTCTATTGCAATTCAGTGGGTTCAATCTGGCAAAGTAGGCAGTCGAATAACTTTAAAACGTTAATTCCTACGATCATCGAATTATCGAATATCCGATCATTGATCTATTCGATCTATTCAATATTCGATGATCGAATAGGCCAAATTTCACTTTACGATTTCACGAAAAAATCGTACGATCGTTATTCGATCGAACTTCGATCATTTCACGCGAATTTCGTAAATTTGCCCCTTAACTGAGTCTGCAGATGTTTTCTTGGCTTCTGTAAGCCATTGTCTTTTTCTAAAAATCATCATCGCCTTCAAAACACCATCTGTCAAAATGACATTCATTTGCAATAATTCTTATATCTGTAGAAATAAGTCAAATCAACTGGACTTGCTGTGTTTTTCTTGAAAATGTTTCACCCTGTCATCCAACTGGCTTTCTCAATCCAGAATGATCTTTCTGGCATAAATACCCTGGAATGTTGCTCCAATCAGCATCAGCTGTTTGTCATAATCAGCAAGGATGTCATGAAGTGTAGGTGTTGATTGTATTAGCAAAATTGGAGCTTTGAGGTGTTATTAAACCTTCCAGGGAGAAGTGCCAAAACAGCATTGTATGTGCCAGACAATAGTTGTTGCACCCCCACTTCTATTCCCCCACCTCATTTCTCAGTCTTTTTTCTTTATCACCTCTTTGAACCAGTCTTCTCTCCCGGTCTAGGCAGTCTTCAAACTAGTGTCCTTTTTTCTTTAAGATGTAAGTAAATGACGGAGTCTTGACTTTGTACATATATACCATGACCATATACCATACCACAGATATACCATGACCTGGATGAATGGGAATCTTCACAAACAATTCAAAGGTTTGCCAAAAAGGATGGGTTTGCATGTTTATCGCCAAGTAAAATTCTCCATTGATTTGGACAGCTGTCTTATGGAAACAATATATTTGGGGGGGGAATGTAATATTGGACAGTAATGCAAAAGTTGTTTGAAATGTGAATACGTCAGTAAAGTGGACAATTTTGCCTTTGTGAACACAAAAAACACAGTAGGATGGCAATTGTGAATGTTATAGTTTGATAAAACTTCTTAATGAAAAAGTTGTTACATTTGCTCCAAAAGTTTATGCCAACTTCAAGCTGTTATTAAAGGTTCACACTGCACTATTAAGATTCGCAATACAATAAAAAGTCTAATGAAAAAGTTTACATTGCGACATAAGAATTTGTATTCTTATTTGTGCACAAACGTATCTTTGCAAATTTTATTACATTTCCCCCATATTATCTTCTTCAAAATGTTGCTTCTTTAGCTCTAACCTCTGCAATGCCTTCAATATACCCTACAGCCTCTTCAGCTTGTTCTTCAACAGTTTAACTGCAATGCCAATAGATATACAGTTCCACTGTGACCTACAGCTGGATCCTGACAGCCAAGAGTGGGTGGAAGAACAAGCACCTAGTCATCTCTTTCTGATAGGATCTCTCTATCTAGTCCTTTCTTTCTGGTAGAACTTCTCTATCACCTTTCCAGAATATCATTAGAGACATAATATGGCAATAGTATTTGATTGGCCCCATCCCTTGATTAACAACTAGTGGGGTTATGTAATAAAAGTAGGGATGCACCGAATCCATTATTTGCATAATCCTTTGCAGATTCAGCTGAATAACGAACCAAATCCTAATTTGCATATGCAAATTAGGGGTTGGAAGAGGAAACATTTTTTCTTCTTTGTTCTGTGACATGAGATTTCTCTCCTCGTCCCTAATTTACATATGCAAATTAGTATCCGCTTCGGCAGGGCAGAAGAATTTGGTGAATCCGAATCCTGCTGAAAAATGCCAAATCCTGGCATCATCTTGAACCGAATCCTAGATTTAGTGCATCCCTAAATAAAAGGCACTAAGTTTGCCCTGGCATAGTAACCCATAGCAACCAATCAGCAGTTGGAATCTAATGGTCACCTGTTTTATAGCAAACACCTTATTGGTTTCTACAGGTTACAGCTATTAAGCAAACATAATACTTTTTATTACATATAGGATAAAGTTTTATCGGATTTGTAGACAACTACCAACAGATAACCATGAGGACTTCTCCTTTTAAAATTCTCTAGTTTCTACAGCTTGTTCTTCAACAGGTTAGCTGCATTGCCAACAGATTTACAGCTCCACTGAATTCCAACCCAAGAATAAGTAGAAGATCAATGACCTAGTCATTAGAAGATCAATGACCTAGTTAGATATCTTTATCTAAACTTTTTAACTGCTAGAATCTATGTATCTAGTCATCTACTTCTGGTAGGATCCCTCTATCAACATTCCAGAGGATCCTTGAAGGAGAACTAAAGCCTAACTAAAGAAGTAGCTATATATGTTGTACATGATGTTTTGTGCTTGTGTACCAGCCCAAGGCAACCACAGCCCTTTAGCAGTAAAGATCTGTGTCTCCCCAGTAGATGCACCAGTAGCTCCCCATCTTCTTTTCTGCTGATTCACTGATTCACATGCTCTGTGCTGCTGTCACTTATTGACAATATACAGTACATATAGGGGCAGATTTATTAAATTCACATGAATTTTCAAAAAGATTAGAGTTTTCGAATGTATTTGAAGTCCACTTTGACCATCGAAAATTCAATCGAATTAAATGATTCGAATAAAATTCTATTTGAATATGTAATCGAATTGCGGTAAAATCCTTCTAATTCGAATATCGAATTAACCCTCCAATTCGACCCTTAGTAAACCTGCCCCCTAGAAATATAGTCACAATATAAGGATGATTAGTCATTAATACAGATTTATCAAGGGTCGAATTCCGAGTTCATGGGAGTTTGTAAAAACTCTCATGCACTCCCATGAACTTGAAATTCGAAAAAAAAAGACCAAACCAGCCAACTCACATCGAATTTGAATAAAATTGAATTAACATTTTTTCACCAAAAAAAGTCTATTTTTCAGGATGTCTCCAAACAACTTCAAATTGATACTAGGACGTTCCCCATAGGCTAAAGCAGTAATTCGGCAGGTTTAGGTTGGCGAATAGTCTAATTGTAATTCTTAATGGGCCAGTACACGATAAATTTTCAAAATTCTAACTTTTTTTAAAAACTCAAATTGAATTTTAAACATTCCCTAGTTGAATTTCACTAAAACAAACGCGAAAAGTTATGTTTTTAAATATTTTTTTTTATTTGGCCCTTCATAAATGTGCCCCCTAATGTTGCAGTTAAAGGACCAGTAACAAACCTTTTTAAAAAAAAAACAAAATTTGTTAGTATAAAAAAAAAACACCAAAACAAATGAAACTTCAAAATCGCAAATAACTTACTGAAACTCTGCTTGCACTCCTTCTCGGTAAAAGCTACAGGGTGACGATCAATCATGCAGTACTCAAATTCTCTTCCCTGGCTATCTCCTATATGAAAGGCAGGGAGGAGAAATCAAACACTGCATGATGGATTGCCTTTTCTGAAGAGGAGCACAAGCGGTGTTTCAGTAAGTTATTTCTTAATAAAGGCTGTGCGATTTTAAAGTTAAATTTTTCTTGGTGTTTTTTTTTCATGGTATACTAATGATGTTACTGGTCCTTTAATTTTGTAGTTTACAAATTATATGTTTGTTGCATGTCTCATGCAAAGTCATTATGACACTAGATGAATTTTGATTTTATTACTATAATAATTTTGTTCTTATTGGGATTCTGGGGACAGTTAATTATGATTATCTAAGGATTCACTCTACACAATATGGAGGGTGAGCTTTGTTTAGATGAGAAATGATAGATGGCTAAACACAGCAAAAAGAACAGATTTTACATGTACATGACTGCAATGTTAGGTCAAATGAATCATTTTTTTTTATGTACCGATCCTTGAAAATAACCACCCCCTTTCATTCCAAACTTTGAAAATAGAAAGGACTATTGTTCATATAAATATGTAACTGTATACTGTTCAGGTCTGCAGTATTATTGGTGTAACATAATATTCTGTCAAGGTACAGTTTACAAGTACTGTTCGTGCATCTTTTGACCCTGTTTTCTTTGAAGTGAGGGATCGTTTTAGGTATCAGGTGGCTTGCATGTCAAGCCTTTTAGAAACTTTGTATTATGTAGCTCGTATGGAACAAAACTCTAAACCAATCCCAATAACCACACTGGATCTGCCAGCTGGCTCTTTAGAATATTATTCTGTTGGTATCAGAAGAATATATTTAAACACCCTAAGAGGGATAGGGTTGGCTGAGGAGTTATCCCTCCAATCAAAACTTATTAAAGGAGAACTAAACCTCACGGTACCAATATCTCCTCTGCTATTGTCCGCCCCTTAAAGGAGAACTAAACCCTTCATTAAAAAAACCCTATCCCCCATTCCCCCCGCCCAGTGTAGCTCTTGCCCTGGGCAAATGCCCCTAACTTTTTACTCACCCCTTGCAGGCGTTCAAAGCAGCCATCTTCTTCTTCTTTGGTAATCTTTGTGAGTTTAGGCGAATGCACAGTTGTCCGGGACCAGGAAATTGCTCCAACTGGGCATGCACTGTAACGCTGTTCAATGGACGTAGATTACTGAAGCAGAAGATGCCTGCCTTGAACTCCAATGCTTGGAATTGCCCTAAGGGGTGAGTAAAACGTTAGGGGCATTTGCCCAGGGTAAAAGCTATGCTGGGGGGGCAGGGAGGGGGGTCTATGGGAGGTAGGGGTTTTATTAATGAAGGGTTTAGTTCTCCTTTAAAAATCTGACCCTAAAATGCAGAGCAGCCTAGCAGAGCTCCCAAGCAACATCTTCTACCTCTTTGTACTCTTTCGGGGGCTCAATAAAGTATTGAGAGTGAGCAGTTGTAGCCGATTCCTGACTTGTTCCATGCTCCCGCAGGATTTGTGTCAGTATTGAGCCTCAAGAGAATACGAAGTGGCAGAAGATGGTGTCATGGGAGCTGAGCTGTGCTTCTCTGCATTTTAGGGTCAGATTTTTTAAGGAGTTGTTTTTTGAATAATCCACAGTGCAGGGGCAGGGCAATGCCAGGCAGTTAAGGGAGGGTATTTTGGTTTTGGAGTTTAGAATTTCTCCTTTAAATTGCAAAATTTAGAGGGCTAGAACTGATTTGTCTCAATGATGACCTGCTGTTTTGGAAGGAGAACAAAAACATTTTCAAGAATCATCCAACAACTTTTCTCGATTACGGACCAAAACTTCCACAAACAAATTCATAATAAGATGAACAGCAACTAATACTTATAGTAGCAATCATACTTTTACCTAGACCATGTGGTTTTTTCACACAACACCTTCATGAAAATACCCATATTGTAATTCCATTACATTTATTGCTGCACTTGTGTTTATCTTTATATGCAAAGTGAAATAGCATGCATTTGTCAGCATTACATCTCATTTATCACAGGTCAGCCAAGCTACACAACAGATTGAAATCCTGCTGTGTGTTCGGTTCCCTCCATAGTTTTATGTCATCAGCAGATTTGCCAGGACATTGCAGAATTAAAATCCTTTCTACGGGTCATCTATATTGTAGTATTAAATTATTCAGCTGAGCAATCCTGAAAGACAATAGAATATTAGCTTTGCGTCTAGCAATATTTTACCATTTCACTTTACTTATTTCTCAGGGTTTTACATGGTCATATATATTGCACTATAGTCTGAGTAAATTGCTGGGATAAACATATTTTTGTTGAAATTAATTTTAGTTTGTAATTGGTAATGTTCCTTACAAAACAACTGACCCACAACATGAGGCAAATGCAATCCACTACATCAGATACATCAGGTACAACAATAACACAGTTAAGCTGGCCATAGACGTAAAGATTTTTGAAAGGTCTATTGGTTATCGTGTTTTAAAATGGACCCGTCACCCCGAAAAATATTCAAAATCATATTTTATCACATAAATCAAGCAAAATGAACATTAATTACACTAAATAAATTATTTGGATCTTGTCTCCTTCAGTCTGGGAATTCATAATTATATCAAACAGGCAGGAACCATTTTGTGGACACTGTTATTAAGACTAGGAAGTGCTGAATGGAAAGTGAAAGTAATTATCTGCCCCACCTCTATGCCTAAGGCATAGAGGAGGGGCAGACAATATTTGATTGACAGACGGGATTTTTAAATGAGCTTAAAACAACTATGAATGCTTTAATAAAAATTTGAAATTGGATTTCATGTTTAATTTGAAAAGGACTTTTATTATACAGATTTTTGTGTCTGGGTGACTGGTCCACTTTAAAACAATCGCTGCCTGCTTGGCCCGGCAAACATAGGTAGATTGCATGGGGACCGATAAAGATTTTCTAGCCTGGCCGATCAATCTTCAGACCGATGTCGGATGAAAAATAGTAAGATGTACGATCGTTCGAATCCCACTAACTGCACAATAATTTGACAGATTGGTCGGACTTTACTAAGATCGGTCGTTCTGCAGAGAAAGATCTTTGCGTCTATCAAGGTAAAGGTTCCAGTTATCGAGAAAGTTCAGAATTACCGACAGGTCATCTCCAATTTATTCCTTTTTCATTAAATAATCCAGATTTTTCAAAATTATTTTTTTCTTCTCTGTAATAATAGGTTGTTAGGCAAAGCTGATTTATGGGATGAGCACCAGACAAACGGAGTGGTACTTAAACTCAGAGTAAATGCTTGCAGTCCCCTGTGTAGGCATTCCTGTGAGCGCCCGAATAAGTAAGATGCAATAAGACAGGTAGTAGATGGAGTATGGGTTCATTAGTCTACTTGTCCATTATTCAAGAGACAGATCTTGTGTTATGTGTGCTGTATAGAAGAAGACATTGGGCAGGTATTATCAGAAGTACAGGACATTGTTATTATCACACAGACTAGCCATTATTAGAGATAGATCTCATGCTGTCCTGCTGGATGAGAGCATCTTCTGCTCTACAATGGAAAGTCACTCTGGAAGAAATCCATTCAATTACCTAAGATACTGACCTGTAGACCCTCACTCTGAGCTGAACCCTCGACATGTTAGTGGAAAAAAGATGATTGAAGCTGAACTGTCACACAAAACATGCAAATATTGCAGAAATTGGTTGGGTTCCAGTCAGGCCCGGCTTTGTGGAAAGGCCACCAAGGCCTGGGCCTAGGGCGGCAAGATCGCCTACACTGGTTCAAAAATGCATAGGAGATACAATTGTTTTTTAAATTCCCTGGGCACCAATCCCCATTGCCCTGGTCCCGATAATAAAAAATTTGCATGACAAAAGGCGAGCGGACAGAGACGACAAACGGCAGTGGGCCAAGGGGCACCCGCTATATAAATCCAGCCCTGGTGCCAGTGAGTCTTAGGATTTATTGAACAAGAGCAAAGGTATTTCCTTGAGTACAACAGATGGCGAAGCAATTGGTGTTGAAGCACTATTGATAGGAAAAACAGATAAAGGCAAGCTCATACTTTGTTTTAGAAGAGGAAGGACCAGCAGGTGCCCTACGGCTTTGTGGCTACTGCTGAGCTGCCATATTTATGGGGGGGAAAATTACCAGCAAGCCTATGGTGATAAACAGATGCCATTTAAATCTGCAACTAGCAAAGCCATTTTTTTCTCTGCAGCCAGAAATGCACTGATGAAGCAAAGGTCTGGTGAGCTAAGGACCTAAGTGAAATGGAGACTTTTGTTGTCATTCAAAAAGTGACAAAATCAGATTACACTACAGGGTTCATGTACTGACATTTCCCATAGATTGACATGGTGAGATCAAAGACGCCATTAGAAATCACAGGGCCCTGTACAACAAACTTTTCAACCCACCCCAGATCCCACCAACTCCACACCACAGTTAAAACACCACACACCAGCACTAAATGGTTTAAAAAAAAAACATTGATGGTCAGTGCACCCCTTGTTAAAGTAAAAAAAAAACCTGTGGCACCAGCCCCCCCCATAAAAGTTAAAAAAAAAATGGTGGTCAGGGCCCATATACAAGTTAAAAAAATTATTGGTGACAGGGGCCCCTATAATAAAAAAGGGGGGCCAGGACCCCGCATAAAAGTTTTTAAAAATTGGGCCCCGGAGAATATTTAAAAAAAAAACATTTGTGGCAGGGGCCTGTAGAGTATTAAAATAATACATTGGTAGCCAGGGGATTAAAAAGATAAAAAACACAAATTGGTGTTCAGTAGAATTGAACTTGTGACTTCTGGACTTCAACTTCACCTCCTTTCGTGACTTTGGGTCTTTTTGCTACTTCAGGACTTCGTTCGGCTGTTTCCGTGACTAAGAGACTTCTGAATTGGTCCTCGTTATTTATTTTTTTATAGTTTTTGAATTAATTGTTTTTTTCTTCTGACTCTCTCAATTTCAAATGGGGGTCACTGGCCCCACTTAAAACAAATACAAATATATTGTTGCTGCTACTTTTTATTACTTATCTTTCTAGTCAAGCCCCTCATATTCATATTCCAGGTCCTCATTCAAATCGGTGCATGGTTGCTAGGATTATTTGGATCCTAGCAACCAGCTGAAATTGCAAACAGGAGAGCTGCTGAATAGGAAGCTAAATGTCTCACAAACCACAAATAATTTAAAAATGAAAACCAATAGCAAATTGCCTCAGAATATCGCTCTCTATATTATATGGAAAGTTAATTTAAAGGTGAACAACCCCTTTAAATGGCAATTCACCTTCATTAGCAAAACCTGTAATAACACCACAGAAAAACCACAGAAATGTGTTCAAATTTTCATAACCTGCCAGATTTTGTAAAAGGAACATGGTAATTAGGGGGTGTGACCACAAAAATGAGCATGGTCAAATAATTGCAGTGGTCTGTGCAGCAAATCATTTCGTCACTCCTATTTCCAAAATGTTGGATGGATTGTACATGGAGCAAAGTGATTGACCTTTGAGCATCTGTGGCACTGTACAGCTTTTGCAGGACATGTAGGGTTGCCACCTTTTTAAAATTTACTTACCGGCCGGCGGGGGCGTGGTCAAAAGGGGGCGTGATGTGACGTCAAAAGGGGCGGGTGTGACATCAAAGGGGGCGGAGCCACACAAGCGATCGGCTGAAGACACGAGAAAGGTAAGTTTTCATTGGATTTAGTGCAAGGCAAGGGCCATTTTTAAGGGGTATTACAAATTTACCGGCAGCTACATTGCCGGTAAATTTGTAATACCGGCCCCGGCCTTGGCTGGTGTTTTACCGGCTAGGCTGGCAAAATACCGGCCGGGGGGCAACCCTAAGGACATGTAGCATAATTTGTAATGTGTTGTGTTGAACCACAGCGAAAGCAGTCTTTTTTATTTGTATTTGCTGCATGGTTTTACAGTGAATCTTTTTCCTTAGCACTGTATTTTGCCTGTGACTGTGCTTTTAGGCACATTACCAGCAGTTCCCTGAGTTTTAGCCTCTGCCACTGCTGTTTCAATTTGGCTAGCAACTGTAATAGCCTTTGCAAGGGTTAAATCCTGCTCTAGGAGCAGTCTCTCTCTAATGCAATGTGAGTTTTTTTTTCCACTATTTGGTCTCTTAGCATTTCATCTGTTAGAGTCCCAAACTCACAGGTAACAACCAGCTCTCTCATATCTGCTACATATTGTTCTGTGGATTCGCCATTATGCTGTCCACGTTGGTGGAATTTATATCTTTCAGCAACCACATTTACTCTTGGCATAAAAAAGTTCTTTATAGCAGTAAGAGCAATTTCATAAGTCTCATCAGGTAATGGTAATGTATATAACATACGCTGTCCCTCTACTCCCAGGCAGTGAATAAGTAATAAATCTCCCCTCATAAATAATGTCATTATCAAACATACAGATCCAAGCAGTAAAAGGTATGGTAGGCTCACGAGGGTTTGGAAGAAAAGGTGCAGGCTGCTGCAGAGGTAGAATAGACATCCTGTCGCCAATCTGTTGTGTTTTGGTGCTTTATTAGCAGGTTCATGCAGCCATTACACATCAGCAGTAACTTGAACTCTATCACTCTCAGGCAGTACAGAAAATACGGTGTATATGCATAGTACAAGTAATGTGCACAGTGACAACCACAGGCCATTTGTATAAACACCACACTTTTGTGGGCGGCTCTGCTCCTTTTGTCGACGGCTCTGCTCCTTTTGTCTGCGGCTCTGCACCTTCCTTCGGTTGCTCAGTTCTTTTTTTCATTGGCTCTGCTCCTTTCGTCGTCGGCTTTGCTCCTTTCGTCTGGGGCTCAGCTTTTTTTGGTGGATGCTCTGCTCCTTTTGTTTGTGGCTTGACTCTTTTCGACGTTGGTGGCTCGAATCTTTTCGTTGTCAGCTTGGATCCTACTCGTTACGACCGAGTGACTCAAGGCGGAGCCTGGCTAAACCAGAAAATGACCCCCTTAAACATATAAAAGCCACTGGGCCAGAGAGGATTGTCTCCCCAATTCTGCCCTGATGGAATAGCATGGATAAGGCCTCTCTGCTAGTGTATCAATTCGATGATACCTCATAAAGACTTTATTCCCTACCAGCCGAATACCCCCCTGTAGCCCTGGCAGGCCTAAAAAACACGTCTATAAATCACTTACTAACCCTAAGAGGTGACACCTGCCCGTATCTCCCACGTTAACCCTAGCAGCGGATCACGTGACTAGGAGCGGGAGGGTGACAGCTGCATCCTGCATCGCTCTGTCATCCCCCCCCCTCTTCAGAGCCCTTGGCAACCAGTGACGCAACGGAGCTCCTTCCCGCCCACACCGCACCCCACTCCTGCGCAGACGCACACTTTCCGCCACGCCCCTTACTATGAGCGCCGTGAAGCTGTTGGGGTGTGTGCGCAAGCGCAGTGTGTTGGCTGAAAGCAAGCGGCAGTGAGAATATAGAGGAAGTCGCGGGAGCTCACAGTGTCAAATCGGAGTGGTGAGTAACCCTCCCTGATGTTTCGTTTACCCCATACCATAGTCTTTTCTCTGTGTCATTGCCTCTTGGTGCTCACAGCGGGTATGAACCGGGCAGCAGCATCAATGGAGGGGCGGGCTAGAAATCCATGAGTGTTGGAACCTCACTGTGACGGGCGGTGGGAATGCATAAATCATGGATGCCCAGCCTGCACTCCTATCCCCAGCCTGCACTCTCCTATCCCCAGCCTGCACTCTCCTATCCCCAGCCTGCACTCTCCTATCCCCAGCCTGCACTCTCCTATCCCCAGCCTGCACTCTCCTATCCCCAGCCTGCACTCTCCTATCCCCAGCCTGCACTCTCCTATCCCCAGCAGTACCCTATGAAAGTCTTCGGGCTGGAGGGTTGTGAGTTCCAGTTCGGCAACAGATTGAGAGATGCAGCAGGTTGGACATGTCTGGTTAAGGCAATTCCAACTACCCCACCCCCCTAGACTGGGACCACAGTGTGTATTGATTATATATACTGTATAGCACCATTCTCATTTGTTCTTTGTGCATTTTATCTACACTCCCTGGTGCTGGGGCTCCCACCTCTATCCTAGAACCAACCCTGGGCATCTCCCATGTGCCCCCAGCATTAGTGAGCTCTGTGCTGCCCCCTTATTGCCCCCATCTCTGCCTGCCCCTTTACTGCAGGCTTATTGCTCCAATCTTCACCTGCCCGTTTATTGCACACTTATTGCCCCTCAGAGCCCCTTGTTTCATGGTTGGGTAGAGAGGGAATTTGCATTAGGCCCCCATTATCAGAGGGGCCCCTTGTGTGGTTTCAGTCTGTGCATAGGGGAGGCCAATCTAGGGCCCCTGACAGAATCTGCTGACAGCCAGGAAGGGCCTGATCTTTCCAGCATTGACTGGGTACCCCCTAACCCCAGCCTGACACCCCTTTGCCAACTCACACTGTCTTTTCTGCTTACTCCCTGCTCTTGCTAACCAGATTGTCAGCTCATTGGGTCAGGTCCTTCAATCCTCATTGTATCATTGCACATTCTTTATTAGTGTTTGAGAGCTGGATATCCTGGTGATGTGTGTAACTTATCTCCCCAGTCTCTGTAGGGTACTGGGAGTTGCAGTACACCTTTATCTGGGGCACTAACTCTTTGATGTGAATGGTCAATATTCTATCCCAGGTGCCATTTAGTAATCCACATAGTTATCCCGGGGGCCACTTTGATAACTGGGTGCCATTTAGTAATCAATTTAGTTTTCCTGGTTGCCATTTAGTAATCCATTTAGTTTTCCTGGGTGCCATTTAGTTATCCTGGATGCCACTTAGATATCCCATGTGCCATTCAGTAATACATTTAGTTATCCTGGATACAGTAGCAAAGGGTTAGGTTTACATCCTCTTTTTTTTTTGCCTTTCTGTCATTGACCCAGTGATTCCTGTTGGTAGGATGCTGGGAGTTGTAGCCAATGCCTGCACTGAAGCTTGCCCTGCCCCCCAACTGGTAAATTGCATTGGGGTTGAAAAGGGCAGTAGTAGTGATGCCAATGCTATTAAGGGTCAGTCTACACGAGCAGATTCGGGGAGATTAGTCGCCCGCATTGACAAATCGCCTCTTCTTTGGGGCGACAATCTCCTTGTGCTCCGCCCCCTGAACTGAAAATCACCTGCGGTGATTCACATGCGGCCGTTCGTTTTACGAAGTTTCCTGAGGCAACTTAGGGCGACTTCAGAAAATGAAAAGCTGCAGGCGATTTTCAGTTTAGGCGAGAGAAGGCAGTTCGGGGAGATTGTCGCCCCGAAGATGAGGCGATTTGTCTATGGGGCGACTAATCTCCCTGAATCTACTTGTGTAGACTGACCCTCATAGGGTAAGGAGGTAAGAAGAAAGCCACTTGTATTTTTTAGAAAAGGCGACAGCCCTATATGGGGTAGATAGAGAATGTTACACAGACTGCAATGACCAGTATTGAGTAGCATGAGAGTCTGGGGTTTGATTCCCACAAGGGTACAATGTTCATTTAACATTTTGGCCCGCTCTGTATGTTGCTTGGCTTTTTTCCTGGATGCTCCAGTTTCCTCCCAGATTCCAGAAACCTACTGGTGGCAAAATCAGCTACTGATAAGTAAACCTTCAGCATGTGGCTTTGTGTGCGAACATGTAGGGAAATTACATTATAAGCTCCATCAGGTCCCATTGGCATCAGGAATATTCATCAGGATAATACATGTGTGGTTATACATGTTATCCAGAATGAATGGGAGATGGACTTTTTGTAGTTCAGCTTTCTGGATAACGGGTTTTCGGATAACAGATCCCATACCGGTTTTCTCCCTGCAATAGGAAGTAGTTATTTGGATAAAGAAAATTAATTATAAAGCACGTTTTGGTTTTTTTTTTGCCCAAAAAAAATGTACTTTATTTATTTGGGTCCCTTGAGAAAAAAAGGTTAAGAAAGGCTGATCGAGCCACAAACTGCTGATTACACTGTACTAATCACAAAGGCTTTCACTTACCAGAACACTGTGATCAGTATTAGAGCTTTTGACCCACACTCCAGACTCTCACATTGATTAAAGAACTAAAGCTTTGCAAAATAATTAGGACAAAAATTTTGAACATTGTGATTTTACTTTAGCAGTAAAGATCTGTGTCTCCCCAGTAGATGCCCCAGTAGCTCCCCATCTTCTTTTCCACTGATTAATTGATTCACATGCTCTGTGCTGCTGTCACTTACTGAGCTTAGGGACCCACTAACTGTATAAAGTACAGACATGGGACCTGTTATCCAGAATGTTCAGGGCCTGAGGGTTTCCGGATAATTAATCCTTCCATAATTTGAATCTTCACAACTTAAGTCTACTAGTCATGTAAACATTAAATAAACCCCATAGGCTGGTTTTGCTTCCAATAAAGTTTAATCATATCTTAGTTTGGCTCAATTTCAAGGTACAGGTATGGGACCTGTTATCCAGAATTCTCGGGACCTGAGGGTTTCCGGATAATTAATCTTTCCATAATTTGAATCCTCATAATTTAAATCTACTAGTCATGTAAACATTAAATAAACCCCATAGGCTGGTTTTGCTTCCAATAAAGATTAATTAAATCTTCGTTTGGCTCAATTACAAGGTACAGGTATGGGACCTGTTATCCAGAATGCACAGAACCTGGAGTCTTCTGGATAATTAATCTTTCCGTAATTTGGATCTTCATACCTTAAATCTACAAGAAAATCTGGTTTTGCTTCCAATTAGGATTAATTATATCTTGGTTGGAATCAAGTGCAAGGTACTGCTTCATTATTACAGAGAAAAAGGAAATAGTTTAAAAAAAAGTAGATTATTTGGATATGATAGAATCTATGGGAGACAGCCTTTCCATAATTTGGAGCTTTCTGGATAACTGGTTTCCTGATAACTGCTTCCATACCTGTATATATAGAATATAAAAGTCCCAATGTAAGACTAGTAGAAACAGTTATGCTCATAAGTTTACACACCCTGGCCAAATTTATGATTTCTTAACCGTTTTTCAGAGAATATGAATGATAACACAAACACTTTTCTTTCACTCATGGTTAGTGGTTGGCTGAAGCCGTTTATTGTCAAACAACTGTGTTTACTCTTTTTTAAATCATAATCACTACACAAACTACCCAAATGACCCTGATCAAAAGTTTACACACCCCAGTTCAGTTAATACCGTGTATTGTCCCCTTTAACATCAATGACAGCTTGAAGTCTTTTTTGGTAGTTGTGGATGAGGCTCTTTATCTTCTCAGACAAAGGTAAAGCTGCCCATTCTTCCTGGCAAAAAGCCTCCAGTTCCCTGGGTAAATTCTTGGATGAACTGCACGATATCAATATATATCAATAATATTGAGGTCAGGAGACTGAGCCACTCTAGAACCTTCACTTTATTTTGCTGTAGCCAATGACAGGTCGACTTGGCCTTGTGTTTTGGATCATTGTCATGTTGGAATGTCCAAGTACGTCCCATGCGCTGCTTCCGGGCTGATGAGTGCAAATTTTCCTCCAGTATTTTTTTGATAACTTACTGCATTCATGTTGCCATCAATTCTGACCAAATTTCACAGTCAAATTCACTGTCTCTTGCGCTAACAAAACTTCATCTCCTATTCCACTTTATGTAGGGGTGCCACAATGCTCTGTACTTGGTCCGTTGTTGTTCTCCCTGCACACTCTGTCTTTGGGAGATCGTATTTGATCATTTGGCTTTAATTATAATCTGTATGCTGATGATACCCAAATATATTTATCCACCTCTTCATTAACTGCTGAAACAGAGGATCAAAACTCTAACTGCCTCCGAGAAATCTCCAAATGGATGAACCAGCGCCACCTCAAACTCAACCTAACAAAAACTGAATTAATCATCTTTCCACCTAAGCCTGGTCCTATTCCCCTTTTTACTATCTATTGATGGCATGCTCATTGACTTGGTCAACTCAGCACACTGTCTGGGGGTGATATTTGACTCCTCTCTCTCCTTCTATGATCATACTAACGCCACTTTCAAAACCTGTCACTTTTTCATACGTAATATTGCCAAAATCCATCCCTTCCTTTCACCTGCTACAGCCAAGATGCTCATGCATGCTCTCATCCTATCCCGAATAGATTACTGTAACTTTCTACTAACTGCCCCCCCTAACTCCCATCTATAATACGGTCTGTATTAAACTCTGCTGCCAGTATTGTCTTCCTCTCATCCAAAAGAGTACAGGCCCCTCCTCTGTTGAAGTTATTATCATGGCTTCCTATAAAACAAAGAATAACTTATAAACTCCTCCTCATAATCTTTAAAGCCCTTCATTCCTGTGCACCGTAACCTCCGCTTCTCTCAGAGCAACCGCTTGGTTGCACCACCCACTACTTCTGCTGTTTCCCGTTTCAAACCATTCTCTCTCGGCACTTTATATTTGGAATGCCGTTCCTGAATCTCTCTGGAGAGAATCCTCCTTCAGTGTTTTTAAAATGGAACTCAATGACTACCTCTGGGAGCACCTGGATAACACCTGAATTGGGAACTGACAGTTATATGACAGTGTCACCCACTGTAAATTACAGCACTTTGATACCCCTCCGAATTGTGTCCGTAAGTTACCCTCCCATTTAAAATGTAAGCCCCACAGGGTAGGGTCCTCCTTCCTTTTGTCTCCTTGACACTGTGTAATTATATTTTATATTTATTTGAATTGTATTTCTA
>CM044440.1:123759851-123770686 GCA_024363595.1 Xenopus borealis | reverse complement strand
GGGGGGGGGGTTTCATTCCCCTTTAAGATATGAAGATCCAAATTATGGAAAGATCTGTTATCCTGAAAGCCTCATGTCCTGATTCTGGATAACGGTCCCATACTTTTACTTGGACTTATGAATCGGCTATGAAGCTCGTGTTCCTCCTGCTTTAACTGTAATGTAAGGCAATAGCTTGCCAAGGCCTTTGTTGGTGTAAAGTAGTATCGGCTGAAAAGCTTTCTTTCTCCCTGTGCTTTCATACTAACTCTACATGATTTATATGCGGTGATTGCCCTTTTACATATTTACTTTGCAATGTGGGATAATGTCTGTGCTCAGAGCAGATGGTGGGAGGATGGACAGAGTCTCTGTTGCATTCACCCTTTGTGTCTGTGGGTCTTGGGGGTTGGGGTCACTTTATGCCTTCGTTTTATTTATACAGAAGAACCTGTTCATCCCTGTGCATATGCTCTTCTGTTTTACCAAGCAACCAAAAAAAAAAAAAACTATTTCAAGATGCTATTCCCCTTTATCCTATTCAGTGTGCGTTATATCATTATTTATTGTATCTGTAAGCATTATTAAAGGGCAAGGAAAGTGTAAAATAGAATAAGGCTAGAAATGTTGTATTTTGTATACTAAACATAAACATGAACTTACTGCACCACAAGCCTAATCAAACAAATGATTTATGCTTTCAAAGTTGGCCACAGGGGGCTGTCATCTTGTAACTTTGTTATACATCTTTGCAAGACTAGACTACATACACATGCTCAGTGTGATCTGGGCTTCTTAGGGATCGTCATAAATGATCAAAAAACAAAGCTGCTTGAGGTCTGCATGGCTGGTAAGTAAGGCAGGGGCTCCCCCTGCTGTTCAAAAGTATGATTGTTTCCCTGCCATAAGTTAGGGACCGTCTGACAATTCCTATCCACAGCACTAAATGAAGGGAGAATTTCACTGCATACAGTCAGGTTTCTTATAAAAAGGTACACATTTTTAAATTAAAGTATATTGGAGATAGATTTCTTTTTCATTAAAGAAAGGAAAAATGAGATTGTATTTCTTTGCCTTTCCTTGCCCTTTAATTCCTTGTCACTAGTATATCCCAGCCAGGAAGCCCATGGCAAATAAAGTTATTAAAAAAAAAACCCCAACAAATTAGCTCTTCTACAGTTTAAATCAGTTTGCAGCCTCCAGTACAAATCCTGTGCTTAGATTTCAGTACCGTGAAATTAAATAGACATGAAATACAGACTGTAAAAAAAAAAAAAATTACATAGGACAGGTGTCTGATCCATTGTCCGGAAACCCCTTATCCGAATGGCAGTCTCCCATAGACTCCATTATAATCGAATAATCCAAATTTTTAAAACCGATTTCCTTTTTCTCCGTAATAATAAAACAGTACCTTGCACTTGATTCCAACTAAGTTATAACTAATCCTAATTTGAAGTAGGGATGCACCAAATCAAGGATTCGGTTCAGGATTCGGCCATTTTCAGCAGGATTTGGATTCGGCTGAATCCTTGTGCCTGGCCAAACCGAATCCTTAAATAGATACTGTCATGGGAAAAAATTTTTTTCCAAAATGCATCAGTTAATAGTGCTGCTATAGCAGAATTCTGCATTGAAATCCATTTTTCAAAAGAGCAAATAGATTTTTTTTATATTTAATTTTGAAATCTGACATGGGTCTAGGCATATTGTGAATTTCCCAGCTGCCCCAAGTCATGTGACTTGTGCTCTGATAAATCTCAATCACTCTTTACTGCTGTACTGCAAGTTGGAGTGATATCACCTCCTCCCTATCTCCGACCCAGCAGCCTAACAACAGAACAATGGGAAGGTAACCAGATAACAGCTCCCTAACACAAGATAACAGCTGACTGGTAGATCTAAGAACAGCACTCAATAGTAAAAACCCATGTCCTGTTGCATACTATTTAGTTACATTGCAAATGAAAAACAGCCTGCCAGAAAGCAGTTCCCTCCTAAACTGCTGGCATAAGTCACATGGCTAGGGGCAGCTGGAAAATTGACAAAATAAATTTTGACGCGCACTTTGTTCGCAGCTGCCTTTTGACAATCCTCTGACTAATTTGCATATGCAAATAAGGGTTCTGATTCGGTTTGGTATTCGGCTGAATCTTTCACAATGGATTTGGGGGTTCGACCAAATCCAAAATAGTGGGTTCTGTGCATCCCTAATTTCAAGCAAAACCAGATTTCATGATTTTCTAGTAGACTTAAGGTATGAAGATCCAAATTATGGAAAGATTAATTATCCAGAAAACTCCAGGTCCTGAGCATTCTGAATAACACGTTCCATACCTGTTCCTTGTACTTGATCCCAACTAAGATATAATTAATCCAGCCTATTGGGTTTATATAATGATTATATGATTTTCTGTCAGATTTAAGGTATGAAGATTCAAACTATGGAAAGATCCACTATCCGGAAACCCCCAGGCCCCGAGCATTCTGGATAACAGGTCCCATAAAGACATTAAATACAGACTGTAAAAAAAATTTCATTATACAGGTGTGGGATCCATCATCCAGAAATCCCTTATCCAAATTACAGAATGGCTGTCTCCCATAGACTCCATTATAATCAAATAATCCAATTTTTTTAAATTTCCTTTTGCTCTGTAATAATAAAACTGTACCTTGTACAGTTATGGGATCCATTATCCAGAAACCCGTTAGCCAGAAACACGCTCTCCAAAAAGTTCCAAATTACAGAGTGCCCTTCTCCCATAAACTTTTATCCAAAAGTTTTATCCAAATAATCCAAATTTTTAAAACTGGTTTCCTTTTTCTCTTGTAATAATAAAACAGTAGCTTGTACTTGAACCCAACTAAGATATAATTAATCATTATTGGAAGCAAAACCAGCCTATTGGGTTTATTTAAAGGACCAGTAACAGTAATTTTTTTTTTTAAATTAGTTTCTTTTTAACGGAATAAAGACACCAACACAGTTTTAACTTGAAATTCTCGAAGCTTTTATTAAGAATTTACTTGTCCATTCTCTACATGTGATCCTCTTCTGAAATGGTGACGGTGACGATCCATTGTGCGGCGCTCTATTTCTCCTCCCTTGCCATCTCCTATAGAAGGCAGGGAGGAGAAATCGTGTGCAGCACATGGATGGTCGCCGTTTCAGAAGAGGCGTGCATGCAGAGAATCGGTAAGTAATTTCTTAATAAAAGCTTCGTGAATTTAAAGTTTAAACTGTGTTGGTGTTTTTATTTCGTTAAAAAGAAGCACATTTTTCTAAAAACTGCTACTGGTCCTTTAAAGGGGTAGCTCACCTTCCAAACACTTTTTTTTCTGTTCAGTTGTTTTCAGATTGTTCCCCAGAAATAAAGACTTTTTCGATTACTTTATTTATTTTTCTTTTTACTGTTTTTCCAAAATAAGTTTACAGTTTTAATGTTGGTGTCTCTGGCGAGTCTGGCAGCTCAGTAATTCAGGCGCAGACTCTGAACCGTTACAATTTTGCAACATTTAGTTGATCCATTTCTCAGCAGCATCTCTGGAGTATTAGCAACTATTGTATCAACAGCTGCCTGTAATAAAACCCAGGGATTCTGCTAAAAAAAAAAAAAAAGACAAAAATGTATCCATTAAATGTATCAATTTAGAACTGTTTCCCCTGATTGGTTACCAGGCAGTAACCAATCAGTGACTTGAGGGGGAGCCACATGGGACATAACTGTTGCTTTTCAATCTGAGCTGAACAGTTATGTCTCTTGTGGCTCCCCTTATAGTAACAGACTTCAGCCATAGACAAAAATTCCTCCTTGTGCAGAATACAAGTAGACGGCCACGTTTTCATGGCAAATAATGAATCCTTAATTGACCTTGCCCAGGACAAAAGCTGCCCTTGTTTTATTCAGCAAGGAAAGTGATACGTTGTGATCTGTGTAATGCCCCTTTAATGATGTTTCCAGGCCCATAAGCAGTTCAAAGCAGTCATCAGCAGGAATTCTGCTTATTTAGTCCAGTAGCTCCATGCTTATCTCCAGTGGGATTCATACTCCATACATCCGGAACACTTTCACTTTGTACAGGCATGGGATCCGTTAACAGGAACCCTTTTATCTAGAAAGTGCCGCATTATTGAAAGCCGTCTCTCTGTTATAATCAAATAATCCACATTTTAAAAAATTGTTTCCTTTTTCTCTGTAATAATAAAACAGGATCTTGTACTTGATCCCAGCTAAGATATAATTAAAGGGGTGATTTCAGTATGTTACAGAATGGCCAATTCTAAGCAACTTCTCAATTGGTCTTCATTGTTTATTTTTTTGTAGTTGTTGAACTATTTGACTCATTTGAATTATTTTGACTCTTTCCAGCTTTCATAAGGCGGGTCACTGACCCCATCTAAAAGCAAATGCTCTCTAAGGCTGCAAATTTATTGTTATTGCTAATACATGGCACCGGCATGAATACAGTAGCTACATTGTTGTCTAACATTTAATCTGTTAACACAGGGGTGTCCAAACTTGGCCCTCCAGCTGTTAAGGAACTACATTGGACACCCCTGTGTTAACACCACGTCCTTAAAGTGGACCCGTCACCCCAAAAAAAATATTCAAAATCCTATTTTATCACATTAGTCAAGCAAAATGAATATTAATTACACTATATAAATTATTTGATTCTTGTTTTCTTCAGTCTGGGAATTCATAATTATAACAAGCAGGCAGGAGCCATTTTGTGGACACTGTTGTTAAGACAAGCCTTGTATCATCTCAGAATCTTGTTTGTGCACCAGAATGGGGGACCCAATGTCTATCCCCATGTCCTGGCTACACAATTAAATGGTTAAGAGAACTGGGGGAATGTGTGGGGAGCAGTGACATCTAGGAAGTGCTGAATGGAAAGTGAAAGTAATTATCTGCCCCGCCTCTATGCCTAAGGCATAGAGGAGTGGCAGACAATATTTGATTGACGGCTGAGATTTTTAAATGAGCTTAAAACAGCTATGAATGGTTTAATAAAAATTTGAAATTGGATTTCATGTTTAATTTGAAAAGGACTTTTATTATACAGATTTTTGTGTCTGGGTGACAGGTCCACTTTAAAGGACCAGTAGCATATATATATATATATAGTTCATATAAACAAACTACTGAGTAGCAATGGCGGAAATTGAAAAAAGGCTATATGGCACAGGATAAGTAATGGATAACAGATAACATTATGTTCTTCAGAGCTTATCTGCTGTGTAACGTGAACCTTTTCTCCTTTGAATGGCTGTGCCCATGGCTACACCACAGCTTATTTATATAAACAATAGTAGTGTTTCTGAAGCAAACAGATCAGTTTTAGCAGTACAGGGCAACACTGCATGATATTTTCATTACTTTAAAAAAATTTAATTTTTTGATGTTACTGGAAAATGTGCTACATTTATATAAGGAGAATTACACTCAATTGGTTTCTTCTAGAATTGCCCTAAAAGGTGCATCTGCTCAGACATTTTCATGTTTGCTCATTTGTTGCTGTGATAATACAAACTTAAGGCAGAGACTTAGGAGAGTCAAAATAATTTACGTTTTTTTTCAAGTGTATCAGTTAATAGTGCCACTCCAGTAGACTTCTGCTCTGAAATCCATTTGTCAAAAGAGAAAACAGATTTTTGTTTATATTCAGTTTTGAAATCTGACATGGGGCTAGACATATTGTCAATTTCCCAGCTGCCCCAGGTCATGTGACATGTGCCAGCACTTGAGGAGGGAACTGCTTTCTGGCAGGCTGTTTTTCCTTCTCAATGTAACTGAATAGAACGCAGTGGGACATGGGATTTTACTATTGAGTGCTGTTCTTAGATCTACCAGGCAGCTGTTATCTTGTGTTAGGTAGCTGTTATCTGGTTACCTTCTCATTGTTCTGTTGTTAGGCTGCTGGGGGGGGGAGGAAGGGGAGGGGGTGATATCACACCAACTTGCAGTACAGCAGTAAAGAGTGATTGAAGTTTTCACAAGTCACGTGACCGGGGCAACTGGGAAATTGACCATATTTCTAGCTCCATGTCAGATTTCAAAATGAAATATAAAAAAATGTGTTTGCACTTTTGAGAAATGGGTTCCAATGCAGAATTCTGCTGGAGCAGCACTATTAACTAATGCATTTTGAAAAAAAAAATTCCATGACAGTATCCCTTTAAAAAAAATGTAACTTTTCTTGCCTCTAAAGAGGACTAGGATCTGATGCATTTCTTTAGTGCATGGTGGCGTTTTCTATTCTATTGTCCCTGGCATTTCTTAAGCTGGCCATACATGGGTCGATAAAAGTCTCATTTAGAAATTTAAAAAAATTGCATCATAAAAATCATGACAGAATCCCTTTAAGAAAAGCACTTTGGAAAGGATTTGTACATAAAGGAATGGTGCAGACAGTTGCTACTATAAAGCTGGACAATTTGCTTATTAGAGAGCATACAGAGCAACATAAAGGAAGAGAGTCTTGAGTACTGAACGTAAAGTATTGACTTTATTAGTAATTAATATGTCTTGCTTTAATTATATATATTTTTTAACAGCAACGTTGTTTGTGATTATTAAAATGAATGGTAGCAACCAGACCGAACTCATGCATGATTTGATGCTTCTAGCTGAAGGATCAAGCCGCTTCTGTTCTATTATGTAAATCTAAGGCTAAGGCCAGACGGGGAGATTCGTGGGCATTTTGTCGCCTGGCGACTTCTCCACGGAGCGGCGCGCTTTTTGAAATTGCTCCAAATTGCCTGGCGAGGAGACAAAATGCCCCCGAATCTCCCCGTCTGGCCTAGCCCTAAGGGCATGGTCAGACATGGCTGCTTCTTGGCCTCCATATCACCTCTGCTCCATTACTGCAGACACTTAGGGGCATGTTTACCAAGATTGGAGATAACTATCTTGAGAGATTTCTGGAGATGTTGCCCATAGCAACCAATCAGCAATTAGATTTAAACAGCCACTTATAAGTTAGCAAAGATCTGATTGGTTGCTATGGGCAGCATCTCCAGAAATTTCATCTGATATTTATCTCCAATCTTAGTAAACATGCCCCATGGAGCCAGTTTCGGTGCAATAATTACAATACATTTGTCGTGCTTCCATGCTGAACTCTAATTTGTTTGCACCCAGGCCGACACCAAGTTTATACACCGGTTGAGAAACAGTCACGTACAGATTTAGCCTAAAGCTAAAGTATACCTTCTATTTAGTTTTAGTCTCTTACTTCAGACCCAGCTAGTGTTCTTCTTCTCCCACAAATAGATCAAACTGTGTTTTTTTTTTCTCAGTTTTGCACTGCCAGACACCCTGTGGTGCTCCAGCATCCTCTGTGCCTTCCTTGGTGAGAGCGCTACGCAATATGTTGGCGCTATAGAAATACACGTTAATAATAATAATAATGTTAAAGGAATTGTTCAGTATAAAAATAAAAACTGGGTGAATGCAAAATAAAAAATGTTTCTAATATAGTTAGTTAGCCAAAAATGTAATTTATAAAGGCTGGAGTGAGTGTATGTGTAACATAATAGTCAGAACACTACTTCCTGCTTTGCAACTCTCTTGTTTTCCACTGACTGGTTACCCTGGTGACCAGGCAGTAACCAATCAGTGACTTGAAGGAGGGCCAAACGGGCTATAACTGTTGCTTTTGAATCTGAGCTGAATGCTGAGGATCAATTGCAAACTCACTGAACAGTTATGTCCCATGTGGCCCCCCTTCAAATCACTGACTAACTCAAAGGTAATGAGCTGAAAAGCAGGAAGTTGGATTCTGGCTATTATATTAGACATCCAGTCACTACAGCCTTTATAATTAGCATTTTTCCCTGACTAACTATAATGGAAACATTTTTTAACATTATTTATCCAGTTTTTATTTTTACACTGAACTGTTCCTTTAATAATAGAGAAATTCTTCTTCTATTTTGTGTACTGCGCTAGGGAATAGGATACTGGGGCAGCACCGGAAGAGTTTGGCAGCAGTGAAAAGAATAGTACCCTAGGTTGGTGCTTTTTTTTTTTTTAATTTTTTTTTTAGGAAGAAGAGGTGCTTGGCATCCCCCAAGCTATTCTACCTTACCTTGTCCTTTAATTTAAAGTACAAGCCCCGCTACTTGCATTTATGAGCACTAAGCCTGATTTTTCAAATAACCTGGTAACTTCATAATAGAGTTGCTGTACAGTTTAACAACCCATAACATGAATGTTCCAGGACTTTGATTTTGTCCATAGGAGCATTTGGAATGTCCTACATGTAATGTTGTGGTAGATCACTTTAAGAGTAAAGCTTGGATGATTTCTTGAACAAGCATCTTATCCAATACTAGTGGGATTTGTACAGGGTTTGGGATCTGTTATCTAAAATGCTTGAGGCCTGTGCTTTCCCAGATAAGGGATCATTCTGTAATTTGGATCACCTTTCCATGAAATTTTAGTATGATGTAGACAATGATGTCTTAGTTTTTCCCTTTTTGTGGTTATTCAATAAGCATTTCATTCAGCAGCTCTCAAGATTTTTTTCTTGCTAGGATCCTATTTATCCTAGCAAACGGGCAGAGGTTATTTTAACTGACTAGATGATAAACAGAAAATAAAAAGGAGGAGAGTCCGAATAGAAATATATGTTCTAAAAAGTTAGGTGTTTTTTTTTTTGTTTTTTTAAACCCCCATGAATTCAAAATTCGATCAAAATGTGTTATAAAAATCAAATTTTTTAAACTGGTGAATAGGATCGACCCGAAAACTCGGGAGTCGGGAAGGCTCCACATGGATCCCTGGACATCCCATTGACTTAAAGGACAAGGAAAGTTAAACTAAAGAAGTGTGTATAAATGTTGTACATTATGTTTTGTGCTTGTGTACCAGCCCAAGGCAACCACAGCCCTTTAGCAGTAAAGATCTGTGTCTCCCCAGTAGATGCCCCAGTAGCTCCCCATCTTCTTTTCTGCTGATTCACTGATTCACATGCTCTGTGCTGCTGTCACTTACTGAGCTTAGGGACCCTAAAAAAACACTACCCCGCTCTCTTCCCCCCCCCCCCCCCCCCCCCCCCCCCCCCCTCCCCCCAGCCTACTTGCTCCCTGGGCAAATGCCTCTAACTTTTTTTAAAGTATAGGTTTAGTTCTCCTTTAAAGGACCAGAGTATGATAACTCTCAAAAATCGAATTAAAATATTTTGAAAAACTCACATCGAACTTGAATAAAGGTGGCCATACACGGGCCAATAAAAGCTGCCAAACCAAGACGGCAGCTTATTGCCCCGTGTATGGGGCCCTCCGACGGGATTCAACGATCAATATCTGGCCGAAAGTCGGCCAGATGTCTATCAGGTGGGACTAAAAATCCCATCGGATTCCTGCGATCCGACTGCCCATATGGCCTCCGTTATGATCTGAGCCCACCTCAAGGTGGGCATATCAGGGAGAAATTCGCTCATTTGGCGACATCGCTAAATGACTGGATGTCTCCGTGTATGGCCACCTTAAAGGGCAAGGAAAGGCAAAGAAATAAAATCCAATTTTTACTTTCTTTAATGAAAAATAAATCTATCTCCAATATACTTTAATTTTGAAATGTGTACTGTTTTTATAAGAAACCTGACTGTATGCAGTGAAATTCTCCCTTCATTTAGTGCTTCTGGCAGGGAAACAATCACTTATGAACAGCAGGGGGAGCCCCTGCCTTACTTACCAGCCATGCAGAACTCAAGCAGACCATACTGAGCATGTGCAGTGCCAGTGTCAGACAAAGATATATAACAAAGTTACAAGATGACAGCCCCCTGTGGCCAACTTTGAAAGCATAAATCATTTGTTTGATTAGGCTTGTGGTGCAGTAAGTTCATGTTTATGTTTAGTATACAAAATACAGCATTTCTAGCCTTATTCTATTTTACACTTTCCTTGTCCTTTAACTCCCTAGTCGAATTTGACAGTTTTGACCATAAAAATTTGAATTCAAATTTTCAATTCGACCCTTGACAAATCTGCACCTTGGCATAAGGGTTCCTACCCATGGCTTTGACTATACAGATATTTTTATTAGATTATCACTCCTAATTTATTTGTAGTTATTTACCCAAATATCCTCTGAGCTTTTGCAGCCTTTCCTAATGTGTTTGTGAGGCTCAGGCGGCATAACCGATATTTTATTCCTGAATGACGAGTCACATTCCTATCAACCTATACAAACACACAATTAGCCTGTATAGAAATTCTCGGTTAATTAAATTTTACGCAGCGCAATGCGAGACTATGGAGCCTTTTCTGTTTCTATGTTTTGTTGATGAAGAGGCGTAAGGATAAACTTATTGTCCTGCTTTGTGGGAACTGCCAAGAACATGGTCCTGCAACTACTGCCATCATCTACCAGCTTGGAGGACACTGTACCATCATGTATGTTGAATTTTCTGCAATTGATCCCTTTGGAGTTTTCTGTATTTTGTAGAATAACATCATGGAATTTCAATTCATTTGGCTTTGGTTTAAAGGAATTGTTTAGTATTAAAATAAAAACTGTGTGAATAGATAATCTAATATAGATAGTGCTGTTATGTCCCGCTGGTTATGTCCCTCCTAGCCAGATTATCAAATGGTTTACTCTTGTTTTCATTCAAAGTCAATTTAACATAAATAGTAACGATGGGCGAATCTGATCCGCTTTGCCAAACGGCGAAGTTTCGAACACAACATTTTTTTTCACCCATTGGAGTTTACGGCATAATTTTTTTATGGTGAAACTTTGCTCATCACTAAACATAGGGGTTCCCAGCCTTTTTTGGTTCGGGGACTATTGACGATGCAAAAAGATTTTCAAGGACCGGTGAGGGGGGGGGGC
>CM044440.1:123735868-123757473 GCA_024363595.1 Xenopus borealis | reverse complement strand
ATTCTGCAATGACACCCATTTCTCAAAAGCGCAAACCTATTTTTTTTTTTTTTTATATATATAATTTTGAAATCAGACATGGAGCTAGACATATTGTCCGTTTCCCAGCTGCCCCCAGTCGTGTGACTTGTGCTCTGATAAACTTCAGTCACTCTTTAGGGTAGTGACACACTGGAAGATTCAAGAGATTGTCGCCTGGCAACTAATAGCCTGTTCTTCTGGGTGACAATTTTCCCAAACTTCCTTTCTGTTATAATGAAAAGTCACCTGCGCTAAGCACACACATCGCTTCATTTTCCAAAGTTGCCTTATGAGGAAACTGCGGGTGACTTCAGAAAACGAAGTGTTTAACACAGGCGACTTTTCATTATAGCTGACGGTAAGACACGCAAGGCAGTTTGGGGAGATTGTCGCCCAGAAGAACAGGCGTTTAGTCACCAGGCGACTAAATCTTTCCGAATCTGCCTGTGTGTCACAAGCCTTAGGGCTGGGGCAGACAGGGAGATTCGGGGAGATTCTGTTGCCTGGCGATTAATCGCTGGTGACAATCTCCCCGAACTGCCTTCTCCCTGTCCGTAGCCAGCGCTAATACATACGCAGCGGCAGCGATTTCCGGAATCGCCCAAAGTTGCTTTGTGAGGAAACTTCGGGCGATTCTGGAAATCGCTGCGCTGCGTGTGTGTGTATATATATATATATATATATATATTATATATATATGTAGATAGATGATGCATCAGACTGTGTGCCCATGGTGTTTTTCTGAAACTGCCAGTGCAAATTTTTTTCTCTCTTTTTCTCCCCTTAGGTGTTTGGAGCACATGATAAAGGACGGCGCCATCTAGCAGTGTTGTTTAAAAAGTTGGAAAGAAAGGTAAATATCCCTCCCCAGTCACAAGGTTCTGCTCCGTATTCTCACTCACACACACAATTATGCTGATGTTAATATTTCCACGGGTAATGTCGGCAGTCAGGGATAACGAATGTTTTGCTTCTTTTCTTCTGTTCGGAGCATATACGTGTGATTTAGGTTCTGCTGAGTATTCCCCTATAACTTACTAGCCAGCTCTCTCTCAGCCTTTATGTCTGCTTGTGGAGTAGTGTAAGTACGAGGATTTTCAGATCATGTGTCCATCTCCCAACCTGCCACTAACCTTCAGATCAAAGTAGTGAAAGCGCAGCTCAGACGATGTTCTGCCCCTACAGCGACTGTACGAAAGTTGTGCCTGACAAAGCCTAGCGACAGTCTCCCATTGAAAATCGTACGATCGGCGATACACGAAGAGATATTATCGGCAGCCGGCAGAAATTTTCTAACCTGTCCGATCAACCAAACCAGACGAAAAATGTCAAGACTCAACACACACGGTCCAACAATTGTACAAATCCTCGATTCGTACGATCAGATCGTTGCGTCTATGGCCAGCTTGAGACCTAGTTTCTATAGGAAATAAAGTACCCCCTATTGTAAACTATAAGGCTATTATAATAATACAGAGGAGTTCCATGACCATGTAAAAGTGCAAGGCCAAATATTATCGGTCACCGAGGAGTTCCATGACCATGTGAAAGCGTTTATACAGGTCACGGAACTCCAAGGTTACTTCTGATATCCTCATATTTTTCAACAAGGAGCACTTTATTTATTATGATGCACAAGTTTTAGTGACTCGTGTGACAAAAATGACATCACTACTATCGCCGTTTATAACCGATGACATCACTAGTCACAGCTTATAAGGATGACTTATAAATAAGTGACTTACGATATCTTTATAAATTACAGTAGGGGGTACATTATACACTATGTAATACACAAAAGCCAGGAATATCCTGTAAATTATATCCGTCTAAATGTTGACTAGTGATGTCATTATTGTTATACGGTGAGTAGTGATGTCATTTTTGTCACATTTTGTGTATCATAATAAAGGACCCCTTGTTGGAGGATATTCGGTGTAACCTCAGAAAACTCCTCGGTGACTTATAATATCCTTATATTTTATAATAGGGGGGCACTTTATTCCTTATATATGTTCCCAATTATGAGCCCAGTTGGAATAAATAGCAGTCCGTTAGAATAACAAGCAAATGGGAATAATGTCTGAAGCTCTAAATATTGAGCTACAGGCTGCTTCCCAGAGAATGTGGGGGCTTCTCATATATGAGTGGCCCGTCCCAGAGTAACAAACGGCACTTGTGTTCCCAGCAGTGAGCGCAGCGTAGGCATCACAATGGAATGGCATTAGGTCAGGAAGCTCAGAGCCAACATGTAATGAACACACAATGTCTGTCCAACCAGCACACAAGCAAAAAGGCCTTATTAAAGGGCCCCATTAACTGTCACCGGAAACTGCCCGCTTGCTAAACTTTTTTTTTTCCATCCCGCACTGCAAGTCACAGGGTCTGATTTTTTACTCTTGGCCCCACCAAGCTGCTTACGTTATCCACACTGACTGGGCCTTTTTACTTTCTACCAACTTCACTTGTTTTTGCCTAAATCAGTTGTTGCATCAACTTTTTTTTTCTGTTCACAGTACTGGTAATATAAGGTAACGAGGGTTTTGGGAGCTTGCCTCTGGCCACCCTGAAGGCAGCGGCCTACACAAAGTGAAATCTAAAAGGCAAGGCTGCGGGGTGTTAAAGGAACAGCTCAGTGTAAATAAAATTAAAAAATGTGATAAATAGGCTGTGCAAAATAAAAAAAATGTGTCACAGTCGGCACCCTAAATTCAGAACGGACGCTAAGCACCCTGTTCTTGGCTTTTGCTTCCACCTATAACAGCCGCCTTTCGCCTCCGGGGGAGCCCTCGGCTAATCGGGTGCAAATGGTGGGGTTCTGAACAAGCACAGGGGCACAACAGTAAATGCAAAGTCTTTAGGGCGGACGGTCAATGTACAAGGCGTAGACAGAATTCGTAATCAGATCGGGTCGTGGGCAGACAGAGTTCAAACATAGTCAGGCAAGGGTCAAACCAGGAGATCAATCAGGAGGGACACGGATATAGAAGAGTCGATTTACCAGGCAGGGTCACAGAAGTCAGGATAGTCAATACACAGGCAGAGGTCAAAACCGGAATCAGAATCAAGAATAAGCTAAACGGCACAAGGCACCAAGAAACTCACAAGGAGGCAAACCTATAACGGGCAAAGAACACAAGCCCCAATTGCCCTTTAATAATTTGAGTTTCCCGCCAATGCGCGCTGACGTCATCACGTCCACACGCCTGTGCATTTAAATGGACCAGAAGCTCGCCGCATGCAGCGCAAGAGGCTGACGTGGCGGGCGTCCCCGCCGTCCCCCCACTAGATTACCAGTTATCGTTTTTATTACAAAATGTTTCTTATATAGTTAGCCAAAAATTTTACGTGCAAAAGATGGAGTGACTGGATGTCTAACAGATCAAAACACTACTTCTTGCTTTTAAGGCCATACACAGGCCGATAAAAGCTGCTGACAGACAGTCAGTAGCTTATCGCCCATGCGTGGATCTCTTCGACGGGCTTAACCGATCGATATCTGGCCGAAAATCGGCCAGAAATTCGATTGGACGGGACTAAAAATCCCATTTTATCGCAGCCGCATCTGGTGGGCATATCAGGGAGAGATCCGCTCGTTTGGCGACATTGCCAAACGAAGGGATCTTACCGTGTAGGGCCACCTTAGTCCGTGACTATAATGGGGGCCACATGGGAGATAACTGATCCTCAGCATTCAACTCAGATTAAAAAGCAACACTTATGACCCATATGGCCCTCCCTCAAGTCACTGATTGGTTACTGCCTGGTAACCAATCAGTGGAAACCAAGAAAGCTGCAAAGCAGGAAGTAGTGTTCTGGCTATTATGTTACACATCCAGTCACTCCAGCCTTTATACATTACATTTTTGGCTAAATAACTATATTTGAAACATTTTTTATTTTGCACAGCCTATCTATTTACCCAGTTTTTTTTTGTTTTACTGAACTGTTCCTTTGAAGCAAAAATAAGTGAATATGGCAAGGTGCAAGCAAACAAGACAGGTAGGAAAGCTAGAGAACCAGAGCTGTGCATATGGCTGATGACCGAGGGTGATTTTGTTTAAAGGGTAAGTAAGCTGGGCAAATGGATCCAATATTGTGTGTGCAGATGTCCATTTAAAGGAAGACTTTTCTGGCTCAAACTTAGAGGCACATTTATTAAAGGGAAACTGTCATGGGAAACATGTTTTTTTTTTAAACGCATCAGTTAATAGTGCTTCTCCAGTAGACGTCTGCACTGAAATCCATTTCTCAAAAGAGCAAACAGATTTTTTTATATTCAGTTTTGAAATCTGACATGGGGGTGGCCATTTTATCAATTTCCCAGCTGCCCCGGTCATGTGACTTGTGTCAGCACTTCAGGAGGGAACTGCTTTCTGGCAGGCTGTTGTTTTTCCTTCTCAATGTAACTGAATAGTACGCAGTGTGACATGGGTTTTACTATTGAGTGCTGTTCTTAGATCTACCAGGCAGCTGTTATCTTGTGTTAGGGAGCTGTTATCTGTTTACCTTCCCATTGTTCTGTTGTTAGGCTGCTCGGTGGGGAAAAGGGAGGGGGTGATATCACTCCAACTAGCAGTACAACAGTAAAGAGTGATTGAAGTTTATCAGAGCACAAGTCACATGACTTGGGGCAGCTGGGAAATTGACAATATGTCTAGCCCCATGTCAGATTTCAAAATGAAATAATAATGAAATAAAAAAATCTGTTTGCTCTTTTGAGAAATGGATTTCAATGCAGAATTCTTCTGGAACAGCACTATTAACTGATACATTTTGAAAAAAAATTTTTCCCATGACAGGTTCCCTTTAAGGGTTTGAATTTCAAATTCATGTGAGTTTTTTTTTCAAACCTCCATGAACTCGAAAATTCAACCATTTGAAATGTATTAATAAAATTGAATGGATAGAATCGACCCAAAAAAAACCCCTCAATGTCAGACACAGATTTGATCCCTGAACCACTCCCATTGAACTTAATGGACAAGTAACATAAATGTTTTTTTTTTTTTCTTTTAAATATGTTTGTACCCAACGAGAAAAAAAAACAAACCCAAGACACATTTAACTTCAAATTCGCAAAGTCTCTATTAAGAAATAACTTACCGATACTCCGCTTCCGCTCAGAAAATGCAACATCCATTTCTCGATTTCTCCTCTCTGTAAGATAATTCTCAATAAACACTTAGCGAATTTGAAGTTAAATGTGTCTTGGGTTTTTTTTTTCGTTGGGTACAAAAAATTCGATATAGGTTTTTGGTGACCTATAGTCAAATTCAAGCTCTTAAAGGGCCAGAGTATGATTAATCTCAAAACTCAAATTCAAAAATTTGTTTAAAAACTAAAATCCAGTTTGAATAACTCCATAGAATTTTACATTTTTTATTCAACCCTTGATAATATAAGTGACGTGAAAAGCTAATTGAGGGGCACTGCTTTGGGGGGGCCATACAAGGACGAACTGTGCAAAATAAAGCACCTAGATGGGGCTGATATAAATTATTATTAAAATGTATTTATATAGCGCCAGCAAATTTAAGTGCAATCATTGCAGCCCAGCAACCTACATTTATTATATCTCTCCCTGATTTTGCAGCTGATCTGCTATATAACACGATTAGACACTGTTCTGATTAATATGTTTATAGTGTCCCATAATAACATCCTGTAAAGATTCAGTGGAATTGATGTGCTTCATGCGGTACCATGCGCCCCCTGGTGGGTAAACACTATTACTGTTCTCAAAAATGTCCCAGGGATTTATTTAGAAAAGCTCTGTTTCATTCTCTTGGGACATTAGTCCTGTTCCGCCTCTACACTATTAGGGCGGCTGTCTTCATTTGTAGCGAGTGCACATTGTTTTAATATATATGCTATTAAAAGTTAAGTTTTAACTTATACCATAACTGACATACCTAAGACCTACTGAACTGGTTTGCTAGTGATTCGGTGGAGCACTGCGCTAATTGCAGTTTCCTCGTGCCTGGTCACATTTTTTGTTTGCTTTCATTGATTATATTTCAAACCTGCAGTATGGTCAGGTATACTTCACTTTTCTATTTGGCTCTCACAATTTTTTTGTTCTGTTTCATTCTCTAAAAAGAAATTCTTTATATGTACAAGTAAATGATGTCGAAGCTCAGCCAAAGGGCCACCTTCTCATTCGCTTCCCTAAATATGTATTTGAGATATTGCTTAGCATTCTTATCAGGGGAAAAATAATGAAAAAACGAGCGCAACCTATTTCTAGCTTTTCCCTTCTACTTTTTTATTATTAAAGAAAGAAAGGAAATGATTTTTAAAAATGTGGAATATTTGAGTCAAATAGTCCATGGGAGATGGCTATATTGTAATTAGGAGCTTTCTGGATAACAGGTTTCCAGATAACAGATCCAATACCTGCATGAAATTTACAGTAACTTTGAGCCATATTACCTAGCTAATCTTTTATTTCAATCAGATTGTACCCCCCCCCCCAACCAACCAGTGGACAAACTCTTTATTACAGCAGAGTTACTGCCCTGTAAAGCAGCAGTCCCCAACCTTTTTTGGCCCAGGGACTGGTGTCTAGGAAAAATGTTTTGCCGGGAGGGGGGGGGGGTTGTTAGTCGGGTCCAGTGGCAACTGTGTGTCAAATTCGGGGACGCTGGTGTCCGATTTGTGCTCCAAGTTAATTGTGAATTGTGTTCTAGGCTCGTTGGCCCAGTTCAGGACTGTCCGTGGCCAGTTCTGGGTCGCAGGCCTGTGGTTGGGGACCTCTGCTGTAAAGGTAATATATATGCATCGATAACAGGATTTGGCCTTTTCCAGCAGGATTTGGATTTGGACAAGTTAAAGTGCCTGCCTGAACCGAATTTAAAAAATCTGGTGCCTTTTTGTCACACAGACGTTGAAAACATTTTTGGCGTACTGTGGTTTAACCCTTTTTTGCCCTAGATTACATATGCAAATTCGTAGGGATGCACCAACTACCCAAATGACCCTGATCAAAAGTTTACATACCCCAGTTCTTAATACCGTGTATTGCCCCCTTTAACAGCAACAGCTTGAAGTCTTTTGTGGTAGTTGTGGATGAGGCTCTTTATCTTCTCAGACAAAGGTAAAGCTGCCCATTCTTCCTGGCAAAAAGCCTCCAGTTCCCTGGGTAAATTCTTGGGTGTCTGTCTTGCGTGAACTGCACGTTTGAGGTCTCCCCAGAGTGGCTCAATGATATTGAGGTCAGGAGACTGAGGTGGCCACCCCAGAACCTTCACTTTATTTTGCTGTAGCCAATGACAGGTTGACTTGGCCTTGTGTTTTGGATCAATGTCATGTTGGAAAGTCCAAGTACGTCCCATGCGCAGCTTCTGGGCTGATGAGTGAAAATTTTCCTCCAGTATTTTTTGGTGTTTTTTTGCATTCATTTTGCCATCAATTCTGACCAAATTTCCTGTGCCTTTGTAGCTCACACATCCCCAAAACATCAGTGATCCACCAGCATGTTTCACAGTAGGAATGGTGTACCTTTCATCATAGGCCTTGTTGTCTCCTCTCCAAATGTAGCGTTTATAAATGTGGCCAAAAAGTAAAATTTTAGTCTCATCACTCCAAATGATTTTGTGCCAGAAGGATTGAGGCTTGTCTCTGTGCTGTTTGTCATATTGTAAGTGGGATACTTTGTGGCATTTGTGTAGTAATGACTTTCTTCTGGCAACTCCACCATGCAGCCCATTTTTCTTCAAGTGCCTCCTTATTGAGCATCTTGAAACAGCCACACCACATTTTTTCACAGAGTCCTTTATTTCACCTGAAGTTATTTGTGAGTTTTCCCTTGCATCCCCAATTTTTCTGGCAGTTGTGGCTGAAATTTTAGTTTCATTTTGTTTGGTTTCAACAGAACCCCTAATTTTCCACTTCTTAGAGTTTGAACACTGCTGATTGGCATTCTCGATTCCTTTGATATTTTCTTATATCCCTTTCCTGTTTTATAGAGTTCAACTACCTAGATCTTTGCTAAATAAACAGACATGCTGAAAAAAAGAGGTCACCAACGCAGAAAACCATGTTATTTTGAGATTACAGAGAATATAGAAAGCATCAGATTTTAAGGGAGGACTAAACCCTAAAAATGAATATGGCTAAAACTGCCATTTTTTATCTACTGAACTTATTGCACGAGGCTTAAGTTTCAGATCGTCAATAGCCGCAATGATCCAGGACTTCAAACTTGTCACAGGGGGTCACCATCTTGGAAAGTGTCTGTGACACTCACATGCTCAGTGGGCTCTGAGCAGCTGTTGAGAAGCTAAGCTTAGGGGTCGTCACTAATTATCCAACAGAAAATGAGGTTCCCTGGCTGTAATATAAGCTGATGCTACAGGTTTGCTGATTATTAACTTCTGATGCAGCTAATTGCACTGGTGTCTAATTATCTGTATTAATGACTAATCTGCCTTATATTGTGACTATATTTCTATGTGTACTGTATATTGTATATAAGTGACAGCAGCACAGAGCATGTGAATCAGTGAATCAGTGAATCAGTAGAAAAGAAGATGGGGAGCTACTGGGGCATCTACTGGGGAGACACAGATCTTTACTGCTAAAGGGCTGTGGTTGCCTTGGGCTGGTACACAAGCACAAAACATCATGTACAACATTTATACACACTTCTTTAGTTAAGCTTTACTTCTCCTTTAATATGATAGCTCATTTATTAGTATTTTGTGCATGAAGTACAGATATGGGATCGGTTATCCGGAAACATGTTGTACAAAAATCTATGACTTAGTCCTTTTTAATCAAACAATTTTAAACTTTTCCTTTTTTCTCTGTAATTTGAATACTGTGTACTTGATCCCAACTGAGATATATATATATGAGGTCAAACATGGATCTTCACTAGTGGTGCATGGTTAAAAACGTTTTACTTGTGTGATGAAAAGTCATGATTTTTAGGGTTCATTCCACCAGGCACTTGGATTCGGCTGAATCCTTCTGTAAAATCAGGCAGAATTCTGGCTAAATCCAGACCTGTATTCGGTGCATAATTGCTTTACTAGACTATGGAGAGCTATATTATGAAAAGACCCCTTCTCCTGGATAACACCAGGTCCTGAGCATTCTGTATAATAGGTCTTGTACCTTTATAACAAATTACAAGCGCTTATGCGTAAGACTCATGAGCAGGGGTTGTCGCACCTTTTTCAGTTCAAGATTCCCTTTCGGAGGTCCAATCCCCTTAGCACATAACAATGTTACACATATAGGAAAACATTAGTGTTTCAGCCAATCAGCCACCTTATCAAGAATATCTAGGACAACAGAAACATGTGCGGGTACCTTAAATATCACCTTAAAGGAAAACTATACCCCGAAAATGAATTTTTGAGCAACAGATAGTTTATATCAAATCAAGTGACATATTACAGAATCTTAACTACCTGGTATATATATTTAAGTAAATATTTCCCTTTTACATCTCTTGCCTTGAACCACCATTTCATGATGGTCTGTGTGCTGCCTCAGAGATCACCGACCTGACCAGAAATATTTCAACTCTAACTGTAACAGGAAGAAGTGTGGAAGCAAAAGACACAACTCTGTCTGTTAATTGGCTCATGTGACCTAACTTTATAGTTTGTTTGGTATGTTTGTGTGCAACGTTGAATCGTAGGATCCCAGGAGGCTGTCCTTATTTTTTAAAATGGAAATTTTCTATTTATGATTACCCAATGGCACATGCTACTAAAAAGTGTATTATTATGAAAATGGTTTATTTACATGAAGCAGGGTTTTACATATGAGTTGTTTTATGCAATATCTGTTTATAGAGACCTACATTGTTCAGGGGGTATAGTTTTCCTTTAAGCTGGACATAGTAAGTAGTAACATAGTAAGTTAGGTTGAAAAATGGCACGCATCCATCAAGTTCAACCTTTTAATGTTTTTTAACCTGCCTAACTGCTAGTTGAGCCAGAGGAAGGCAAAAAACGCCATCTGATGCCTCTCCAATTTGCCTCAGAGGGGGAAAAAATTCCTTCTTCACTCCAAAATTGAACAAGTTCCTGGATCCACTTGTACTATGATCTATCTTCCATAACCCTGTATTCCCTCACTTGCTAAAAAGCCATCCGACCCCTTCTTAAAGCTATCTAATGTATCAGCCTGTACCACTGATTCAGGGAGAGACTTCCACATTGATCTAAAACTAACCATTCAGATTTCAATTGTAGAATTAAAGTCGGAAAAATAATAAGACCATGTTGTAGCCGTTAATTGACACGCAAACCATTGTGCGAACGTTATGTCCCAGAAATAGTGATGGGCAAATTCCCGCGATTCTCCCCAGGCGAATAAAACTGCGAAACGTCAGCCGGCGTCTCGTTTTGGACAATGGGTGAATCGTCGGCATTTCTAGAGAAATAAGTGAAAAAATTTTGAAACGCAATCGTGTCTCGTTTTTCGACGCAGGCATCCAAAAACGAGACGCGGCTGCGTTTCGAAAATTGTTCACGGATTTCTCTAGAAATGCCGCCGATTCACCCATCAGTACCCAGAAATAAGTCACCCGTGTATATCGTCAGATAAAAGCGGAGATCGTATCGTTCTCCTACAGAAATAAAGGCCGAAATAATACCACTACCTGTCCTAGGGAATTTCGAATGGCCTTGATTAGATCTTGGTGCAACCAGTACCTTCTGTTATTGTGTGACTACCCTCCATTCACTTAGGCTTCTGTGAATTTACAGAAGGCTTCAGTACGAAATTACTTTGGCTTTAGCCCATTTTTATCCTTGTATCTCTTCCCAAATTGTGCCTTGATAACTCTGTGCTATTTTGTATTGCATCCATTAGGTGTGCTGGGATGGGTAATCTTCTTAAGGTGCTTACCAGGGAAATTGAAAACTATCCACATTTTTTCCTGGATTTTGAAAGTAAGTTTAAAATGTGAATAAGAAGCTGTGCTGATCTCTTCCTTACGGGGCTGAGCTGATGAGCTGGTAACGGCATTAATAAAAATCACATAACTGCACCGATGATGCCTGCATGATTCTCACTTAGCACTTTTCTCTCTTTCTTGCTTTTCTTATTTTCCAGGAACCAAATGGGAAATCTTTTAAAAGTTCTTACTTGCACAGAGCTTGATCAGGGGCCAAACTTTTTCCTTGACTTTGAAAGTGAGCAAACATCTCTTGCCTGGCTTGAATATCTCCACTAACCTACCTAATGGTTTCTGTTTGCATGTTTTCAACTGGCAACAGTCTGGCCTTCACCTTTGCAATGTTTGGGTCACACTTTTAAGGGCCAACACTTCCAAAAGCCTTAAAAGATGAAGTTTATCACACTTTTAAGAATGTTAATATGGTCCCTTTGAGTGTTCTTTTGCACCTCTTCATCATCTCTTTATCAGTGTTTGTAACCATTACTGGACCATACCACTATGCACCTAGGGGTGCTTGCTACAACCCATTACTAGGGATGGGTGAATCGTTTTTTGACTTGGCCGTCTGTTTTTGACACCGCCGGAAAAAATGGACGCTGGTGTCTTTTTTTTACGCTGGCGACAGCGCCAGCATCAAAAATGGACGCCTGCATAAAAAACAAGACGTTTCGCGAATCACGGGAATTCGTTGCAGGCGAATAAATTCGCCCATCACTACCCGTTACAAGTGTTCATGGGATGATGAATGAGCCATAGCGAAAGTTCAAAACATTTTGTCTTCAGCACACCACTTACTTGTTATTATAGGGTGCATTCAATCCCAGGCCGCTTCCAAGCCCAACACAAAAATTCTCGGAAAAGGGAAAATGAAGCACACCATCTCTCAGCTCCTGCCTTTTAAGACAGGGAAGGGGTTTCCCTGAAAGATTGATTTTAAAAGGCATGAGCCGAAGTATGGTTCATTTGTCCTTTTCCAAGAATTATAGTAGAAGTTCACCGTAGCAGTCATAGTGAAAGTTTTTTTTTTTTTTTTTTAAAGCTTAGGAGAAACCGTAAGAGAGTGTAGGAACTCACATGGTTTTAGTAGCTGAAGGTTATTGTGGGTTTTTAATTATTTAAAGTGGACCCGTCACCCAGACACAAAAATCTGTATAATAAAAGTTCTTTTCAAATTAAACTTGAAATCCAATTTCAAATTTTTATTTAAGCATTCATAGCTGTTTTAAGCTCATTTAAAAATCTCAGCTGTCAATCAAATAGTGTCTGCCACTCCTCTATACCTTAGGCATAGAGGCGGGGTAGATAATTACTTTCACTTTCCATTCAGCACTTCCTAGATGCCACTGCTCCCCACACATTCCCCCAGTTCTCTTAACCATTTAATTGTGTAGCCAGGACATGGGGATAGACATCAGGTCCCCCATTCTGGTGCACAAACAAGATTCTGATTCCCTGGTGGAAGAATGCCCATATTGAGTGCCTGCTCCATTGTTTTTTCGGTTTATCCTCTCCCTGTACTGAGGGCTCATGGCGGTGCACCTTGGCTCTTCTTTGATGTGGTTAATAATCACTCTACTATTTAGAGACCCCCTTCTCCGTTTTCATTATAGTATTGGACACCGTAGACTGCAAAGAAGCACCACCACTCATGATCATAGTTAAACTAATATCAACCAAGTCACACACGGTGACAGTTTGTTGTACACAGTCATCTATATCCATAATCTTTCATGAACAGCAGACACAAGTCGAGCCCCCTTTTTCCCCAAATGGAGCACGGCCTCTCCATGAAATTGCAAATGTGAATCCATGACTGTTACAGATCAGAAGTGCATGATGATGGCATGTATGTTAATATTAACGCAAGTTCATTGTGCATTTACATTAAGAGAATGCTTTGATGTACTCATTTTTTTGTTTGTTCCAGATGTAATTTGTCTCGTTAAAATGACCATTTTCAAATCTCCTTAGATAAAAGGGCTGGTATGTGAGTAGCTGTGGCAGAAGTGGAGTTGGCACTACAAGGATCTCCATTTATAATCCCATTATTTGCCACTGGGACTGCACAGAGTTGTCATTAAAGCATAAATGTGCCATTCTCCATGATTTCTGTTAAAGGGATATTCTCATGGGGGAATTTTTTTTTTATCAAAAACCATCAGTTGATAGTGCTGCTCCAGCAGAATTCTGAACTGAAATCCATTCCCATATCGGCAAACAGATTTTTTTATATTGAAATCAGACATGGGGCAAGACATTTTGTCACTTTCCCAGCAGCCCCAAGTCATGTGAAATTTGCTCTGATAAACTAAAGGGCCAGAAAGCACTACAGGTATGGGATCTGTTATCCAGAATGCTCAGCACCTGGGGGGTTCCAGAAAAGGTTTCTTTCCATAATTTGCATCTCCATGTCTCTACTAGAAAGTCATGTAAACATTATAGACTCATTTTGCTTCCAATAAGGATTAATTATATCTTTGTTTGGATCAAGTTCAAGCTATTGTTTTATTATTTCAGAGAATTTTTTTAAAATTTTGGATTATTAGTACGAGGTGATGGGAGACAACCTTTCTGTAATTCAGAGCTTTCTGGATAGGGGGTTTCCAGGTAATGGATCCCATACCTGTGTAAGAAAGTCCTCCTAAAAGCAAGACTTCACTGTGTAGAATTAAAGTTTAACTACTCTAGATAAACTCTATGGAAACTAAATGCCAAGGGCCCAAAATGAATTGTTTACTGGACCAAAGGAACATGCTCAGTCAGCGTAACATTATCTTTTGGACCTTTGGCCATGTCAGCTGAGATTGTTAATGAAACTGGGCAACAAAGATGGAAGTCCAAGCTTTGAATGGGTCATTCAGTCATTGTGAAGTTGCAGTGGTCACTTGCTTCTTGGACTACTTTATGTCAGAGCTCTACTTGCCCTTTTAACTATGTTTAAAGCTAAACTAAATACTGATTGACATTATAACGTGCTTGTTGCATGGCTGTTCCATTTGCACGCCTACCACGTAATATTGCACAACTCCCCTATGTCTGATATTATTAAATGAAAAATGTTTCAGAATCTTGTGTATTTTTATTTCCTTTCCACGTTTCAGCCATCCATGCGGTGTTATTGTTGTACTGTGTGTTGTAAAAATCTTGTACTAAACCAATATTTGAAATTCTGGTAGTATTTCTACAAGATCCAACCCTTAGGACTTCTAAAAATTGTGACTTGTCACGAGGGTTCCAGCTTTTGCAGAGTTTTATCATGGACTACCGTATGGCCCTGTTTAAACTTTAAAAACATAGGTTTTAGGGAGGTAGTCAAATGAGTAAATCCCTCCCCAATACGGCCACCTTGGATGGGCCATATTGTGCTAATGAAGGGAATAAGAATAAAGGGGTTACAAAAAGTCATAGCGAGGACCACATTGGCTCCTTGATCCAACATCATGCCTGATCGACATCTGGAGGATTTTTGTCTAGATATCGAGTCTGTTTGAGGGCCCTATGAACGAGCAGATAAGCTGCCGAATTGGTGTAAAAGGCCCAAACTGGCATTTTAATTCTGCCTGTGTATGCCTCCCAGCCCCATGATCCCATGTTTTTGGATAGTTCTAAATCATCCACCTGCACACCCACCCCAGAACAATGACAGAATTGTTGAGGTATGAGAGAGGACATCACCAAAGCGGGCAAGAAAGTTTAATGACATCACTGGGGAAGGGTGGTATGGACGATGGTGTCACTGGGTGAGAGGTTATGGTCAGAGCAGGAAAAGGACGAAACAAAAATGAAGTCCACTTTCTGCCCTCTGCTTGAACCTGGAGTCCAGAATGAGTGCTCAGGCAGCACAGCTACATAGTGCACTCTAGTTTCACTAGAGTCTAGTGAAAGAAGCAGCAGATTGTTGGGGAAGTGCTATAGCATTACTGAAGAAAACAGTGAAACATTAGATTTTGAAGAGCTTGATGTGCTTTCCATAATCCAATAAACTCATTTCTGAAGGAGTCTTTTAGGGGTATGACCATTTTCTTGGCAGGATTCAGCCGAGGTGTTTGGCACAGTCATCTGAGTGTTATACTTGTCGAAATGCTTGAATTGTTCCCAGTGTAGCATAGACATCTCTGTTCCCTCTCCTCAAATGAAAACCATTAGTTGATGGCTCTCGCTGTGCTTCATAATATGCCCAAAGCAACGCTCCCATTACATGTTCAGCTTGGGTTCTCCGCACAAGCCCTAGCCCAGATATTCACACATTTATACCTAACAATGTAGCAGTGTGTTTTGCTGGCAAAAAAAAAAACCTCTCACAACGCGGCACATTATTCTGCTCTCCCTCGCTCACTATTTATTCAGTGATTCCTGTAGAGCAGAATGGAAGAAAGAGTGCCGGGCCTGTAGCGAAATATCGTAATCAACTATTTTCCAAAAGAAATCTTTACATTTTTCTTCTGGTCTTGGCATTGAAGTTTAATTCATCATAGGTTTCTCCTTTTCTTCAAAGAGTAGCTCAGAAACGAACATTAATATCTAATCTGTTTTTGTATATTTTAAAGAAAAAGTAAACCTACTTTTTCTATTTCTAATATTACTCTAAACAGCCCCAAAGTAACATACATTTCTCCCTGCGTTCAGATGTATTTCTTTATCTAGTGCAGCCAGTTCAGCTGCAGCTCTTTTTGAGTTCCCTCTCTCTCCAACTATGAGGCTATCAAAGAGATGCCTTCTGCCTGATTGATTTCCATTGGAACAGAGGCAGTGCACATATGCCCAGTAGGCACCTCTTTGATGGCATAATAGGTGGTGTGTTGGAGCAAGAAAGGGCGGCATTTCATATATAGACTTTAAAGGAGAATTCAACCACTACAATTACAAGGAAGTAAAAAATGTTTTCCCCTTCCCACCCATAATTTGCATATGCAAATTAGGGTTCGGATTCGGTTTGTTTTTCGGCCGAATCTTTTGGGAAGGATTCGGGGGTTCGGCCAAATCCAAAATAGTGCATTCGGTGCATCCCTAATTAATCTTGATTATTGTGACATCACTAGGCACTGTTTCAGAACGGATAGCGTCCGTAACCACCATTTGTTCATGGCTTCTCTTCTTTCCTAGATATTACTTAGGCTTTGTGATGGGACGCTGTCTCTGACTATCCGCTCCTTGGAGGATGATCTAAATGCATCCAACCAACGATGAGCCATGAATTTAGAAAGTCACATCTGAATGATGGGCTTAAAAAGTACACAATGGGGTTGATGAAAGAGCAGGCAAGCAAGGGCATAAGAAGAGCGTGGGGAATCATGGTGAGGGTGGTGGAAGACCAACTCTGCTCTAACTTCATAAAGTAGATTTGTTTACTGCCGTCTACTGTGAAGCTTCAGAGGTTCATCACATCTTAAATTTTAAGATCACGTTAGGCCCAGTCCTGGGCTCGGTGGCCCAGTCCTGGACTGGGCCATCAAGCCTAGCCTGAAATTAACAAGTCGCTCCGAATTGGATGCCGTCGCACCAAATTGGACTACGACCCCCCTCCCAGCCCCGCCGACCTCCATCCCGGCCCCTCTCAACCCCCCCCCGGTCTTTGAAAAATATTTTGCCTCGACACCGGTCCCCAGACCAAAAAAGCTTGAGGACCCCTTAAATAGAGGATCAGCCAAAGAATTATTTGTGAAATCACCATTTTGGACTTATCCTGACCCACGCATTTCACTGTACAAACAATCTTTAGACGCACAGGAGCCACAACATCCACCGTTAGGACAATAAAAAAAGGCTATGGTGTCTGTGGCCCCCTCGTTTGGTCTATGATTGGCCTGTACCTTAATGCTGACCATGTTTAGCAGATATGGGTTAGCATTACATGAAGTCAAGAATGAATAGCCGAATGGACTGTAATTCTCTGGTATTGCTGCATATATGTGAAAGTCAAACGAAACCGTGCATAAACAGAATGAGCAGCAGACAGAATGGTCTCACTGTTCTCTCACCATATTCTCCTGGCATGGTTACTTCATTCAATCTTCAGGCTGTTTAGTATTATTTTATATGTATTCCTGTAACTGTTTGAATTTTTTATTTCAGATGCTCAGCCAACTGATGGGGAAAGGGAAGTGTGGAACCAAGTTATTGCAGTGCTGCAGGATTCAGAGAGCATTCTGTCAGAGCTTCAAGCCTATAAGGGAGCTGGACAAGAGATAAGAGATGTATGGCTTCAATAGTCACAGTCAAGGACATAGTGCTCATGTTCCAATTTATTAGTGGAGAAGTGTTATTTCTCAATAATCAGTCTGGATATATTAAAATTTTGGATTCGGCCGAACCCCCAAATCCACTGTGAAAGATTCGGGCGAATATAGAATCCGACCCCTAATTTGCATATGCAAATTATGGGTGGGAAGGGGGGAAACCTTGTTTACTTCCTTGTTTTGTGCCAAAAAGTTACATGATTTCCCTTCCTGGCCCTAATTCGCATATGCACATTCGGGTTCGGCCAGGCAGAAGGATTCGGCTGAATCCTGCTGAAAAAGGCCGAATTCTGGATTCGGTGCATCACGAATTAAAATGTTACTACTGAACACTAAAGTACAGTAACTCGATTCTTATTAGGACATGGTCAAAAAAGCCATTCAATTTACCCCATAAAATTGCAAAAAATATAGAATTAACTTCATATTTATTTAAAAAAGAAACCCTGTAAGTTCTGTATGTATAGCTACAGTGCATATGTCTATGGAAATGCATGATGCAGCCAGCTTCTGCTCCTTTACTTTATACGATCCTGGATACAAGGTCTATGATACAAAAAAAAACCCATAAGAGTAAAACCTTGGTAGAAACCAACTTTATGCAATTCTATGATGAAGGCAAAAAGCTCAGAGTTACTACTTGCACAAATTGGCATCTATCTTAACTTTTTTTCTTCTTGTAGGCTATACAAAATCCCAGCGATATCCACCTTCAAGAAAAAGCCTGGAATTCTGTGTGCCCTCTGGTTGTGAGGCTAAAGCGCTTCTATGAATTTTCTTTAAGACTTGGTAAGATGGCGAGCTGTTCCTGGGAACGCTTTGGAAATTGCCATTCCAATATATATTTTTTTTAACTCCTTCTAAGAATGCCTGGCACGTTTTATGATTAATATACCGTAAAGAAGAATCATTGTAGAGGTATGGGATCTGTTATCCAGAAACCCGTTATCTAGAAAGCTCTGAATTACAGAAAGGCTCTCTTCTATAGACCCCATTTTATCCTAATAATCAAAAATTTCAGTTAATAGCGCTGCTCCAGTAGACTGCAGACTTCTGCACTGAAATCCATTTCTCAAAAGAACAAACAGATTTTTTTTTATATTCAGTTTTGAAATCTGACATGGGGCTAGACATTTTGTCAATTTCCCAGCTGCCCCTGGTCATGTGACTTGTGCCAGCACTTTAGGAGGGAACTGCTTTCTGGCAGGCTGTTGTTTTTCCTTCTCAATGTAACTGAATGAGTGGTAGTGCAATTAATGCGTATTTACGCGACGTAAAAAAGCCGTAAAAATGCCACGTGTGGCCATGCCCTTACAAAAGATAATAGCTGCCTGGTAGAACTAAAAACAGCACTCAATAGTAAAAACCCATGTCCCACTGTTCTTAGTTCTACCAGGCAGCTGTTATCTTTTGTAAGGGCATGGCCACACGTGGCATTTTTACGGCTTTTTAACGTCGCGTAAATATGCATTAATTGCACTACCACTGAAAATAATGGAAAACGCACTATGGCAATTCACACAGGGCGTTTGCAAGCTGAAATCCGCCACAGGACACCAGTATTGGCGTTTTTTAGCAGAAACGCCAATACGTCAAGAAACTACAAAATCAATAGACTCTTATGGGATCTGCATGTTTGAAACCACACGTTGCGTAAATATGCAGCATATTTTAAATATGGAGTCCAAATTCTCATTGAGAGCAATGAGAAGTGCATGTTGGGAAAAGAAACCTACATGCGGAAAAACACTGTAAAATCGAATAGTGTTGTTTCAGTGGCGTATTTACGCCCGACGGAGCGTTTTTAAAAACCAGACGTAAAAACGCCACGTGTGGCCTTGCCCTTAGGTAGCTGTTATCTGGTTACCTTCCCATTCTGTTTTTAGGCTGCTGGGGGTGGTGGAAGGGTTGATATCACTTGAACTTGCATGACTGAAGTTTATCAGAGCACATGACTTGGGGCTTCTGGAAAATTGACAATATGTCTTGCCCCATGTCAAATAAATGGATTTCAGTGCAGAATTCTGCTGGAGCAGCACCATTAACTGATGCGTTTTGAAAAAAAATAGATTTTTTCCCATGACAGTATCTCTTTAAGATATCCATTATCCAGAAAGCATTTGCTCCCCAAGCATTTCAGATAACAGGTCCTGTACCTGTAATAAGCAAGGTTTTGTGGCAGTCTTTTCTAGGGACTGAATTCCAGATTCTAATAAATCCTATCCTTTTCCACTCGGATTCCGATTTGGCCAAATCCAGGTGCCCGACCAAAACATGTAGCTTTGATAACCCGGATCAATGATTTTCTTGCACGTGATGCCGTATTGTTTCAGTGATGCATATAGTGAGGAGCTGCAGCGCCGAGAGTAGCTAAGGACAGATCGCCAGTACAGTACCGTACTTACAGTACCGATGCCGATGAAAAATGCAATATTTAAAACATCTTTAAAAAGCATCTTTACATGGGGTTTCTTGTACGCTATGCATCCATTTCTGAATGCGTTATTTTTGTGTGTCCTGATTTTGTGTCCGAATCCCTGTAGAGAAAGCTTTGCGGAGTTTGTTGGAGTCCCTCACCTGTCCGCCTTACACGCCTACACAGCATCTGGAGCGAGAGCAAGCCCTCGCCAAAGAGTTTGCAGAAATTTTGCATTTCACCTTGCGTTTTGACGAGCTTAAGGTATGTACAACAAAAAGTGCTTACCTTGCGATATTGTGTTTAAAGGAAAAGGAAAGGTTTTTTTACACGGGGGTGCCAAAAGTTAGGCACCCCCCCCAGTGATCGCATTTAATTACCTGAGAACCCCAGGCTGGTGCGCCTATCAGCAGAAATCTTCACCGGCTTGAGGTTATCCCACCGGCACCATGGAGCAATCGTCTTCTGACTTATTTCTTCTCGCGGCTGTGTATTCGCATATAGAGCGAAGAGCTGAACTGCGCATGCATCTGCCCCGGGAAATTTGAAGAAAGAAGAAGCAGGAAAACAATTGCTCCATGGTGGTCGCTGGAAAAACCCTGGGCCTGTGCAGTTTTCTCCTGATAGGAGCAGCAGCCTGGGGGTTTCAGGTGAGTAAATATGATCACTTGGGGGTGCCTAACTTTTTGCACCCCCAAGTTTAAAGGGATCCTGTCATGGAAAAAAAAAGTTTTTTTCTAAAATGCATCAGTTAATAGTGCTGTTCCAGAAGAATTCTGCACTGAAATCCGTTTCTCAAAAGAGCAAACAAATTTTTTTATATTTCATTTTGAAATCTGACATGGGGCTAGACATATTGTCAATTTCCCAGCTGCCCCTGGTCATGTGACGTGTGCTCTGATAAACTTGAATCACTCTTTACTGCTGTACTGTAAGTTGGAGTGATATCACCCCCTCCCTTTCCCCCACCCAGCAGCCTAACAACAGAACAATGGGAAGGTAACAGATAACAGCTCCCTAACACAAGATAACAGCTGCCTGGTAGATCTAAGAACAACACTCAATAGTAAAAACCCATGTCCCACTGCGTACTATTCAGTTACATTGAAAAGGAAAAACAACAGCCAGCCTCCTAAAGTGCTGGCACAAGTCACATGACATGGGGCAGCTGGGAAATTTACAAAATGTCTAGTCCCATGATTTCAAAACTGAATATAAAAAATCTGCTCTTTTGAGAAATGGATTTCAGTGCAGAAGTCTACAGGAGCAGCACTATTAACTGATGCGTTTAAAAAAAAAAAAAAAAAACATGTTTTCCCATGACAGTTTCCCTTTAAATACATTTCCTTCTCCATTAACTGGTTTGTAAAGAAATTTCACTAAGCATTTGTTTCCTGGTTTAGATGAGAAATCCAGCAATTCAAAACGACTTCAGTTATTACAGGAGGACAATAAGTCGTAACAGGATAAACAACATGCATGTGAGTATTGCGAGTGCACCTTGCTGGGAACCTTGAGAGTGCTATGGAGTTTTTTTGTTTTTTTTACCTGCAAAAAGAAAATACAACTCATAACAGTAGTTCCATTGCATATACCGTGCAAAGGGCAAATAAAAATGTAGGATTGGAAAATTCACGCTGGTAATTGTTTTTACATTTACCAAAAAGAGTTCTGATTTGCTAGTTGAGGGCCCTATATCTCCCAGTGTCCTCAAACATATATTGTCAGGGCAGTCAGCAAAAGCAGCAGCTTCAGGTCTTTTTCTTAATAAATTTAATACCCACATCTAAAAGTTGGCACAGAGTTAACGTGATGTGACTTTGGCATTGGATCTCATTCTAGAGACCTTAAAAGGATTCTGTCATGATTTTTATGGTGTGGTTTAATTTCTAAATTACACTGCAAACTCTACAATATAAAATTTAATTCCCAACCCAACAAGTGTATTTTTTTAGTGGTAATATTGGTGTGTAGGTGCATCTCGGGTCATTTTGCCTGGTCATGTGCT
>CM044440.1:123707765-123732283 GCA_024363595.1 Xenopus borealis | reverse complement strand
ATATATATATATATATATATATATATATATATATATATATATATACAGTTCAACAAAATTTAACTTCCGGTTTGTTGTAAAAAGGCGATCTAGCCGGCTTCTTTCTAAAACTGGAAGTTACTGGGGTAGTTGTTTTTCAGCCGTTTACTTTTTATTAGCTTGTCTCCTTCTCTATCGAATTGCTAACTCCCCTCTCCTCTCCCAGCCACATCCTTCCCCACACAGAGTCACGCAGAGCAGGCTCCGCTGCAGCACCATATATCACATAGTGACTCTCTGCCAGAAGTTACTGGAGTGGCTGCTGTTCAGCCTCTCTCTGCTTTCTCTGTTCGGTGCACAGGAGGGTGCTATGGAACAGTCTGAGAGGAACTTTGCCCGCTATGTGATGTGTGTGCAGAGAGTGAGTGGCTATGTGATATATGGTGCTGCAGTGGAGCCTGCTCTGCTCTGTGTGCGGAACGAGGTGGCTGGGAAGGGAGGAGGGAGTGAGAAGCTTGACAGAGAAGGAGACAAGCTAATAAAAAGTCAACGGCTGAACAAAAGCTCCCCAGTAACTTCCGGTTTTAGAAAGAAGCTGGATTTCAGGACGTAGATGATACAGTGACTTGGGTATGGATCATAACCCATGTAATGACTTTTGAACTTGTTACATTAAAGTGTGTTATCCACAATTTTGTGATGTTCAGCAAAGAAATATTCTGATGTATCTGATAAAGATTTTTCTCCCGTCAATAGCTAGATATTGAGAACGACGTCAACAATGAAATGGCCAACAGAATGTCCCTGTTTTATGCAGAAGCCACGCCAATGCTGAAGACTTTGAGTAATGCCACGACAAGCTTTGTGTCTGATGTGAGTGTTTTTGAAATTAAATGGGAAGGCATGTTGTACCATAGAAAGGACAGGGATATAACCAGTCAGAGTAATGGTATGGCTTGACCTGGCTCTATCCAGTTAGAGAATTGGAATGTTCATAACACAAAACATACCTGACCGCTCGAATAGACACAGCAGCAAAATTTATTTTCCATGTGCTTCATGGAACGTTTCTTTCCTTTCCTATAGAACAAAACGTTACCCATTGAAAATACAACAGATTGCTTAAGTACAATGGCCAGCGTATGTAAGGTCATGCTGGAAACACCGTAAGTGAATGCCTTTATGTTTTTTTTTTTTTTTTACACCATTGGGCAGTGAGCACCGATAGTTATTGTGTGTGAATCTGCAACTTCAAATATTAGTTTTCAAGTAAAGAGTGACTGAAGTTTATCCGAACGCAATTCACATGACTGGAGGCACCTGGGAAACGGACAATAGTTCTAGCCCCATGAAACATTTCAAAATTAAATATTAAAAAAAATCTGCTTGCTCTTTTGAAAAACTGATTTCAGTGTAGAAGCAGCACTATTAGCTGATGCATTTTGAAAAGAAAAAAACAATTTTTCCCATGACATTATCCCTTTAATAGACTATCCAACTATCTCCATGCAGACCATCATTTTGAGTAACCAACAGTTTTGCTCAGTAGTTGGTAATGTCTGCCTGCTTGGCGAGCCACGGTCCCACCTGATTGAGGACAAATGTAAGCATTGCCTAACCCAGGGATCCTCAACCTTCTGAACCCGTCTGAACATTCAGAAGTAAAAGGAGTTGGGGAGCAACACTAGCATTAAAAATATTCTTGGGCTGCCAGATAATGCTGTGATTGGCCATTTGGTAGCCCCTATGTACATTGTCAACCTACATTGAGGCTCTGTTTGGCAGTACACCTGATTTTTTTCACCAAAACTTGACTCCAAGCCTGGAATTCAAAAATAAGCAGCTGCTTTGAGGCCACTGGCAGCAACATCTAAGGGCTTGAAGAGCAACATGTTACTCACAAGCTACTGGTTGGGGACCACTGGTCTAACCTTTCAGGACTTTGGGCTGCCCGTGGGCTGAGATTGGTCTGTAGTGGGCAGCATGGTGCAGCCCAGTGCTTGTAAATCCATTTTTTACTTCCTTAGCAGAGGGTAAAATGATGTTTTTTTTAAGTAATTCACTACCTAGCAAATACTGGAGAACTCGTTCTATATAGTTTCCGTAAGATTAATTCTAGAACTTGCTGTGTATTTTGCCCACAGAGAGTACAGCAGCCGATTTACCAGTGAAGACACGCTCATGTTCTGTATGAGAGTCATGGTTGGAGTGATAATCCTGTACGATCACGTGCATCCTGTGGGTGCTTTCTGCAAGACATCCAAGATTGATGTAAGAATAAATGCTGTGTTTATCTTATAACAAGTTCTGTATAATTAACAAATTAAGGTAATTTATTTAATAGATGCAGGGCAAGGGCCAAAGTCCCAGATTTGTCACTTTGTGCCCTATGGGTCTCTTTGCTCCTAAGCACAGAGCCCTACATTTCCACAAATGAATACAGCACTGCCTGCATTCAGCATTGATGTATTCACTAGGGGCAGGGGGTGGCACATAGGTGTCCTGTCATCTAACTTGTTCATCATTATTATTATTAACATGTATTTCTATAGCGCCAACTTCTTTCGTAGCGTTGTAAAGTAAATGTGATTATACGACTGAATCACATGAATTACATACATGACACATATTGAGTTACATACGTCACAATAAATATGGAGTTACATACATCGCAATAAATAGTACAATAAAGTACAATAGGTGAGGAAGGCTCTGTGCAGGAAGAGCTTACAATCTAAAGGGAAGGGAATGATACACAAGGTGTGGGAGTGGGCAAGTTCAGAGTTAAGTGGATAAGAGATGTGGTACTGTAGGTGGTATTGCATTGGGTAGTTAAGAGTGAGGGTAGGCTTCTCAAAATAAATGCGTTTTAAGAGATTTCTCGAAAGACGGACAGACCGTGGGAGAGAATTCTAGAAGAGGAGAGTAGCCCTTGCAAAGTTTTGAATGCGAGCATGTGAGGAGGTAATGAGAGAAGAGTTGAGTAGCAGGTCAGTAGAGGAGCGTAGTAAGTGGTTGGGTGAGACAGAAGTGCATTGAGGGGGTGGCGAAGGGAAAGGAGAGTGTTAAACATGGAGAAAAGTTGTGCCGTTTTTTTTGGAAGGGAGTTAATGAGTGAAGTAAAGTATGTTTGTTTGGCTTGGGAAAGGCTGGTGTTATAGGAGCGCAGGGCAGATTTGTAGCTCCAAAAGTCTGATTCTGAGCGGGATTTGCGCCAGCGATGCTCAAGTGCGCGCGAGTGTCTTTGGAGCGCTTTAGTATGAGCAGTGTGCCAAGATTGAAGTGATTTGGGTCTAGCACCTTTAGTTTTTACAGGAGCAAGCTCATTAAGGGCAGTGGCGAGTGTGCTACAGTAGACAGAGGTAGCCAAATTAGGACAAGAGATAGCTGAGATATTAGAGTGAAGAGAGTCAAAGGAAGAAGAGAGATGCGACACATCCAGAGCTTGCAAGTCGCGTTAGGTTCGTGTTCGGGAAATGCAGCGGGTGAGGAGGGAGTTAGTGAGAGTTTAAATGTGAGCATATTGTGATCAGATGAAGGATAAGCCTAGGGAGGAAGTTGGTAAAAGAAGTTTAGAGACTGAAGGGTTGTTAATGATGTCAGCAGGTATATTAAAGTCACCTAACATGATGGATGGGGTGTTCGATGAAAGAAAGTAAGGAAGCCAGGCAGCTAAATTGTGCGATAGGTCCAGGTGGTCGATGTATAACAGCAATGCTGAGTGAAACGGGAGAAAAGAGCCTAATGCAGTGAACCTCAAATGAGGAGAATGATAAGGAAGGAACAGGTGGAAGAACTTTAAAAGTACAGCGGGAGAAAGAAGCAATCCTACCCCACCCCCAGGTCTGTTTCCAGGCAGGGGAGTATGAGTAAGGTGTAGGCCCCCATAGGACAGGGCAGCAGGTGAGGCAGTGTCAGTGAGAGAAAGTCAGGTTTCAGTAAGTGCGAGTATGTTACAGGAGTCGGCAATGAAATGGTCGTGTATAGCTGTATGTTTGTTGCAAACAGACCTGGCCTTCCAGAGAGCTCAGGAAAGATTAAAGGAGAACTGTCATGAGCTATAAACCATACTATTTTTCTCACTGATATATACGATTAATTAGTAAAATAAAATCGATACCCAAATGCATCAAATTTGTGTTTATAAAAACATTTACTCGTCACTCATTTCTAACAGCTCTCCAGATCAAGCATTTTCAGAATCTGAAAGTAGGGGTGTCCATTCAGTTCAGCAGCAGGAGCTCATTAATGCCTCTGGTTTGGTTGACAAAGAACTGCAAAAGAAACAAACTGATTGTAGAGGATCATTTTCAGCAGTGCTGCCACCTGTAATCTCCCCCCAGTATTGTTCATGTCTGTAAATCCCTGTACTGTTCACACCTCAGACCCAGACTGTATTGTTCACCTGATCAAACCTCAGACAAGCTACTGGAGTTATAACAGTTATGTACATAAGAGTGTCCTACACTGCCTGTGTGCTATACTTTATACTGGATGGCTGAGATTCTAGATAAGTGTATAACACATTATTTCACATTGGTGCAGCTCCTCTCTGATACCCATTAAAAGAAGCATCCCTGCCCTGCTTTATGGCTGAGATTATAGCTATTATCATTGTATTTCCTCTCTGATCCCCATTATAACCAACTGTGGAGGGTTAAACATACTAATGGAACGACTGTCACATTTAAACTACAATCCCCATAATTCATTGCAAATGCCAGGCTTCTGGTGGAGGGCGTGTCTTTATGACATCAACTTGGTGGATGGGGGGGGGGATCTGCATGATTGGCTCCTCCACGGGAATGCAGATTTGAAATCATGTCAGGGGGGTGGACTTTGTTGGGAAGGAGGAATATACTTGGAGCTGTTTGTGATGACACTTTGTCCCAGACTACGCTGCGTTTGGGTTTGGCTGCGTGGGATTAGTAAAAGCTTGGTTGAGGATGCAGAGGTGATATAAGGCTATATTTTTCATTAAGGAATAATAGGTTTAACTCTGAAAAAACACTGCATTCTTTTTACTGTTAACTTTACTGTGTATAACTTAAAAGATAGAGAGAACTATATTTCATGATAGTTATCCTTTAACTGGGTTTTGGGTTTGGGAATAAGAGTTCTGTAATGTTGGAATTTGCACCTACGAGAAGTAGGGGCCCAGGTTTGGGGAAATGTCCCCAGCTGCCAGCAATAGAAAGGAGAGACTAAGTGAGAGCAGGATTTGTAAGTTCTTCGTTTATATGAGGAAGAGGAGTTTCCTGGAATAGCTAAACAGAGTACTTTATACACTTCATATGTGGAGAGGGAAGGAGAGGAAATTAGAGAGGCTGAGATTTGTATAGAATCGTGATTTGATGGGGGACGTAATGCAAAATGTTTTATGAAGCATGAGAGTGATAGGAGGAGAAACACAGGGGAAAGCATTTTTGGAGTAAGAAGTTAAAAACTAGCAGATACAAACAAATCTTTGTATTCCAGCTGGTTTGCTGTTGTTTGCAGGGGAATCCAGTTCCTTTTGCCTTGTCAATGCCTTGTCCAACTGCCTTTTATAACTGCCATTTCTACGCACTTGTGAAATATTAGCACTCGTGCTATTCCCCCAGACAGGAGCGCCATTCCCAATACTGGGCCTGAATTTATATGTAACTGATTGGGGAAAAAAACATAGCCTAATTAATTAACCAGCTATCAAAGGGCTGAGTGTTACTGACACAGGTGCACAGCACTGCTCCCTGCAGCCAGACCCCAGTCAGTTGTACTTTTGTGAATGAGCAGTAAGCGGAATTATTTTGCACCCCTTTTGTGAATGAGCAGTAAGCGGAATTATTAGACCCCTGGACAGAAGCGTAAGACACTTCTGTCCAGGGGTCTATAATAAATTCATGTAACGTAAAATGCAAAACAGTTTTAGGAAAACAGAAAAAACTAAATAATTGTGCACTGCTGCATTTGGGGAACATTACCATAGGAAATAGGTGCTCTTTAAAGGGGAATCCAACGCTAACCCCACACCCCCAGCGCTAACCCCTCCCCCCCGTAGGCCCTCCTCCCACCCGGCCTACCTCTCCCCTCGGGCTATTGCCCCTAAGTTGCTACTTATCCTTCTGTGTAGGTCCCCTCCAGCGAAGTTCACAGGGACCATCTTCTCTTCCAACCTGGGATTCGGCAGCGCATGTGCAGTAGGACGCAGGTACTACTGAGCAGCGAACTTCGTGAACTTTGTGCGCATGCGCAGTAGTACCAGCGTCCGATTGCCAGCAGAGCAGCGCCCAGTAAGAAGCGGTTGGAAGAGAAGATGGCCCCTGTGAACTTTGCTGGAGGGGACTTACGCAGAGGGGTAAGTAGCAACTAAGGGGCAATAGCCCGAGGGGAGAGGTAGGCCGGGAGGGAGGGGGGCCTATGGGGGGAGGGGTTGGCTCCTAGGGAGCTTGGATTCCCCTTTAAAGAAGAATCAAGAGCTAACAAGGGGTGAGAAAACTCTTTGTAAAGCTGCAACAATTGACTTCCAGTTTGAGGAGGTATTGTTGGGAGTAGAACTGGAGCGCTCACGTAGCTGGTCAACTTTTTTTAATGGTATTTTCTCATAAAGCATTTGAAATAAGAAATATTGTGCTGGGCAGATGTATTTTTAGAGGGGTATCGAATGGATTTTGAAATGTTTAGTGATACTGTTCCTTAAAAGGGAAACTATCGCAAAAATGTAACACAAGCTTCATCACACTGAAGTAAGAAACTTTCTAAATACAATTTCTGAAATACTAAAGTTTATCTTCACTTTTCCTCTCTCAGCATCTGTTTCTCTTCATTCTGTCTTCATTTAGCAGTTGGGTATCAGATATTCATTGACAGTTACATCCAATATATCTTATAGGGGGCTCCTTTCCTAGCAGATGAATTAGAGCTCACTCAAATAACTGATTCCAGTACAAACAAAACCCAACAAAATAACTGCCTTTTGCACAAATCCTGCATGTAGAGAGACATGATGTCTGGTGAGTTTAATAGAGTGAGCTCTAATACATCTTCTAGGCAAAAGGAGCCCCCCTATAAGATATATTGGATGTAACTGTCAATGAATATCTGACACCCAACTGCTGCATGTAGAGAGACATGATGTCTGGTGAGTGTAATAAGAGTGAGCTCTAATACATCTTCTAGGCAAAAGGAGCCCCCCTATAAGATATATTGGATGTAACTGTCAATGATTATCTGACACCCAACTCCTGAATGAAGAGAGAATGAGGAGAAACAGATGCTGAGAGAGGAATAGTGAAGATAAACTTGATTATTGCAGAAATGATACCGAATATTTAATTGATTGTATTTGGAAAGTTTCTTATTTCAGTAAGCTGAAGCTTTTACAGTAGAACCCCTAATTTACGTTCCCGGATTCTACGTTTTCCCGCATTTTACGTTTCTTTTTTGTGGTCCCGCCATTTGTACATACATTTGTATGTGGTCTATTCCCGGGATTTACGTCTTCGTTTCCCGGATTTTACGTTACTAAATCAGCCCAATCCCTTGACAAGCGATGATTGCAGCTGCATGCGTGACCTGGCACGCTGTGCTGGAGGAGCAGAAGGGACCGGGACAAAAGAGCACTCCTAGGAACAGAAGCAGCTGCAGGATTGAAGGAGGAGGGGACACGAGTGTTTCAGAAAGCTGCAAGAAGCCGTTCTGTGTGAGTAGACACAGAAACAGCTAGTGTTTTGGAGAAGGAGGGATTGGGGGGAAAGAATTTAACGCTGTCTGGAGAGGCAGGCTGAAAGTGCCGGGGACGAGAAAAGTGAAGCAACTGCTGTGTAACAGGAGAAAAGATGGAAAAATCGCTTTAAACTGTTGCTGAAGCATGTTAAATAACTAATAAACATGTTTCCCTTATTTTACATTTTCCCGTGTTTTACACTTTTTTTTCACAGACGTAAATTCGGGGTTCTACTGTATTAAATTTTCATTTTTGCTATAGTTTCCATTTAAGAGTAAGGGTACTGTTTTCCTTTGGGTCCAGGTCACAGATCCAACTCAGGGCTTTGGTCTCTCATTCCCCTGTATCTGATAATGTAAACGCGCAAGGTACTTTTCTGGCAACGTTTCAGTCTTAGACGGATGCTCCGCTGATTTAATTCTCTTTGCTGTTTCTCATAGATGAAGGGTTGTATAAAGGTTCTGAAGGAGCAGCCACCTGATTCCGTGGAAGGGCTGTTGAATGCTCTCAGGTATACCTTCTGCCATTTGTCTATCTACCTTACACTTTTTTTTTTATTTAATGCCGATTGTTTAATTATTGCGTATTTTAATGTTCTAGGTTTACAACAAAACACCTGAATGACGAATCCACTTCAAAACAGATCCGAGCTATGCTTCAGTAAAATCCTACTATTGAGGAGGATTCTTTTACTGACCTCAGAAGATGTATATGTTTACATAATTTAATACAGATTGATGTTAATACTTATGTGTATTTACAGTACATAGCCATTACCTACATGTCACTGAAACCTCTCACTGTATCTCTGTATCCCTCACCTGACTGGTTCTGCACAACTTGCGCTGACACTCCATTACTATTTGACTTATTACTGTATTTTTTTTCCTTTTTTTTTTATCAAAGTGCGTAGCAATATTTAAAAATAATGTGTCTTGATTTTATGTCTTTCCATGTTGGTTGGTCAAAGAATTGACGTTTGGCACTTGGTTATTTTATCTGTTATGTTGCCGTCTATCTTCTGGAGGCTTTTATTTGCCAGGTAAAAAGATCAAATACAAGTATATTCTTCTTAAAAATACATTTTATAGCATTTAAAATTGGAGGGTACAAACAGGGGTTTTTTTTCCTGAGCCAGCTGTGGAAATGCTGAGCACCTGGTTTCTGTTGCTGACCATCATTTTCTCCTAGACAAGCTTCTCACTAGAGCTTCCTACATCAGGTAGAACCACAGTTGGCTTTGTGGTTGCATTTCACACAGGTCATTGCAGTCACTGTATTTTCAGGACCTACTTAAAGAAGAAGGAAAGGTCTTTTTACTTGGGGGTGCCAAAAGTTAGGCACCACCAAGTGATCGCATGTACCTGAAACCCTAGGCTGGTGCTACTATTTGGAGAAAACTGTACCGGCCCAGGATTCTTTCAGCAAGTACCACGGAGTGATAGTCTTCTGGCTTCTTCTTTTTTCTTGCAGTTGCAAAAGCTGAACTTTTACGAAAAAGTCAGCTATTCTGTTCTGTTGTGCGTGCGTCTGCCCCGGGAAACCTTAAAGGGGAACTATCGTGAAAATGTAATATGTTTCATCACAGTGAAATAAGAATCTTTCTAAATACAACCAGCTAAAGATTATTTAACGTTTTTTAAAATAATCACATTTATCTTCACTATTCCTCTCTCATCATCTGTTTCTCTTCATTCTTTCTTCCTGCAGCAGTTGGGGCGTCAGCATCGACCATTACATCCAATATATTTTATAAGAGGGCTTCCTTTCCTAGCAGATGTAATAGAGCTCACTCAAACAAGTGATTCCAGTACAAACAAAATCTAACAAAATAACACAAATGCACAAATCCTGCATGTAGAGAGACATAGCGTCTGGTGAGTTTAATAGAGTGAGCTCTGATACATCTTCTAGGCAAAAGGAGCCCCCCTATAAGATATGTTGGATCTAACGGTCAATGAATATCTGACACCCAACTCCGGCACAAAGAGAGAATGAAGAGAAACATATGCTGAGAGAGGAATTAGTGAAGATATACTTGATTAATGGTATATAATATTTAATTGGTTGTATTTAGAAAGTTTCTTTTTTCAGTATGCTTATATTAAATTTTCATTTTGGAGATGGTTCCCCTTTAAGATAGAAGAAGCTGGAAGACAATCGGTGGTGCTCGCTGGAAGAATCTCCCAACAGGTGCCGTTTTGTCCATATAGGTTCTACCGGAAAGAACCATGCTGAACCACTGCACCCTGTGCTCCTATGGCTTTAGTTTGAGAACCTCATCGTCTGCAAGGCTTCCCACTCTTTCACAAGGCAAATGTATTGTAAATAATAGCTTTGACCACAATCAAAGCCTTATGTGCAAATTTGACTTTTCTTTAAGCTCCTGAAATTATACACATTTGTTTGTAAATGTTACCCATGACCATTTTATAGAAAGCCTTTTGTATTTTACACTTTGGGTCATATTTTATAAAGGTGTGTAAATGATTTTGCTTCTCAAAAATGGTATAAACTTTGTTGTATATGTACAGCACCGCAGTTGTATTATGCATCACAATTATAGAAGAGCGCCCCTCCGTTCTATATTGGAAACCAGAATAAAATGGTGTCAAATCCAGGCAAATTTAAAATCAAGGAATCGTATTAGGCATTAGATATTGGTGGGACCGCACAAAAAAAATGATGTAAAATGAGGGAAAATTTTAAATCAGGGTATGTGAAATTGAGGTCCAGGTTTGGTTGGCTGAACACTTGAGATTCATCTGAAAGCAAATCTTGCATTTCCTAAATTCGCATTCCTGTGTCAATGTGGAATGAATTCCTATGTCCCTCCTTTTTATTTTTTAACACACATTTGTACACATGCCCCCTCACTATAGTGAAAATGAAAATTGTTCTTTGTAAATACAATTAAATATTCTGCATTGTTTCTGAAATAATCAAATTTATCTTTACTATCCCTCTTTCAGCATCTGTTTCTCTTAATTCTGTCTTCATGCAGGAGTTGGGTGTCAGATATTCATTGACAGTTACATCCAATATATCTTATAGGGGGGCTCCTTTTGCCTAGAAGATGTATTAGAGCTCACTCTATTAAACTCACCAGACATCATGTCTCTCTACATGCAGAATTTTTGCAAAAGGCAGTTATTTTGTTAGATTTTGTTTGTACTGAAAACTGTTCTTTTAGTGATCTCTAATACATCTTCTAGGCAAAAGATATATTGGATCTAACTGTCAATGAATATCTGACACCCAACTGCTGCATGAAGACAGAATGAAGAGAAACAGATTGCGAATGAATATATAAAGATAAACGATTATTTCAGAAACGGCCTGTATTTAGAAAACTTCTTATTTCAGTGTGATGAAGCTTATATTACATTTTCATTTTGACAATAGTTCCCCTTTAGGTCTTAGTGAGGTTGGTGCTTGAACCCTTAAGTAGTAAGTTGGTCATTGCAGTTTGCCAGGAATGTGCCTGTAGCTTTAAGGGTTTTGTTTTGGCCATTTTCTTAGCTTTTGTAAGAGTTCAGGATGGTGATGGGAGGATTGCCTTTTTATGCACTCTTAGGAGACCGGTTTTTATTGCTCCTTAATTCTCTATTCCCTCATGGACAGTTTTTTTTTGAGAGATCTATAAATATATAAAAGAAATATGCACTGAATGGGGATATATATATATGTTAAAGGTTAGACTGATGTTATGGATCAGTGCTGCTAACAGACGTTTGCTTGTTTGGAATCGTACTCTTTTTCACGGCATGCATTAACCATAAATATACAGAGCGAGGTTCGTACATATAGTTTATATTCAGGCTATAATTAACAAAAAATTATGGAGACACCAACTGGTTGTCCGTTCCACATAAATGTATTTGTAAAAGTCTCATATTGTTGCTTTAATGCAGCTGATACCTCTGATCTGTTCTATATATTGTAATGTTTCGTACTAAAACACACTTTTTTTTTAACTACGGTATGCTGTTTTAGAATTTTAGAGTCACATATGCTAAGGGTTGAAGTAAATATTCAAATAAAATTCAAATGAAAAAAATTAGAATTGCAAAGTTGTTCTGGGCTACTTTGACTATCAAATATCCCAAAATTCAATTCGAATTGAAAAAATGTAAATATTCGACAAGTCGAATTTTCATAGTACTGGCCTAAAATGGACCTATTCAATCGAATTGTCGATTGAAAAAGCCCTAGAAAAACTTCCATGGTTCAATTTAAAAGTTTTTTCTCTTCTAAAATTCGCCCCTTACTAAAGCTGCCCATTAGTAGCCATAGCATTTTGGTGTGTTTTCTAAGGCCTCCTCATAAATTCCCACAGTTCCTTAATAGCTCTTGATCAGATGACACTGAATATCTATCTGCCTTGAGGATATCCTGCTTTTTTAATGACTTGAGAACCATTGCCATGTGTGACCAGTGAAGAAAAGTTCCAGTTCCTTCATAGTTACTTCTGAAATTACTGTTGTTTACCATTTATTTGTACCGCATTAAGGGGCAGATTTATTAAGGTTCAAATGGTAAATTAGAATTTTTACATTTTGGGTTTTTTTGGTCAAAAATCACAAATTCGAATTTTAATTCACCAGCTTAATATGAGATTTATCACACCTCGCCCCCGGAAACAGTTCGAATGCGAATATTTGTCACCTAAAACCTGCCAAATTCATTTACAAGTCAATGGCAGAGGTCCCTTGAACCATTTGAAGAAAATTGCCTTCCTATCATTCCTGAATTTTCAATTTGAACTTTGGTGGTGTTCTTATTCGATCAAATATTAGACATACAAACTCTTGACCACTTTTTTTTATGGTGATGTGAATATTACTTTCTTATTTAAAAAAAAAATCAAGGGAACAAAAAATTACAATTCTACGCATTGAGGAGTTTGAAATGCATCACCGTATATAATGTTATAGATTTACCTGTAATTCCGAAAATACTAATATAATGTAAAGTACACACAACTGCTGTTATATGATTAATGCAGAACTTTAAAAGCAACAAGGTAAAGCACAGTAATCCTTCCGGATTAATATTGCAACTGAATCTACTGAGAAGGTGCTTCAATTTCTTTAAAAATGTTTGTTCTACAAAAGGTTCAGCTAATGCATGGAGAATGAGACAGATTGACCTGAAATATTCAATGCTAAACTGAACATGGTCTGTGTTTCACGGAACATATATTGTCTTTTTGGTATAAAAAGTATGTAGTTTGTTGGCAAGTCCTCTCATTTTATGGACCTATGGCCTCTACTTCAGGTTGTTCAAGTTAGCAGATGTTGCAACTTCACACTGAATTGTTATTGGACATGATCTTGAGCCTCTATAGTATTAATTTGGTTTTGTGGTTGGGATCATTATCCGATTGAAGGATGAAACAAGTTTTCTTATGTTGTTCCTCTCATATTGTTCCATCCATTGATTCTTTTGTTTTCATAAGAGGTCTAGTTCCTGATTTGGGAAATACAGAACTACTTATTCCACCACTGTGCTTGGTCGAGCATACCAAGTATTTATTGTTCAGCACAATGAGAGAATTGGTCAAGAGTCTAAATACATGTCAAGGCACTGTGTGTATATTCTCATTCTGTATGGCACATAAGAGCATGGTTGCTGCTACGGAGGTTTATTTCCAGTTAAAGGGATACTGGAACTTGTTTGTTTTTATTTTAAATTTTATTTTGTAGCGATTGCTTTCAAGACAACTCTTCTCTAGCCACTATGACACCAAGTGGAGCCAATTCATAAGATAGAGTGGGATTATCTGTAAAATAGTGTCCAGCCAATTGGACTGGGGTGGGTTGTCTGTATGGTAGACAGTTATGCCATGGCTCAGCAATGAAAACATTTATTATCTTTTAGGAAACATGTCAAAAACCAAGGTCTTCCTTGCATTAGTTTAATTTGTTGTCAGATGTTGTGACCTGTATTAAGCCCCAGTGCAATGCTGCAGTCAGAACAACTTCTGTTCTATAGTACCAAGTTTATCGGCTCTTAACAGTCACCATTTAAGTTGCTGTTGGGAGAAAACTATTTGTATACCCTCTCTTTGCAGAGAGGAAACAAATTTAAGAATTTTGAAGTCACCGATCATGAGGACCTAAATCCAATGTGTAGGACCTCCCATCCCAAACCCTTTCAGTTGTGTCACTCCATGTATCAATTTGCACAGAGGAGGGGTGGAGAGAAGGTGGCTTCCAGCTGAGGACCATGCCTTCAAACTATCTAATTGACTGTTCTATCTTAAGGAACATTTTCAGGATAGTAGAAGTTCTCTTACATTTCCTATGTATTGCTTAGAGATATGATGTTTGGTGAATTAATAAGCTTTTTTTTTTTACATAGTGCAAATCAATATTACCTAATGGAAAAATGCATCCTGTACCTAAGAAGTAAAACTAATGTATGGTACAATTAGAATGTGCACCCATAATTGGCCTACATGTGTGACTGCTCAGAAAAGAGCGACTGCTGCTTTCAACCAATATGAAGTTCCCGTAAAAACCCAATCAGGATCCAGAGTACTTTATAACAAAACTCTATTTTAAGTTGTCAGTATTAAGAACATATATAGATATATTATTGGATTGTTTCCGAATGTAAAAACCCTAAGTAATGCAAAGCGTAAGAGCATTAATATGCCAGGGCTGTTGCAATGATCTTGCCTAAATTGCATTTTCTTTTGTACAAAAGATTGTGTGATATGAAAATTAAAAAGTATAAATGGTTACCACTTGTTAGTATGTTTCTTTTTGTCTTGTGTTTTACCCCTCGGTTGGTGTCTATAGATGTATGCTGTCAGTGGCGTGGCCAAGAGTAACCCTTGAGTTAAATAAGCCATGGTGGATTTTAAACAGGGGACCAGTAAATGGCAACTGCGGGTTGTTTTATTTGATCTGATAAAAATAAGCATGGATAACCCTTCAGTTAAGAGTGGCTAAACACGGGTTTATATAAGCTGCCAGAAGATTAAGTCGGCAGCTTGATGTATGGGGGCCCTCCAATGGGATTCTCGATATTCCAAATGTTGTCCAGATGTTGATCGGGTGGGTTTAAAAAAAACACCCACCAGATTGAGGACCGCATCTGTACATAGAACCGACCACCCAAATACTTTTCGTTGTGAAGCGATCGTTGGGCCCTAGGGTCCATCATTGAATCAGCATGATAACGCCTACCTCAAGGTGAACATATCTGGGAAAGAGAGACGCTCGTTTGTTGACGACGCCAAAAGAACAGATCTTCCAGTGTATGGCCACTTTTAGAGTGATCCTATTCCTTAAAGAACAAGTAAACGTTTTTTTTTTCTATCTCTAAATTTGCTCTAAACAGCCCCCCAGTTTAATGTACCTTAGTCCCTGCTGCAAGTCTGCTCTGGTTTCTGTGTTATCAGCAGCTTGTTTCACCTTCTTCCTGGTGCAGAGTGAAGCCCAGCCCCTTAGCTTTCTGAGCTGTCCTTATCTCTCAGACTAGTCTTGGAGATCATTTGCATAATGTGACATAGCAGAGAGCAGTGTGTGTAGCAGCTTTTGCTTGGGGAAACTAGCTTACTAATGAAACACTGGCTCCCTCTTCCTCTCTATTGTGGAACAGCAGCAAATGGACTGCTCAGTAAACTAAGGGGCTGGGCTTCACTCTGCACCAGGAAGAAGGTGAAACAAGCTGCTGATAACACAGAAACCAGAGCAGACTTGCAGCAGGGACTAAGGTACATTAATCTGGGGGGCTGTTTAGAGCAAATTTACAGAAAGAAAAAGAAAAACATTTACTTTTCCTTTAAAACCTCACAGATTGGCCGTCCTTTCTCTTGATATTTCCTCAAAAGAAAGTGAAGGCAGTGGCTAAAGCTGGTCATGCACGGACCAATAAAATCATAGGAAAGATTTTTTACATGTACACTGAAAGATTCTACCCAATATCTGTCTACTGTATATTATTTAGGTCAACCTGTCACCTGAGGACCTTTGGTAGCAGGGCTGTCTGTTAATGATGCGAGGATCGACAGAAATTTCAACCCAAAACCGGCCGACACCTCTCTGATGTCATGGAAGGGGACGGGCCCACGCCTATAAATAGATGCTGCTGGAGCCTAAAGCTGGCAGAGTACAGTCGCAGGGAGAGTAGAGGAAGAGCTCAACCCGAAACCGCCCATGACCTGCAAATTGTGTGTCGAAGTCGGGCTGAACCCACCCGACCAGGGGTATTGGGCTTGCTTGCAAAACATTTGAAGAAAACCAGGAATGTTGTTTATATTTAAAAGTAGTGAAAATCTCCTTCAACCTGTGTGTGTGTGTGTATATATATATATATATATATATATATATAGCAGCAAGTAATTGACCCTGAAATAGAAAAATAGGATGCTGTTTTATGGCCACATCAGACTTCCAGAATGCATATGTTGTGAGTTATAGAGAGAGAAATTAAAAGCAGACATATATGGGATGCACATTTTCTTTCAACGTGTCACAACGTAAACTCGCCGTTCCTAAATTTTCTAAAATGCAAAACCTTACGACCTGTTTTTGGGATCTTCGTTTCCAAGACAAGCACTAAAAGCCGGTTTAATAAAGACTTCCTCGTTTTTTTTTTTCCCCCTGTGAAACAGAAACTGTGTATGATACATATACCATCGAAAGATAAGATTCAGCAGTTGCTGTATCAATAATTGAGCTGTGGCTTATATTAGAAATGCCACAAATTCAGGATTCTGCCAAATACATTTTTGCAGCAATGCATGTTATTTGCATGCTACCATTGATTATATATTATATAAAGTTTATAGTAATAATATTCCCCCTATTGTAATAATATAGAGAATTGTTTAAAAAAGTGACAAGTTCAAAATCCCTAAAATAGTTTTTATTTCCATACACACACATGCATTGGGAACAATGCACATTCTATTCCAAATCATAACGCAAAGAAAACTATAAACTGAAAAATGTCTCCGGGTTTGGTTCCTAGACCCAAAAAGAACAATGTTGCTTTGATCAGTCCACTAAATGTTGTGCTATTACTCTTTAGGCCAGTAAATGTGCTCTTTGGCAAATTGTAAGCTCTTCTGCCCCCTTTTTTCCATCAATGGGACTTTGCAGGGGCTTCTTGTCCCGATAGCTTGGCTTCGCATAGGCGTCTTCTAATTGTAACAGTATCACAGGTAACTTTACACCTACTGTGATCTTCCCGGAGCTTGATCATTAGCTGAGTCTTTGCCATTTTGGCTATTCTTCTAGATCCATTTGAATATTAGTTTTCTTCTGCATCTTGCATGTTTTGGTTGCCATCTTAAAACATTTGAGATCATTTTATGTACTTCTTTATATGTTTTCCCCTCTCCAATCAACTTTTGAATCAAAGGACGTTGTTGTGAACAATGTCTGGAATGAACCATTTTCAGACAGAAATGCACAATAGCCAGCATGCACAAATTTAACTCCTTCCTTCCTTAAACGAGAACTAAAGTCTGATATAGACTAGTGCTAGAAATGCTGTATTTTGTATACTAAACATGAACTTACTGCACCACAAGCCTAATTAAACAAATGATTTATGCTTTCAAAGTTGGCCACAGGGGGCTGTCATTTTGTAACTTTGTTAAACATCTTTGCAAGACCAAGACCCTGCACATGCTCAGTATTGTCTGGGCTTCAGTTGGGAGGTTAAGCTTAGGGGTTATCATAAATGATCAAAACAGCACAAGTCAAATAATATCTGCCAGAAGCTGATGCAGCAATTAATAATCTGAATATACAGACTGCACTGGGTCTGTGGATACAAATCTCTACACGGTTGCCAGCTGCTCTACAGGGCAACAATCAAAACTGCTTGAGTTCTGGCAAGTAAGATGGGGGAGGTCCCCCCCTGTTGTCCTTTCCCTGCAGAGCAATTAGACCAAAGCTGTCAGAGCAAGTAAAACAAAGGGGGAATTTCAATGCATACAGTCAGGTTTATATTATAAATAGGGATGCACCAAATCCTGTATTTTGGATTCGGCCGAATCCTATGTGAAAGATTCGGCTGAATACAGACCTGAATCCGAACTCCTAATTTGCATATGAAAATGAGTGAGAGGAAGGTAAAAGCCAGCCGACCATGAAGTTCGCAGCTAAAAATTTCTTTACTTCCTTGTTTTGTGACGAAAAGTCACATGATTTTTTGGTTTGGCCAGGCCCAATGATTCGGCCGAATCCTGCAGAAAATGTCCGAATCCTGCTCGAATCCTGTATTCGGTGCATCCCTAATTATAAACACAGTACACATTTTTAATTAAAGTATATTGGAGATAGTTTTCATTAAAGGGGAACTCCAGCTTCCAAACCTAAATTTGATAAAGAGGCCCACACAGCACAGAACCCATTAATATACACAGTCACCTGTTAACAACTTTTCCACAGCTTACACACAACATGCAGGAACTACATACACCACAATGCTTTGCACTGTGATGTTCCTTTCCTTTTTGAAATCACGTGTGCAGGGAATTGTGGGGGTTGGAGGATGCATGCTGAGGATAGCTGGCTGCTGATACAAAGTAACAGTAGTCAGCCAGCTCAGCAAAGTAGTCAGACAGATCAGCAAGAGAGCAGGGCGCTAGGCTTAGAGCAGTGATTTTCAACCTTGTGCCTCCAGCTGTTAAGGAACTACAAGTCACACAATGCAATGAAGGAGTCTGACAGCCACAGTCAGGCAAATGCATTGTGGGACTTGTAGTTTCTTAACAGCTGGAGGCACAAGGTTGAAAATCACTGGCTTAGAGGACTGTCTGAAACCATTACAAATCATGAAAAGTTGGTGGAATTGGCGCTTGTTTTTTCACAGAATGAATGAGCTCACTTATTGAACTCTACACTGCTACTATTTGCAGCAAACTTGGGTCTGTTGATTTCTTTTAGTCGACTACACCTACTAGTAAATTGTTTGCCATGTAGAAATATAATTTCTACCAAAAACAGTGATTGATCTAATTAGTGATGTTGGTCTGCTGTACTTCTGAACACAACTGCACTTTCTTTTATAATATAAAAGGCATTTATATGGTTATAGGTAGCTTTTGAAGCAGGGCCGGTAAGAGTGATAAGATTTACAAGTCCAGAATTCCACTCAAAAGTGCAAGCAAATGGCAACAAGAAAGAGTAACGATACAGGAGTCAATACCATAGATTAAGCACAGATATGGCAACAGGAACACACAAGGAGTGGGATCTATATACAGGAATGTATGCAAACTGACATGAATATGTTGAACCTAAATGATCAAAACATAAAGCCACATTTTGTACTTTTATGTGCAACAATTTTACAGTTGGAATTCCTAGAAGCTATCCCATGGATTTTGGTTTTGCCACACTGGAAATATTCCTTGCTGGTTCCTATAGTTGCTACGTTTCAGTATCCTTTGCAAACTTGGCTGTTGGACGACCTGTATCTAACAACATACAATATTGTTTTGTCAGATGGCAATAAGAATTTTCAGGTGGGAAAAACCTTAAAGGGCAGAACTGTGCTCTGTAGGGAGAGGAATATGTCAGCTAACATCGATTTATTGTACAGGTATATTTAAGGTTAGTTTGAGCAACATTTAAAGTGAATTCCATCTTCAGCTTATTCTGGCTTACAATCACCAAAATAGCTTTAGAACAAGCTTCTTAGGATACTATGGCATGCCGCTTGCCAACTTTTTTGTAAGAGAATTGTAACAAAATAGAAGATCTATGACCAGTAAGTGTCATGTAAGGTATCCCAAACCCAGAACTAACTCTAAAGTTCTGGTCTCCAGAGGGCTGAATTGTAGGGTCGAGGGAGGTGCTAGCATGTACTAGCAGAATGGGAATTCAGATACCAGAGGCAGCTTTTTGTGTGAGGAAAGGATGGGGAGCAGGCAGTGTAGTCATGGAAGAGGCCTGGTCAAACCAAACAGGCAATGTGGTACCAAACTGGAGGCAGGAGTGTAGACTAGGTCACAGGCCAGGGTCAAAACCTACAGACAATGAGCAGTACCAAATGGTGATCCAAGGGAATAGCTGGTAACAAGCCAGAGTCAGGACAGGCAAGATCAAGAGTAGTCTAACAAACAGGAATAGCATCCAGGAACAAGGCAGAAAGAACCTACATTGGGCAATGAGTTACCAACAGTGGGCCCTTTAAATGTCTAAATTTCGAGCCAATGCACAATGACGTCAGATGCAGCACTTTGTCAACCCCTGAAGATCCACATGCACATACTTCAATACTGCGCACTGAGAAGAGACGCGGCACGTGTCCCAGCCACACCACGATAGACCACTCTCTCAGTCTCTCTCAGTCTGCAAAAATGGCTTCTTCAGTTATGGGGGTTTCGGTGGGTCAAGGGGTGGTTGGTGGTGGCAGGGTCCTGGAGGCCAGATCCTTAGATGGACCCTTGGGTCTCCAGTCTGACACTGGGCAGGGAAACAAGCTGGGGAATCAACTGTGTCTGTATCAGTTTCTAGTTTCCTGGGGGGGCAAGGGGTGGGTTAGTGGTGGCAGGGCCCGGAAGCCAGGTCCTCAGGTAGGCCCTTGGGTCTCCAGTAGGGTTGCCACCTTTTTATAAAATTTCCACTGGCCGGTGGTGGGGGCGGGCCGTGATGTAAAAGGGATGGGCCATGATGTAAAAGGGGGTGGAACCACAGAACTCAATGGCAAGAAGGTGAAGAAAAGTTAAGCTTTCAAGCGGATTGGGGGAGGTACAAGGGCTTTTGTTAAAGGGAAACTGTCATGGGAAAACATGTTTTTTTTTTACGCATCAGTTAAAAGTGCTGCTCCAGTAGACTTCTGCACTAAAATCCGTTTCTCAAAAGAGCAAACAGATTTTTTTATATTCAGTTTTGAAATCTGACATGGGGCTAGACATATTGTCAATTTCCCAGCAGCCCCTGGTCATGTGACTTGTGCCAGCACTTTAGGAGGGAACTGCTTTCTGGCAGGCTGTTGTTTTTCCTTTTCAATGTAACTGAATAGTACGCAGTGGGACATGGGTTTTACTATTGAGTGTTGTTCTTAGATCTACCCGGCAGCTGTTATCTTGAGTTAGGGAGCTGTTATCTGGTTACCTTCTCATTTTTCTTTTGTTAGGCTGCTGGGTGGGGGAAAGGGAGGGGGTGATATCACTCCAACTTGCAGTACAGCTGTAAAGAGTGATTGAAGTTTATCAGAGCACAAGTCACATGACTTTGGGCAGCTGGGAAATTGACAAAATGTCTAGCCCCATGTCAAATTTCAAAATGAAATATAAAAAAATCTGTTTGCTCTTTTGAGAAATGGATTTCAGTGCAGAATTCTTCTGAAGCAGCACTATTAACTGATGTGTTTTGAAAAAAATGTTTTTCCCCATGACAGGTTCCTTTTAAGATATTAAAAATTTACCGGCATTGGTAAATCTGTAATAGGCCGGTAAAATACAAGGTGGGTGGTAACCCTAGTCTCCAGTCCAACACTGGCCAGGGTTGGGGAGTCAATAGTGTCTGTATCAGTTTCTAGGTTGCTTTGTTGCACCAGAGAATCATTATGCGCTCCTGCTCCAGTATTAAAAGCATGATTATACCATGCATGACACTTTACAGGGCTCATCTCACAGAACATACATTAAACCGCTTTTATAAATCTAAAATCATGCCTGTAGCCACTGTTCCCTGAAATAGATATCATTTCCCTTTTGTTCCTTCACAATAAATAATTTCTTCATCGTTGAGTGAAGCTCATCTTAGTAACTAATTGCTCTGAAAATTAAAGCTATTTTTCTACCTACGAGAACATTTATATTTGTTTAAGCCACTCTACGGAATTTTTTTACTCCGTCTCCTTGATGCCACCAAAAATAACCGGGAAATTCTTTATCTCGCTTGGCACTAATGGATTCGAAATTGAGAAAGATGAAATAAATTCGCGCAGCCACCCTGATTACAGGGCATTTATTTAATTACATTAGAAACAGATGGCTCAGATCAGCTAGTCTTGCTGAATTAGCTCCAACAACCAATTATATTCCCAACGTGCACGAGAGAATAGGTAAGGAGACAGGAAAGTTTTCTTTGATCAGGGATTTTTCCTTTTTAAAGTGGACCCGTCACCCCAAAAAAATATTCAGAATCCTATTTTATCACATTAGTCAAGCAAAATGAACATTCATTACACTATATAAATTATTTTAATCTTGTTTTCTTCAGTCTGGGAATTCATAATTATAGCTAGCAGACAGGAGCCATTTTGTGGACACTGTTATTAAGACAAACCTTGCATCATCTCAGAATCTTGTTTGTGCACCAGAATGGGGGACCCAATGTCTATCCCCATGTCCTGGCTACACAATTAAATGGTTAAGAGAACTGGGGGAATGTGTGGGGAGCAGTGACATCTAGGAAGTGCTGAATAGTGATGGGCGAATTTATTCGCCAGGGGCGAATTCGCTGCGAATTCCCGCGATTCGCCGCTGGCGAATAAATTCGTGAATCGGCAGTGAAATTTCGCTTTGCGAAAATTCGGCAGAAAAACGAGTTGCGCGACACGACGAAAACGACGCGACGCGCCAAAGTTGACGCGACGCGTGTCAAAGGCGTCCCGCGACTCGTTTCGCTAATTTTTCGCCAATTCGAGAATTTCTCGGCTAAGCGAATCCTGGGAGATTCGCCCATCACTAGTGCTGAATGGAAAAGTGAAAGTAATTATCTGCCCCGCCTCTATGCCTAAGGAGTGGCAGACAATATTTGATTGACAGCTGAGATTTTTAAATGAGCTTAAAACAGCTATGAATGCTTTAATAAAAATTTGAAATTGGATTTCATGTTTAATTTGAAAAGGACTTTTATTATACAGATTTTTGTGTCTGGGTGACGGGTCCACTTTAAAAACATCTTCATAGAGAAGTCTTCATGGAAGGCTGGATAGAGGCATCTCACTATTATACTGGATCTGGAAATTCCAGGTTTCTAAGACAAATGTCTTGCTACCTTGGATAACATTTATGCAGTTTGATATCTTTCCCAGTCTTCAAGTGGAATCTCCATCGAACTCAAATTATGTTCGTTGTGCTTGACTGGAACTAAAACAGATTTCAAGAACAAGTCATGCTTCATCTGATATCCAGCTATAACATAAGCAGGGATTTATTTTTTTTTTTTAATTTAACTAATTTTACTAAGTTTTCATACAGGTATATGCTCGGCCCCCAAATACTTATTCAAAGAACTATTGTCTGCGCTCTAAAAGATGTGTGAATTAGCTATTCAATGGGTTCAAATGATCACAATAAAAAATCAGTAAAATAAAAAACAATTTTTTTAAATTACATTTTCATTTTACAATCAACACAAAAAGCATCGCTTTTAAATAACTATGCAAACAAATTTGTTAATATAATAAGCGAGGTGCTTATTTATTTATTTATTTTTTTTACTATAAAGGGATACTGACATGGGAAAATGTGTTTTTTTTTTCAAAATATATCAGTTAATATTGTCAGTTTCCCAGCTGCCCCCAGGCATGTAACTTGTGCTCTGATAAACCTAGAACTATTTATACTGAACTTATTGCACCAAACTAAAGTTTCATCTTGTCAATAGCAGCAATGATCCAGGACTTCAGACTTGTCACAGGGGGTCACCATCTTGGAAAGTGTCTGTGACACTCACATGCTCAGTGGGCTCTGAGCAGCTGTTGAGAAGCTAAGCTTAGGGGTCGTCACTAATTATCCAGCAGCAGCAGCAGCAGCAGCAGAAAATTAGGTTCCCTGGCTGTAATATAATCTGATGCTACAGGTTTGCTGATTATTAAATTCTGATGCAGCTAATTGCACTGGTTTCTAATTATCTGTATTAATGACTAATCAGCCTTATATTGTGACTATATTTCTATTACACTATGGGGCAGATTTACTAAGGGTCAAATCCGAGGGTTAAGAAACCCTTGAATTCGACCATTGAATTTTAATAGAATTAAAATCCTTCAAATTCGAAGGATTTTAACGCAATTCAACCAATCGAACGATCGAATAGTAAAAATTCTAACGAACTATCAACCGATTTTAACCATCCGATCGAATTTTTTTTTTATTCAATCTAAAAAACTTAAAAAAATGCTATGGGAGCTTCCCATAGGGAAGAATAGCAATTTGGTAGGTTTAATCTGGCAATCGAATAAAAAATTAAAGGGCAAGTAATTCGACCATCGAATGAGCAAATAGATTTTTATTCGAATCATTCGATTCGATCGAATTCTTAAAATTTGATGGTCGAAGTGGCCACAAAACTATTTGAAAATTCTAATCTTTTTGAAAATTCGATTGAATTTTGAATCGTTCACACAAATTCAGTAAATCAGCCCCTATGTGTACTGTATATTGAAACTATATTTCTATTACACTATGGGGCAAATTTACTATTTTTCACCTAAAATCCCTCGAATCCCCTCGAAATTCAATAAGCACTCGACTATCAAATGCTTATCGAATAGGTTTAGCCTATTATTTCCTCGATTTTGATTTTGATCGTTTGATTTCACGAAAAAATCTTACTTTTTTCCTTCGAGTCTCCGAAAAATTCGTATGATTCAAACGATCGAGGCGTTTGATCATACAGATAGTATTCGAGCAGGTCTTTGCAAAAGATAATTCGAATATTCAGTATTCAATTATCGAAGATGCCAAATTTGCATATTCGTTTCTCCGAAAAAATCATTCGATCGAATTAGATTGAACTTTGAGCTCTTCACACGAATTTTGTAAATCTGCCCCTATGTGTACTGTATAGTGTGACTATATTTCTATGACACTATCAGGTGTATATTGTGACTATATTTCTAT
>CM044440.1:123666061-123706442 GCA_024363595.1 Xenopus borealis | reverse complement strand
CACCGGATGTTCGCGCGAACTAGTTCGCCGGCGAACAGTTCGCGCCATCCCTATTAAAGAGTCTAAATTAGTTTATAGACATTTACATCTCTTCCAACAAAGCAAATATTGACTCTGCTATGATACTTTGCAATATAAACTCATTTCACATCACTATGTATGTGTTGATATTCACAAACATACATTATATTGGTTTCGTGCCCAGGAGAAGCTGTAATTAAGAGTATGGGGGAACAATAAAGTACGCTGATAAATAAGCAGAGAATGAACAGGGACATGTTTAGCCTTCATTATCAGAGAACAAAGATACATACTTTTGACCATGAACCTTAAATGGTTTCTCTTGAGGGACATGATGAACCTTCACTGTCTGTTTAAGAAGATCAATGTCACTCCAGTTCGCAGATATTTGTTTCACAAGTGAAATGGATGATCCTAGGAGAAGTTTCCCCGCTGTGAGGAGGAAATAAAGGAAAATGATTCTTCCGAGGGGAAAAGTAGTCTGGAGTAGTAGAGTGAACATATTTATCCCCACCTGGTTGGACATTGGAATCTATCCTGTTCTCTTTAGATTTAAGTATTTTGCAGATTTGAAATGACAGGTACGGCTAGTTAATAGTTTTAGGGGCAGATTTACTAAGAATTTAGGTTGAATTAAAAACCCCTCGAATTCGAATTTGAGGGGTTTTAACGCAATTCGATTTTTCGAATGATCGAATATAAAAAATTCAATCGATCGATGAGATTGTTCAAATCGAACGTTTCGAACAATTTTAAGCATTCGATTTCATTTTTTTTTGTTCAATTAATAAATCTTGGAAAAATCCTATGGGTGCTTCCCATAGGGATATATGGCAATTTCGGTAGGTTTAATCTGCTGCATTGTTATATCGAATTTTTTTTTGAAGGGCCAGTACTTCAACTATCGCATTCAAATTTGACCAATTTGAATCGAATTTTGGGCTATTCGATAGTCGAATAATCCCAAAATAAATTCAAATTTCTAATTTTCTAATTTGAATTTGATTCAAATTTCACTTTGAATCTCTTCGAACCTTAGTAAATGTGCCCTTTATAGTCCATTATTGATTTTTTGTATGTAGGATGTATATCTTATACTATAAATTTCCAGTAATGATTTTGTTCTTAAAGGAGAAAGGAAGCTACCAAAGCAGTTTATTGCTACAATAGTGCAAGATATAACACTATATTGATTCTGTAGAATGCTTTACCATACCTGAGTAAACAGCTCTAGAAGCTGGGATGGCAGTGGATGTGATTTACTTAGACTTTGCTAAAGCATTCGATACAGTGCCACACAGAAGGCTACTGGTTAAATTAAGGAATTCTGGCCTGGAACATAGTATTTGTACCTGGATAGAGAACTGGCTAAAAGATAGACTACAAAGAGTGGTGGTAAATGGAACCGTCCACCTATGCTATTGAGATGAGAATAGCTCGGCATCGCTCCCTACGTAGATAGGCAGGTGTTGCCGGGACAAATCGGGTAGAGGGTGGCGGTTGAGCATGGGAGTCACACGGATGCTGGCGTTTTTTCATATTTTAAAATGGGATTGTCCTAACATTTATTTCCCAACCTGATGAAGGTCATGCCATATTTGTTTTAGGGTGGGCTCATATCTAGGACATTAGAGGATCTCTTTTGTCTTTATTTTGCTTCCTTGGGCATTTGTTAGAATAAGTGACCACTTCAAGCATTTGCACCAACATCTCTAATAAAGACATATATATGACCTATATGTACCCGCATTGTTCAAATTGACCTAAGCGTAAGAGTACTAATGAAGTTTCACTAGGCAGAAATCAACGCTAGCGAAAGTGCTTTGCCATTGTTCGGCCACAAAGACTTTGCATTTTAGTGAATTAGCGTAGTGGCAGCGAATTTTCATCTGTCGAAGTGTGGTGGATCGTTCCCAGATGAAAATTTGGGAATTTGCTCCAAGGTGTGTAACCCAATACCAAATATTTAATTGTGTCAGATTGGAACCGTCAGAAAAGTACAGCAAGAGATGGAGTCTCCCTTTTGTAATCAGATACATCATTAATGCCCACATGCTCAGCAGACCAGCTGAGGAGCAGTCATGAAATAGTCTACATTAACCTCGAGATGGCGCTAGTGCATAAGAAGCTGGTCTGTCTGTCAGATGGAATGTGTCTGGCACCAGCCTCTGATGTGTCTGAATGACTTGTATACAGAAGCAGACAGCAGAAGACAAAGAAAACTGCAGACAGCAGCGGAGCTGCGAGAGAGGAGGCTTCATCATCAACATCAGCAGCAGCTAATCTGGCTCTTGTGATTCATCTGCAATGCAGATCCTATCAATTTTCTTGCTGTGACAGCAGCCGGCTAGATGCTGATTAAGGAGATTCTGGGGGGCTCTTGGGGGGTAGATGAACAGAAAGAAGGAGAAGCAGCTTGGGGAGAGAACTGGATTAGGCAGGGACAAACTGGAAGGGGGAGTATAATGCCCACAGTGTGTTTCTGGATAAACCATGTAGTGTTCTGGAAAGACATTAGGAAGTCAGGCTAGTTCTTTCTAATCCATCAGCTGTCAATAGCTGGTTTCTTTGAATCCATTCATTGAGAGGTCTGTATTGCCTCCATATTGCTGCCCTGTTACACTGTACACTTATGCTCTATACAAAGCTGTTTACACCAAAGGGCAACCCTTCAACCCTCAAGCTGTTCCAGACCTACTCCCTACAGAACTAAAGCTGCCAGCAGCCCCCCCCCAACAAGACTACAAGCATGATGGGAATTGTAGTTTTACAGCAGCCCCTGGTGTTTATGGTTGCCTATCCCTTGCTTTAAACAATAGAAGATGAAGATACATTTTGATTTGTCACCATGAACAGCTGAAAAGACAAATATTTGGTAGCTACTGCGTACAGGAGGATTAGGTACAAAGCACCCGGTTTTGCATGACTCACTTCAATTTATGGTGGTATTGTGCAACTGATATCATAATGCTTTATACACAGTACTGGAGAAACGCTCAACCCAATGGCAAGCAACACGCTGCCTTCAGCAAAGAAGGAATTCATGAGATTGATCATGTGAAAAATGGAGAAGCAGGGCATGGACTCCAGTTTCAAACATCTCATTACTCACAGTCCAAGATGTTCCTTCCCATCAGTTACTCTCTTTTGGGGTTAATACTCAAGGTATAGGACAATAATTTGTCTCACAACTGACTTCATTACTGAGGGTCAGCAGGGACTTATTTCTCCTCAACTCCTTTTTGAAGGGCACTAATAAAAATTATTTTTGGGAGTTCTTGAAGGGCAACTGGCACCTGAAATTAAACACATAAGGTTCCTCTTCCCTAGGGATACAGAGAACCCACAAAAGTTCACAGTTAGTTGGGCCTTGTGTCTTTTTATGGTCATGGAACTCCATGATATACATACATTATACATGTATAGGATCCATTATCCTGCAACCCGTAATCCAGAAGGCTCCGAATTATGGAAAAGATATCTCCCATAGACTCAATTTAATCCATATAATCCACATTTTTTTAATTTTTTAAAAATGATTTCCTTTTTCTCTGTAATAACAAAACAGTAGCTTGTACTTGATCCAAACTAATATAATTAATCCTTATTGGAAGCAAATCCAGCCTGTTGGAGTTATTTAATGTTTATATGATTTTCTTAAGGTATGAAGATCCGAATTAAGGAAAGATCCGTTATCTGGAATACCCCTGGTCCCAAGCATTCTGGTTTACAGGCCCCATACCTGTAGTATGCTTAGATGTTCCTCTGTGTTATCCATATTCACTCAGGTGTTGGCAGATACCATGATCTATGTGTGTTCAATGAGATCATAAATGTAGAGGTTCAACCCCAATTTGTCCTGTCTTGAGCATTTAAAAGTCACATGTCTATACCATTAAATTCATCATTTGTATGTAGGGCTAACATATTCCTCAACACTCTACACAGAAAATACATGATTCATTGGCCCAGTAAATCTTACAGTACAATCATACATCCCTATTATGTCTAGGGATGCACCGAATCCAGGATTCGGCCAGGATTCGGCCTTTATCAGCAGGATTCGGATTCGGCCGAATCCTTCTGCCTGGCCGAACCGAATCCGAATCCTAATTTGCATATGCAAATTAGGGCCAGGGAGCTAAATCACGTGACTTTTTGGCACAAAACAAGGAAGTAAAAAATGTTTTCCCCTTCCCACCCATAATTTGCAATTTGTATTCAGCCGAATCTTTCGGGAAGGATTCGGGGGTTCGGCCGAATCCAAAATAGTGGATTCGGTGAATCCCTAATTATGTCACACACTCAATATATACAAACATGTTTTTAACAGTACCCTGGCTAAATTCGAACCTAGGACTGAAGCGCCGCAAGACAGCCGTGCTAACCATTCTGCCACCATGCTACCCCCAAGTCATCTGGGATCATGAAAATTAACAGGCAAAGAACAATATTTTAATGAATGATTCTTCAGCTGGTAGTTTTCTTCTTCGTTCCTTGATATAGTGGTGTCTCCCTTGTCCAATATGTCATGCGCAGCATCTTCCTAGATACAGTGCAGTGCATTTTAATTTAGCTGGTGACTTGCTGGCTGTAAATTATGACTAATTAGGAAAGAAGCAGCCAATGTAATTACTGAAGAAGCACAAGCAGGCCAGATTCAACATATTTTCTTAATTAATACAATGTCAAATCACTTACTCCAAGGCATAATTGCCCCTCAGAATTATGTCCTCCCTGCAGTTTGACCTGCTCATGGCTTTTGGAGAGCTTGAGCATCATAACATTTTATTTTCAGTGTGGCTTTGTATATCGTATTATTTCAGTCCTTTGAACATTTACACTGACAGAAGAATCAAACCCTCGGTATAACAAATCGTTTGTTCAGTGTAACAGGCACAATCAAATTGGCTATGGCAAATGGTAACCAACTTTAAGAATTCTTTTTTTGCATTTAAATGTGGCTCAAGGGTAGAAAAGGGATGGGGACTCCTGCCCTATACAATCCAGGGATAGATACACCTTCCTGATTCCTGACTTATAAACTGTCCTTAAAACAATCAATGATTGCTAATGTGCTGGTTCATGGTTGTGAGGTACTGCATATCTCTATATCTCAGAATTCTGGGTTCCTCTATCGCAGGAGTCACCAACCTTTTTTACTTGTGAGTCACATTTAAATGTAGAAAAGAGTTGGAGAGCAACACAAGCCACTATGTGGAATGGTCGCATACAGGAGGCTCTGTTTGGCAGTACACAAGGATTTTATACAACTAAAACTTGCCTCTAAACCAGGAATTCGAAAATAATCACCTGCTTTGAGACCACTGGGAGCAACATCAAAGGGTTTAGTGAGGAACATGTTGTTGGTGCCCTGCATGTTGGGTACCATGCACTGATATTGCCTGAATTAGGGTAAATATACCACATTGTCAGTCCTGTACTAAACACCAAAGGGCTAATCTAATAAAATCCTTAATAATCCATAGCAAATAAGTAATTTCTTACTTTTTGATACTAGCCCTGTAAATACTGCTAGCTGATTGGTTACTAGACCTGGCACAAACTTTGCATGTAGACAAGAAACACTGGCACTCCAGGTAGAAACTTGCAGGGTAACCCCTTGCGGTTTATTTTCATGCGGACTTGAAACGTTTCAGGGCTAACCCTTAGCCCCGAAACTAACCCTTAGCCCCGAAACGTTACACGTCTGCACGAAAATTGATCATTGAGCACCCAGTGATCTGATTGAAGGAGAATTGTGTGTAGCTTTCCTCTGTTTCCTGTATAAACTTTGCATGCCCTATTGTAACTATTTCAGAATTCATATTTGGAACCTGTCTAGACCCTTTGGGGTTGACACTGAAATTAGCTGAGCCGGATATCAAAGTGCTGAAAAATTTAGTGTCCCTTTCTTTCTCTGTATTTATAGTTATTTTTACTGAACTGAAGCAAAAACTCATGTCAATTAAATTCAGATCTGTACATGTTTATGGGAAAATCCAATGGCACTCGCGCACCCCTTGGGGTAGGAGGCTCGACTGCTCTGCCTACACCCTGGCCCCATGATCATAATTACGTTACTGTGTATCTTGAAGAGTCCATCAGCAAAGTTCAGAAAGGTCTAAAGCTGACCATATGTGAAATGAACTTTAATTCTGTCTGGTTTTCAGTACAGGTATAGAGTAATCTTGGAAAATATCCATGGTCTTACTATGAATATCAGCCTGTTTGGAGAAGATTTCATCGTCAAACTTCAACTTTACCAATGTCACTATGTTGGACAGTGCTTGGTCCTTTGCAGTTGAGGAAGTGAGGAACTAGAACTCTGCTTCAACAAGCTAAACAAAAGAAAGGTGTCCATAATATATGGCTGATTGGACAGAGACTGTATAGGACTGTGTGCTGTAAAAAAAACCTTCAGTTTTATTGGAAGGTGTAAAAAAAGATTAACTTTAGGTTTATTGGAAGGTGTAAAAAAAGATTAACTTTAGGTTTACAAAGCAAATAAGCGATGCATGTTGTTCTATTTCAATCAATGTTGGTATTGTTTCGTCTTTTCTTTTCAATTGAAGAACACATTTACAGCGTAATTATTTAACTGTAGCCTTCCCCTTTGCAGGCATTAAATACTGGCAGATTTTCCCAGGGTCTCAAGCCCCAGATGCACATAGTAAAAGTATTAAACATTAACTGAGCCTGGGTATAGGATATCAGCGGAGTCAAACTATTAATTCACAGCTTTAACCGTATCAAATAGTTTCTTGCTGGTGTAAGTCCTTTAAGCGTTTATTACCGTAAACGATATATAACACCAATCTGGTGACTTTTTTTCACCTAATAAAAAAAATTTATTTATATATATATATATATATATATATATATATATATAAATGTATTTTCTGAATTAAATTCAAGTAGCAATTTGTGGACAATGGCACTTTCCCCCCATATTTTTGCCTTAGCAGCAGTTTCTATAGTGCAAATCTAATGTAGGTACAGTATGTGTGTTCCCTTTACATCGGCTTTCTTTGAAATAGCTTAATGGCACACTGCTGTGAGGTATGGGAGGGGGGTCTCACTAAACCGATCCCTTTCTCACAACATGGTCAGTGTGTGGGAAATACTCGGTTACAGTACTGTTTAGTTATGTCACTGCTTCCCTGGATCTATCTAATTGAAATTCTTGGACTTGGCCAGACATTCTGATCTAGAGCTAATCCACGGAGTATTTTTAGTTTTGTTGGAAAGAGATGTTGAAGTGCTCAAGCGTTTTCACTCCCTGGGAAGCATTGGCGTGTGAAGGCGTATTAACCCTTTATGCTCTCTTTTTTTATTGAGGGGAGTCATTATAGGGGAAGATAAAATGGTTTGCCTGTTGCAGGGCTTTCCTTGGATTCTGTTAAGATCTTTCCAACTCTTTCTTGCAGGGACATAACTACAGAGGAAGCAGACCCTGCGGCTGCAGGAAGGCCCAGAAGGTGTAGGGGACCATTGAAGCAATTTCAATATTTATTGGTAAAGCAGTACAATTATGTGGTCTAGTAAGTTCTAGTTATGCCACTGCTTTCTTGGATGCATTACCTTAACTTAATGTCCTGAACAGGTCCAGTTGGACAGACCCGTGCCTAGGGTTGCCACCTGGCTGGTATTTTACTAGCCTAACCTGGCAAGGTCGAAGACGGTAATACAAATTTACCAACAATTGACTGTAAATTTTTAATACCCTTAACAAAAGCCCTTGGCCTGCCCCCAATCCGCTAGTAACTTATCTTTTGGATGGCATCTCAACCCTCCTACTGTCCATCGTGTGCCGTGGCTTCACCAGCACTCAGAAGGCCAGATCAGATGAAGGGGTTTGCCCCCGAAACCTTACATCTTGACAAATAAAGTTGCAGGGGTTTGCGCAACTTGAATTGGCCTTCTGGGTGCTGGTGTTTATACTGTTCCAGATTTTTGAGAGTGGCCAATCTCTCTAGCCAGTGACCGGGCCGACTTGTTGGAGAGGCAGTGTGAAAGTGCGTAATTTGTTTTGCTCACCCCTTTTATGTCACAGCCTGCCCCTTTTACATCACATTCCACCCCTTTTGTTCCGGCCTCCACCATTGGCTGGTAGAAATTTTTTCAAAAGGTAACAACCCTACCTGTGCCCAACCTGAGCCTGCAGACCAGTAACCCAAGCTGCACCCGCCACCCAATATTTACCCCTACCCAGAAGCTCTACACAACCTACACTGCAAATAACTAAACTTCCAACTCCAGACCCCTGAAAATGGAAGTGACGTCATTGTATACTGTTAGTCACATCACTCCGGCACTTAATCATCAGGACAAGGGAAAAAATTGCTGAAATCACATGGGAGGCTGGGAGTGATGAGTCCCTCACCTTAGCCAGGATCCCAGATGAACCACCAGCAGACTGCCCCCACGTTCAGGAATTCTAGATCTTTCTGCCTGACACCTGACTGCCTTGTGGGTATTCTGTGGGTACCTTACCCCATGCAGGACTCCCCATAGAGTTGCCGCCTTTGATCAGTTGACTGACCAGGAGGTGGTCCTGGTGATGTGGGGGGGTGGCACAATGCCATTTAGGGAAGATTTACAAAATTTGTGTGAAGAGTCAAAGTTCGATCGAATTCGATCGAATAACGAACGTACGATTTTTTAAGAGGATCGAATATGCAAATTTGGCATCTTTGATCATCGAATACCAAATATTCAAATTATCGAATAGATCGAATGATCGAATATTCGATCATTCAAGGATCGAAGGATTTAAAATTAAAAATTTCTTCACCAAATTGAACCTACCGAATACCAATAGAAGCCTATGGGAACCCCCCGTGGTTTTATAGAAAGTGAGTTTAGCTGTTGTTTCAAAAATCTCTAAAACCACTAAAATGAGACTGTCAATAAATAGGCCTTGCGTCCATAATATTTTTCAAAACTGAATTTGAAGCAAACATACAGGTTTTTAATCCATATGATTTTTCAACATTTTTTTTTAAATGGATAATGGATCTTTTCATAATTTGGATATTCATACCTTACGTCTACTAGGAAATCATGTAAACATTATATAAACCCAATAGGCGGGTTTTGCTTCCAAGAAGGATTAATTATATCTTAGTTGGGATCAAATACAAGCTACTGTTTTATTATAACAGACAAAAAGGGAATCATTTTTAAAAATGTGGACTATTTGGAGTCTATGGGAGATGGCCATTCTGTAATTCGGAGCTTTCTGGATAACGGGTTTCTGCATAAAGTATCCCATACTCATCTTGGAAAGTATAATGAATGAGGGAAAGAAAATAATTGAAAAATTTATTTTGAGTTTGAATAAATTTGCCTTTACATCTAATAAGTATTTGAAGAACACGTTCTTTATTTCTAGACAAGTTCTTCCCACTTTAGCACTATCCAGTCCGTTGTGTTTTCCCAGTGCTACTTACAAGACTGTGTTCATCATAAATCATGCAAATAAATTCAGTTTTTTTGGGTAATTGAAAAGAAAATAAATTGGATTCTATTTGTCAGGGAAAAGTGCAACAACCCTTTGATGTCAAGAATGAAACAACCAAAATCTATCCATCAGTTCATCTAGGTCAGTTGGTCAATTGATTGGTCTTTGACATTTTCCCTCGTTCAACCAAATATTTTCATGCAACTGGCAGCTAGTTCTTAGGCAAACCACCTTATTAGTGACTTCATTATATTAACTTACTAAGCCAAGAGAATTTGAATTTTTGTTTTTGAATGACTATGAAGATTGTCATTCATCCAGGTCATGGTATGTCATACACAAGTAACTCAAAACAACTGGACTTGCTGAGAAATTTTAATGAAGATGTTTCACTGGTCATCTGGATAGTTGGAAGAGTCTATATGCCGAGAACTCCCCTACACCAGTCAGTTGAACTGAAGAAACGTCTTTATTAAAATTTCTCAGCAAGTCCAGTTGTTTTGAGTTACTTGTGTTTAGATATCTTTTTGAATGTTTCAGAGTTCTTATCTGCTTGTAGGCTTTCTTTGATTGGCTGCATTTTATATCAGAGTTTGTTTAAGTTGAAACCAATATTTGAAAAAGAAAAGTAGTTCTTAGGGTATGAAAAAGAAACATTGGGAAATATCCCTTACGACTTGTTATGCACGACTAATTCAGATCAATCCATAATGGTAATAAATAATTCTGCTCCTATGGTTTTGTGGGTTGATATATGGAATCCCTGGAAAGCATGGGTCATTTTAAATAATGCATTAATCTTCTTAATTCTTTCAGCGCCGGGTACTGTCATCTTCTTTCATCTTACAGGGGTTTCCTCTTGGGCTTGGGCACTCGCTTGAGTGGGTAATAGACTGAAACCTTGGTGGCTTTCAACCCTCATAAAGCTAACATAAATAGTAGTGAACAACTGTGGTTTCTACTAGTCATAGTGACCCAGTACACTTTGCCTTGCAGCACGGGGTTTGATTCTAACTTTGGCAATTCAAGCAAAGAGTTTGTATGTTCTTCCTGGGTTTGTGTGGATTTCTACCAACACTCTGAGGATAAGGGTAATAACATATATATAAATAAATATTTGGTGAACTGATTATGAGTATGGTGTAACAAGCAATGTCTCTATAATAAGTCTCCAACCAGTTGTCAAGCAGCTGCTGAGCTGCTAATCCCAACAGCTTTAAAGGTATAGATATATAGTAGTTTTGCATCTTTGCAAAAAAATGTGTACTTTTATACCTTAACTTCCTGCTTCTCAATAAACACTCACTGGAGGACTAAGATATTCATTTAGCCAACACAATACAACCAATGCAAATATTTCTAAAGTAGGGCAATAACACTAGTTCCATTTATTATTGGTCCCTTTCAAGGCAAGGTTGAATCTCTAGAAAGACATGAGCCAGGGGAAGCCCCCTCCTGTTTCCTACATGCAGAAATTACAGGCAATAGTACCCAATGCTGCACACAAATGATTACAATCCTTGGGACACTGAGGAAGTGCAAAGATTTGCTCCTGCGATGGGCCATGTAATAAGTGCAGTGCAGGAGGCAGGGTGGTATTTACATAACAGGTGCCTGCTGCTGTCCATTGCCCCCGTCCCCTTCCTTTGTGCACATGCGCACATTTTCAGCATCGGGTCTGGAGTAATGGCCATTGGTGCACAGGAAATTTTTTAGAATATTGTTACCGCCTGCAAATTCCCAGTGCTTCCAAAACAATGCGGGTGTGGTTGGGTGGCATGCTAAAATTCTGCCACCTTAAAGGGCACCTGTTGGGGCAAAATTGTACCCCCAACCAAAGGTGGGGCTGATAGAGCCCGCATTCCGGTTGGGGGTACAATTTTGCCCTAACAGGTGCCCTTTAATCCCGGGTCTTTGTGGTCTTTCCACAAATCCACAAAGGACAGGGGGCAAAGGTCATAATCCACCTTGTTTTCTGCACTTGAAAAAGTTGCAAAAGGTCCAAAACCAAGCTCAGAGACCTGCCTTCTCCTAATGAATACAGTGCTGCCTGAGTTAAGCACTGCTGTAGTCATTTTGGGGAGGCACATAACCCCAGCCTCCTACCTGTCCTCTATCCATCCCCTATCTGTCCCTTGACCATTCTCTAACTTGCATGGTGATGACAGGATTCAATTGTACCTGGGCTGCTCATCATAGCTAGACCCTGGGAGCATGTTTGCACCTCACCCGCTCCCTTGTATGCACTTATGTCAAAAGTTACCATGTAGTGATAAAGAATGGCAATTAACCTCTTTATGGACAAATGTAGAGTATCAAAGGGGAAAAACACTGAGTCCTGTTATAATGTGCAGTTATTGCACAGTCGTGTCCGTGGGTGGGTGCAGGTATTATACCTCCCCTGGTGCTGAATGTTTTATTTCCAGTGCATTTGCCTGTCAGATAGGTCTTGTCACCCTAAGCATGAAGTCTTCAATGCAAAACGTTGCTAGAGAACAAGAAAATAATGAGTTCCCTTCTATCTAAAGCCACATATTCATTCCCATATGTGCAGACGTCAGCTTCCTCCCCTTGCAATCCAGAAGGCAGACAGAAATGGAAAAACCTTATATTACTCCTCCTGTAATGTATCTTTCCCCGTCTCAGCCTAAATCCTTGGAATCTGGAGAGAGAGGGAGAATGTAGGGGGGAAACACGTCTTCTAGCAGTGAATGCTTATCCCAGACTCCCAGATTGTGGGTGGTAAAACACTAACCAAGCGGAGACGCTCACAAAATCGGTTATTGAATAATCATTCAGCTCACCCCAAGGAACCTCTTTTCTCTTTCTATGTTGCAACATTTTCCCTTTCTTGGTAACTCCTGTCCTTGGAGAGGAAGGCAGTTAAAGTATTTATCTCCTAGCGCCAGTGTGTTGCTTCACTCAGCTCACACTCTCAATTGCAACACTCCCTTTGTGTCACACCAACTTTAATGCTTTAATGTGTTGTTGCCTTTTCACAAAAGACGAAAGAGGAAATAGCAGTGAAATGTGGTTTGCAGGGAAAGAGAGATACCTCCAGGTCCAGAGGAAACCTGTGGATCTTTTAGTTGCTCTTTAGTTGTCAGCTACTTGTGATGGAGGCTCTAAGATCTTTATCACTTTGCTGTACACATTCTGCCAGGATACCCCCCAACCATAGTTAAATATATGACTGATCACTGAGATGAGTTTATAAAGGGTAAATTCAATTCTCCTTTTTTTCCTCTCTCCCAGATCCTCTTCTGAATCTGCCCCCAATACTACAGTTCTTCCTACTCCGAATGCTAGAACCTGCTAGACTTGTGAAATAGATGTGACCAAAACCTCAATGTAAATGTGAGTGTATAACTTTTTAATAGAAACCTTTATAAAATATTTTTTTCCTCTCTGGAGCTGAAGAAAGTTTTTAAAGAGGATATTTACCGGGGAAATTTGAATACATGCGCTACCCAGAGATTGGGTCTTGTAAGTAGGGCACTGCTGTCAAACTGGTGAAGGTTTTTGGAGTGGAGCGGTGTTGTGGATGCTAAAGGAGAATCATCTTTCTGCACGAATAGGAACTATAGTCACACGCAGGGTGCTAAACAATTTTATATGAACCTACTGCACCATATTAGTTTCTGGCTTCTCTAGGCGCTGGTCCATACTTGTGATTGGGATTTTCTGTGTACAGTGAGGAGACTGTGGAAGGACTGGCAAGAGGAGAGGGAAAAACTTTTAAAGGACAAACTAAACTACTTTGGGAGTGAAAAGTAGCCCTGGCTACTGTGCAACACTTTTGACCAGCCGCACATCCCCCCACACAAGCCCCCCCCCCCCAATAAAATGAAAAACAAACAAACATTGGTGGCCAGAATTCCCAATTAAAGTAAACTAAACAAAAACACATTTTTGGTCAGGGCTCTCCCCCCTGTGGCCAGGGATTTAAAAAAAAAAAAAAAAAGACCATTGGCATTCATTGGAAACTTACCTTTGGCTCCCATTCGCTTTGGCTTCAGCTCCCATTCAGCAGCTTGCCTGAATGGCCCAAAGCCCAGGCCTGGTCAGTAGGTGCACTTGCTCATGATTCATGGGTCAGACTGGGCTGCTGGGACACCTGGAAAAAAACCCAGCTGACCCCACCATTGGTGACCCAATCCCCACCTGCCCTCCACCATTGCTCCGCATTTGGAACCAAAGCCAAATGGGGGTCGAAGTCAAATCATGTCAAAAGTAAGTATAAGGAGTACATGGGGTTGGAGTCAAGAGGCTGACATTGGGTGGGGGCTCCTGGAGTCAAGGAACACCCCAGTTCACCCCTCAGCACAATGGCACTTGGCACAACTATATGGAAGGATTATGTTTGGACACCAGTACCTGTGTTAGTCTGTGCAACATTGGCCTCAATTTTAGTGTAGATGAGCCTTTATAACCCTGTGAGCAATATTTTTCCAGTTCCATTTCCTGGGTGAGTATTTTTTTTTGTCCACTTTGGCTTCATTTACATATTGCAAGGCTTGATGTAGTCCATCAGTTATTACCATTATTACATGTATAAAACATGTCTGTACCAATGGAGGGAACACATGTACACACCAAATGTCCAGAGAGCTCTTGGAAGTGTAAAAGGGATTACTCCATGGGGCTAGTTCAGCGTCAGAATTCTAGACGTAGTTCAACTGCACCCTTCCAGCAGTAGCTGCGCTGAAACAACAGCAGATGATGGGAGTTGTAATGTGACCCACATCGAGAGGAGCTCAGGTTACCCAACCCAACAGGAATCAGGAAGAGCAAGACGCTCAGGCTTCAAACCACAGATAATGATTTTGATTGAATTCCACCTATCTCTGCGGGAGTTCAACCTTATAAACTCCTAGTGACCTACCACACTCCATGCAGAGCAATTTTAAATGCCAACTGAATCATTTGAGGTTATTGGGTGTAATAAGGAGAGAGGTATTATGAGACAATTGACAGTCTGTCAGTGTTAATAGCGCCAATGACATTGATGCTAAAGGCACAGTAACCTCACCATGGGCAGTGCCTCATTAGAAGTGACCGGAAGACACCAGACAATTGCAACAATTAAGAGCCTCATGAGCAGCACGATGCAATTAGTAGAGCTGAGGGTTACGTGCCTGAATGGAATCAGCCAGCCCAGAGAGGATTTGCCTTCCAATTAAGTAATTATAAATCTCTAGGTGTAGACTGTATAATCTTTTCAGCAGATCTTCTTAGTCTCGTGCCAACTAGGCCAGTTAATGCAGGAGCATCTTTATCCTGCCAGTAAATCAGATTTTCCTTTTGACAGTAGCATCTGTCAGCTTTAGGGTGATATCATGATGCACAGAAATATAGGCCTGAGCTTGCTTGCTGAGGATTTGACTGTGTGACATCATGAACACTTCAATGTTCGTGATGATCGATGTAGAGATTTTGGAAAGGATAGTTCCAAAAGCATATCATGCAGGAATGGTGGACTCTGTGTCCCTATAAACAGAGAATTGGACTGGGTGGGGGTCGCTTGTTCTCACCTCCTTTGCTTTTCATTGCCATATCATTGCACCAGTTTTCCTTTAAGCCATAACATTTATGACTAAATTGCATCATTGGCCTTGATTTGTGCCTCTGCCCCTGTTCCTAATCACTGCTTCTCCCCCATTGCACCCATGCCACACCACATTGCTGCCCCACCATCTGCACCTGTTCCATGAGCAGGCCCCTGGCAACTTTTAGCTCCTGGGGAGCCACATGGATAGGCTCAGTCTGCCGCTGTAGTCACCCAAGGAATGCTGAAGAAGCAGACTCTGTGACTGCTGGGGGACCCAGGAGGTTTAGGGTGCCCAATAATGCAATGCAGGACATTTATGGGGGACCTTAAATTATTTTGGTGTGGGGATTTTTCAACCCCTTTCCATTTACACATGCCTTGTATCCAAATGCTGTACATAACAATAACAGATAGATGTGGAATTACTCTCTTTATGAATAATTAGAATGGGGATTGGCTGAATCCGCAAGGTTGGACTGGTGGCACTGGGGACTTATGTGAGATAAGTTTCCTACCTGTACTTGAGAACTATGAATGAAGATATACTCAATCTGTGCAAATGGGAATCTCTAAAATGCAGAGATCTACAGGAGAGAAATATTTTGGAACATGGCACTAGCCTCAATACTTTGGTTTTGGGTACAGATTTGTTCCTATTGACGGCAGTGCTGTGAACCCAGACATCAAGTAATTATCTAGCACCAGTTTATATCCATGTGACTGATTTTGGGGTGTGCATGTTCTATATGATTCATACAGGAGCCTTCTATTCCCCAGCACATTGTTGACTAGCGCCAAACCCAAAACATTGTCCTTTTCTGTCCTGAAAATTTCTGCATAATAAATATGATGAAGACATGGAGTATCTTGGGGGGAAGTTGTTGGGTATTGTTTGACTTATGAGTGAAAGATCTCATTGCAAAAAAAAAGTGCAGCAATTTGCATGTAGAGTATGAATGATGGAAGCCTTTGAAATGAAGTCATCACCAAACTGTAATTTTATTTTGAACTGGCCCCATTTGATTGCCCCAAAATATTGCTCCTCAGATATAGCAGTGTAGTTAACCATGTTACATTGTATGTTGTCTCTCTTGACTCTTTTTACCCTTTACTTGTATATTAGAGGACATTATAGACAAATATCAGGGGACCTTTTTATCCATAAAGAGGATCACCAGAGGCCACCCCTTCAGACTAGAAGAAAAGGACTTTCATTTGGAGCAGAGTAGGTGGTTCTTCACAGTGAGGACAGTGAGGTTGTGGAATGCACTGCCGGGTGATGTTGTGATGCTCATTCTGTTGATGCTTTCAAAAGGGGCTTGGATGATTTCTTGGACAGACATAATATCAAAGGCTATTGTGATACTAAACTCTATAGTTATTATAGATATGGGTACATATAATTTATGTGAAGGTATGGAGAGGTGTGTGAATGGATACTGGGTTTTAATTTTGATTTGGGGCAATGAGACAGTTCACAGTCCATGAGCTTTTCAAAGATCCTACTCTGATTCTTGGTTTTGGTGGAATGTTGGGTAACAAAAGTCATTTTATTGCCAACCACCCATGCAGGCTGTCAGTAAATGATCCACACCAGTTTCTTACCATAGGGTTCCTTACTGCATCACTTACTTAACTGCTGTGATATCTCAATACCATTTCAATAATGTGACAATTGTAAAAACAATACGAGTATAAGGAAAGTATTTCATGACAGGCACCTTTTATTTAACAGTAAAATATATTAATGTAATTACGTAAAACATATCATGTGTTAAGTTGACTAAGTATCCCCCCAAAAAATGTGAAGTGCCATTTAAGTAAGTCATTTGAAAATTTATGGACCTAAATTCAAACGGGAAAAGCCTGCAGGAAGCAAATTTAATATGAACCTCTGAATAGCCGTGTGTTCGCAGAAATACAAACCGTATGTGAAATTCTTTTGAAGTGAAGGGGAAAAAAAAAAAGAAATATATAAAGTTCAGTATTTTAGAAACAGAGATCTGAAACAAAGTGAATTTCAGAAGAAGCTGAATAAACCTTTTCAATGCAGGTGATATCTATACTTCAAAATATTATTTCTTCCAGCCTTCTTTAAGAATCCTTTTATTTATGTGTATTGTGCATTGTTTTTGTAGGCTAGGCTTCCCATCCAAGGGACACAGCTTGAAGCACAGCATGTAAATAATTAACCTATACTAACAACCTAGATAGATGCCTACTTACAGTAGATGTCTTCAGTGTCGGACTGGGACACCAGGGGCCCACCCAAAAAACCTTAGACCAGGGGCCCACCATAAAACCTAAGATCAAGGGCCCACTCTCAGTACTAATATTCTTCATCTCCTCAATCAACCTCTACTCTCCTAGCTTGTTTACTTTACTTTATTCCATCTATTTAGCCTCTTTGTTCTCATAGAAATAGGGAATGGCCATGAAATAGGCCAAAAGTTTAGCAGCATGAGGGCCCACTGACACCTTGGCCCACTAGGGAGTTTTCCTGGTATTCCAGTGGGCCAGTCCGACACTGGATGTCTTTTTGACCAGTGTCATGCTGAAGGGGGAACAACTTCTTTAGTAGACACATATTGTTACATTCTTTGCCTGTAAGAACCTCTACCTATTAGATGAACGCTTCAAAAATGGTCTTACTGTGCAGAAATTGCTCACTATATCCCAGGCTAGGGCAGGGATTTAATAGTACAGAAAGAGATAAAAGATAAAAGATGTGTGGGTCATAGATACAAATAAATCAAGAAATCCTTCTACTTAAAGGAAGGATCTTGGAGGGGTCAAAGGGGACGGGGGAAGCAATCTGAAACTGGCAGTTGAAGACACAAGAGTACTGGTGTTTAATCATTAACGATTCTGACCAGATTGGTCTATGATGTAGATTTCGGTATTAAAACTGTTGGTAACTGGATGGTTGGTCGGATCCAAGCACTAAGAAGGTCTAACCAGAACCTAGAGGAGCCTTTGTTGTGGCAGTGGAACAGCGAGTGCTAGATACCAAAGTGAAGTGGTCTAGATTCTGAAATGACCCATATCGGAACACTGGCATGTGTTCTTGTCCTGCTTGATTACCCTCAATGTGAACCTTCATATCCCACTCTTCTGCTCCCTTTTCTCCACCTATCTCCTAATCCTCAGGTGTTTGAATTAAGCAATCAACCTCCTTTATAAACTTGTTGCAAGCAATTCCCAGTTGCCTGCTTATTGAGCTTCCCAACTTGACCTAGTCTGTTACTCCTTGCCTGAACCCTGCCTTGTTCTTGCTTTGAGTTCCTGTTTAAGTATACAGGAACTTGAAGCAAGAGCAAGGCAGGGTTTGGGCAAGAAGGAGTAACAGACTAGGTCAAGTTGGGGAGGTCAGTAAGCAGGCAACTGAGCCCATGTCCTATTCCCTGAATCCCTCATGGTGATCTCCTGGCAATGACTTTGGCCTGTTAATTGAACTTGCATTTTCTACCACCTGTCCCTGACTTATGTCCTGTTTACTAGACTCAGTCTCTGCCTGCTAATATCCACACGTTGCCTATTTATTCATCTTTGTTCTGTTTTACACCTTTCTTTAATTTTATTAAACTTCACTTTCAGTTAACATGGAGTCTGGAGTTCAACCGTTTATGGCTATACCACGGGTTATCCAACCTTTAGGCTCCCAACCTCCAGCCTCTCCATAGTGACCCTACATAGAAAGCACTTTAAAATCCACAAGGTGGTGACTTGGGTCGTTATAACCTTCAGCCTTTGGACTTCACTTTTGAAGACAGTACAGTATGTGGCTACTGAACTGGCAAAGGGCATGGTAGATTTTAAAAAAGGACAGAGGCAGGTTAAGTGAAACAGAAATTTTTTGAAATACCAAAAAAAAAAAAAAACTTTGATTCTTGATAAACAACCAGATACGCTGGCTATTTTCTATGAAACTAGTGTCTGAACCTAGTGTCAACCTTTAGTATTTAACTTAATTTATTGGATCCTCTGCAATAAGAAGGAACAAATGTTGGTCCAGAGAAGAGTGGGCAGAATATTAGCTGCTGCTTGTGTTAGGTCTCAAGATATTGTGCACTAATAGTATTAGTAATGGCTAGACTTATGGAGCTGAGCAGCCTAAGCTTTACTTAGTTGCATTGGCTTATTACTGCTAGTAACTACCAGCCTTGGGACCGAAGCAAAGACAGAGGTGAGTGTCAGTGTAGTAGAACCCTGTAACTGCTGCAGAGTTTTTCTGGTATCCCAGTGGGTCAGTCCGACATTGACTGTAATCCCTGTCTACTTGGGCACAAGGGTCCCTGTTGGAATGAAATGTTTCTGGGGTTTTCCATAGAGAATGCAGACACTTTTCATTTGTTCTAAGCAATTCAGACATACGCTTGCTAGTTTCCATGCATTGGGAAGGCGACTGTAACAAATCAATGATAATGTTCTTTCATGCATATGGTTCGGTTTTGTAGGCAGAAAACCTCGCCTGGGATATGGGGGGAGCGATGGGTTATGGGTACAATGAATCAAGTGACAGTGAACTGGTAACGGAGTTTATGGGGGGCCCTCCACACAGCCTACACTTCCTAAACACACACGTCTCCTGTATATAAAGGAAACGGCTGTGATAAATGAATTTCACTTGCTTAAAGGAAAACTATACCCCAAAAATGAATTTTTGAGCAATAGATAGTTTATATCAAATCAAGTGACATATTAAAGAATCTTACCATACTGGAATATATATTTAAGTAAATATTGCCCTTTTACATCTCTTGCCTTGAACCACCATTTCATGATGGTCTGTGTGCTGCCTCAGAGATCACCTGACCAGAAAAATTTCAACTCTAACTGTAAAGGGAAGAGGTGTTGAAGCAAAAGACAGAACTCTGTCTGTTAATTGGCTCATGTGACCTAACTTTATAGTTTGTTTGGTATGTTTGTGTGCACCGTTGGATCCTAGGATCCCAGGAGGCTGTCCTTATTTTTTAAAATGGCTATTTTCTATTTATGATTACCCAATGGCACATGTTACTAAAAAAGTATATTATTATGTTAATGGTTTATTTACATGAAACAGGGTTTTACATACGAATTGTTTTATGCAATATCTGTTTATAGAGACCTACATTGTTCGGGGGGTATAGTTTTCCTTTAACAGCAGCCTACCGACTGTATATCATAGTCTGTCTGACTACGAGACTGGAATATGCAAAGGGGGCCTGAATAGAAAGATGCGTACAGGTATGGGATCCGTTATTCGGAAACCTGTTGTCCAGAAAGTTCACAATCACAGGAAGACCATACACTCTTATTTTAACGGAATAATTGAAATATTTAAAAAGGATTTCCTTGTTCTCTGTAATAATTAAAACAATAGCTTGTACTTGATCCCAACTAAACTATAATGAATCCTTATTGGAGGAAAAAACATACCTATGTGGTTTATTTAATGTAAAATACATTTTTTTAAAGTAGATTTTAATTGTGGAGATCCACATTACAGAATTCCCCTTATCTGGAAAACGCCAGGTCCCAAGCATTCTGGATAACATGTCTCATACCCAACAGTAAATATGGAGCCTTGCAGAACATTTGTTTTTTAGGTAACGCTAGTGACCCCCCCATTTGAAAGATATAAAAGTCAGAAGAAGAAGGTTTCTCAGAAGAAATAAGAAGCTAAGCACCTAAAACCTGCCAGGCTTTTTATGTTTTTTTTTTGTGGAAAAACCCAAGATATTTGGATGCAGAAACCGCACATGATTTTAGGAACCAATTACTTGAGCCCAGAGGCTCAAGTATTAATAGTAGAAAATTTGATGAGAATCGCACACACCGATTGTATTGCAGGTGGGGAGCAACCCCTATTTATTATGACCACCTGTGCATCAACGTTTCGGGGGGGATTCACGAAACGTTGATGCACAGGTGGTCATAATAAATAGGGGTTGCTCCCCACCTGCAATACAATCGGTGTGTGCGATTCTCATCAAATTTTCTACTTGTATTGTATGGTTGCCGGCCGTCTTGAGTGATCAGCACCGCTGAAGCAGGGTCATCAAGTGAAAGGTGAGAGGTGCGGTTCAACTACATACTGAATTTCAAGTATTAATAGATCAGACCCTTGAAGATACATAGACATATAGCGTGTCTCTGATAGGTTGGTTCATTTACTAAAAATGGGGTAAGGAGCAAAATACAAACCAATGGGTGTTTTTTTTTGTATTCTGCAACTCAACACAACTTCATTTGTGACATGCAAGTCTTTGGACTTGATGTGAGCCTCATTCTGTATGTAGAACTGCCTGGGATCCGTGTTGCATACAGAAGGAAACAGAGTCGGGTTGCACATGGGTGTCCCCTAGAGCTCCCCTAACTAGTGATGGGCGAAACGGCCGCGTTTCGCTTCGCCGAAAAATTCGCGAATTTCCAGAGAAATTTGCGAATTGCGAAAAATTCGCGAAACGAGTCGAGTCGTTTTCGGCGCGCGTCTCGCCGTTTTCGGCGCGTCGCGTCAGAAACGCCGCGCGACTCATTTTTGGCGGCAAATTTTTTCCGCGAATTTTTCCTGCCGTTTCGTGAATTTATTCGCCAGCGGCGAATCGCGGGAATTCGCCGCGAATTCGCCCCTGGCGAATAAATTCGCCCATCACTACCCCTAACTTGTGTTGGATTCAGGACATGGCAGACATTAATTATGGATCATATTTCTGCCTGTGGGCCCTCTGCATAAAACCACTGGATTTTAATCTGGAATAAGGGTCCACCTGCCAATGGTAGAGGTGCAAAGTCATCTGTGTATTGGATCCAGTACTTGTATAAGAGTCGTTGGTCCTTTAAGTTAAATGGATACTGCCATGGGAAAATGTTTTTTTTCAAAATGCATCAGTTATTAGTGCTGCTCCAGCAGAATTCTGCACTGAAATCCAGTTCTCAAAAGAGCAAACAGATTTTTTTAATATTTCATTTTGAAATCTGACATGGGGCTAGACATATTGTCAATATCCCAGCTGCCCCTGATCATGTGACTTTGCTCTGATAATCTTCAGTCACTCTTTAATGATGTACTGCAAGTTGGAGTGATATTACACACCCTCCCTTCCTCCCCCCCCAGCAGCCTAACAACAGAACAATGAGAAGGTAACCAGATAACAGCTCCCTAACACAAGATAACAGCTGCCTGGTAGATCTAAGAACAGCTCTCAATAGTAAAAACCGATATCCCATTGTGACTTCTTCAGTTACATAGAGAAGGAAAAACAACAGCCTGCCAGAGAGCAGTTCCCTCCTGCTGGCACAAGTCACCTGACTAGGGGCTGCTGGGAAATTGACAAAATGTCTAGCCCCATGTCAGATTTCAAAATTTTAAATATATATGCAGTATAGAATGTTTACCAATGTACTGTAGATAGGGGAGTTTGTTGGGAGGTATCTCTTACCAAGAAACACTAATTTAAAAGGCAACAGGTGTTACACTAAACACACAAGGAACATATGAGCTGTTAAATAATACAGCACAATGGTTATTTATCTCCCTCCGGCACAATGTAGAAAATCAGAGAATTCTAACACTATTAAAGGGATCCTGTCATGGGAAAAAAAAATTCAAAATGCATCAGTTAATAGTGCTGTTCCAGAAGAATTCTGCACTGAAATCCATTTCTCAAAAGAGCAAACAGATTTTTTTATATTTCATTTTGAAATCTGACATGGGGCTAGACATATTGTAAATTTCCTAGCTGCCCCAAGTCATGTGACTTGTGCTCTGATAAACTTCAGTCACTCTTTACTGCTGTACTGCAAGTTGGAGTGATATCACCTCCTCCCTTTCCCCCACCCAGCAGCCTAACAAAAGAACAATGAGAAGGTAACAAGATAACAGGTCCCTACAAAAGATAACAGCTGCCTGGTAGATCTAAGAACAGCACTCAATAGTAAAAACCCATGTCCGATTGCGTTCCATGAGAAGGAAGGAAACAACAGCCTGCCAGAAAGCAGTTCCCTCCTAAAGTGCTGGCACAAGTCACATGGCCAGGGGCTGCTGGGAAATTGACAAAATGGCTAGCCCCATGTCAGATTTCAAAACTGAATATAAAAAAATCTGTTTGCTCTTTTGAGAAATGGATTTCAGTGCAGAATTCTGCTGGAGCAGCACTATTAAATGATGTGGTTTTTAAAAAAAAAAGTTTTCTCGTGACAGTTTCCCTTTAATTGAGACAAAGTATAAGACAAGAGGATGCCGAAATACAGAAAGAACTGAGATTGTTGCTTGTTTCACGGAAACCACTTAAAGTAATCCCTGGAGTCTATCCATGGGGCTTGAATATCTAATGGCTTCTATAATGACATATGATAAGAGCCGAATATTCTTTTATTCTTTCAAAAACGGCTGGAAACGTACAACCCTAATGGCTCAGAGACTGACAGCTGTAAAACTCAATTGACTGAATAAATAACTTCCTCCCGCCTTTAACCAAACCGAGGTCTGTAATTTCTGAAAAAGGGCAGGAATAAATAAATATCCCTGAAATGCTATTCATAAAACACTTTGGCGCTTAACACTGATTGGGTGAAATAGCTCCCAGGCCTATTTGTTTTCACTGAGCATGACATGATTTATATAATACGGACCATGCCTATATGTTAATACGATATGCCTATAAACCCTTTATGGTGAGAATAGGCTCAGGAAGCCCACTCTTTAAGGGTTCCCAGAATTAGATTTCATTTAGTGGAAGTGCAACACTGCTACCGTATCAGTATTTTATTGTGGGAAAAAGTCGGGACATTTTTTTTCCTATCATAAAGCACTGAGATTTTTTTTGGTTTTAGGTACCCTTACTGCCACCCCTTCCCTCCCAATGTAATCAAAGATAATGGGGGTCATTTATAAACTTCGCGCAGGGCAGATTGGTTCGCAGAGTGAATATATTTGCCCTGCGCCTGGTTATATTTATGAAGCTGAATAAGAGTGAGCAAACAGATTTGCGAATTTGTTTTTCACATTGCGAATGTCTATAGGAGCTTTTTAAATATGGCAAAGATCACAAATTGCGAACGCTGTGCGCCACAACTCTGGTGGCGGAGAAAATATTTGCAAAACTGTTTCGCAAATTGCGAATTTAAGTTACTGTTAATGCTATTTTCGCGCAAAACAACCTCGCAAAGTGCGTGCACTCATGCAAAGACCTGTCTTGTTTGCGAGTTGTTTGCGAAAATTCATTCACAATGCGAATTCGCAAAAACCGGAAAGACGGGCACAGTAGTGCAATATTGTAGCTTTCAGGGAAAAGCATGGGCAAAACTACCATTTGCGAACAAATATGCACTGCGCGAACTTTATAAATGACCCCCAATGAGCTCTTTATAAGCAAGCCCCCAGCACCAGTCTGTGTCTCCAGCTAATAAATAAGCACTGCTTCATAATATTCTTTACCTGGCTTTTGCTGCACCCACAATTGTTGTGAAGAAGCAGGATCTTTAGAAGTACTTTCATCCTGTTCAATACGTACAGAGAAGTGATGGACAGATGTTGGAGCCAAAACATTGTAGAGGTCCACCTGAAAGGACTTCTTCTGCCGTAGACATGCCGCTTTCCATTCATTAGAAGCAGAAACAACGACAGAAAGGGGAGTTTTGTCAATTGCTATAAGTGTTTCCATGTGCCCTAGCCCTAAATATACTGTTAAAAAAATGGCAGCATCCATACTGCCCACCTCTACCTGAAATACAATGGTTCAACCCTCATAGAACAAGACATATCTGTTCAATCAAACCAACACATATTTAATCAAACCGGTTGCCACTTCAGTCGCTGGGTGATCAAGTGGAGTGATCTTTGGGAGCTATCAATGGTCTATGGCTGCAGGTCATTTTTAATAAACAAGATACATTCCATCATTGACACTTGATTACAGAAGTCATATCCATAAAAAAATGGGTTATGACGTGAAGATGTTACCATTTGTACTATTAATGACACAGAGATAGTTTTACAAGCATTTCTATTTAAAATCATTCAAATGTATCCTATCTATGAGGAGGGTGCTGCCTTCAACTAAAATTTAGTCTCTTGACAAAGCATCATTGGCAAATCACCAGGATAATGTGAGGAATTCCATACCTGATGGTCTAGTGGGGGGACAGCAGGGACACCTACTGTCCCCAAGGTGGGGACGCCTGCCGTGAGCTGCTGCGGCTCCGTCGTACAGCTCCTCTCCTGCCGGTCTGGGTTCCTAGTGCGCGCGCACTTCCTGCTTCTTAAAGGGCAAGGCTAGAAATGCTGTATTTTGTATACTAAACATAAACATGAACTTACTGCACCACAAGCCTAATCAAACAAATGATTTATGCTTTCAAAGTTGGCCACAGGGGGCTGTCATCTTGTAACTTTGTTATACATCTTTGCAAGACCAAGACTGTGCACATGCTCAGTGTGATCTGGGCTTCTTAGAGATCATCATAAATAATCAAAAAACAAAGCTGCTTGAGTTCTGCATGGCTGGTAAGTAAGCATCATTCTATTTTACACTTTCCTTTTAATAACTGTCATGCCCCTTTGCTTGCCAGAACTCCTCGCCTTGCTCCTCTCGATAAACTGAGGGCTCCTCCCGAAGCCAAAGGTGGTCACACTACTGGTGAAGCCGAGATCAGGGAGCTTGGCATCTGTTCTGGTTTAGGGTGCCGACCGTGACAGATGCTTTTCTGAAATACCTAAAAAAAATGCTGCCTCTGTGGCTTCAGCCATAATTATTCCCTATTTCATTTCTGGTGGGATGGCTTTCTTTTTGAGGTATGGGCATTGCCATTTATTGTAGAAACCTATTTAAAAATTCTATTATGGAATTTTATAACTGCATTTCACTTGAGCAACGCAAAGATTTTCAGAAGTGCCATGCAACTGAAGAGAACCTTACATGGGTTACAAAATGTGATTATCAAATTGTTTAAATTCAAATCCCATCCTACTGGTCTACAGCTCTCTTAGCTCATCATACACAGATACAAAGCGATATCAAGTATAGATATCAGTGAATCAGCCATCGTTCCTAGAATATAGGCAACAAATACATATTCACCCCCACATCTTACCCTTCTTCACCTTCAAGCTGGGTTTTCAGGTGTATTTAGGAGAACAACTTTCTCCACAATTCTCATCCAAATTGATCTTCAGGCTGAACCCTCCAGCCACTGCTCTGGGTGGTCAGCCCCAGAGATTGGGAACCACTGCTCTTAGTGATGCACCCAAGTTCTTAGTGAGTTAAAGCTGGAACCGGAGCTTCCTAACTAAATCAATCAGGTTTTCTCCAGCTTTCTTAAAGATCATTATGGTGCACCTGTTGAGCACAGTTTAAGATGCTTTTTGAGGCCTAACAAGGTATATATTTATTTAATATTGAGAAAATAGTCTCCTATATTAAGGTGTATCCAGGGCAGGGAATTTAAGCATTTATATTACCCATCACTGCTTAGAAAACCAAAGACGAGCTTTGGCTCCCAGTAACCTACTATCAAGCATTGCTGTACGAATAAATGGTTTAGCGAATTTGCCAAATCTTATTTGTACATGTTAAAAATGTAGACTTTTGGGGGATTTTGAAGACAAGAGCATGAAACCAGTTTTGGTGATATATATACTGTATCCTTGAAAAAGGCCCCAAGGGGGGCCGAAACGTTGGACACATAATTTCATGCCAATAAAAGTGATTTGATTCACAGAACGTGTGCAGTTCTATATGATTCTCTACATTACCAAAACTTTGAACTAGCACCCAGCACTAAGCATAAGAAATCCGGATTGGAGTGCGTTTGCTCAAAGGAATATTTATTTATTTTATATTATTATTTTGGCAGATGCACAGGAAAGGAGGAAATAAAAGCTTGATGTGATATGTAGACAGCTTATTTGGTATAAGTCACATTCAAAGATGCACCAGGAGAAGACTCTTTCGTAGCTGGAAAATCATCCAGCAGTTATTCTAAGAATGTGGTTTCCTATCCAAAGAAGCTGATCCAGTTTCATTTCTGGTGGTTCAGTTCCCACTGTCATCACTCTAGCAGTGCCGGTTACTATAGTGAGTGAGAAAGTGTCTTGCTTGGTTTGGCAGAACTATACAAAAGGTTGTCTGTCTCAAGTTATTTGGCAGGGATCCCTGTGGTATGTGATAAGATGTAGCGGTGCGCTCAGTCATTGCAGAATGGATTCCATGGCCACGTCACTCGTAGGGTACAGCCTGTAAAACCCCCCAGAAACCCTCTCTTTAAAAGAAAACTATGGCAATATTTTCATTTTCCTAATATGTTACAACAGCTGCTCAGTGTTTCCCTATATGGTTCCCACACCTGTTCTTTGAGGTCAAGCATAAAATATCTACATTTGGTGCCAGTATTCCCTTGTCAGGAAATCGGATACTTGCATGAAACAAAGTTTGCTTTTGAGATCATATTAAAAGGAAAAAAAAGCCAAAGGATTTAAAATGTCTTCACCAGTTTGGCACTGCTCATGCGTTACTTATGCAATAGACATGTAATATCCGTGTTTAGTGTCATCAACAAGGATCTGTAATGCTCTGGGCCTGATCATTGTCTCACACAGCATTAAGTAACATGTCTCTGTGTGTCTAACCTCATGGACAAAATATTATAATACGAAGACTTTATAGAATGGGAAGGTACATACTTTCTGTGATTATAGCAGGACTCCTAGAAAGATGATAAATGGGCCTTACACTATTTAGTATTGCCAAAGAGAATGTGTCCATGGAGCTTTTAGGAGCAAAACAATGGCAGCAGGAAGTCCTATATCATTCCAAGGTTTGCCCAGCAGATTATATCTCATGTTTCTCTAACCTTATTTTGCCCTGGTTCTTTCAGAAAACTATTGGTAACTATTCTCAGTCTTTATTGGACCGTTTGCCAGACACTCACTTATCTTTCCACTCAAATGTATACTTATCTGCTGGCTTCTTGATAAACCCAAGAGTTTCATTGACATAGATGGAAGATGGAAACTAGAATCATCTCCTTGAGATGGTTCCTGGCAGAATCTGATTGAATTCATTTTACCATTTCAATAAACACCAACATTCTAAGGCTGAGGCCAGACGGGGAGATTCGGGGGAAATTTGTCGCCTGGCGACTTCTCGCCGCGACTTATCGCCCCCGAACCTCCCCGAATAGCCAGGGACACGCGCGCACCGGCGATGCTTGAAAACGCCGGCGCGTGTTTACACGGAGCGGCGCGATTTTTTAAATCGCTCCAAGTTGCCTCGCGATAAGTCGCGGCGAGAAGTCGCCAGGCGACAAATTTCCCCCGAATCTCCCCATCTGGCCTAGCCCTTATGGATGGATGGATGGATAATGATCGTTGAAAAATCAGCCCCCTTAGGTCTCGTTTTGGCCGCAACTGTGGCTGCGCAATAATAAATAAATAATAATTTAAGGTACTTGCAGATGCTGCTTTCACTTTCCTATAGATGCGCTTGGCACCAGTGTGTCCTTCCAATCTCCTTTTGTAAAGTAACAATTGAACTTATTAACACATGGATAATTGCATTTGTTTTGGCATTAGAGGCAATTGTTTTCAACCACAATGATGTTGGAATTATGGTTTAAAAAACTGCATTAAAAAAGGTAACTGGAAATGCCCTTCACTCACCTGTAATGCTCAGCTAACTATTTGCCACAGAGATGCACCAAATCCAGGATTTGATTGGGGATTTGGCCAGGATTCTGTCTTTTTTTAACAGGATTCAGCCATATCCAAGTGCCTGGTTAAACTGAACGCAAATCCTTAAAGGACCAGAAACATCAAAAATGAAATTGTTTTAAAGTAATAAAAATATAATGCAGTGTTGCCCTGCACTAGAAAAACTGATGTGTTAGCTTCAGCAACACTACTATTGTTTATATTAATAAGCTGCTATGTAGCAACGGGGGGCCGCTATTCAAAGGAGAAAAATTACACAGCAGATAATCTCTGCAGAACATAATGGTGTTATCTGTCATCCACTATTTAAACTGTGCCATATAGCCTTTTTTTCAGTTTCCACCATTGCTTGTTTATATGAACTAGAGTAGTGTTTCTGAAGCAAAAACACCAGTTTTACCAGTGCAGGGCAACAGTAAAACAGACAGTAATATTTTCATTACTTTAAAACACTTTAATTTTTTAGTGTAGATGTTCCTTTAAAAAAATCACATGACTTTTTGTGACACAAACAAGGGAATTGTGTTTTTTTTGTATAGTTCCTAGAACATGCACATGCATATTCACCCTCACCTCTCACCCTTATCGGCTTTCAAGTTGGGTTTTCAGGTGTATCTAGGAGAGCATCTGGCCTTTCTCCACAATTCTCATCCTGTCGGCCCTGATCTTTTTAACTTTTCCTTTTTGCATATACAATATTACAATGCAGATTTGGTTCAGAATTTCCCTCAATCTTTCATAAAAGAGTCAGGATATAGCCTGCATCTGAAAACAATGGATTTCGTTCATCCCTCATTAGCAAACAATGTTAGTCAGAGGGAATTCAATAGCCAATAGCATTTGTGAAAGCAAATTTGGAATGCGAGAGTCCATTTTTTGGGACCCGACCCGTACCCGCAACCTGCAATCCGCAACCCGGACCCGCGACCCGCATTCTTACCCGCTTGGACCCGCGACCCGACTCGTACCCGCAACCCTAGATCCGCAACCCGGACCCGCAACCCGCTGACCATCAAGAATCAGGAAGTGCTGTCATTGTAAACCGGAAGTGACATCATCGGAAGTAGCCGTGACCAGAAAAAAAGGAGTAAAACAGGAAGTGCTGTCAATTTAAACCGGATGTGACATCATCAGAAGTAGAAATGCTGAGAAAAAGGAGTACAAATCGCTATAGCGAGGATCCGCGACCCGACCCTCAACCCGCCAACCTGCAGAACCACCGGCCCGCTTCTATATTCGCACCCAGAAATTCTACGAGCAACCTGCAGGGTCCCGCCGGATTTTGCGGGTATCCGCCCCGCTGCAGGACTCTAATGCAAAGTGCAATTTTGGACTCAATGCATGTTTTTAGCAGTGTGTCAGCAGCTTCTTGAGTCACACTTGTGCTGGTTCATCAGAGCTCACTGGATGCTTGGTGCAACTATATGAATGTGCCAGGAGCATTTATAATTTATAACATCTCAGATTCTAAATAAAACCTATTTGTGAAACAGATTTGTTAAACACCCTGTGCCGATGCCGGATCTCATTTAAACATACAGCCTGTTATATATGTATAGTTACTGTATATCTTAATGATCAAGAGCAGAAGGATTGGTGTTGGATACCTGCTGAGTGTCTGAGTTCTGTAATATTGCATTCTCTTCTGTATTATGTTCTGCCTGGAGGGACCCAGTCTCGTCTCCTTTATAGACTCGCGTGAATATAAATAAGATGACAAGGCACAATTCAAAGCATCACGTGTGTCTCTCTGACATCTTTTTTAATGTGCGGGTGATTAATAAAGAACATCATTGGATGGGACGGTTCCTCTTTTATGTACGTGTCACCCTACTCAACAAGGGCTATGAAAAAAAAAGAAAAACATCTGAAAAAGCAAAATGACCTGTGATTAAATTGCCTGAGATGCATTTGCTGAGCTTCCTTATTCTTTAAGTGACCATCAACAGAGGCTGTCGCCATTTTAATTTCATCACATGACTTGTACCCTGAAACGGAATCTGATAAGAAGACAGCTTGATTGCTCGCCTTTTTACAGCCTTAGAATAAATGGCTTCATTGTTGTCAAGCAACCATCCATGTGGATTTTTGATCGCTCATCAATGCAAGCTATGATACAGATGAGGGATTCGCATCAGCTTAGTTGGTTTTGGTGCCTCTGTAATAAAATGTAAATTGATTTTTTTTGTAAAGAAACGTGCAAGGCTGGGTTAAGAAAACAAAGACATGATAATAGCTGGGAGACAGAAAAGCAACACCTTTGATATAATGACATTTATTTAGCCTAGGGGTGTCCAAACTTTTTGCAATGAGGGCCGGATTTGATCAAGTGAAAATATGTGGGGGCCGACCATTCAGAGCTGAACTCCACGGACGATTTGTGCTGAGCATAAACACATGAGTCCTTGAAGTTCAGCCCTTAGCCTGACATTCTTTGAACCATTATTATTTAAATGGCATGCTGCTGTTAATCAGCTGTGTGTGTGGGGGGGCTATGGAAGGTACAATATATTTGCCCATATCACCTTGTGTGTTGCCCTCATTCGTAATTAATGAGGAAAAACAATACTGAATGCAAATTAATATATGTGAAGCCCTGGAATCTAGGTTGAGACAAATACAGTTTTAATCTGGTGTTTAAACTAAAGAAAAAATCAGGCAAAATGTTACACAAAATATCCCCTTTAAATAGACTTATTATTTTTTTATTATTACTAACTGGGCAATAGGTAGAGTCCCCCTCCTACTATATCCTTTGTGACATGATGTTTCCTCAGGAACTGAGCATTTCAAGCTGGGCCGCATTCACATCCATCCTGGGCCGCAGTTTGGACACCCCTGCTCTATACCATCCTACAATGTTCTGTGGTTATGTGCTCAGTGTTATAAAAGTTTAACATATAATTATATCCTGATTTTAAACCTGCACCTGTTCTTGTAGGATGTTCTTAATGGGAATGATCGTAGTAGATAATAACAAATTGACCTATGTAGAGTAGCATCTGCATGTAACCAGATATAAAAAAAATATTTCATTATTATTATTATTATTTATTGATTTCCTCTCCATTGGAACATACACTTTAAAGGGACACTGTCATGAGAAAAAATTTCTGCACTGAAATCCATTTCTCAAAAGAGCAGATTTTTTTATATTTTATTTTGAAATCTGACATGAGGCTAGACATATTGTCATTTTCACAGCTGCCCAAGTCATGTGACTTGTGCTCTGATAAACTTCCGTCACTCTTTACTGCTGTACTGCAAGTTGGAGTGATATCACCCCCTCCCTTTTCCCCCAGCAGCCTAACAACAGAACAATGGGAAGGTAACCAGACAGCAGCTCCCTAACACAAGAAAACAACTGCCTGGTAGATCTAAGTCACAAGTCACATGACCAGAGGCAGCTGGGAAATTGACAAAATGTCTAGCCCCATGTCAGATTTCAAAATTTAATATAAAAAAAAAATCTGTTTGCAGACTTCTGCTGGAGTAGCACTATTAACTGATGTGTTTTGAAAAAACATGTTTTTCCATGATAGTATCCCTTTAATATCCGAGCCGCAGACACATACCTAGGTAAAGTTCCTCAAAAGTCAACAAACCTGCCAGTATATAGGGGAAACCAGTGTAAACACATACAACCCATACAGACCATGCAATGACCTGCTAGTATCTAATCCTTGTGCCGCTCTACAATCATCCATATTTGCTATGTTCAGTTGAATTTAGACTGAGAACTCTTTGATGGGTACTTTCCATCCCAACATTCCCAACTGGAACATTAAAATGTTCAGTTACCCCTCACGCATGCCCCACAGTGTACCCTAATACCTATACCTGAACTGCGAATATAAACCTCTCCACTTACATTCTAGAGAAAAGAAATCACTAACATGATTGTCCTCAAAAATACAGGGCTGTACATCAATTTTATCAGGAGCCAATGAAACTGCCTGTTGTGTTTAGGAGGAGGACAGACGTGTACCAACTTAAGAATGGGGGCAATTTAATGACATCTTGCTAATGGTGCCCAGGATGGAATTCAGCCTAGGCAGATGTAGGCAGACCACAAAGGCATCATATTGGGTGCTTGACTGGGCTACTGGGTGAGACATTTCAGCAGCTCTATGAGCAGCGGCAAGCTTCTAGGCACTGTTGCCTATTCTAATTTTTCCAGAAGCACTTTGGACATACAGAAGATTTGCCAGCTCTTTAGAGCCTAATCTACAATGCAGTGAATGAAAACGCTCCTGAGAAGGTGGGGGGGGGGGGGGGGGGGGGGGGGGGGGGGGTGTGAAAGGACTAGATGCAGGACTAGAAGTGCTGAATCAGAAATCCAGACATGGGTAGGAAGGGGGCCTAAGGGTGCCAAATCCAGCCCTGTCTAGGAACCCAGTGCAGCAAGACAGTAAAGCTGACACTGTACCAGCATGATGACAACTATACATTTATTTTGTATTTTCATTTTGTAATTATCCAATGTAATTACTGATATTTTCCTTCCACCACCATCTTTATCAAGGTTTTACTAGCTTATCCTCTCATGCCTAAACTGCCATTGGGCCTGAATGCCTACTCGTAGCCACCTTATCACCTCCCTATCTTGTGGCAAGAATCCAGAAGGCATCATGGTTCAGCAGCCAAGATAGCATGGTTTCATGCCACCAAAGCCCTAATGGAGCTCTTCCTACAAAGACCCTCCCTGGTTTTGTCTGAATAGGTATACCCCAATAGTAAGAATAATTCTGAAGTTATACTCCAGAAGACCTTCATTATTCTACCATCCCTGCCCAGTTTAGATACATTTCATTTTAAATATTTGTATATTTAAATGAAGCTGTGGCTTTTTGGTGGAATTTAGAAGTCCTTGTGGGTGGTGGAAAAGCTTACAAAGGGTTACTATCCATGATCACCACCTTCAACTGTCTACTCTGTACTTTGTGTTAGCACATCATCAACGACTCCCAGCTTCACTGCACACTGTTCCTAAGGCTACTATTTAAACCATGCTAGAGTGAATAGGTGAGCGGCGCTTGCAGAAAAAGTAGAAGAACCAACATGTGAAATGGCATTAGAGTGGATTTTTTTTGGTGAGGCGGAAGCATTGATTAAACATTATAACACACAACAGATCACTCATTATTTCCCTTTCAGTGGTGTGAGAACGGTAGTGCTGATAGCGCTTTAGGTAGCTGGTGGGAGAGAAAGAGAAGTGACAGGCTAACAGTTCACTTCCATCCAATTAACAGACCTGGAGATCAAAGTCAAAGTCCCCTCCACACTGCAGGCTGCGTGAATGAATTAAAGAAGAGAACAAATCCAGTTGTTTCTTGGGCCCCCTTTTTTCTCCCCCATTCATGAGGCCTGGGTTAGAAGACTTTTAATAAGATGTTTGAGGTTAAAAGGTTTTAGGTTCCTCGGAGGGAGAACAAGAGAAACGCCTGATAATTTCAGCATGTGCAATATCTGCAATGCACTGAGGCGTGGCTCGATATGAGTCCAATTACTTAAAAAATAAAGAACAAAGGAAGGCAAAGTTGTTAAAATGTAGGTAGAAAGGGTGAATAAAAACATAATTTATTTTGGAAAAAAAAAGGACATTTCTCCTCTTTCGCTATCATTTACCATTGGATGCTTTTTTGTGCTTTAAAGTAGCAATGTACATCAGTGTTTCACATACAAATAAACTGCTTGCTTTAACCTGGAAGGGACCATAGATAACACAGGAAGGCTAGGGACCTAATTGAACAGCATAGTACCTTGCCTTAGTAGTGGTCCTATATTGGGTACACAAACACACGACCCCCCAAGGTCACTATTATCAAATTTATATATTTTTTTATTTGAAATCAAGCAGCAGAGCTCACAGGAACTGAAACAGACACTGTTTTAACACATAAACTCTGCACACATTTTTTAATGTCCTGCTCAGAACTTAATTCAAGACAACAAAGCTGTAAAGTTCCAATGCTAACGTTTGTGCCATGGAACAAGGCAAAACAGATGGCTAAAGGAAATAAAAATTACCATACATTGGTGTTGATCTAAGTGTGTCCTAAACATTTATATGTAAGCAACATTCAGATGAAAAATATTTCTGGGTGGGGCAAAATAAGTGATTGGCTGTTTGGAGCCCCTATGTTAGCCTACAGGAGCCTCGGTTTGGCAATATACCTGGTATGTATGCAACCAAATCTTGTATGCTTGACAAAGGAGGCAACCCCGAAACGTTGCACCGCAATTTGCAATAAACACATTTGTGTTTGATAAGTCCTGTGTGCCTTTGGATTTCTTTGTGTGCAACCAAATCTTGCCTCCAAGCCAGGAATTCAAAAATATGCACCTACTTTTGAGGCCACTGAGAGCATCCAAGGTTTTGGTGAGCAACACGTTGCTCACAAGGCACCGGTTGAACCCCACTGATCTAAGGTGGGGGGTAGACTGATGGTTTTCAGCTTATAAGATTTACCGCCATTCAATATTACTACATTTGTCATAGTTCTGCACTATACGTAGGGATGACTTTCCCTGCTTTCAAAAAATTCAGTTCATATTAAATTGAGTGAAACCATAACATTGTACTTTCCTACAGTAAGAATGAGTGGTAAAACTAGCTCAGTACCTGCTAGACTTGCTGTGGTTCTGGCATCTTCCAATCTTTATAGGACAGAGGTCAATTGGCTTTCTCATTTAAAAAATAAACACAAAAAACTTGGTCAGGGTTATCACATGATATGGTTGGCAATTTTGTTGATGTCATTGATATCATAGACTGTAATTTTCAGTATTATGGTCTAAGAATGCAAATACACTTTTATCAAGTAGGAAATCATTAAAAAATAACACTAAGGGTCAAATTTCTTAAAACTGAACATGCTGTTTTTTATGATATTCAAGAAAATTGCTGCAAAAAATGTGATCATTAAAGTCGAGTCTTCAGGGCAAAAAAGTGAAAAAAAGTAGAGTTTTAGGAAATAGGCCCACCCATGTCATAATTTATTCATAAATACATTGATTATGTAACTGAAATCTGTCAGGTCTCTACAGAAGTCAATGTGAAATGTATTTTCAACATCAACAAGCTATTATGTAATTTCTATTTTTTTTGTTGAATTTGTAAAAATTAATTGAACACTTTTCATGGTGATTGGTTTATTTTGCAACTGTGGCTTCACACTTTTTTTTTTTTAGCATGCTAGAAAACAGAAAAGTGCAACTGCAACTGCAAAAGTAAATTAAACAAAGATTTGTCCAAAATGTAAAACTGTTTTTGTTGTCTGCAGAATTGCACATATTTTATTCTATCCCTACACTCTAATAGTAATACAGTCTTTTGAACAAAAGAATATTCCAGAAGCACTCTATTTATACTTGCCACCAACCAGGCCCGTTTGAGTTCTGAAAATATTAGTGGGATACAAATCCAGTTAATATAAATGAGTAAATATGGGCAATTTAATCAATGTATTTATGAATAAATTATGACATGGGTGGGCCTATTTCCTAAAATTCAACTTTTTTCCACTCTGTTAAAAAAAATTCAACCAAACTCCCAAACATGAATTGCCTTAATTTAACAATAATTAATGCAGAAAAAAATAGTGTGGGAAAAAGTTGCAACAGAATTGTGCAAAAACTCAAAGACACCCCGAAGACTCAACCATGCAATTGTTACTGCAACAACTTAAATGTGTCAGATTATGGAATGAACTATTGAGAATACTGAAGATAAAAAACACGATCCAGTTGTTATGACCATCTGCCATTGACTTCTACACAGTGTCGGACTGGGACACCAGGGGCCCACCCAATAACCTTAGACCAGGGGCCCATCATAAAACCTTAGACCAGGGGCCCACTCTCAGTACTAATATTCATCATCTCCTCAATCAACCTCTGTTGTCCTGGTTTATTTTCTTTACATACTATAATGAATTATTCCCTCTATTTAGCCTTTTGTTCTCATAGAAATAGGGAATGGCCATGAAATAGGACAAACGTTTAGCAGCATGAGGGCCCACTGACACCTTGGCTCACCGGGAGTTTTTCTGGTATTCTGGTGGGCCATTCCGACACTGCTTCTACATGAAGGTTTCTTCAGAGGGGAATTTTCAAATTCAAATTTTTAGCAGCTTCAGAGCATAATAAACCTCCAAAGATCCTCTTTAAATACGCAACCAGAGGTGGTCTTCATTTTCTGCTCAGCTTCACTCCATTTGCCAAGTATGGCCACAGAGGACATATTAACTACCAAGGAGAAGCTCTTAATGGACGTTTGGAGGTACCCAAGGGGGGCATTGCATCCTTTGGTTTTCTTTTATTTCATTTTAATGCTAATTAAGTACAACCAGATTTATAGTTATAGATATAGCCATATCTCGCTATCCATTTTTATGCAGCTAGTGTATCCGTTGTTTGTGGTTTTAATTCAAATGCATAAAGACTTACAAATTAGTATTCCAGGGAGGATCTATTATTTTAGGGGTGTTCTTTATCTACAGTATCTCTCAGCTGCTGATCCCTAATGAATACTGGCACTTTCAAGTATCCCTCTAGTAAACATTTGTTAGGAAACTGTGTCAATCTGTTGGGTTCCAGCGCTAACAGCTTAAAGACATTGTCAATGTTTATAAATCTGTAGGCAAATCACTCCCCTGAGACTAATTCCTTCGGAAAGCAATTGTGGTGGGTCCCCAGCAGGAAGGAGCAGATTCTTCCCGGTTTCACGCAACACAAAATTTTAAATGGTTTTGGAATGAAATAATTACGTCGCGCATCATTATTTTCATAATTTCATGGACTATCATTTGCAAAGATGAAAAAGGAGAATTTCGCACACTTGGTAAATGTATGTATGTTGATTATTTTAGAAATATCTCACTTTTTCTTTTGTCCATTTTTCATACCAATCAATACATCAACGTTATACTATGAATTTGCCTGTGAGAAAGTGATATTATTTTACTCCAGTAAATACTATTTACAACAGTGGGTGCATTATCCTTTATACAGGTATTGGATCCATTATTCATAAACCCATATTCCAGAAAGATCTGAATTACGGAAAGGCTGGGTCCCATAGACTTCATATTATTCAAACAATCGAATAAACTTTAAAATTAAAATCCTTCGCTGGTCGAATGATCGAATGATCGAATATTCATCCATTCGACTCTATTCGAATGTATTCGATCGTTCGATCATACCCTATTCGATGATCGAATATGCCAAAATCCTACGTTCGAAATTTGATCGAATTCGTACGAACTTCGAATCCTTCACGTGAATTTAGTAAATCGGCCCCTTAAAGTTAACTCAATATTAAGTTTATATTCAGCATTTGAAGGCTTGTGTACAACCAGAAGTACAACTACAAACGCAAACAGGAAAGTACGTGTGTCTGTGCGAAACACAGTTGCATCATGGGTGAAAAACATGGCAATTGTTATCCGTAAAAGCATTTTGAACTTGCATTGTAAATGATCGCCGTTAGCCACATTAGACCAGTAGTGCTCAAATATGAATTGCTGCTATGAGCTACAGTATCCAGAAGTGATGCCAGGGCCAACAATTTGCTGACCTGGAAGCTTGAATCAGAAAAAAATGAAATGATGCAAAGAGCCAATATCAGCACTACCACAATAAATTGGGGTTGAATAGTAGAAGCAAACAAAAATAAGTAAGGAAGAGGATATACTCATGGTTCAACCCAGTCGAGGCCTAACGTATTTTGTGCCTCACTAGCCTAGGAGTAAGTGCCCCAACAGGCAGAAAACTCATTAGGTCTCCGCCTATAATGTCCCAATAAATGCTTTGAATTTTAACTACCTTTGGTTGAATTTTTGGAGGAAACTCTCAATTTTTGTAGCTTGAATCAGAGCCAAACCTGATCCAGGCAACTGTACTGCCACTATTTAATATAAAGTATACCCTCACACAACTTGCCAACTCTTATGTCACAGGAGAGGCAGGGTGAAGGGTTGGGCACTTATAAAAGTTAGTGCTGGAAGAGCTGGAGCTAAGAAAACATGGGAGAAAGAGATTAGGGGGTGCTGTATATATATTAGGTCTTCTTCTTGGAGCACTTACTCCTAGGCTTGCCTGTAACCCATCAAAGGGCTAAATCATTGGCCCTAATACTCCTGATCTGTGGGGTTGGGGCCCGCCTTGCACCTATAGTAACCAGTCTTTGCTACTGCTTTAACTCCAATAGTGTCTTGTGACCAAACTCCCAGCTAATAGTATGTTTATCTCTCATCTTTAGCAGTAATTTTAATCTGTCTCTATAACTGCAGACACCGCATTTTGCATTGAAAGCAGAAAAAAATTCTAAACAATTTACAGCTATTTCTTGTGCCACGACCCAGTATCCCTCCATTGACTAAGTCGCTCATTTAAATCCGTATAGGCAGGATTACTGTTAATTATTTATGGATTTGGGCTCCCCGGGGAAGGGGGACAGGGTTTGACATGACTCCGTTATTTAAAAATACAATAAATCCTACTAGAGGTTCTGACAGCATTGTAGACAGACACATCACTGTTAATGGCAAAATAAACACCAAACAGTGTTGGGAAAACAAACACACCCATTTGCCGTGATATTGCACGAAGGAGAGTGTCTTGGGATGGGAACGTGTATGGAGAAAGCAATGAAATAGTAATGAAGGCGCAGTAAACACAGCTACTGTTTAGCTCTGGATGGAATGTTTTGCAGAGCACAAGAGTCTATGGTATTGATCCATTTTACCGTATGAATCTTTATGTTGATGTTGCCGAGTATTAATACCCAGGACTGTCCATAGAAATTGTCAGTAAGGACAGTCAATTCCTATATACCTATATTGTTAAACATTGAATGGGGTATTTATACTGTGGTTGGTGACATCAGAATTCCCCTTGACAAAGGCCATAGTGCCGAAATGTTGGGCTATTCTCATCATTGGCAAATGTATCTGCTACCTGTGGTTTGTCCCTTTTTGCCTTGATCTTGTAACTTGGTGGTATGTATATATTTGTGCTGCTGCAGCCGTATACGATAGACCGATTGTTTTGATGTATATTTGTTTCTTATATTCTATATGAAAGTAAAAAAAATCTTTTTAACGTTCTCTTTGACTACCAAGTATTACTTTCCATATTGAGTGCGCATACCCTTTTCATTTTCATGGAATATTTTGCTTCCCTGCTGGGATAATGCATTAAAAATTATGTTTTCCCAGCTTGACCTTGTGCTTTCATAGGATTCCTCTCTGTTTCCCTGTTGATTTCTGTGGGTACTCCCTGCACCCCCGATGTGCCCACGTCTATATCAGTCCTGCTGCTCTCTGTGCAACCTAATGGCGTTTGATAGAGAACAATCTAAACTATTGTCATTTGGGGCCAGAACAAAATTCAGTTTAAATTGAGTATATATGGGACCTGTTATCCAGAATGCTCAGGACCTGGGTGTAAGGAAGGTTTACCTGGTGTCTCAAGATGGCGGCACTCATCCTACTGTTTCTCCTAGATGCAGGTCAATGGCATCCAACCTGCGTCAGAACGAGACACCGGTGTTTATTCGTTAGCATCAGATTGGGCGCCAGAGTGGACGGCAGCGTCTAAACATCAGCACGCCTGTGTGATGTTGTCATCGTGCCTGTTTTGG
>CM044440.1:123623680-123665820 GCA_024363595.1 Xenopus borealis | reverse complement strand
TTGACTTCTGAACCTATTCTGCCTGGATTGACCTTTTGCCTGGACTTTGACCTCTCTCTCGTTTAACCCTTTGGATATCTCTAACTGTGCTAGACTTGCTTCCTCCTTGGTCCGCAAACCTCTTTGGAGGCTTCAGACCCTGACACTGGTGCTTAATGTCTGTAATTTTGATCTTCGTATCTTAAGTCTACTACAAAATGAAATAAACATTAAATAAACCCAATAGACTGGTTTTGCTTCCAATAAGGATTCATTATGTTGTTTGGATCAAGTACAAGCTACTGTTTTATTATTACATAGAAGAAAAAAAATCATTTGCAAAAAATTTGGATGATTTGGATAAAATGGAGTCTATGGGAGACGGCCTTCGGTAATTTGGAACTTTCTGCAAGTAGTCCGTGTCTATTGACTACAAGAGCAAATGAGTGCATGTCAAGGACAGTTTTGCTGCACTTGTAACAAGAAAAACCTAAATTATTTGGATAAAATGGAGTCTATGGGAGACAGCCTTTCTGTAATTCGGAACTTTCTGGATAAAGGGTTTCCAGATAACGGATCCCATACCTAGAAATGCCTTGCTGGTGGAAGGCAAAATTGTGACATGTACCAGTACAAAGGGATATCAAATTCAAAAATTGTCTAGTGTTACCAGGGATCATTTATAAAGTTGGTGCGGCACATACTTATTTGCAAACTGACCCATTCCTCCCAAGATTTTGGAAATAAAAAGTTAGACAAAAAAGTTGCCGCACTAAAGGGAACATTTACTAAGGGTTGAAGTGAATATTCAAATAAAATTCAAATAAAAAAAAAAACGAATTTCAAAGTAATTTTGGGCTACTTCGACTATTGAATAGCCCAAAATTAGATTTGAATTGAAAAATTTTAAAAATTCGAATTTTTAAATGCTGTCTCTTTAAAAAAAAGTCGACTTCGACACCTTAAAGCTTCTATTGTAGCCAAACGCCCCAGATTCGCCCATCACTAATTCTGACTTTTTCCATTCTTGAGGTATAATAAAAAAAAATTCCATTAAAAATTCAGCTTTTATGGTAAAAAAACTCAAATGTTTTGAATGTTCTTGAAAATGCTAATAATTCACTCTCTTGCAACTCTATCGCTTTCCTGAACTTTCCTGCTCCGATCAGCATCCAATTTCCACATCAACATGTATATGACGGAGCACCATCTGGAGTCAGACGTAGAATTAAAAGTCAATGGTTCCACACAAGAAAGCACTATTAAATCACATATAAAACACCTCCCATAAAATCATTAACCCTTAAGTAGTCGAAAAAAAAAAAAACCCGTAGAGAGAGGTCAAAACAGCATTAGATCATTAAAGGGATCCTGTCATGGGAAAAAAAAAATTTCAAAATGCATCAGTTAATAGTGCTGCTCCAGCAGAATTCTGCACTGAAATCCATTTCTCAAAAGAGCAAACAGATTTTTTTATATTTCATTTTGAAATCTGACATGGGGCTAGACCAGTGGTCCTCAAACTTGGCCCTCCAGCTGTTAAGGAACTACAAGTCCCACAATGCATTTGCCTGACTGTGGCTGTCAGACTCCATCATTGCATTGTGGGACTTGTAGTTCCTTAACAGCTGGAGGGCCAAGTTTGAGGACCACTGGGCTAGACATATTGTAAATTTCCCAGCTGCCCCATGTCATGTGACGTGCTCTGATAAACTTCAATCACTTTTTACTGCTGTACTGCAAGTTGGAGTGATCTCACCCCCCCCCCCAGCAGCCTAACATAGTTAGTTACATAGTTAAATTGGGTTGAAAAAAGACAAAGTCCATCAAGTTCAACCCCTCCAAATTAAAAACAACCCAGCATACATACACACACACACAGACACATCTCCACACTTTCAAACACAAACCATATACCTGTATGCCCATAGCTATACTAACTGTAGAGATCTGCGCGCACACCAACCATGTAGAAAATTCTTCTTTATTGTTGCATTATGATGCTGTTCACATGACGTTTCGGTTCAGGTCTAGAACCATTCTCAAAATGTTCACCAATAGCACGTGCTATTGGTGAACATTTTGAGAATGGTTCTAGACCTGAACCGAAACGTCATGTGAACAGCATCATAATGCAACAATAAAGAAGAATTTTCTACATGGTTGGTGTGCGCGCAGATCTTTACGCTTATGGATAATCACAACCAGGCGCTGCACCCATATCTGTATTTGTGACGAAATGCTTCAGAGAGTGCGGTCTAAGGAGGTATGAGTACTAACTGTAGAGTTTAGTATCAAAATAGCCTTTGATATTATGTCTGTCCAAAAAATTATCCAAACCCCTCTTAAAAGCATCAACAGAATGAGCATCACAACATCACCCGGCAGTGCATTCCACAACCTCACTGTCCTCACTGTGAAGAACCACCTACTCTGCTTCAAATGAAAGTCCTTTTCTTCTAGTCTGAAGGGGTGGCCTCTGGTGATCCTCTTTATGGGTAAAAAGGTCCCCTGATATTTGTCTATAATGTCCTCTAATGTATATGTAAAGTGTAATCATGTCCCCTCACAAGCGCCTTTTTTCCAGAGAAAACAACCCCAACCTGGACAGTCTAATCTTATAATTTAAGTCTTCCCTCATCCCTCTAACCAGTTTAGTTGCACTTAGTCTTTGCACTCTCTCCAGCTCATTTACATCCCTCCTAAGGACTGGAGTCCAAAACTGCACTGCATACTCCAGATGAGGCCTTACTAGGGATCTATATAGAGGTATAATTATGTTTTCATCCCTTGAGTTTATGCCCTTATTTATGCAGGACAGAACTTTATTTGCTTTAGTAGCTACAGAATGACACTGCCCAGAATTAGACAACTTGTTATCTATAAAAACCCCAAGATCCTTCTCACTTAAGGAAACTCCCAACACACTGACATTTAGTGTATAACTTGCATTTATATTATTTTTGCCAAAGTGCATAACCTTGCACTAACAACAGAACAATGGGAAGGTAACCAGATAGCAGATCCCTAACACAAGATAACAGCTGCCTGGTAGATCTAAGAACAGCACTCAATAGTAAAAACTCCTGTCCCACTGAGACTCCTTCAGTTACATTGAGAATGAAGGAAAAACAGCCTGCCAGAAAGCAGTTCCCTCCTAAGTAAAGCATACAATGAATACACTCAGGGGTGCTCCGCCAATGAGGTGAGTTGAGGCGCTGGTTACCACTTGCACCGTGGACTCCCCCTACCCCTGTCTGGCGCTCACTTTTGAGTGCTGTGGGGGAGGGGGGGCGGCAACTTCAAGGCCACCTCAGGCGGCACTGAGCGTAGGATCGCCCCTGAATACACTGCTGCAATATGATACAATACAATTATGGAAATGGGAAAAAGCATTACAATGTTCCTTATTATAGAAATTCTAGGATGTATGAAAACATGTTAAATAAATATATATATATAAATCTAAAGATATATATATACTGTATGTATATATATATATATATATATAACATCAGTGTAATACACAATGTATCAAAACATTCTATAATCCAAGTAATTCAGTTTGCTTGCGGGTTGTAAATGCGCCCATTACTTTCCGCAAAGTCTAGGGACCAAATAACCTCAGCAACCAGGGAGTCATTTGAATGAGAAACTGGAATATGAATAGGAAAATAATAAAGTAATAAAAAGTAAAGTAATAAAAAGTAACAATAACAATTTGTAACCACCCCTTCAAGAAGTTGCTTGTGGCTCCCCTCATTTACTTGGGCCCCCCAGCAGATGAATGGTCTGCTTCTTATTTAGTTACGCCCCTGGTTAATGTTATAGCTCCAGTAGAAGCTTCTAAAATAATATTACTGTGCTTTATGTTGCCTTTATTTCAATCCACAAATACAGTATCTCCACTCATTCTGCTTCTCTAAGCATCAAAAAATGACTAAATTATTCAACAACTGTGGTTTTTTGGCGATTTTAAGCAGCCTTTAGCCCCAAGTCAGATTTCCCTGCAAGATGTTACCACATCTCCACTTTCTTTTGCTCAAAAGCTTCCAGAATTTGTAACAACTAGTGATGGGCGAATCGGCGGCGTTTTGCTTCACCGTATTTTTCTCTAGAAATTTGCGAAATGGCGAAAAATTTGTGAAACACTATCACGTCTTGTTTTGGGCACGGGAATCTCTTTTTGGACGCAGGAGCCCATTGCCGGTGTTGAAAAAATGGATGCTGGCAATGGGCGGATTTTCGTTTTGCGAATCGTGGGAATTTGCCGCAAATTCGCTGCAGGCAAATAAATTCGCCCAACACTAGTAAAAACCATTTTACAGCAGTCTATAATATTTCTATTTTCTAATCTATATTCGGTTTTAATTTTCCAGATAGTGTATTCAGTTTTTTAGAGGAATTGGGTCCTTAACATTAGTAAGCCTTATTAATAATTTCTAGTGATAGGCGAATGTATTCTCCAGAGTTGAATTTGCGGCGAATTTCCACGATTCGCTGCTGGCGAATAAATGTGTATAACTGTTGCAAAAATTTGCCAGCAAACCCGACACCGGCGTCCATTTTTTTGAACGCCAGCGCATTTTCGCTATCGAATGTGTGCCAGCATCCAAAAATAGAAGCAGGAGTCCAAAAAAGGACTTTTTTGCAATTTTTTTACCGTTTTGCAAGTTTTTTGCCAAAAAATTCAGCCAAGCGAAACTCCCCAGATTCGCCCATCACTAATCATTTCACTGGAATTGACCCTTAAATTACCCCCTTTCCCTTCTGGATTATAGTAGTCCAGCATGTTCCTTAAATCAAAGTAATTTACTCCAGTAACTCCAGCCACGGAATAAATATGGATGGATAAATATGGATAGGAATGCAAGGAAAAAACTTTATTCAAATATATATTTATTGTAGATGTGTTGCCGGAAGAATAGATGTCCTGTTATTGTGCATTTTGTGCAGCCAAATGAATAAGAGCCTGACATGAGCAGCCGTTCCTTCGGCCCCTTTATTCACAAGCATGTCAATCAGATGCGCATCATTCCTTTCAGCTTAAGCCTTATTAACCTGCACACTGGATTTGACTGATGATAGGCAATGCTAAACAAAAAACCCTCCTCTCAGGTTCCAAATCCTGTCATCTTAGTTCAGAGGGTCCCTACAAGCCCCCTGGAGGAGATGAAAGGATCACTCAAATGTCTGATCATTCAAACATATAACTAACAAGTGCACAGTGAAAAAACAAAAAAGTCAGCCGAGACCCCTGCTGATTGAGATGTCTCTACAGAGAGAACAAGGACTTGGAACAAACTCTATAGAACGACTCTTTCTATATGGGTCCTCCCAAGCAACGTCAACTTCATGCTGTGAACAGCACGCACCATCCACATCCAACATATAACTGGCAAAGGCATCAAACTCACCAGTCGCACAAAGTCAACCTTGCCCAAGTACTGTAATAGACTGGCTCATCTCCCAGGGAAATATGGAATCTATTACACTCACACAAGATGTTCATTTTGTGATGATTTATTAGATAATCCCATCTTGTAATAGTGGAGTTATACTACTAAAATGACAATAGTTGCTTTATGGCAGGGATTCTAGGTCTAAGATCTAGGGTCTTTACATCATTAATCTAGAATAGTTGAAGGTATACAAGCTCAAACAAACCTGTTCTGCCTGAACTGACCAAGTGTATTCCATTGGCCAGAATGATTGTGGGAGGTGGCTTTTAGGTGAACCTGTTTTGAAGGCCATAGCAACAAGATGTTCTTTTGTGTATGCCTCTTTAAAATTGTGTACATGTGAAGTACTAAAGAATTTTATAAACAAAATTGTGTGTATGCGCCACAATTATTGTTGGTGTTAGCATCATAACTGTTTGAAGTCATGGCGACACAGCTTGAAGGGAACATTGCCCTTGGTATCAAAGAGTCCTCATTGGGGAAAATACCGTACAGATTGCAATAGTTGCGTATTCTTAAACAGCTGAGGCATTGGGCCCAATATACTTTTGGAAGCCATTTTATTCATCTGTATACGATAGCATCATTTCAATATATGGGACAAGATTGACTGGAAAACTTTTCTATTAATTCACTTCAACAGTTCCCTGTAGGCTTCAATAACTCTTTTCTGAAATATCTTGCTAACTTCTTGGGTTCATCCTGCTGTTGAGCAGCCCTCTTTCCAGCTCTCCCCTGGCCCTGATCCAATGCAGATCGGAGGTTTGTATTCAGCCCTATCTCCAGAGGAATGTCCCCATCCTTAAATTTAGCAACTTTAACATCCTATGAAATGGAAAGATGTGGTCATGAGGAAGATTCGCGGAATCAACTAGCACAATTCATGCTCCTCAGCTTCTGCTGAAAATTCACTGGACATTTCCAGTGCTCTCCTTGTTTTTGCATTTTTAAAAATGTTTTTTTCAATGGCATTGGTAAATAATGAAGCCTTGTGCATCTGCAATCTTTCATCCTGCAGCCTGCTATACACCAGACTTATTGATCAGTGTTTTTTTTTTTTTGTATTCTGGCTTACTCCTTTGCTGCCAAGACCTTGCCTGGACCCGACCATCATTTTGCTTTCTAGACATCACCGGCCTCTTGACAATCATCCTGAGTGTGACATGAATTTTTCTCATTGTTCTGAATTTTGACCATTATTTATTGAGTTTACTGTATACTTATCAATGTTGGGTATGCTTGTTGGTTTGTCCGTTCAATGGAAAGTTGTACAACACTGTTCTTGAGCAACAATTGGTGTTTCTACCCCAAGTATTAAACATGGTGACCCAGGAGGCACATGACTATAATACCGATTCAGCATATTCTGATAATTACTTTCACAGCTTTTAAGAAAAACACAACTTTTGGGATACTTTTTTACCAAAAGAACTTAGAACTAATAATGGAAACTAAAGAGAAAAGTTAGCCACCTTTGCCACCACAACCTTATTGATACGTTGTTATTACTTCTTGCAGAATAAAAGTGGGAAACACAAGGATAAATGGGGGTGCTAGGAGGAGTTTAGGGGTCATTATAGCATTTTATGAAGTATGTACATTCCTGAGACCTCAAGATGAAACATTGACTACAGTTATGGGATCTGTTATCCAGAAACCTTCTTTCCAGAAATCTGCAAAGTCCATCTCCCATAGTTTATACAAATAATCGAAATGTTTAAAAATGTGTCCCTTTTTCTCTGTAATAATAAACCTATACCTGGTACTTGATCCAAACTAAGATATAATTAAACCTTATTGGAGGCAAAACCAGCCTATTGGATTTATTGCATGTTTACATCTTCAGTAGAAGATTCAATTTAAGAAAAGTTATTCAGAAAAGTTTAGGTCCAGCTTTCTGGATAAAAGGCCCATACCTGTATATTCTCCAAAACGTGCTATACATTATATCAGTGTCTATTAAAATGTATTAGCAGGGCCCCCATCAGGGGGGCACAGGGGGTACAAGTGTACCGGGCCTGGGCCTGAAGGGGGGCCCGGCAATGCTGTGCTTTTCATAAGAACCAGGCCCCCCTTGACATAGCCGAAGCGTGTCGCCCTTCCGAAGTGCCGAACAGTAGAATGAGGAAGCAGAACAGTCGAAGTCTTAAAGCGGCGAAAAGACCTGAAGTCACAAAAGGAGCCAAAAGGAAGCAAAGTTGAAGTCCTGAAGCCACGAGTTCAGTTCTACTGAACACCAATTTTTTTAAATCTCTTGGCCACCAATGTATTATTTTAGTACTCTATGGTCCCCTGCCACCAATGTTTTATTCTTAAATATTTTCTGGGGCCCCAAATTTTTTTTAGCTAGTAAGGGGTGCCCTGATGCCAAGGTATTTTTTTAAAAATATTCTTTGGGGCCCCAATTTTTTTAAACTTGTAAGTGGGGCCCTGGCACAAAGGTTTTTTTTTTACTTATAGGGTGGCCTTGGTCACCAATTTTTGTTTTTAACTTGAAGAGGGGCCCTGATCACCAATTTTGTAAAAAAAAAAAAAAAAAAAAGGGGGCCCTGCCCATCAATAGCTTTTTATAACTTGTGTGTGTGTGGGGGGGGGGGTTTACATTTTTTTAGCGCTGATATCTGTGGATCGGGATCTGGGTGGGGCTTGGGGGCCGAGGTGGGCGGGTCCAAGGGGGCCCTGGAAATTTTGTTGTATGGGGCCCCGTGATTTCTAATGGCAGCCCTGCCTATTAGTGCTGCTTATTCGTGTAATAGAAGGAAAGAGGGCATAATAAATGGGAAATACTTCTGATAAAGCACAGCAAAGTTCTCAAACATAAAATTCATGTGCATTTTATGCTTACATCTGATAATAAGCAGAGCATTTTTAGGTTACAGCTAACTCATATTTGCCTTATTCATCTCCTGAAATCGATCTGCCATTACGTTACGCTGTGACCGCCGGAGCACACTATGAGAAAATTGTTCATGAAATTATCCTTTGCAGAAATCAGAGTGTACCACACAAAGCTCTTGCTGTTGAAAAGCGAAGCATGTAATCAGCTAAAGAATTCATGGGAAAGACCAAGGATAACAGATACCATAGCTTTGAACATCTTTTTTTATTCCAAACTGAAGGAAGAAGAAGAAAAAAAGAGAATAACAAGGACAATATTCTAATAATTCATAATACAAATGCATAAATTCAAATGCTCCATTTTTTTTTTCATTATGGTGGATCTTTGTGCACAAACTTAGCAAACAATTCAGTGAATTCCTGGATAGACCCATAGGGTGCTCGTTGTGAATGGGGGGTCCCCAATATAGTTACAATAGACACATGTCCATCTAGTTCAGATTTTTAAGTCTGTATATAACCTGCCTAACTTCCAGTTTGTCCAGAGAAAGGCAAAACCTATTAGAAGCCTCTGTCTCAGAGGCAGAAAAAAATCCTTCCTGACTCCAAGATGACAAGCTGACCAGTGAGTGATGTGTGGGTCAGGTTTTTACTGACCCCCACCCGCCCGATATCTGCCCACCTGCGCCCGCCCAAGCCCAACTTCTGGGTTCCTTTTATAGACCAGCGTCGACCCGCCCTGCCGATGATGTCACGAAAGGGGTGGTACAAGCAGTCATGTGGCTATAAAACCAGAACCCTTAAGTCGGAAGCTGGCAGTGTAAGGTGGTGGGCAGGGAGAGCAAGAAGAAGATCTCAACCTGGACCCGTCTGCCACCCGCAATTAGACCCATGGGTCACGCCGGGTGTCAGGCCGGCCTGCACATCACTATGACCAGTCCCTTGATGGCTTGTACTATGAGATATGTTCCATAAGCCTGTATTCCCTCACTTACTAAAAAGCCACCTAACCCCTTCTTAAAACTATCTAATGTATCAGTTATTTTTGCCTTCCTCTGGATCAACTAGCAGCTAGGCAGGTTATGTATAGACTTAAAAGTTTGAACTTCATGGACCATTGTCTCTTTTCAACCTTACTTACTATGTTACTATATTTACTATATTATATAGGAGAACATACATGCCCAAACATCATACTTGACTATTTGGCATGTTATGGGCCATTTGGACAGATAACCCTATGATCCTGGTGGAATAAGTATTATCTGTCCTAATAATATATTTCTGCTGGTCAGCTGTAAGCTCTTCTGCTGCTGTGATTTATTTTGGATGATTGTCCAAACAAATGAAATGATGGCTGCCAAACAAGCATCATTTGAATGTGCCCATAGTCTGGCTGGGCTCTGCACCTCACACTGAAGAAAATAATGGGGTGTGAGGTGCAGAGTGAAGTTCGAGACTGAGTTCAGATATGTCAAAAATAGCTGTCAGAATTTCTTCAGAAATGTTCTTTTGTCGCCTCTCCGATGACTTTTTGTAAAAAAAATGATGTTAGTCTTGAAGCGAGCAGAACATGTCTTTTGCAATGTGAAAAACATCTCACTTCTGTTTTCCCCAGCATTGGAACAAAAGGTTGATATCAGGGCAAATGTTTTCTACTTAAAAAAAATAAATTAAAATTAATTTTTGGTACAATCAAAATCAACTCCATATTAAATGTGGGTCAATGTAAAAATATTTTTCTAGTATGGCCGCAAGAATCAAAATTTAATTTGCAATGCTAATTTCCAACCACTGGCAGCAAGTAGTAGGTTACTGTGTTTAGACATTAAAGGGTAAATGTATATGGATTGAGATACATTTTTGCTTCTTCACAAATTACAAACTATTGGGTTTATGTAATAGAAGGCTCTAATTTTGCCAAAGAGCAACACCTCACAGCAACCAATCAGCAGGTGTCATTTACTAGTCACCAGTTTAAAAGCATCTTGGTTCTTATGGGTTACTTACCTGGGCAAACTTAGTGCATCTTATTATATGTGGGGGGTACGTTGTGCCAAATGTGGGCTTATACTAAAATCAACCAATTGGAGCTGGTTAAATTTGTCAGTGACTCACAGCCTATGAGTATGTTGGGTACAGCCAGTAAGTTAGGTTGAGGAACAACACAATAACTGTTGCCAAACTTTTCCCACATATTTGACCAAGAATCCAACATGTTAAAGGACTTATTTTTATAATAAACTGCTAGTCATTTTAATGGCACATCTATGAGCAATATGGGGGTCATAATATCCATTGATGGGCTGCATATTTTTTATTTGTCTCCAGCACTGACCTAAACAACTTTATAGTAGTATTCTGAATGATCTTTTATTAAGATCCTGGTATTTTAAATGCTACAGTTATATTACCCAACTGTCTTCAAGTAGTAGGGCTTGGGTTAAAGTCCAAGTGCTGTAAGCTTGAAAGAACAACCAGAAAACCTGGTTTTCTAAATGGCCCTTGATTCTGCATAAAACCTGTAAAAAAACACTGAAGAAGACCAGTTACGTTGATGACTACTGTCATCATTAAAGTGTATTATTAGACAAACTTCGCCTGTGAGGTCGGTAGAAAAAAAGGGATTTAGAAATCTTGTATTAGAGTCCAAGAATTCTCTAGTTATTGCAAAACCACAATTTCCATCATCATCCAACAGCCGTGGGCAGCAAGAAGTTTCAGTTCAGCAACAATGAAAGCAGGACGGAAACTGTGGATCCTCAGAACATGTTTCGTAATGTGCATCAGGAAGGGAGAAGCATTTTCACTTTCCTACATGTGCAGAAATGGCTGTTACATTACATAGCAATTTTAAGATAGTTGCCAGCTTTCACATTTATATATTAGTCCAAATTCACAAAATTGAACATAACACTGCAACAAAACCCATTGGATCTGTTATCCATAAACATGTGATCCAGAAAGCTACGAATTACGGAAAGACAATCTACCATAGATGGACTCTATTTTATCCAAATAATCCAGATTTTGAAAACATGACTTCCTTTTTCTCTGTAATAATAAAACAGTAGCTTGTACTTGATCCCAACTAAGATATAATTAATCCTTATTGGAAGCAAAACCATCCTGTTGGGTTTATTTAAATGGATATTGTCATGGGAAAACATGTTTTTTTCAAAACGCATCAGTTAATAGTGCTACTCCAGCAGATATCTCAAATGCATTTCTCAAAAGAGCAAACAGATTTTTTTAATATTCTTTTTTAATTAATTTTGGAATCTGACATGGAGCTAGACATTTTGTCAATTTCCCAGCTGCCCCTGGTCATGTGACTTGTACCAGCACTTTAGGAAGGAACTGCTTTCTGGCAGGCTGTTGTTTTATCTTCTCAATGTAACTGAATAGTACACAGTGGGACATGGGTTTTTACTATTGAGCACTGTTCTTAGATCTACCAGGCATCTGTTATCTTGTGTATGTGCTATTCTCTGGTTACATTCCCATTGTTCTGTTGTTAGGCTGCTGGTGGGGGGGAGGGGTGATATCACTCCAACAGAATTCTGCATTGAAATCCTTTTCTCAAAAGAGCAAACAGATTTTTTATATTTCATTTTGAAATCTGACATGGGGCTAGACATATTGTCAATTTCCCAGCTGCCCCAATTCATGTGACTTGTGCTCTGTTAAACCTGTGCTCTGATAAACTTCAATCTAAGTACATTTCTGCCATTGCTACTTAGCAGCTTGTTTATATGAACCATAGTAGTATTTCTGAAGCAAACAGATCAGTTTTAATTCACCCTCGAATTCTACCAATAGTAAATCTGCCCCTAAGTAAAAGTTACGTTTTAAATTCAAGTTACTTTTTTAACACTATGTTCTGAACCAGCTTGCTTGGGGAAATTGTCTGGCTACTTTGTATTATGGTGTCCAGACATGGCCACTATAAGTCCTAGACTATTAGTGAGGAATTCACTTATCTAATAGGAAATAAAGTCCACAAGGATTTAGCAGTCAGACCATGTTGGCACATTTGGAGTTAATTAATTTAAGCCGACACTGTACGCTGAGTTATTTCAGTTCAAGTTTTTTTATTGAAGTTCTATGTCATGTAACCCTGCTTGCTTATCTCACACTCATGGCAAATTAATACAAGATGTTAGAGGTGCAAATTCACAACGACGTTAATCTTAGCCAGAGGGCTTCCTGACATAGCCAGTAGTAGAGGCTACCATAAAATGTATTTGTCATGCTGCTTTGGTTTTTATTATCTTTTCTTAGTCGGACAGTGGCCGAGTCATGCTTTCATATGGAAATATTAAATATTTTGAATGATGTGGAGGCAAAAATAATGATAGGGGTCAATTTCCTTCCATGAAAACTAGTGACTTTATAACTACATATATCACTTCAGACCTTCAGAGCATTCTGTTTTTGTCATTATGATGATATTATACCATAAAAAGCATTTGATACAGGTTATAAGTAATGTTTAATTATAGCTGACCAGAAGCAACCCTGGCATTAGCAGAGTTTATCATGCCCCTATTTATTTACTACTTAGAGAAAGTCACTCATTTATGGAAGATCTGCCAGCAGGGGAGGAGCCCAAAACGTGTTTGGGGAGCGTACCAATAAAAAGCTTTCAGTTATGGAAGTCATATTTACATTTGAATAAATAGCAGTTGGTAGGCCAAGTCTCCATGAATGTGCATTATTTTTCACCATATTAACCAAGGGATAGTGATGGGCGAATCTCACCCGTTTCGCTTCGCCGAAAAATTCGCTAATTTCCAGCGAAATTCACGAATTGGCAAAAAAATTTGCGAAACGAGTAGCGCGTCGTTTTTGACGCGTGTCGTGTCAATCGCGGCACGTCGCGTAGTTTCCGCCGCGCGTCGTTTCCATTGCGTCGTTTTCGGCGCGCCGCGTCAAAAACGACGCTCGACTTGTTTTTTTCCGGCGAATTTTTGCTGCCAACATTTTGCTGGCGTTTCGCGAATTTATTCGCCAGTGGCGAATCGCGGGAATTCTCCGCGAATTCGCCCCTGGCGAATAAATTCGCCCATCACTACTGAGGGAGATAAAGAAATGCTTCACATTTTCCAAAACACCTACCATCAAGGTTTAATGTTGAGATGTACCTTTTTCCTTTGATGCATGCTCGGGTAACCTACAACCACAAGAAACTGCCACATTAGTCATCATAAAAGTCAAGCTTTTACTTCTTGAGCACAACAACAACAGGGTGCGGGGCCTCCCGAAATTCAGAATGAAGCAAACTAGATTTAATTGTTTAGAATGGAAAATCATGTAGGCCAAAGTTGTAGTTACATACTGTACTAGTTATCTCTTGCACAATTGGAATGTGTGGTGTTTATACAAATGGACTTTCTATACAGCTTGAAAGTGAAAGTAAGAAGATACTGCTGTTGTTTAATGGCTGCATGAACCTGCTAATAAAGCACTGTTATACTCTCCTCATCCTAGGCTACCAAACACAACAGAATGCAATGTATTGTCTTTAGAAAATCCAGTGTTTAGCCAAGAAGTTATGTAGTCTGACATCTGAGGTAGGAAAACTTTGTGTAAGGAAGGTATATCAATGGAATAAGAAATGTAATACATTTCACAGCATTAGTTGCCTTCTATGACAAGGTGGCCAGAATCTTTTGGTTGTCATAGATATATTTATTTAAAGCATTTGGTACAGATGCCGTCACTTGGATTTGTGAGTTAAATGCGTCGTGACTCAGGGCTAATTGAAGAAACTGTGTTATCTAAAGTTATCTTAACTCATTTAATGCATTTAACCTTTTCATTAGCATACCAAAGCACCATTGTTTTCAATGGTGAACTCTTTAATTGGATGGGATGCTGTGACACAATATTCTGTGATAAGTGGGATAAATGAGATAGATGAGTTAAGTCACGACGCATTTAACTTACAATCCAAAGTGACTGCATCTGTACTATATCAAAGTAATGCAATGTGTTGTAACTTGACCGAATTTGACCGATGTTAGTCTAGTGTTAAAATGGCAACTCGTTGACTGGCCAGCTAACCAGAAAATACAGGTCACGGCTGATGAATGCACGGTTTTGCACTTGGACAAAAACATGACTATTAATTCCTGAAAATAATTGTTTAATTGATTAAGGTTTGCTTTAAGGATTTGGAGGATGTTACAAATAATTGTCTGTAAAAAGTAATACAGGAGAAAGAGTGAAAAGGAGTGTTGGCAAGAGAGGGAGCAAGCTCTAGGGGTGAACATGACAGACAGGTTTACAAATGAATTATGTAATGATCATAGGATAGAGGAGATTAAGTGCAACACATACACACAAAGAGGCCCATTTATAAACATTCTCATTCTGGTGGTTTTAGAGGGTTTTGAAACCACAAATAAACACATTTTCTCAAAAAACATGGATAGCATGTCATTTATTAAAACATTGGAATATAAGAAGTACAAATGTAAAGAAAAGTGGAATGATTCAGTAGAAAATATGAAAACCTCTAAAAATGTTTTTCAGACAATCATTAGTGATAAAAAAAAAATCCAAAAGCTCTAAAAGTCTAAATGGCTAAAAATAGGTCCAGTAGGACCTGCCATCTCGCTATTGACTTCTATGGGACCCCGACAGATTTTACTTGGTGAAGTCTAGACTTGAAGGTTTTTCATGGGTTTAAAATATTACAAAATTTACACTATATAAATCTAATTTGTCTATGACAACTATGTGCTTCTGGATCCGTCCATTATCCCATCGTTCGGTTAAAAAGGATCAAAGGATGTACCAGAATCAGTGGTTGAAAACCACCACTAGATACAGTATGAGGAGCACAATTTATATTCTTCTTGTTTATAGTTGTTCATTATTAGTTGATGTTTTATTAACATAAGTAAATACCAGTAGTGCAACCTAAAGTAAAATAACTTTTTTGATTTTGCGTTTAATTAGAGATTAGGATAAATTTAGGACTTTTGTCAAGGATATACTTCACTATACTCTGCAACATAGAGTATCTGTCTTTTCAGAAATCAAAAGAAGATTAATTCTGACCCAAAGCCATTGAGCAGCTAGCATTTTATTCCTACAGTATTTTGGCCTCCTCAGCATCCACCAAGAAGAATTTAGCTTTTTAATTCCTTCTTGTGGGTTGGCACGGAATGAGCTACAGGCGAGAAATCATATTATCTAGGACTGATTTGGCAAAGGTAGGCATTGTCAGCAGGCCAAAAGTTAATTCACTGATATTCTTGCTTGCCACCGTTTGAATTTCGCCATGAGTGAGTCTGCTTGTGTAATCTGTCAACTGCAGTGATGCACAGCATGCATAAGGTGAGGAAGGGAAACTGGGAGTGTTTTGCCTCCTTGCCAAAGCGCATTTCTGAGATCCGAAGGCTGTTGGAGGAGCTGTCTCACTTGAAGTGATGCATATTTGACAGGCTTAACAATAAAATTTTCTATTCCTTAACAAAGAAAACATGATTTCTTGCCAAAGACTTACTGGAGATGTTTTAAAAGCCAGATAAAATTATCTCTGTATAAAATACTACATGCAGTAATCTCCAACATTAGCAAAGGGAAACATGGACTGAGGTTAACTGAACTGAGCCTGAACACAGACTGAACTCTATTAATGGTCTTAATGCACAGGTGGCATTTACTATGATAAAATGGAAAAGAAAAGAAATAAACTGGAAAAAGTCAAGACTAGTGATGGGCGAATTTATTCCCCAGGGGCGAATTCCCGCAATTTGCCGCTGGCGAATAAATTCGCTAAAAAAACGAGTCGTTTTTGACGCGATGCGAAATTCGCAAATTTTTGGGCTAATCAAAACGGGGTAGATTCGCCCATCACTAGTCAAGACATTTGCAACGCACTAGATTTGTAGTTCAACCCAACCCAAACCTTTTTTAACTATGAGCCACATTCAAATTTAAAACATTTTTGGGGGGTCACACAATGATTAAAATAGTTCCTATCAGTCAACAAGTCTTCATGCCTTCAAAACTTATCTCCAAACCTCAAGGTCCCTGGAAGCAGCATCGAATGGCGAAAATAACAACATACTGCTAATGAGCAACTGCTTGTTTGGTCCTTCTTTGGTGCTGGTTGTTTAATCCTTCTTTTGTGCCATTAATGTATTTTTAATAATAAAAGTATTTCAAAGGAGCTCTGCACATGCAACAGAAGTAAATTGCGAGAAGCTGCATCAAGGCATGAATATATATTTTAGCCCTCAAAAATCATAGGCTCTGCTTTTAGACATGATAATAGAACTGGGCAACTAACAAAACTAATCTGAACTTTATTTTGCATAACCAGATCATCAAAATTGCAGCAAAAGTGTTTTTCGTGTGTTTGGTAGATTAAGTGGCAGTTTCCCATGAAATCTTGAAATCAGTCTAAATCCTGAATAGATATTAGTGAAGTTCTAAAGAGTGTGAAATGTACTCACAAACTGGGGATCGATGGTCACTGATTTGTAAAAAAAATTACTGTCCAGTTGACTCTTCTTTTCAACCTACAGCCTCTACTTCCAATATCCTGCAGAGAAGCAGAACCTTCCAAATGTTAAAGGCCACCTCCATAGTTCCAAATAATGTCAAATACACTCATAATCTAGGGTGCAATAGTCAATGACTTCAGAAAATCACTAGTTGAAGTTGATGCTTCTGTTCACACTTCTGCCTTTTCTCCCAATATCCCGCAGGGAAGGAAAACCTCCAAAAATGTGACAGGCGTCCTCCACAATTCCAAAAAATGCCATTAAACGTACAAGCTTGGGATCAATAGTCAATGACTTTAGAAACTCACTGTCTAGTTGATGTTTCTGTTCACCCTTCGGCCTCCACTCCCAATATCCAGCAGAGAATGAGAACTTCCAAAAATGTGACAGGTCATCTCCACACACAAAAATATGACCACATACAATAGATTTTGATTGATGGCACATAATGAGCCACAAAAAGTCCTACTAATCAGCATTAGTTTACGAACAAGAATGTGCTAGGACAAAATAGGCACTATGTGTATTGCTTCTTACTTAAGGTCCTATCCATATCACCAATGTGTTTTAACAATTTCTTTGTCATAGTCAGCTTCACCAAGTTGTTGCTTAGGCATTCACTCTTTCTGGGCTTTAAGTTCACCAATCAAGTCTTTATATGTATACATATTATTGTATAGAAAAGAACAACTTGAAATAAATATTTGATAGTATTATATAATTAAGCATCTTATAATGTGCTAATGAGGTGTGACATTTAGGATTGAGCACTTATCTCGTGGCTACAGAAAGTTGGCAAAAATGCTCACAGTCCACCATTTCTTAGGACTTAGGATACCTCTTTCCTAAAAATTAATTGGAGGTATCATCTTCCTATGAAAGGGTGTGTATGCAAATCCATAGACCTTACTTTCTATTTTTAGTTTGAGGCACTCCCAATCCTCATGCCAAGATGGCATGACCAATAGGAATTGAAGCATCAGTTATGACTACTACTGGAACAGTGAATTGTCAAATAGGATCATTCTTGGGGTAAGCCTTTATTCTCCTATACATTTAAGTCATTGCTTCTGCTCTGGAACATTCCATTGTGGTTCATGTCTCAAGAAAACTGAACCTTATGCAAGAGAGCTCATTTTACTCCAAATACCAGACATGGCTATCTCACGTAATTTATAAATGGAACTTTTAGATAAAAAATAACCTAGGTCAATGATACTGAACTCCAATTCCCATCATGCACATTTTTATCAAGACTGATAAATGCAGCTTTATTTCAGCCACTGCCTTAGAGCTGCTTAGGGCAGGACAGGTATTTTATTTGTTTTGTCGCTTCATTTCTCTTTGTCATAAAACTAAACATAGAGATGTCAAACAATGAATAGGAGAAAATATCCGGATCATTGGACTTCATAAAATTCTAAAATAAAGACAGTGAAGCTGGGGTGAGGGTGATATGTATTTGTTACAATGAACTCATCCATAAAAGTTAATCTATAAATCAAAACAGCTCCATCAGCCAGATTGTTCTCTTATGTATATGTCCAATGATCATTCATTTCCAAGATGAATATGGTACAAGAGTATTTGCCCTACACAAGTCAAATGCTTATGTTCATCTCCTTCTATTTCCTTACACTGTGTTAACCTGAAACCTACTAGGTTTCTTAAGTCATCAGCGGTTTTTCAAGAAACAATAATGTACCAACTGCAACAAGTAATTAATCTTGGCATTGTTAACCCCAGCACAATAGATGAAAGGATTTTATCCTTTGTGTTACCCTCCTTGACCCCTGCCATCTTTTTCATGCACTGTCTCTACTCATATCATACCTCATTGTTACCTCTAATAATTTGGGAGTTCATTCATCATGTTCTCAAGCCCCCATTCAAGGTGTGTACAGTAGATCAACTCACTTAATGAAGAATCTCTAAAATCTAGTTTACTTGTATTCGGTTACAGGAGGTGTTCTTGTTAAAATGAACTTTTAGTTAACTGTAGCCCATAATAACTCATGTTTGCTGATTGGTTGACAATGTAGCACCATTAATTACATTGGCTCATTTACGTTTTCCTGATGGTACCTGAAGCAGGTTTATTGAAGGTTTCTCTTACAGATGCTTATTGAGAGATGCAGATGTTTGGGTGATCTCATGGTTATTTGATAAAATCTTCATTGCTAGATACAGTACAAATATGCTAAATGCTAAAGTTCTACTCTTGACCTCAACTAAACTTAATATTCAGATTTCTGTTATTTCTATCCACAGTGTGTCAAGTGTTTTTCTGAACTTTTTCCTTACAAAATTGTCTTAAGAAGAGAATTTGAGCTACCATGGCCGACTGTTGTCTATAGAACCTTAAGCTTAAAGACATGCTCCTTATTCTTGTTTTTCTGCATTCCAACCAATACAAAGTGTATGAAGGCCATTGTATGACCTGCTCACCTCTATTCCTAACATGTTTGTTCTGGGTATGTACAAATACACTTCACAAATACACTTCACCAGCTTTGTGCATAGAACTTGTACAGCAGTGTCTGAAGGTGTATGGATCTCAACATTCTTGCCAAATCCTCTTCAATTACATCTTTTGCATTGCTTTTGTCCAAAAATGTCTTTTTTTCCACTTGGTGGGCAAATGATAACTCTTAACTGTGTAAAGTTCCTTTTGCCTATTTGTTTTTTACCAAATAAAACACCCCACCCCCAGCCCTCATACATTTAACTGTTTGGCCACATGTTTACTACATTTAGGGTAAGTTCACAAGGGCAGATTCGGGGAGATTTAGATTCCTGGCAACTAATCACCTCTTCTTCTGGGAGACAATCTCCCCGAACTTCCGAAGTTGCCTGAAGTTTCTTTGTGAGGCAACTTCAGGAGAGTTTGGAAATCAAAGTGCTGTGAGTGCATTCCCGCAGGCAATTTTTCATTTTAGCAGGTGGAAGGAAGGGGGAAGTTTGAGGAGATTGTCGCCCAGAAGAAGAGGCGATTAGTCGCCAGGCGACTCCCTTATCCTAAATGTAGTAAACATATGGCCAAACAGATATGGGATGTTAAAAGTACAAGGGCTGGGGGGGGTCGGTGTTTCATTTGGTAAAAAACAAATAGACAAAAGGAAGGTATGTGAGGTAATAATAATCTCCCCAAATCCCCCTCCCCTTTCTGGTCGGTTAATGTTTGGGGGGAAAAAAAGACAATTATTTGTCAGTATTATTGCCACAGTAAAAATGTTATTTCATTGAGTCTATTGATTTCAGATAACGTCTCTTCCTCCTTAAGGTTGAGAGGAATGAAAAGGATCTTTATTTATCTCAAACATTTATGTCCGGAATTCATCCTGTTTCAGAAATTGCAATTCCAAACTGATAAAATCTTATGGGAATCGCAGCAGAAAAAAACGATTCTTACTGAACATTCCTTTGTAGTTGAAAGAAATGTCATTTTTTTTTTCAAGAATGAAACAATTTTATCAAGCTGGGCAATTCAATTCTCCATTCTTAAAATTGGTGTAATGGTTTAAGTGAAATACTAGCTTTTCATGTACTTCATTATAGGAATATTATGGTCATAAAGCATTGCTTTCAGAGGGCCTTTATTATCATAATATACGTTTTTAGTTAAAATTAGAACTGTTTTTTTAAATATAAAGTGAGAGTTAGAGGGGTAGTCAGGTTCCTAATATAGCTCCAATTAAGGTGGTGGGATTCAAGAAATTGGCTGAAATTACCCTGCCATAAACAATACTAAGAATTGTCTCTGCTAAAACACTGAAAGACAAATAGCATGTGCCATTGCTTTACAACAAACTATAGAGATGAAAGGATTTGCATTTCATCTACTTGCTTTTGGATCTTTTCATTCTGCCTACAGCCTCACATTTATACAGGTATGGGACCTTTTATCCAGAATGTTCAATCTTTCTGTCACTTGGATCGCCATAATTATGTCTACTTACAAATAATATAAACATTAATAAAACCCAATAGGATCAATTATATCCTAGATTGGATCAAGTACAAGGTATTGTTTTATTATTACAGAGAAAAAAGGAAATATCTTTTTAAAAAATTTGAGTTATTTGATTATAATGGTGTAGTAGAGATGGAGATCCCAAACTTCAGAGTTTTCTGGATATAGGTTTCCCAGATAATAGATCCCATACCTGTAATGGTAACTGGTAATGGGGGATACTAATCATGTAAACAGGATACATAGTGAAGCCGGTCTATAACTTCTAGCTGATCCAGATATCTTTCCCTTTAAAGTGTGTATGCACGGCAAGATACAATCTAGGAAATTCGGAGATTAAAGGACCACAGTGATGGAAGCTGATCAGTAACTTGAAGATTGCATCGTGGACAGGTTCATGCTGTGCATGTTTTCCATGAATATTTCTAATCCATATGGACACAGATATGTTTTGTACTCACAGATTAGATAAATACATGGAAGACCTTCAGCAAAAAACATCTGAGTATCTTGTACTATTCTATCTTTTTAATTTTAAGCATACTGTATATTTAGAAACAATCAAGCTCCCTGTCTTAAGGTGCAACAGCTATATTAATGTACTCCAAAAAAAAGCCACAAAAGATGGATTTCTTATGAATGGGACTGAAATGATAACCTAACTAAATGCTTTCTTGACACTCTATAAAATAGATAGTGATTGATTGATTGATTGATTGATAATAATAAAGGGTAGATGGATAAAGAGATAAATAGATAATGGAAAGAGAGATATATAGATGATAGATAGAAAATATATAGATAATAGAGTGAGATGGGTAGATGATAAATAATTGATAGCTAGATAGATGGCTATAGAGATAGACCAATGATAGATAGATGAAAGATAGATTTATGATAGATAGATGGAAAGATAGATAGATAATAAATTGATAATATTTAGATAATAGAGAGAGAGTTGGATAGATAGATTATAGATGCATAGGGAGATAGATTATAGATAGATAGATGATATATAGATAAAAGGTAGATGATGGACATAGAGATAGATGATAGGTAGATGATAGATAGATAGACAGATATACTAAACCAAAAATGTTTATTTGAGGACCTACTTATTGAAATTTAGATTGTATTTTGTGAGATCCAAGAAAATCATGGCAAAAAAACTTCTATAGAAGTCAACATTCAAAATATTTTTCAAACAAATGTATACACATTCATGGAACAATGCAATTTCCATTGTAATTTAGTTTTTTTCTTGGAATGAACCTTCATGAAATTTTTATGGTTGAAAATGGTTGCGGTTTTCAACTGTGAAAAGTCACAACCACAAAAAAACTAGATTTCATTTTATTCCCTTTTATTCATGAATAAAACTTTACAACATTTATAAATTGACCTCACCCTGCCTCATCTGTTGCATGTTTCTAGTTTAAGGGGCTGATCAAAGATCCAAAAAGTACATTAGATTTTTCCCACCAATATTGCCAATTTCTTTTTTCTCCATATCAAGTCTAAAACAATCAAGAACAATTTGTGAGATTTGTTTGATTTCACTATTGGTAAGCAAATTGGAGAATGGTCATATAAATTGAGTACAGGGATCGTTCATAGGAAACACAACCGATGTGTTCTTTTAAATGGCTCTTGATAGGTTTCAGCTCAACAACTTTTTTGCAGACAATAAAGAAAATACCAAAAAAAAAAAAAAAAAAAAAAAAAAAAAAAAAAAAAAAAAAGAAACAGCAAATTTTAAGTCATGTAAACACAGTCATTATAAATGTCAAATAAGATGATCTGTGGAAAATTGCTTTACTTTTTCTTTGCAAACAAGCATCTCAATAATCTCAGTAAATTGGCCCCATAAATGTAAGGAGGGATAAAAAAAAACTCTGTACATATATAGACTCAGAATTATAAAAGCATCACCCAGGGAAAGCAGATTATCCATCTGTCTCATAATACCTCATAATTAGACATGCAATTAACATATTAGCCTGTGCAAGTTAATGATATTGTGCTGGACAGTTACTTAACTAGTAATTAACTTGTAACCATCAGTTGTTCTTTATCTCTGTGGATAATGGATGGCCTCTCTAACCGCGCATTTAAGGAAAAACTCATTGTTGCTTAATTAAACTTTTATCTGAATAGCAACTCATTATGCAAAATTACGCTTCGAATCTCAAGATATTTTCATCGCCGTTAACACGAACATTTGCGTGCTATTAAATACAGGCCTAAATATGTCGAGGGAGCCTTATAGACTTAAATGATCAACATAAAGTGAGATTGCACCGGCCTTTGCCACAATGGCTTGGCAATGTTAGAAAAATCAAAGTAACGTTTTTGAAATTTAAAAAAAAAAAAACATTTATTCCACTTAAAAAGGTCAGCGCTAAGAAAAGTAGAAGTTGGTTTTTCAGAGCTGCCCGGGCCTCTTTATGTAAAGTAAACGAGTATTTGATGGTCTAATTTGCCTCTACCTTCTAAAGTTTTTTTTTTTTTTAATATTCATTGTCTTGGAAAAAAAAAAATTGCTTCCCAAGAAAGCTCAGCCAAATGATTTTTATGAGCGTGAACTTGATTGCGGGGTAAAGTTTGCCTTTGCTCCCCACCCAGTAATATCTGACCATGCATATGAAAGAGTGTAGGAGTAAAATTATTCATTATTTCTCCAAGATAATGAGAGCATAAGGGGGCTTTAAAAGGACGCTATCTGCAGCAGGAAACTGTCAAAGAACGTGGGAACACAACCCTCCCGCATTTTTGTTTCAGCTCCGTTGATCAGAAGATTGAAAGGTCTGCTCTACCTACAGGGGTCCTCTGTTCAGGGCCCACGGTGCAATTATAATCCATCCTCACCTCCTTAAGAATGACAGGCAAAAAAACACAAAGCCTTGAGCTTTTGTACAGCTTAGCATTCCTTAGAAACCCAAAAAAAAAAAAAATCTTAATTCCTTAGGTTTTTTTTTTTTTTTTAAACTCTTAAAAATTAATTAAAAGTTGTTCTTATATGATATGGAAGGGTATAAACAGATTTCAATTATCTAATACTTTTAAAGGAGCTTTGTTAGACTTTTAAGTGTTTTTTTGCCCTGTGCGTGTATGCCGAGGGGTCAGTAGATGTCACAATGTTTCTGGTGGGGTTGCCAGAAGCCAACATTCAAACACAAGTGTCGCTAAGCAGCCTCTCATAATGGGAAGGATGTTGTGTGTGTTCCTTTCAGCAGCTACTAACCTCCTCTGGTATTTGCAATGTTTGCACTTTAACTTGACAAGCAGGTGAGTTGACCCCAAGTATTTAACTGGCCAATTCAACAAACTGAATCTCTTTTATTTAGGGCAGACTAGCGACATGCTGGGGCTGATTAATTATGCAGCAGTTGCCGTTTTAATGAGAAAAGCATCAAGTTGTTTTCTATAAACATGTTAACGCCATTTAACCCAAGTTAAGTTTTCTTTTTAATAAGCCCTTATTAGTTTCACAGGTACACGGTTTCCTATGGAATACATGGGACCTGGAGTTTTTCAGTTTTCAGTAAGACTGCCAAAAACATAGAAACAAAATAGGAATGCTTTGCCATAAACATGGATTTAAGCTGGAGCAAAACCACCAGGTCCTGAGCATTCTGGATAACAGATCCCATACCTGTATAATAATTGACTCAGTTTCAATTGATTTGAAAGACAAGCAGAAATACGCTCCATGTTTAAAGAGATTCCAACCATAGGCAACAAACTATTAGTAAGTGGTTAACATTTACACTTTGACTTCACACCTATGACTTCCCTTAACCCATGTACCCAAAGAGTAAGAACAGACTAGGGACATCACAACTAGTGACGGGCAAATTTGCGGCGAAATCCTGCGATTCGCCGCTGGCGAATAAATTCACGAAACGCCAGCGAAATTCGCCAAAAAAAAATCGAAAACGACGCAGCGCGCATCAAAAAACGTGCCGCGACTCGTTTCGCTTATTTTTTCACCAATTCGCGAATTTCGCTGGAAATTCGCAAATTTTTCGGCGAAGCGAAACTGGGTAGATTTGCCCATCACTAATCACAACCTTAGGGCTTAGCTAAGGCATAGCTTATTTACATTTTCTTTCCAGCATTATTCTTAAAAAGGGAACTATAGCAAAAAGGAAACTTTAATATAAGCTTCATCATACTGAAATCAGAAACTTTGCAAATACAATCAGTTAAATAGCCTGTGTTTTTTCTGAAATAATCAAGTTTATGTTCACTGCTCCTCTCTCAGCATCTGTTTTTCTTCATTCTGTCTTCATGCAGCAGTTGGGTGTCAGATATTCATTGACAGTTAGATCCAATAAATATAAAAGGGGGCTTCCTTTCCTAGCAGATCAATTAGAGCTCACTCAAATAACTGATTCCAGTACAAACAAAATATAACAAAATAACTGTGTCTTGCACAAGTCCTGCATGTAGAGAGACATAATGTCTGGTGATTTTAATATACAGTAGTGAGCTTTAATACATCTTCTAGGCAAAAGAAGTCCCCCCCTTGTAAGATATATTGGATCCTGGTTCAGACTGGGGGGGGGGGGCCAGGGCCCACTATGGCTGCTGTCTGAACCTTGTTTGGATCTAACTGTCAATGAGTATCTGACACCCATCTGCTGCATAAAGAAAGAATGAAGAGAAACAAGTGAGAGGAAAAGTGAAGACGAACTTGATTATTTCAGAAACAGTACATCATTTTCAATTCATTGTATTTAGAAAGTTTCTTATTTCAATATGCTGAAGCTTATATTACATTTTCGAGACAGTTCCCCTTTAACAAATGTGATTCTTGGGCTACTGTATATGAAGATTAGATTTTTGAAGATGGCCCTGATACTAAACTCAGACTATTTTTATGACTGCTCAAGTCCCCTCTAGAATGTAAGGTCTCAGCATTATCTGAGTATGCCTCCTGTATAGACCTGTGGAGGTTGTGTGTAAATGTTGCTCCGGGTCTAGTTACCCATAGCAACCAATCAGCAGGTAGCATTTACTGGTCACCAGCTGGACAGCAAACATCTTAGTAGTTGCTCTGGGTAACTATACTTTGTGTGGACTTTGCAACATGTATTATATTGTCCCTTATGTAGTTCAAGCTTCATACATGGATGGTGGTTTTAGATTATGTAGCATTTTTTCAAAACAACATGCACAGTTAGTATGTCAAAGAGACAGCAAATACAATATATTATGTTGGTTTCCTGGAAGCCAAGTATCAGGGAAGATTTAGTGCAACTGCAGAAGACAGTTACTGTACATATATACTTTAGCTACATGAATCATTAAGCACATTTGTAGAGACTGGGAAGTCTACGTCCTGACCCTGAGCTCAGCCTTTTCCAGGAATCACGTACTGTAATTATATTTCATATCTGTTTAATGACCTTAGTGTTTATTTTGTGCCAAATAATGGAGACGACATATGTATTATCTGCTGTAGCGTAAATTTAGCAAATGGCAGTTCTCCTATTTCTTTCTAAATATTTACCTACAAATATGATGTCAAAGGCAGGCAAAATTATTCCTTTTTTTTTGTTCAGAATAAACTGTCCTTCGTAGAATGGATTTTCCCTTGGGACATATTACTGGGCACGTGGCTAAGCTAATAAGCAGAAAAATACTTCCAAGGGAAAAACACATGTAGAGTCATATTGTGAAATGTATTTTTACAAGTATATTTATATATTTTGACCAACCCGGTGACTGGTGGCATGTACTCTTCAAATAAAGGAAGAAATCTCCGAATTATGTCTCCTATAGACTCCATTTAATCCAAATAGTACAAATTTTTCAAAATTGTACTTGATCCCAACTGAGATATAATTGATCCTTACTGGAAGTAAAACCAGCCTTTTGGGTGGTTTACATGATTTTGTAGTAGAATATTGCAAATTGCAGAATGACCCATTAATTAGGTCCCGTACCTGTACCATTATCCATGATGGAATGAATTTAAACTATAATCCCCATACACTACCAGCTAATAGGCCCAGAACAAGGAGTACTTGGTATGAGAAGGTATCCTGCCAATCCACTTCCTCACACTAATTCTTCAAGCTCTTATTTAGGAGGTCCCTTTCCCTACATTTTCTAAGGTGTCCTGAATACCTTAGCTCCTTTGTTTTTTCCTACCGAGGTCTCCTACCTCAGGGTCTCCAGCAGCATCCAATCCAACCTTTCTGTAGAGTGAAGTCTAAAGAGTAGCAAGAATGGGTTGCCTCTAATTTTATATACTAAGGAACAGGACCCTTCATCCTAATATTGTAATGCCACTATTCTAATAACCGTGCCTCTGTACCTTCAGAGAACATAGCTGACCATGTAGCTGAGCACTTCTCACAGCCTCTGGTTCTATGTTGAGCATTTTCACTAACATAGATCTTAGAAGAATGGGGACACATATTCTTTAAGCATTCATGAGGTCTCTTTACCTACATTTTCTAAGGTGTCCTGAATACCTTTGCTTCATGGCTTTTCCCTACAGAGGTCGCCTACATCAGGCTCTCCAGCGGCATCCAATTCAACCTTTCTGTAGAGTGAAGTCCAAAGTCACAAGAACGGGCTCCCTCCAGTGCTCAGACCCAGCAGAAGTTAAAGCAGATAATTGGTGCAAGATATGTTTAAGTAGATTGTCTATTAATGTAATATTCTTTAAATATGCCTACAGGCACCTAGGCTTTCCAGATTGCTGTATAGGCCATGGGGTGTATGGATTTAGCAGGTATGGTGTTAAAAAGTAAAAAATTGTAAGTCACAGAGGCAATCCAAATTAATTATTTGGTTACGGTCATGCACACTGCTGAAACAGATGGCAGATATCATGGTTGCTTGGCTTGGCTCCATGTTACTGCAGGCATTGCCAGGTCAGAACAGAGAGAGACACTTAGAGGGCACAGAGAAGAATGCACGGGGTACTGGCACACATACAAGGACTGTGTTGCTGAGATTGTCAGTGATGTGTCAGTGCAAAGACAATAACAGGTCTGAGTGGGGAGTCAAGTGATTTGGAAGTGTTCAGTGGATATCACTTAGCAGAGCGCACACATGCTTTAGACTCCAAGTGTAAATAAAGCACCAGCCACAGTACTATGAGAATTCCTGTTCTTTCTTTGTTCTATCTAGTAACGGAGGTAGAGATGTTGTCTGAACTGGGAATTTTTATTGCAATCAGGTGTTTGTTTCAAACACGTGCCCAGAAAGTGCTGACCATTGATTGGTTGCTTTGGGTTATCAGACCTGATGCAAATGTTGCACCTTTAAGTATATTTCTGTCATAAGCTGCATGTGTTTATAAATGGTTCCTATGACACAGATATTTGGTGCAAATGTTTGGGCCTTTGACACTGATAAGTTTTGCAACACATAATTTTAATAATATTTTAATAGGTGGGTCATTTATATATATATATATATATATATATATATATATATATATATATAGTCCAGGTGTGTATCCGTACTCTGACTCATCCAAGTGGGTGCTATATCAAAATGTGATGAATAGCGATGAAGAAGATAAGCACTCCAATCTTACTGGTCAACAAACATTTATTCCACTGTGCATACCAGCATTTCGGTCCACATTTGGACCTTTATCAAGGATTTTGTGCAAGTGTTTGCATTTTGATGTCATAAATTGCACCATAAGCTTTTTTTGTATGTTGGGTATTTAGGGCTGGGGCAGACAGGGAGATTCCGGAAATCGCTGCGCTGCGTGTGGATAAGCGCTGGCGCTTTTTCATTTTAACAGGCGGCGGACAGGGAGAAGGCAGTTTGGGGAGATTGTCGCCAGCGATTAATCGCCAGGCGACAGAATATCCCCGAATCTCCCTGTCTGCCCCAGCCCTAAATACACAACATACAAAAAAAACTTATGGTGCCATTAGGGACATCAAAATTTGCATACATAGGCAAGCCAATAGCATTATGATTTCAATTAACACCTTCCATATCGTATTACTGCATTTCATAGGCATATGGTGAACTTAATACTTTACAATCAATGTGTCAGAACATCCGGTGTTAAAATTTGCCTATGTATGTCACTAATTGCACCATAAGCTTTTTTTGTATGTTGGGTATTTAAACCCACACCAAACACTTGCACAAAATCCTTGCTAAAGGTCCAAATGTGGACCGAAACGTTGGTATGCACAGTGGAATAAATGTTTGTTGACCAGTAAGATTGGAGTGCTTATCTTCTTCATCGCTATATATTATATATATATATATATCTATATATATTATTTTCAATTTATATTGCCCCTGATAAAAAAAGTAATAACATTTCTTATTTGGTAACCAATAACTGTGGCTTGCAGAGAGGTGGAGGCCACTGGATTGCGTCCCCTACCATCACTCACTCTTCTGTCTTTTTGCCTTTCCTTTTCTCAAACACAAGAATATTTTGTGGTCATTTACTATGTGCACAGGACGGTGCAAAAATGGTGCAAAGTGTAATTCATCCTGTTACTGTACTTTGAGCCCTGCCCTGCACATACCAGAATGACCTCAGGTCTCCGGGCTCTGTTTTGGAGTGTGATATGACACTGGCTGTGTTTATGGAGCTATGGTCATGGATGGTGGGCTGGTGGAGGCATGTAGACTCTTCCATGGCAAATGTACAATCCCCAGAGGCATGCCTCTTGGGCTTGGTTTAGTGCATTGTCCTTGGCAGGTACCAATGTATCTGCCTGAGGTCTCTATACTATTATGCTGCCTACAACACCTACTTTAAAACGTTGGAGAGAGTCAATAAACAAAGCTCTTCCTCTCTATAAGCTGACCTATCTGAACAGAGGGTGACAAATTTGAGAAAACCCGTGGACCATAGAGACATGAATTTACCACATCTCCATCCTATGACAAGGTATAACATAACTGTGATCTTATATGTAATGATGTTTACCCCATGGCCTGCCTTCTTTCCTTACCTCCTCTTTCTTTTCACCTAAACTATAAAAACGTTGTTCCTGGTAATAATCACAGAACTAAGATCTCCCTCTTGCATTTTTTTAAGGTTTTATTTCTTTGCTCTAACTTTAAAAATAAGAAGGCAGACAGATCAGAGACACTCAAGGTTGCACCTTGAGAAGTTATGAGACACTGCTTCCACAATGACAACTAGGGGCCGATTTACTAAATACACATGAAGGATTCGAAGTTCGATCGAATTACGAACGTAGGATTTCTTCGTTTGGTCGAATATGTGAATTTTGTCATATTCGATCATCGAAAAGGGAATGGTCGAACGATCTAATACATTCGAATAGTCAAATGGACGAATATTTGATCATTCAATCATTGCCAGATTGGACCTACCGAATTGCAATAGAAGCCTGTGGGAGCACTCCCATAGGCTTCTGAGACTAAGTCCTGATCGAATAGGATTCGTACGATCGAAGTGTTTGATCGTTCGAATCGTAGGAATCATTCGAACGATCGAATGATTTCTTCGTTCAGTCGAATGATTTATTCGACTGATCGAATAGATTTGTAGTCGATCGTCGAATATCGAATAAAAGGTAGCCTAGAACTATTCGATTAGCATTCGACGATCGAATGCTAATCGAATATCGAATAGAAACAAATTTTTTTGGGGGAATAATAATAAATTTGCTCCTTAATGTGTCTCTTAAACAAAAGCGCAAGGAAGATCGTAGTTCTGTGATTAGAAGTCAAAGAAATGCAACTTAGAGAAACAGCGGTTACCAACCACTTCCTAATCTGAGGGGCTGAATGACAGTTTAGCATCTGTTTGTAGAACTAACTGTACAATATTAGGAAATACTCTAAGAAATATGTACTGTTTTGCCGCTTTGTGTGTCACGCCTGGGGTTCAAAGTGAATGACTAGAATACTCATTGGCCAGAAAAGCATTCACAGGCACTGAGAAATTCTTGGGGGGTTTTCAAGCTGATTACAAATATTGCTCTGTGTCTTGAGTGTTTGTATTTGCTGAATGTTCTGAAAGTTGATACATTAAATCTTCATGCCCGAGATGCCCAACAGTGGACCTGAGGGCCACATCCATCCCTTTCATGCTCAGCTGCAGACCCCATGCCAAGGGACCCACCAGGAATCCTTTGTTTGCTGCCTGCATAGATCAGGAACATTTGAATGCACTTAATGTTAAATAATTTACATTGTCACATTCAATTACATTTCAAGATAATGAAGCTTCAGTCAGTGATGCCCTGGAAAGCCCACCATCCTGCACACACATCACACACAATAATAATGTGCACACAAGAACAGTGATATATTGCACCAACATCAAGCATAATATGTGCACATTTCAAATTGTGAGGGGCCACATGTAAGGGCCCTTAAATATTGACTGCTGTCATTGATACCTTCCATAATCTTCCTTTTATATTATTGTGCTTAGAGGCAAAGACTCTTTTGGAATTGATCATGTTTAAATATCTACTGTATCTTCATATTTAAATACCAAGCCTAAAGTTGCCGTACATGGGTCTGGAGAAGCATAGTTCTGTATGTATACAGTCCGACACAATTGCAGATAGTGGGAGCAATTGAATTGATAAAACTATACATTCACAACAATGATAAAGAGATAAAAGATGAAGGCAATCCCTTCTCCATAAAAAATACAATCTGATTTCATAGCATAAGATTACAGGTACAAATAGAGGAGGGAATGTGTGCTACGTTGTGGCAAGAGCAGCAGTTTTGAATAAGATTCTGTGCTAAGGCTCCAAGTTTAAAGAAGAATTAATGCAAAAAAATAAAATAAAATAAATGAGGTTAGAAGAAGTTTCTGTAGACAAAAAGAGGTTCAGCGGCCGTATAACAGGCCTTCAATGTTATCCACAAGTTGTGGACGTTCTAAAGATGATCTAGCAAGATGGACCATAAAATCTTGAATCTTGCTAGACCATCTTAGGAACGTCAGTGGCACTGCACATGCTCAGTGTGCTCTGGGCTGCTGTTATGAAGCTTGTGGTTATTGAAAATCATACAAACAGCAGAAAATCAGGTTAGAACTGATAGAAGCTGATGCTACAGGTTTGATTATCAGTTAATGGTCTGGTTTCAATTCTATCATTTGCCATAAGTCTAAATTAATATCAGCCTTGTAATGTAAAAACATGTGATGTAAATATATCATACATTGTGAATCAGCTCCTCAGCTCAGATAAGTGACAACAGCCTGGATCATGTGTGTCAGATGGGAGCCACCTAAGGGCATCTTTGGAGGCCTAGTCTTTGCTAAATAGTTGCAGTAGACTTGGGGGCAAATTCACTAAAGGAATTTTTGCCAGCAAAGGGGTCGCCTTCCCCCCCAACTGTTCTAAATTGATACATTTAATGGATACATTTCTTACTTTTGTCCCTGCTGAGCAGAATCTCTGGGTTTCATTACAGGCAGCTGTTGTTGCTGCCTGTTGTTGATACAATAGTGGCTAATACCCCAGAGATGCTGCTGAGAAATGGATCAACTAAATGTTGCAAAATGGTATCAGTTTAGAGTCTGCACCTGAATTACTGAGCTGCCAGACTCAAACACCAGAGACAGCAACTTTCAACTTTAAACTTAGATTTTGGAAAAACAGTAAAAGATAAATAATGGAAAGTAATTGAAAAAGTCTTTATTTCTGGGGAACAATTTGAAAACAATTTAACAGAAAAAAGTGTTTGGAAGGTGAAAACCCCTTTAACACAAATTTTTTTAATAGTTAATAGAACTTTTGAAGACAATTCTGCTTTAAAATATGAAAAAACACCAGTGTTTTTTTAGAACTTTTATGACTTTTAGGCATACAGGATATGATGTCACTGACATAAGACTGAGGAGGATGTAGCTTCATCTTATCAGTTCACCAGGTCTAAGGTGGTGAAGGAAACTCTGGCGAAAGAGGTAATGTTCTGTAAAATGTTCACTTTTTTGCAGAGTAACGGTCGTTCGTCTGAGCACAATACTAGGCTAGTGACGGTCTCTTTCTCTAGCGAACTGTCCTCTACTTCTGTAAGTAACTTGGTGATGTCCCTGCAGATGGGATTTCTGGCAATTCTCTTCGCTAGTGACGCCCATTTTGCCCTTTAGAAAATCTGCCCCCTTGTCTGTTACAACAGCCCAAAACATAATTTTTTTTGAGATTTACTATAAGAGGGGAGATGGCAGTTTAGTGTATAGCATGAAAGATGTAAAGAGGCTTCTAGCAATTTGATAAATCAGCCCTTACAGCTTGTGAGGTATCAATCTCTTCTTATCTCAAGAAGAAGATTTTTGATATTGATATCAAGTCATGCCATGCATGATGTAACATGGTCAGATCTTTTTCTGCATGTATGTGTTTGCAACAATAATGAATCTAAAGTTTTGCCATGATCCAGAGCAATTGGAATACCAAGAAATGCTTCTGGTTGGTTCTATGGGTCAAATAGTTACAGTAACTAAATTCGATCACCTACTTCGCCAGATTAAACCTACCGAAATAGGGATCATTCCCTAAGATCGAATAAGAAAAATTCGATCGATCGTTTAAAAATCGTTCGAAAATTCGATTCGAATAGAAATCGATCAAATTGAGCTTTAAAAAAAAATCGAATTTCGAATTAGCATTCGAAATTCGACCCTTAGTAAATCTGCCCCTTACTGTATATAGTGCCAACTGTGTATGCAGCACCCTAATGGAGTACATTAGTACACCACAACAGGCCCGGACTGGAAATCTGTGAGTTCTGGCAAATGCCAGAGGGGCTGCTATAAGGTCCCATAGAAAGTCAGTATTTAGTGGGCTGGTGGGGGCTATTTGGGCCTCTGTGTGGGCCGATTGGGCCTTTATGAACCTGAAATGCCAGGGCCTATTTTGATTCTCTGTCTGAACCTGCACCACAATCATGATTACTATCAATAATTAGCACTGTGGATTTGATTAATCAATTTTTGTTTCTTTTTCTGAAAATTTACATCATAATCCAAATAATTCATGTTCTGTAGAGGTCGGTTCCAGACTTCTTGGATTAATTATTCCATTTCTGTTCCAAGGAGCCTTAACATATATACCATATATATCTAAGGATATAATAGTACAAGAAATGCTAACCATGCATCTCAGAGTTATAGCCTTTCAGCTGGTTCCCTTGTCAACAGCTTTGACCTCTCCCAAAGTAGACCTTCCCCATGATCTGTGAAGCACTGGTCTAAGTGATTTTTTTTTTTAACAATTCTTTATTTGTCATTTTCAGTATTGGGGTAGGGGGTAGGGTACAGAAAGGAAAAAGGGAGGGGGGTTTCCATACATCAAAGTATTATTCCTTTAAATATATATTTTAACAACAGGTTGATAACAGGTCATTTCTCGTTTGTCCAATAAGTTTATATACAGTTCTTAACAAGCTAGAAATTCTGTATAACTGTGATATTGTCTTGTTCCTTATTTCACCTGTCTTTCCTTATATTCCTTGTGAATGATTCACATCCTTGTTTTTTAAATTTCCTATATGTCTATCCATATAACATTCCTTCCTATTCCTTTATATCGGTTTTTACATAGTTTATCCACATTTCCCAAGATTTCCAGTATTTGCTATTTTGAGAGTTTCGTAAACATGTGATCTCTTCCATTAGTCTGATTTCCTCCATTTTTATTAACCATTCCCTTATGTTTGGTGGTTCTAATGATTTCCACTTGTATGGAATTAGCGTTTTCCCCGCCTGTATGGTCTAAGTGATTATAACTGTATATCATCATATGGTTTTTATAAGACTTTTAGTAAAACAAGTAGAGATGCATTGATAATCCTGAAGTAATCAGTGGTAGCAATGTAATGTGTAGTTCTTATAGCTGTCTTCTTCCAAGCATAATCAAAGGGAAAAAAATTAAAATACAAAATACATAAACTTTCATTTGAAGCAGCATAGGTGGTTCTTCACAGTGAGGTTGGGGAATGCCCTGCCAGATGATGTTGTGACGGCCAATTCTATCCTAGTGGCTTGGATGAGTTCTCAAACAAATATAATATCAAAGGTTATTGGGATCTTTAAATCTACAGTTCATTTAGTACAGGTATACAGTATATACAATTGTGGGAACTGTTATCCAATGTCCAGGACCTGCAGTTTTCCAGATAATGAATCTTTCCTTGATTTGGATCTTCATTGTTTAAGTCTAATAGAAAATCATTTAAATATTACATAAACTCAATAAGGTGGTTTTGTTTCCAATAAGAATCAATTATACTCTTGGAACCAGGCATGGTTTCCCTGGTGGACCTCGCAAAAACTGGCCACTGAAACACGGGGATAAAAACAAATGAACTGCGCCTAATATCATTTGAGATCATATAAGAATAGATCAGTTTATAATCCCAAATCCATTAAAGGTTGGGTCGTACTAATATCTTACAAACTCTTAGACACAACTGGAAAATAATATGAATTGTCTTCTTGTTTAATTGTTATTGCATCATCTCCGCTTCAAGGAAAAGTATGCAATTTTAACAATTAGAGAATAAACATGGAGCACAGACCACCTGTTGTGTTATCAAGTGAAGAATGTGTGTAGGACACTAGGAATGAGTAAGAGCCTTGCAGGGATTGCTCATTCTGAAAAGATTCCAAGGATTCCTACTAACCAACAACTAGAATCCTACCTTGTCATAGTCATAGAGAGCACCTCACAAAGGCTAAAATAGTTTTGTTTTCTTTTGATGTATTTTTTGTTTTCCTCAGGTCCCACATGGAGAGCAAACATGGTCTGGAAGAATGTCATGTCAAGTACCTCCCATCATGCATTGTTGGTGCTCAGTGAACTGAAGTCGCCCAAAAAAAAGTAATTCCTCATTTTCATCTTGACTAGGATCACTCTTTTTCTTAGCTGTGAAGCTGCACTAATTCTGCATTCAGTATAACCCACACCCTCTGCTTCCACAGAGTTTTCCTTTTCTACTTGTCATTGTATTCTTTATCTTTGCCTTCTTCTTCCATGGATCTCCTTGAAAGCCCTTTCAGAGAAAGAAAGGAATAGTTCTATTATGGCTGTTAGACCCATTCTTAATTCTCTCTTCTTTATTTTTTTGTTATCCCTTTTTTTTTTTAAAGCTTCCAACTGAGCTTTGCTATTTAATCTTCTTCAGGCGTTCGAGATGTCACTTGCCTCTGATGACCGGAGACAAAGAAAAAATCCACCCAGCCTGAATGCAATGTATTTGAAATCCAATCATGCTTTGAAGAGTGGTCTCTTGAAATTCATGTTAAACACTGACCATCCTAGTGGCTACACTTGTGAAACTGGTGGTTGGTGCCTCACCAAAATGGACCTTCCATATCTGCCTTTCCCTAAAAATTTTACGGTATTTTAACCAAATATTGATGTTAACTACAACTGTTATTCTGCCTTTGTCTCTTTTATTTACATATTAAGTTAATTGAGTCAAGATTTCCTCTTCCAATATACATTGCAATTACACTTCATGCATGATTAACATGCATCATTCTTCAGTTTTGCATTTCTATTGTTTTGATTAGTCATGAGTGACTCTCACCTGATTTGCTTTGCTAGATAATTTGCAAAACCAAGGAAACAATTGGCAGAAATTGTCTTTTCATGACTTTTTCCACAGTTTTGTAAAATTTTCATTGCAGCAAAGTCATTGGAGTCAATGTTTTTTCACCATATTTGCGTCAAATGCTTTGCAGTTTCTTCTCCATATTTTTTCTAACATCAAATGCATTGGCATAAATAGGCATTTTCCCCAATAGTCTAATAAAATGTGTCTGTCATTTTTTTCTGGTGCAAAAATTTATTTGGTGACAAAATGTACAGCAAAATGTTTGTACTGCCATTACCATTTTTTCCAGCAAAACACATGGTGAAATTCTAGTGCAGATTCACCTCTGCCCAAAAAGGTTTCTACTAAAGTGTATCAGATGAAACGTTTGCTCTGCCTTAGTCATAGGGGCAGATTCACTAAAGCGCGAAGCATCTAACGCTAGCGCTAATTTGCCAGCGTGACGTCATTTCGCAACTTCGCAAATTCACTAACATGGTGAATTTTCGCTAGCGGAGTAGATAGACTTGTGCAACTTCGCACCCTTATGCCAGGTGAAGTTGCGCACTGACGAAGGATCGCAACTTCGCAAATTCACTAAGATGAACATTTTCCTCAATGTTAGCACTTACGCTAGATGTTACTTCGCCTGTTCAGACGAGGTGGAGTTCAATACAATAGATAGGAGGTTGAAAAAAAAAATGTAAAAAAAACGCTGGCGTGTTTTAGCATTGGAGGGTGATAGTCTGAAAAAGATCGATTTTTTTTTGAGGGGGGGTTACCCTCCTTCCCCCCTACATTTCCTAACATATGGCAACACAACTACAGTATACAGGGGGCACATGTAGGGCAATAGGACAACTTTATTTTATTTATTAAAGGTTTCCTGGGCTTGTGTAGTGGAATGTAGTGGCTGTAACATATACTTCTATTCTTTGTTAAAATTCCCGCCCTATGCAAATTAGGCTTTGCTAGCGTAATTGCGCTCTCCCTAGCGAAGTAACACTAGCGCAACTATGCTACCATTCGCTGACCTGAGCGTAAATTCTCACTTTAGTGAATTTTCATTGTGCTTGCGAAAATTCGCTTGGCGAAGTGCGGCAAACGCTAGCGAAGCCTACACTGGCGAATTTTTGGATCTTAGTGATTTTGACCCAAAATGTGAATTAAGATGGCTAAACAATAATTTATATTTTCAAAAAAAACAATACCCCAATAAGACCCTAAAATAGAAAATAGTTCTATATAAAGTTCCATTTTGTATTTTATTAAAAGCTGAAAACTGTTGTTTTGTCTCTTTTTTTAAATTTCATTGAAAACCCTGAAGATTCTTTTGTTTATTTGCACAAACAAGTGTCAACAGCTCTTGATGTTCCATGTACATACCCTCAGGATCTGCAAAAATTAGCAATTCTGCTTAACATATGCATTCGATTGTCTGTTGAATCAAGATTTCCTCTTCCAATACACAGCCCTTAGTTAGGAGTATTAATTCTTGTTTTATCTTTTGATCTTTTATTTTGTTTTATGTTATAATATAAAATGTTATTGAATTTCAATTTTAAATAAAATAATAAAAAAAAAGAGCAAACAGATTTTTTTATATTTCATTTTGAAATCTGACATGGGGCTAGACATATTGTCAATTTCCCAGCTGCCCCAAGTCATGTGACTTGTGCTCTGATAAACTTCAATCACTCTTTACTGCTGTACTGCAAGTAGGAGTGATATCACCCCCTCCCTTTCCCCCACCCAGCAGCCTAACAACAGAACAATGGGAAGGTAAACAGATAACAGCTCCCTAACACAAGATAACAGCTGCCTGGTAGATCTAAGAAAAGCACTCAATAGTAAAACCCATGTCCCACTGTGTTCCATTCAGTTACATTGAGAAGGAAAAACAACAGCCTGCCAGAAAGCAGTTCCCTCCTGAAGTGATGGAACAAGTCACATGACTGGGGCAGCTGGGAAATTGACAAAATGGCTACCCCCATGTATGATTTCAAAACTGAATATAAAAAAATCTATTTGCTCTTTTGAGAAATGGATTTCAGTGTAGAATTCTATTGGAGCACCGCTATTAACTGATGTGTTTAAAAAAAAAAACATGTTTACCCATGACAGTTTACCTTTAATTTAAAATCCAGTATTTTACTATAGATTGATTTATAGATTTATACAGCCTTAAAGAGGCTGAAAACTGTCATTAGAGGTTTTTTTTATTGTTTTCTTTCAATCTCACTGAAAAACCTGAAGAGTCCTTTGTTCCCAGGCTTTGTATGTTTATTCATACAAACAAGTGCTAGTGGCTCTTGATGTGTTGTTGTGTACATACCCTCAGGATGAGAATCATTATGGCATAACTAGGAATTCTGCTAAAGATATTTGTTGAAGGCTTAGATCACAAGAGGTGTTCTGTGGAGTTTGTGTTAGAGATTTTCCTATGAACAGCAATGGAGATAAAGTGACTAGATTTATGTCTGAGAAGACTAAGACAATGCCTCAAGTTTTGTAGAAATAATTGCTTGAGTGTGCCATAACCACAAAGGTCGTCATTAACTTTACTCAAAAGAATGGCGTAATGCTTTCTCAGCAAGGCTACTAAATTTCAACTACAAAATGCAACACAAACCAGATTTTAAAAATGTTTATGCTGATTTTTTGTCATGTTTACCTTTACCTGCAGCTTCTGATACGCTGGACGAGGACATCGAAGTTGTAGCATTGACATATATTATCATCTACAGTTACAGCTGCTGATTTTAAGCAAGCTTGCCTCACATGTTTAGTTCAAGTAAAACTATGTAAATTCCAATTCAAGTAAAACTATCTTACAAAGCAAATGGGCAAATGTTGAGAAGGAACTGATCTTCAACCTTACTACAGAATAAGACACAAACTGTCATTAGTAGATGACTATGTTGTCCGTGGAACTCACTGCTTGCTGGTACCAGAGACCTTGTGAGAAAAGCTCATACAACTTGCACATAAAAGTCATCAAGGAATTGTACGTACAAAACAAAGACTATGAGAACTATACTAGTGGCCAGCAATGGATGCTGATGTGGTAACTGCCATTCATTCTTGTGTTACTTGTCAGAATCATGACATAACAGCTATCACACATACACCACCACTTTAGCCAGTACCATTCCCCGATCCAGCATGGGAAAAACTTGCTATTGATATTGTGGGTCCTTTTGCAGACACTCCTATAGACTGCAGATTTGCAGATAGACTATTACAGTAAATGGCCAGAAATTGCATTTGTTTCAGTAATAACATTTCTGTCTACAGGCTTCAGCAGAGAAGGAAATTAGTCAATATCAGACAATGGACCACAGTTTGTCTTATATGAGTTTGAATCCTTTCTGAGAGAGAGGAATATTGTGCATAGGAAATCTTCAGTGTATTACCCACAAGCAAATGGAGAAATCGAGCGATTCAACCAAAGTCTGAAAGAAGCACTACAGACAGCAAATCTTACTGGGAAATCTTGGAAAGTATTTACAACAGAGTTCCTACATAACTACAGAGCAACATGCCATGCAACAACCCAAGCATCTCCAGCTGAATTATTACATGGCAGACAGATGCGCACTGTTACATGTTGCAGACGTCAAACTTTCGCCAAATACTGTTCCTACAAACTCATCTACTGCTGACATTGTCAAACGTCAACAAGCCAAATGCAAGGCTTATACTGACAGAAAACGTTATGCAAGAGAAGTGCACTTTCAGCCTGGATCTTTAATCAGAACTAAGAATATGCAAAGAATATGCAAATTTGGCCACTTCGATCATCGAATATGCAAAATTCAAGCATATCAAATGATCGGATATTCGATAATTCGACCATTCGATGATCAAAGTAGTTTAAATTTTATTCGCCTGCCTACTGAAAACCGCCAGATTGAACCTACCGAATTGCAAAAGAAGCCTATGGGAAGCCCCCATAGGTTTTTCTTTCTATCACCTGCTCAAATACCATTCGTACGACTGAACCCCTCGATCGTTCGAATCTTATGAATTTTCAATTTTTTTTTCATGAAATCGAACGATCGGTATTCGATCGTATGATTTTATCGAGAAATTGAATATCGAAGTAAAAATAGCCTAAAACTATTCAATAAGCATTTAATAGTCGAATGCTTATCGAATTTCAGCCGAATTAGGGAATAATGATAAATTTGCCCCTTAATGTACAACATTTCTGCCTACTTCTTTAGTTGAGCTTTAGTTCTTCTTTAAGGTGAACTAACCCTTTAACCTAATAATAAGTATCTTTTTACTTGCCAATATATATATTCATGTGGTTAGTAGTTATGGACAGACCTGGATTTGTGGAAAGGCCACCAAGGCCTATGCCTAGGGCAGCAGGATTTTAGGGGGCGGCATGCTGCCCAACCACACTGTGCCATCAACAAGCCTGGCTGGCAATTTACAGGCAACTCCAAGTACCAGCTCCTCTGTGAGAAAAAGAACATATTCTTCTTCTTCTTCCAGTGAGGAAGAGCCAACACATAAGAAAAAACATAGAAAAGACAAAAAGGCACAGAAGAAGGATAGAAAGGGAAGCAAAAAACCTAAAAAATCTAGTAGGCGTAGGATATTCTCACAGCCAACTTCATCTAGCCAGCAACAGGCTGATTTCAAAGTATTCCAGGATACAATAGCCAAAGCTCTTGGAATATATACAAGTGCACCTGTCACTAGTCATACATCTGCTCCACCAACAATGAGTGTAGCCAAAGATACTAAAATAAATACAAGTACTAGCTCTTTGGTGATAAATAAAAATGGACTCGAACACCAGACTAACACTGGGAATAGCAAAGGATCACAGCCCAGTTCATCTAACCAGCAGCAGGCTAGTACTTCCACTGTATCCCTGCAGAATAATAACACTGGGAATATTGCTGGAATGTCATTACCAGCAACTGATACAAGAATGATGCCTAAAATACACTCTGCACAGCAACAACACCACAATTTTATGAACCATTATCAGTGCAATCTTCAAAATAATGTCACGGTCCCTCAGAATCCCTCTACTACAACCAGGGGAATATATGAATACATTGCTTTACATGACAGGGAACGTGCCACTCGTGCACATCAGCAGCAGATGGTTCTACAGCAGCAAATGAAATATCTGAGAGAGTCACCATATTCTGTACAGGAAGAATCCCCTCTATTCAGGAACCCAATTCCTGAAACAAGAAAGCGAAAGTTTGACACCAACTTAGCAGATGTGGCTTCATGGAACCCCAAGCGTTTCAGGCTGACATTGAGCAAAGGACCTAAGGTACATCCCAAAGCCTTAGACAGAAAGTCAGATGCTCAGAAAAGACAAGAAAAGGAAGATTGTGCATCAGATGATATATTTCCGCCTAGTTCAGTGTTTATGGCACGACTGAGGGAAAGAGCACCAAGGATGAGTATGAAAGATACACTTAGCGTCATCAAATCTCAGCAGTCTGAAAAAAAGGAGGATTCACCGACAAACTGATATGAATAAAGGGAAAGAGCACCAAGGATGAGAATACAAGATACGCTTAGGGTAAGGCCAGACGGGACCCCTCTTCTTTGGGGGGACTAATCTCCCCAACAGCTTCCCCCTGCCTTCCAGCTAATTAATGAATAATCGCCTGTGCCTATTAGTCGGCATGCGACAAATCTCCCCGAATCTTCCCATCTGGCCTTACCCTTAGAGTGATCAAATTTCACAGAAAAATTAATTAATTAATAAATAAAATAATATAAATAAATAAAATTATTATTTAATAAAAATAAAAAAAAAAAAAAAAAAAA